>CM035806.1:57730940-58330940 GCA_020466095.1 Chlorops oryzae | reverse complement strand
GATTCGATCAGAGTTTTTCGCTGCAAAAGCATCAGGTTGGCTCTTTCGTTGCATATTGCGGCCATTCTGCTGTACATTCACCTTGGATGTGCCGTATTCAGAATCACCACTGCTTTCACCAGAAGTATTAGGTTCAACTTTAGAGCATGTGGGCCCTGTTGACCACCTACGTGCAAATTGCCTACTCGCGGCTTGGTTTATTCAAAGCCGGCAGGTTGCTTGAAGTATATCTGCACTTTCTTATGCCGGAAGAATATGTGCGGTCGTACCTCGTCTAGCTAGTCCATTTGCCATGGAATTTCCGTGGATGTCCCTGTATCCAGGAGCCCAGATGATGCGTATTTGAAAGTGCTGAGTCATCGCTCAGCGATGAAAACATATCATAACCATCTTGGAGTTGATAAACGACGAGCAGAGGTATTTGATAGCTGAATATTTATAGTCTGAATATATATTGATGTTCTTTGCGGAGACTATGTTTTGGGCTTAACCAATCTAACACCTCTCCTATTGTCACAACTTCTGCTTGAAAGACGTTACAGTAATCTGGTAGCCTGAAGTATAATCTTAAGTTTAATTTTGGTAAGAAATCCCCTTTTCCTACTCGTTCATCAAACTTGGAGCCATACGCAAAGAAGCTTAAACAGTTATTATCGTCTTGAGAAAAATTTTTCCAAAGCTCTCTTTTTGGCATATAAGTTCTGAAGGCTTTATCCGGATCCACTACTGAAGCACAGTCGTTAGCTTTTCCAGAAATAATGTCTGATTTTTTGAAAACAGAGGTATGTATGCTCCGTGACTCTTATATTTCTTTGACCCAGTTATCGTGTACGTAAAATGGCCATGGCCGCTTTTTTATTAAGTGTTATGTCAATTGGTATGACATAAAAAAGAGCATTAGACACTAGAGTTTCCCGCGGTGAAGCTCTAAACTGCATGTTGAATCTGCTCCCAATTGATCTGTGATCAAAATGGTTGGAATAAAGGCAGCGAGTAAACACCGCATATGTGGCTTCTGGACCGCTCATTGGACTACCTTTCAATAGCACTACCTCACTGGTAGCCTGTGGTTGAAGATTTAAGGTGGAATATTCCGAACGAAGTCAATACAGCAACCCAGAGGGAATTCTTCGAGGTCGCACAAAGATCTTCTAAACAGACGGGTTAAAAACTGATGTGGGAACTGAATCTGGTGGGCATTTGAATGAAAACACCAAGTTCTCATTAGCAATGGGGAAAATGGTGACAGTTTTCCAAACACAAATTTTCATCATCCTCGATGCCGCAAACCGGATTTCTTGGAATAGACTGCGTAGGCAAAGCATGCGACGATGCCAATGCTGGGCCACGGCGTACTATGTATGGACGATATCCATTCTCTGGTGCCAGAAAAACTTGTTTCCTTTCTCAAAGAAACGAAGACGTTTGAAAAGGAGATTTGGTTCTTAAGTTTCTGTTTTACCTTTTTCTTTTTCTCGTTCCTTTTATTCTCTCTATCAATCCGAGTATGCCAGAATTGACAAAAAGGTCTGATGGCCTGGGGGACTAAAAACCCCACCCACCTCTCTTCATTCCTCAACTCAAAGCCATTAATGCAGTACGCTGTACGTTTACCATTATTTTGTAGTGATTCGTCCTATTTAGTGCTTCCAACCACGCTAAACTCCTCAATAAGTATGAAGTAGTAGATGACAGACGCTGCTTATACCCATTATTTTAGAGACTATTCGGTCCTAATTAGTACTCCAACTTAGCTTAATAGCTTTCCATTAGCAAAGTAAGAGACTTTACTGCCTAACTGCATTAGAGTACCCAATAGTACGATTTGACTTGGAATTTGAGGCATTGCTATGATTTCGGCAAATTGAGAAAGAGACTATAGAGACTTGGATTTACTCGGCCAAAGTACACCAGATAGTATTATAATTGTGAGGATTGTATTTGAGACTAGAGTTGTGAGAGAAATGGAAGTAGACTAGATGGATTATCGGCAGAGGAGTACACCTAGATGGAGAATATGTTGGGTTGTATTTGAGAAGAGGGTGAGAGAAAGGAGAGGAGAGAGAGGGAGAGGGAGAGGGAGGAGAGAGGGAGAGAGAGAGGGAGAGATGAAGGGAGAGGAGAGAGGAGAGAGGAGAGAGAAGAGGAGAGGGAGAGAGGAGGGGGAGAGAGAGAGGAGGAGAGAGAGAGAGGGAGGAGGGAGAGAGAAGGGAGGGGAGAGGGAGAGGAGGAGAGAGGGAGTGAGAAGGGAGAGGGGAGAGAGGAGAGAGGGAGGGGAGAGAGGAGAGAGGAGAGAAGGGAGAGGGAGAGAGAGAGAGGGAGGAGAGAGAGAGAGGGAGGAGGGGGAGAGAGAGAGAGAGGGAGGAGGGAGAGAGAGGGAGGGGGAGAGAGAGAGAGGGAGGGGGAGAGAGAGAGAGGGAGGGGGAGAGGAGAGGGGGGGAGAGAGAGAGAGGGGGGAGAGAGAGAGGGAGGGGGAGGGGAGAGAGAGGGGGAGGGAGAGAGGGGAGGGGAGAGAGAGAGGGGAGAGGGGGAGGGGAGAGAGAGGGAGGGGGAGAGAGAGGAGAGGGAGGGAGAGAGAGAGAGGAGGGGGAGAGAGAGAGGGAGGGGGAGAGAGAGAGGGGGAGGGGGGGGAGAGAGAGAGGGAGGGGGAGAGAGAGAGGGAGGGGGAGAGAGAGAGGGAGGAGAGAGAGGGAGGGGGAGAGAGGGAGGGGGAGAGAGAGAGGAGGGAGAGAGGGAGGGAGAGAGAGAGGGAGAGAGGGAGAGAATTTTTTCATCACATGGTAGAGTATTTATTGGTCGAATCTCCTCCGGTCTAATTGTTCCTTTAACTTTTTGCGTGGGAATTATTGTAGATGTTTTCCATTTTTCAGGAAAAATACCCGTACAGAAGCTCTCATTGATGATACATGCATATGCATATCCCAAATATTCCATACAGTCTTTAATGACGCCTTCCGATAAAATTTTCGTTCCTCCATATTTACTACGGAAATTGTTTGTTATTTTTATAATATCTTCAGTATTAACATGTTTGAGTTCAAACCAGCTTCTATTCAGGTTTATTATTTCCTCCTCCATTGAAAAGGTTTCGATAATTTGGTGGATTTCGATTATACTATTCACAAAAAATTTGTTAAGTTCATTTGAGATTGGATTTATATCTTCAATTACATTGTTGGTAATTAATATTGCTTTTATCTTAGAATTATCTTTGTTCATGTAAACCGCATCTTTCAAACACTTCCACATTAATTTTTGATTACTACGATTCATTGATATTCTGTTTTCCATAAATGTTTTCTTCTTTAATCGTAAAGATTTTTTATAGTACTGTTTTATTTCTTTGTATAGTTCCCATTCATTAGTAGCCCTTGCATGAATTAAGGCTTCATATTTAAGTTTGTTCAGCTCAGTTAGCTCTCGATCATACCATTTGTTGTTAATTTTTATTTGCACTCGCTTATCATATGTTAGAGACGACATAGCACTATTTAGGATATTATTGATTATTTCAACTTTTCTATTAACATCAACTTGATTCACCCAGTCCATATCGTAGGATATCAAAATATTATATAAGATTTCTTTTGAGTATCTTTCCCAACATTTTCGTTGTTCATATAATCTCATCTTGCACCTTTCTTGCGTCGGTAGTAGAAAACATATTGTTTCATGATCCGATATTTTATGCTTATCCAAGTTTTGCACTTTGATACTATTAACATTAGTATATAATAGGTCAATCCGAGTTTGCGCAAATTCAGTTATTCTAGTATTGAATTCAATCCTTTGATACATTGATACTGAGGCGAAAGTTCTATTTATTTGGTTTGTATATGTTGACATTACATTTGCATCAATGTTAAAATCACCCACAAGTATATTATTATTCGATTCTTGAAACCATTCTTCAAGGATTGATTCCATGTGACTCACAAATTCAGCTTTGCTTGTGTTAGGTGATCTATATACTACGCCGATTTGGTACTTAATATTGCACTTCGTTGTTTTTATCACTATGCACCACATGTTATTTTCGATGTTGTTGTTGTATATTAACTTATAATCGTGGGATTTATGTACATACATAATAACTCCACCTGTGTGCCGGCTATACGAATCACAACGTATGTGATTATATCCTAAAATTTGAATTTCATTGTCTCCAATATTTTCTGTAATGTGTGTTTCCGCACATAGCATTATACTCGGCATTTCTATCTCTACGATTTTTTCAAGCTCATTTTTATTTGCCACAATACTGTTCGTGTTTAGATATATACATTTGAACTCATTTTCATACGGTCTTATAGTGTTATGTTTCGAATTGTTATATCGGTCATCATTTTTGTTTCGTTGCTAATAACCTATTTTTCTTTTCCGCATTTCTAATTTATTCACGTAACATGGACAATGTTTGTCATATGTATCATGGTTTTCATCTAGACCCATATTATACTTTACATTTGCTCTGATACAGTTTAAGCATTTTTTATAGGGTTTTCATTACATGTTCTCTCGTTGTGTTTTCCATGGCATTAAAAACATGACTCTTCACTTTTACATTCCGCAAACTTGTGATTAAATCCTTTGCATTTGTAACACATCAGAACATTAATTGCATCATATACTTTACATATATCCCATCCAATTTGTAACTTCACTGCTTCAAGGGCATTTGTAAAATCTTCTGGGTTAATTTCCACAATGGCATTGTAATGTATTTTGTCTTTGTTATCACCATATTTTTTTTCTATTTGTTTTATCACTTTTAATGAACTATTTCTTAAACACATATTTTATAAGTTCAATTAATTTATTTTCCTCGTGTTTTTTACTTAAGCCCGATATGAATATTTGTGGTTGCTGCTTATTAGCGACTTTAATTTCATACTCATTACCAATATTACTTTCAAGTGATGTTTTAATTTTCTCTCGATCTTCCGCAGTAACACTTTGTATTATCATCACGCCATTAGTTTTTGTTTCAATATTAGATATATTCAGCTCTATTGGATCAACTCTGTTATTCATATCTTGTTTCGTTTTCTCACTCGTCTGTTTTGTTTTTGATTTGACTATTAACGCAATGTCTTTTCTTATGGTCATTGGTGTATTCTTTTTCTTATCGTTCTTTAAAACATCCGCATATGATATTTGTAGCACATCTGTATTGTTGCTAATTTTTTTAATTTCCTTTTCCATATTTTGAGTATAATTACTTATATTATCAGATATTTTCTTTACATCTTCAACCATTTCACATAGTTTTTCCATTTCACCGACTCTCTTTTCAAATATTTCTTGAGATTTATCCTGCATAGCAATACGTTGCATGTACCGACACTCAACTACTTCTAGCAATGATTTAATTTCATTTTGACTCTTATTCATTATCTCTTCAAATTCATTTTTATATTCTTTTAGCACAGCATTATTCTTTTTCATACTCGACTGCATATCTTGCAACACTAGGTCAATATTTTGTATGTATGTAATGCATTCGTTACTCATTAGACGAATCATATTACCTTGACCCACAATCTTTGAACTATATTTATCATTCCCTGCACATGTCAGGCTTTCATGGTATACCTTTCCACATACTCCTTCACAGTGTATCCCACTTTCACCTCTTATTGATGAGTTGCACTTTGCACAAACACTCATTGTACATTAGAGATTCCTGCCGGGATGCTTATACATACACTTTCGCACCTGAAAGTATGCCTGCTTTTTTTCGAGTCTATGTTTAAAGGTTGTTGTCTATGATCACCTTTTATTGATTACCACTATTGATTATATGCCGTAAAGAGCAACACCTGTTTATTGTTTATTATTTGCTGATTAACTGCCGCAACCGCGCTCCGCATACATATGTGTATTTGGATTTTCGATTTTTCTTGTGTTTTTGAGTCTCTATCTTAGTTTATTTATTTTTTGTTCGGACCTTTCGTTCTTTCCCACTTATTTCTTCCACTTATTTTCGATTTTTGCACTTTAACTTCATTATTTTTAATTTAGACTACGGACCACGAAATTTTCGCGCTTGATCATTGCCAGGGTTACCAGCAATTCTACTCTGGCACAATAGTAAACAAAAAAACAAGTAAGAAAGCTAAAGTCGGTCAAGCACGACTTTGAAATACCCAGCGTCCCGACATTATTCGCGCACTATGATTTGCCTTTCCGTACGAAAGTTACACAAAATTAATTTTTGAGGCGTGGCAGTGGGCGGCCACATAAATCTTTTTCCTAAACCTTTCATTCGCCTTGGTCAAGCGATGTTGCGAATTTGAATCTTCTACGCCTTTTACTTCAGAAGTTACGCAAAATCTTCATTTGTGGGCGGGCTACATCAATTGTTTTGCCTATACCTTTCATTCGCCTTGGTCAATCCACAATGTGGCGAATTTGAAACTTCTACGCCTTTTACTTCACAAGTTACGATAAACTTTTATTTCTGGGCTTATTTGTAGGGCGTGGCTCGAGGAGGGCGGAGTAAATTTTTTCCAGGATATATCCCTTTTCGTAGTTTACCAATACCCCAAATATCAATGAAATGTGTTCAGTGGTTTGCAAGTTACAAGCATTTTACTGAAAACACATTAAATTCATTTGTGGGCTGGCAGTGGGCGGTTGTCTCCCATTTTCACTTAGGATCATACTCGGATCCCGATATACCTGTGAGCCAAATTTCGACTTGGTTGGTCCAGCCGTTTCGGAGGAGATCCGACCACAGACGGACGGAAAGTTGGAAGTCTAAATCGATTCAGTTTTTGGTCGTGATCAAGAATATATATATATGTCTATATCTACGGAGCTTAGTTCTGGCTGTTACAAGATTCGCACAAAACTTATATACCCTGCTTACGCTGGGTATAAAAACCGCTATTAGAAATTCGAATGTAAAGGCAATGAAATGGGACCGCCTAGAGGCGGTTTTGGGCACTAGAGGATTAGTACCTTGTTTCATCGACTCTTATCATCATTTTGCCAGGGAAATCATCCAGCCGTACGTTGAAGTCTTAAGCTCCGCTTATCGATGCAACCGGCCCTTATATATTGATAAGAGTTGGAGGGCGACTAGAAAACACTCTGACGGAAAAAATTCTGTTGCCAAAAACGTATCCATTTGTTTCATGTATTTTGCGTAACCTTGATCGGGCGTACTATCACGCGGGCCCACAAGCAATTTTCGCCGCAACAAGAGAGCTATCTTGGACCATGAAAGCAGTATCCGAGCTATAAAGCAACAAATTCAAGGCACTTAAGGGGATGGCATAGTTGTAACCAAATTTTGGGTCGGCCTTTTATTTTTTTTCGGATGTAATAGCGTCGGGATGAGCATCTAAGCTGAGCAGGAATGAAAAGTCCTTTTGTTTAAATTTGATTACAATTCTTTATTTAACTCCATTAAAAACATTACCATGTCCTATTCTAGCTCACTTAACTACACTTATCCCTAGCTAATTCGGAGATCCACACTTTAACGTCCTGGCTCGTGAGTAGGTGCGCTAAAGTTGAGATCCACTGATACTATTCGTGCTTCCAAGCGGAGTCCTCCTCCGGTGCTCGATGATCAGCTTTTATAATCAGAAAGTGACTTAAACTATACCATCCGCTTAAGCGAATGATCGGTGGCCTTCCTCAAATATTTTTTTTGACAAATACCACAATTTTCATTGCAACTAACAGAAAGTCATGCGTAACGACTTCTTCAAGTAATTCAACATATGTGACGGTTATGACTACTGCTCTGCGATTAAAATTCCATTCAACTTTATCCCTTTTCGTGCAGCTAATTTTTGCTACTTGTGGAGGCAACGGTAAAGGTTGCAAATGGTCATCCCTATAGTCACTTTCACATGCACATTTTTCATGTGAAGAACTTTTAACAGTGTTTATCGAAAAGAGGCTATAACGAATTCAAGTCCTTTGTGCGCAGCCCCAAGCAATTCTTACGATATGTCCGTTTTTGCCGCTGTCACTACGTAGCTAGATCCCGCCAGCGACGAAAAAACGGGAAAAAGGAGGGCAGCACTCCAAGCCCAGCTGTTCGCCCTTTTTCCCGCCGGGCTTGACTGGCTACACCGGTCAGGCAAAAAACCATTATTCAAAACGAACAGTGAAACGAACAACCCGTCCGCGATTTTCTCTAACCGTTCTGCAAGTAAAATATTTTAAAGTGAAGTGTATTGTGAAGTTCGGGCCGCGTTCGCGACACCTTTTTTTTCTTAATAGACATATCAAATCGCCAAGGGACACTTTTTAAAACCCATCAACAACCACGGTAGCAGCAACAACAACCACAGCATCAGCAGAATTCGTCAACCGATCCGTCCGACGTCGCCGCCATCCCAGTTACGTGATTTATTAGTGCTTTGATTTGACTATATTCGATTTCCCTTTGCCCTATTTGGGTCGCACGAACATTAATTCCACGCGGGCACAAACATTGGCGATCCTGCCAGGAGTCCCGGCTTCTGGGAGAAAAAGTCCATCCTAGTGCCCATTCCAGTGCACGAGGTGTGAGCCTTCCAGTGCCCTTCAAAGTTCTAACGGACATTGGAAGTGCAGTGCTTGGATGGTATTTTCTCATTCGAATTAAAGTGCCTGTCTCGCTCTCGTGGCAAGGGGAAACCAAAAGGTGAGCGGCAACGGGGTGACCAGTTCGTGTATTTGCTTTGCTTTGTGTCTACAGTTGATAGGCCTAACGGCTTTTGCACGCAAGCCAAGAGGAGACAAAGCAAATTAGACGACAAGCACGTTGATCAGCTATATTGCGGCGCTGCTACCGTTTGTCTTTTCGGTCGCTGTTTCGATCTTTCGATTTGAATTCGCAGTTGGCGTGCGAAGCAAGGCAGATTTTTCTCGCATGCGATTTCTTCACTCAGAAGAATTTGAATTATGGCATACACCAGACGAAAATTAATAGTAGGTTGCACTGGCTAGCCTTTTGAGAAATAGAGTATTAACAATTCAAATTCGACTACTTATTTTATTTGCTAAAATGATTGGTGTACTAGCTAACCAATTTAAATAAAGCCTGACCTATTTTCAAACAATTTGAATTTCATTGCGGCAATAAAATTTACGTGGAAGGTTGGTTAGTATTTGGTTGTTTCAAGCGTAACGGGTAATATTCGTACATCGTGCCAAGACAATCATCGACATGACGGCTACCGCGAATTTGAACCACATTGTAGGGTTATTTAAAAAAGTGTGCTCATGGAACGAGGGACAGGAGGGGTTGAATTCTTCGCGGTTTAGATTGGATACGCAGCTGGAGGACCTCGAGTATCAGTGGAAGGATCTGTGCAAGGTTTTTGATGAAGTATGCCTAGGAAGCGGAACGGATTTAGCCGATTACGAAACTTTATCCGCCATTATGAAAGAATGCCGCACTTTGTACTACGAGACGAAAAGTTCTCTTAAGGAGCAATTAGAGGCCTTTTCGGGCCCGGCTCCGTTGTCCAGTACACACGTGCCACGCATTCGAGAAACCGAGATCGATACCAGCTGCAGAGTTCCATTGTGTGACGTAAAGGTGTTTGCCGGCGCTTATAATGAGTGGCCAGCGTTCCGCGATCGCTTTCAGATCTTGTATATCCACAACTCCAGCATTGGTCCGGTCCAGCGGCTCATCCTACTTCACGATAAAACTGCAGGTGCGGCCCACCAAATTTTTAGAGGATTTATCCCAAGGGAAGGGAGGTTCGACGACGCGTGGGAAGCTCTTAAAGCGCGTTATGAGAATCGGCGGTTGCTCATCGATAACCAACTTAAGCTTCTCTTCGACTCGCCAGACATTAAGGAAGAGAGAAGTGGAGCGATTCTACAACTCCTGTCCACTGTCAACGATAGCCTCGCCGTGATCAAAAGTCAAGGAGTCGTAAATTTGGTGGATCCAATTTTGGTGCATTTTTGCGCACGGCGTCTATCTGCTCAAGCCGTTCTGGACTGGGAACATTCGCTTTCATCTCAGCGGGAACCTCCTACGTGGCAACAAATGAAGGAATTCATGCAACGAAGCTTCGTGATCGCTTAACGCATTGCCAACTTCACCGCCATCAGCCACCACGCCCCCTCATTGACTCCTTTGTCACCACCTACGAACGTTCTCCTGGCTCGTGAGCAGACGACGAACGTGTGCCCCCTGTGTGGAAATGATCACGCACTGCGACAGTGCCCACAATTTTTGAAAATGACGGTCGACGATTGTCATAGATTTATCACGCAAAATAACAGATGTTTTAATTGTTTAACTGCCTCCCATCGGTCGAAAAAATGTACCAGCCCCTATCGATGTGCGAAGTGTAAGAAGCGGCATCACATGCTGCTTCATGGACATGCTCCCGCGGTCTCACCGAAAGATGCTTCTCCTCCGTCCTCCCAGACCCCCGGCCCATCGACGACGAGCTCCGCTGTTGCATCATCGGCGACGTCACCGTCCCCAATGGGAGCCTCGATTTCCTCCCATCAAACCAACGCACATCTGGCTGAAAGCCACACTCAGGTCCAATTGCCTACTGCCCTCGCGCACATTCTTCATCAGGGCGAGCGATTCACTGTGAGAGTGCTTCTTGATCAGGGCTCTCAACGAACATTTATAACGGAGCGCATGCAACTGCAGCTCAAACTGCCCACCCACGCCAAAATTTGCACCGTGTCCGGTTTGGGCGGGCAGTCGTCACAAACGGCAAAAAGGGAATGCGTGCTCACTTTGGCATCCCCGCGTTCCGAATTCCAAGAGGAGGTGGCGGCCTTCGTACTACCAAAATTAACGAATTGGCTGCCGTCGGCACGAGCACGATAAGTGGACTCCACAGAATTAGCTTCTCTGAAATTGGCCGATCCACACTTCATGGATCCAGGGTGCACCGACATGGTCGTTGGATCCGATCTTCTCCCGAGAATCACGTTTTCGGGACTTCGGGTCAACGTCGGAGGCAGTCTGCTGGCTCAAAAATCCGTGTTCGGATGGTACCTTAGTGGCCCTATATCTGGCGAGTCGACGCAATCGTTCGCCACATCCACTACCATCACGGAGCCGACGGAGTCGCTTCATGATCTTCTCAAGAGTTTTTGGGAACAAGAAGAGATACCTCAGGATCTTCCGGCTTCTCTCGAGGATCAATACTGTGACGAGTTGTACTCCCAAACCACTGTTCGCAACGCCGATGGTAGATATGTCGTTTGATTGCCATTTAAGGAACTTTCTTTGCAGCTTGGTGCGTCCCGATCATTGCCACTCAGGCAATATACGTGTTTGGAAAGCAAACAACAACGACAACCGGCGATGCATGAAACTTACAAAACGGAACTTACTCTTCGTTTCATCTGCCTCATTACACTGTCATTAAACCAGAGAGAACCTATACCAAGGTGAGAGTGGTCTTTAATGCATCCCAGAAAACCACCTCAAAGTCACCACTGAATGGTGTGCTGCACGTGGGCCCAGTTCTACAAGCTGACTTAGTTATCTTGTTGTTCAATTGGCGCACCTATCGATTTGTTTTCAACGGCGACATTGAGAAAATGTACCGCAAAATTTTGGTCCACAAAGCGGATCGCGCATTTCAACGAATTTTGTTCCGAGATGATCCTACCGCACCGGTGAAGGATTTTGAGCTGAAGACGTCACCTTCGGAGTGAATTGTGCACTATATTTGGCCATCCGAACCCTCCACCAGTTAGCCGAAGACACTGGCGATGCGGCTCCCCGAGCTGCGTTCACTTTAAGAAAAGAAACTTATGTCGATGACGTATTGTCGGGTGGCCATACGCTGGCGGACGCTCTCGAGGCCCAGACGAAACTCTTCTCCACGCTTCAGTCGGTAGGATTTCCGCTTCGAAAAATTACCGCAAATCACACGACGTTGCTGGAACGGATTGAGGCCACTCATTTGTTAAACGCCGAGGTCCTCAAGTTCAACACCCATAGCAACGCAAAGATGCTAGGAATCCAATGGAACACCGTGACTGACTGCTTCTCGTATCGGTTGAATACGATGACATCCACTTCCGTTACCAAGCGGCAGATCCTATCGGACATTACCAGGTTATTCACTCCGGCCGGATGGCTGACGCCGATTGTGATACGAGCCAAAGTGCTTATGCAGCAGCTATGTCTAGAAGGCACTTCGTTGGATGAACGGGTCACTAGTGACGCACTAGCCAAATGGAATGCCTTCTTAGAAGATCTGCCTTTCATCGAACAGATTCAGATTCCACGGTGGCTTCAGTATGAGCCTGCCTCGAGCATTCAAGGGCGTCAGAGCGAGCATACTGCGCTGCCATATATCTTCGAGTTGAAACAATCGAGAACGCCAACACTCTTCTGTTGACCGCTAAATCGAAGGTGGCACCTTTACAGACGGTGAGCCTGCCACGCCTCGAATTGTGTGCCGCGGTGTTGTTGCCCAAACTGGTAAAATCCATCAACGAGCAGCTGCGAATCCACGAGCATGACACCTTTCTATGGACTGATGCCTCAATTGTGCTAGCCTGGCTCAAGCGACCCGCTAATGCCTGGAAGACGTTCGTGGCCAACCGAATGTCGCAGATTCTTACCAACACTGGCCATCTCCCCTGGCACCATTTGAGATCGCAGGACAATGCGGCTGATTTGGGTACTAGAGGATCCTCGGCGCAAGACATGCAAGCGAATCACCTGTGGTGGCACGGACCATCGTGACTAAAGGAACCTGCTAGGGATTGGCCTCAGCAGAAGACTCCATCCGCTCCCATTCTCGAATAACGAAAAGTGCAATCCTTCACCGCCATTATCGCACACGCAGACCTCCTCGAACGCTTCTTGTGTTTCGATCGCGCATTGCAAGTCCTCGGGTTCGCATGGGGATTCATTCAGCGAACAAGAAAGGCAGCTGACCCACCGGAATTCTAACATGCGCTCTCTCAACGAGAACTAACAGCGGTGAAAATTCGTCTTATCGTTGCGGAGCAGAAACGATATTATTCGGAAGAATATGAAGAGCTAAGCAATCAACGGCCCGTCCATAAGAAGAGTCAACTGCTTAGTCTTAACGTTAATGGACGGCTAGTCCATGTTGACCTCACCCCCGACGAAAAACACCCGATCATCTTGCCAGCCCCCTCTACATTTTGTCGCCTTTTTTTGGATTTCATTCATTGATCTATGTTGCATGCGGGAAACCAACTTATGTTCCGGACGGTACGACAGAACTTTAACGTCGCGAATGAGAACACAACTGATGGCAGCCTTGCCTGCTGAGCGCTAGACTCTTTCACTACCGTTCACTCATACCGGCGTCGACTTTGCGGGCCCCTTCGACATCAAAACCTCCACATTACGAACCGCTCCGTTTTTGAAAGGATACGTATGTGTATTCGTTTGTTTTGCCACCAAGGCCATCCACCTGGAGTTGTGTTCGGAGCTCTCAACAGCGTCCTTTCGGGCCGCCTTAGATAGAATCGTCGGACGCCGCGGCCTTCCTTAATGTGTATTTTCTGATAACGGTCGCAACTTTGTCGGCGCAAAAAATGCCCTAGGTGCCGAATTCGAAGATTTTATATCGAACACTTCCACGAAAATTCGGCAACAATATGCGGTTCAAGGTTTCGAATGGCATTTGATTCCGCCTCATGCTCCGCATATGGGCGGGCTCCTTTAATCCCGATGGTCCAGAGGGGTATAACTACTATTATCATGATCTCAGAAAAGAAGAGAGCATTCTGAGTCGTCACCATAGCAGGGAAGGTGGAGTCAAGATTTGGGGTGCAATTTCATACTACGGAACTATCGAGTTAAAGTTTTTAGATGCACGTATGACTGGAAACAGCTACAAAGACTTACTTGCAGAAGCTATTCATAAATTCGAAAATATTTTTGGACCAATTCCGATAATTTTATAACACGATAACGCTCCGATATATCGATCTAGAGTCGTAACATCATGGCTGCCTGCTAAAAATATTCAGGTTTTAAGCTGGCCTCCGTATTCCCCGGACTTAAATATTATTGAAAATGTGTGGGGATGGCTTACACGAAAAGTTTACAATAGTAGTAAACAATTTTCAACAAAAGATGAGCTTATTGAAGCAATTAAACAAGCATGGTCCGAAGTTTCATTAGATTTTATAAAGTCACTTTATGGTTCTTTACCAAATCGCATTTATGATGTCATAAAAAACTATGGTGGCTCTACTAAATATTAAATTCAACGACTAAAAATTAATCAAAATAAAATTTAATGACAAAAACTTGGGTTTTTTTGGTTTTTTAGCCTTAAAGCTTAGGTGAGGCTATCATTTCGGGACAATTTGTTGCACGAAAATTTTGGGTTGGGGCGAAGAAATTAATGCTGATGCTGAAAACCGCCAGTAGTTTTAAAACCAAAGCAGGTTTGTAAGCCTAATAATTCACATTATTCGACTAACTTATAGACACTTCATGTTTTCAAAGAAGATTTCTAAAATCGACTGCATTTTCAAAAATATTATGGTGAGGCTATCATTTTGGAACGGAGTGTATAACCTTATCATATTGTGTTTTCAACTCGGGAGATTTCATTAACCGAAGTTCGTTACGCAAAAATTGTCGCTTAGCAATTTCTTTCGACGCCCCTATGCTGTTCGGAAAAGTTTTGAAAGGAAGTTGAACAACATAACGGCCATCAGCAGCACGGGAAGTGGTGTTGACAAACAGATTTTCACATGCACTTTCTTCTTCAGTTATAAATTTCTTTTTCGGAAGATCCTCAATTTCCCAAAATTGAATCATTTGTTTATCTAATGAAAGTTCATTAATGGAAGACAGAAACACTCGGATATTATTAGACGCCTTTGAGATAACCGGCCCCAACAATATCCATCCAAACACTGTGTTTTGTGCCATTAAAGAGCCACACGCATTTTTCCTAATACCATTAAGTAGAATTAACGGATAAATATCAGCCCCAATAAGAATACCAATTTCGTTACTTTTCCAAAATTGATTGTCAGCAAGTTTGAGATCAGAGGGAATTTGAATTTTATTAATATCCAGAGAATAAGTAGGAATATTCTCAGTTAAAAATGGAAGCACGAGTCCTGCAACTTCAATTTTAAGTTCAGAATTATTGAGAGGGCCTAAAACAAAATTGACTGATTTTAATATTTTAGCGGAAATAGTTCTATTAATTCTGAGACTTGTGCATTCACCATTTTTCCTGGGAGTTTTAATAATTTTTGAAGGCGTTCAGTAATGAAAGTGCCTTCCGATCCAGGGTCGATCAGTGCTCTGGCAGGGTACGTAACACCATTATGGTAAATATGAACCATAGCGGTGCCGAGCAACACTTGACGCGCAGAAATGGCCACGTGAGATTGAACAGTGAAAGTATTTTCGGCCGCAGCACTAGTTGATGCAATAGCATCATCCGATTCGATTTGAGAATTCGTTCTTACTTGCGTAGGATGTGCTTGTCTAGAAAAGGATGCATTTCGAGAAGAATTAAAGGAATTATTTTGTGACGGTGTATTGTTACGATGTAACAAAGTGTGATGCCTTTTATGGCACTTCGAACAATTGTGAGCACTGGTAGAATTTTTAAAAACATGAAAGTTGGCGAGACAGTTAATGCACAAATTTTGCTGTTTCACTTTATTAAAACGCTCCTGAACGCTAAGTGCTAGAAATTTAGAACAATTTTTTGTTGCATGCTTCCGAGATGAACACAACATCCTGATCTATTTGTTTTTGCTTGATATGTATTAACCCGATTGGTTTTAGGCGTTTCCGATTGGTGGCCTTTAGAAGTAGGTGGACCTTGAGACTTAGAATTGGAGGCCGAGTCTGATTTGTAACGAAAATCTGACACGGATTCTAACGTATGAAAACGATTTGTGAGAAACGCATCTAAATCTTTCCATTTTGGGATTTCAGATTTATTAATGAGAGTCTGTT
Source organism: Chlorops oryzae (assembly GCA_020466095.1). Lineage (NCBI taxonomy): Eukaryota > Metazoa > Arthropoda > Insecta > Diptera > Chloropidae > Chlorops > Chlorops oryzae. The sequence continues at coordinate 58,315,009 of CM035806.1, read as the reverse complement.
CCCAAAGAGCTAAACTGAGAGTTGGCAATTTAGACGAACAAAAGTATGTTAAAATAGCATCCCCACTTTCAACATCAATTTTATACATTTCCAATGTCGAGATACAATTATTTATTTCACGTTGGAAGCTTTTAAGAGCTTGACTCGACTCACTTGTCACCTTTTTGAGATTCAATAACCTTAAGCTGCCTGTTTACTAGCATGCGTCGATTATCGTACCGGTCTACTAAATTTGTCAATTCTACAACAAAGCCATCATGAATTAAGGGACATTTCCTTACAATTTCATTCGCTTCGCCGCGCGTTTTCTGAAAGAAGTGGTAAATTTTCTCGACAGGGGAAAAGCGAGTATTTGAGATGTAAATCGCAGTAAATAAATCTCGAAAAGTATAGTAAGAATACCGAAAAACACCAAAATTACTTGAAATGCGCGCACCTGGATGTACAATATTTGAGTGTTTAGAAGAGATGAGATGTGTTGTTGTTGTTGTTGCTATCGTGCTGAGGTTAAGGGGACCTTCTGGTCTAGAGCACGAAAATTTAGGGTATTTTCATTATTTTTTTTTGGTATTAAGCCAAATAAAAAACGATTTTCTAAGTATGCAGGCGTATTATATTCTTTATTGACAAAAAATAAAAAATGTTGTAATTTTTTTTTTTTTTTTTTTGGTATTTTAAAAATGGCGTTGAAGTGGACCCTCTTTGAAAAAGTACCTCCGTGGTGTGAAAGATTTTGGCAGTTCTGGTAATCGAAAAAAAAAACAATAATATGTTATTAATCAGAATGAATGCGGCTATGGCAGGAACTAGAATAAAAAGAATTTTTTTTAAATTGACAAAATGGCGCAATTTTTTATTTCAACCATCAAAAACTCCCCTTTTTTTGACCATTTTTTTGATGAAAAAATATGAAGTTCTTGAAATAAAAATTCAATTCTAGTTCGGGCCATAGCCATTGATGTTATGAATAATATATAAAAATTCCAGACAAATCGGTTCGATGGTTTTTTTGTTTTCATTCACACCAGGTCAAAAAAAGTGGTTTTGAGATAAACGCGTTCAAAGTTGCTTTGATCAAGCGCGCTGCCTGCTGTCTCCACCTTCTAAAAAGGCTGTAGCAAAACAAATATTGTCAATATCTTCACGAAACTTTGCCAGCACATTCTTAAAAGTCTATTCTTCCGAAATATATAAAAAAAAAATCAATTTTCAAAAAATTCTAGACCAGAAGGTCCCCTTAAGCGAAGGCCAAGCGAGATGTTAGTATGGAAATACTTAATCCGATTTCCAATTCCTGCAGTGAGAAAAAGAATCAGCAAATAGGGTTGCGACGAATGTTCGTTCTAAATTTCAATTTCCGGATATGCCGATGAAAAATATCCGTCTCGAAGGACCAAAAAATAGCTCAGTAAGCGTATTTTGGGAATCCGGAAATAGCCGAGAATAAAAAGAGAATAAATACACAATTTGGGAGAAATGTGGATTTTCTTTATTAGAAAGAATAATGGGAAAATTCTTACGTGGTTGGTTTGAACGTGATCGCCGCCGTTTTCTGTTGATCCGGAGAAGGACTAATTTCCGAATATTAAATTAGAGTCAAGGTTTAAAGCAAAATATATATGTAATTTTCCGATGTTAAATTTGAGTTAAAATAATTTGTAGAGAAAGAAATATATATGTAGCTTGAAATTAAATAAAGTAAGCTGATAAAAAGATTTCGAGAGTAGACACTCGATGTGATCGCGGTAACGTTCGATACAAGAATCTGAAAGTGTCCGGCGCAGATGCAACGCATGATATGCAATTTTTCTGCAACTTGTTGCACAAACTATGGTTGCATTTCAGTTAATGGAGTGAGACTGTTCTACGCACTGCAATAGGACGTCTACATGAACACCGTCTATAGATATCGCATTTAAAATGCATGTAGCAAACATACTTTATGAATACTGAAAGCTGAGCAGCAAACCCATATAAACAAAAAAAAATTGGGTTTTGTCCTTTTTTTTTATTGTTTTCATACATTTTTGCGGTTCATGCACTTCTGTGAAAATAGGGTAAATAGTTTTTTTATAGTAACGACGACCATTAAAGCGAAGTTTTGAGCGAAGGCGCTTCAAAGTTTAGGTTCAGAAAAAAGATACTTAGTTCGTGCGCGCGATAAATCTATCAACTATATCTCGGAAAATGTTCGTAGCTCGAGTTTGAAAATTTGTATTAATGATCTCATGTAAAATATCTATCGATTAAACAAAAAAAAGATTTTTTGAAAACAATTCATGGAATGCCCCTAAAACGTTCTTTGGCTTTTTTCTACCGTCCGTGGTAGCTCTTAACTTACTGATTTAATTAATTATTGCCTTAGTTCTTGATTTTTCTTTTCGGATTCTGCTTTCAAGTTGTTCTGTTCGCCAGTCTGTTTTTGTTTTCCTTTGAATTTTTAAACATTCTTTGTCTATTGTCTCTTCTAACAACCGAATTTTTATTTTTTTGCTTGCCCTGACGCACTTACTTTACCTTTGACCTAGTTCATAAAAAATTTTACCTTTCCAAAAGCTGCTACAACATCGTTTGATCTTTTATTGAATGTGAACTGTCCTTGCCAAGGTTAGCGTTAGAGCAATTAACTTACATTTTGTTCCATTTCACAAGTTTCATTGTTCTGCTTCTAATGATTTGTCTTCTTGATTTCGTCTTCGGCAACTGCTGCCCTAGTTAATGATTATAATTATTGTATTTTTTGTTTTCACTGTTCTTTTTTATTATTACATTTCAATTAATCAGACAAATATTTGAAAAGGAAAATCGGCAAATCACGTTGGATAACGTTTCTCTTCGATACTTACTTAATTCGAATCCCCTTAATCGCTCATGCTACTAGACAAGAAAATATTTAAAGATCGCTTTTAGGGTATAATTTTTTGAGGTTTTAAAAAGGCATCACTTAAGATCAATTCATGCATGCACATTGTCAATGTTTGCAATCGAAATGAAGAAAAGGGTTTGGGGACGTCCTTTTTACCACCAAAATTAATAGCGGGCCAAACTGTGAGTGGCTATATCCAAGCTTACAAGAAGTTCCATTCGTGTAAGTGACGGAGAAGTCCAACGGTGAGATGAATATGAGCGTTTGCACGTTTTTTTTTATATTTTTTGTACGAGCGTAGGTGGGGGAAAAGTTTCTGGTCGTTTGCGAGCGGCTATGGTTTAACGTTTCATTTTAATGACACGGCGGCTGTGGATAGAATGAAATAGATTAAGAAGATAAAGTTGTGCGTAGGCGACTCTTAAGTTGTTCATATTATGTTAGAGGATTTCGTCGCTGATAAGTGCTTGGTGCGCAATTTATTGCGCCGAAAACGGTTACACTGTCCGCCTTAAGCTACACAACCGGTACTTCCTTCTTACTTTTGGCTTGGCAAGAATTCCTGAACGTTTTTTGTTGTTGTAACTTAGATTAAGAGAATTGAAAGGTCTTGGAGCAATGGTACAATACATAATACATCATTTATCGAAAGTCTATGTCGACACGTAGTTTTCCCCCGCCAGATTGGACATTATTTATCACAGTTTGTAGAGCTATGAAACTCACCACAAACGTCGTAAACCATTCGTGGGGTGCAGTAGCACTTGATATGGCCATTCTCTTGGCAGTTAGTACATTGGCCAGTACGCTTGTGAGGCTTTTCTTTTTCAACTCTACGGAAAAGAAGTCATACATAATAAGCCACAAATTGCAGGAGTCTAATATTTTTTAGTGTTAAATTTACCTGACTGAGTTCAACTTTGAACAGTGGTTTGGGGAGTTTTATTCCTATTGAAAATATTAAATTTATAAATTTAAAAATTTTTTTCGTTCAGGGTTTCGTTAATTTAGATGGGTCTAAATCTTAATTAATGCCTTTAATAATTAAGTGCCATTTCCAATTATGCGTCAAACGCATGAAGCAGCGTCAAATTCGTGAAAAATTCAATTTCCAACAGTGCGTGTGCGTGAGCATTTGGGGTGCCTTGATATCTCTTAGTGAAGCGCAATTGTGAAGAGTACTCGACTCACTACTTTTTTTATTTAGGCTTGTATTAGAAACGTTTGGAAATATATAAATAAAAAATATATATAATATATAAAAAAAATATTGACTTTAAACGATGGAATGATGACACGAATTAATCAAATATGCATTTATAAATAAAAAGCGATACGAGAACAAATTGTTCATATTTCAATGAAAAGTATTCCCACAAGTACGAAATACTCAAAAGTATATACTCAGTAGCTTCCACAACGCTATTTGAACTATTTACACTGAGCTCGACGCATTGTTTTGAAGTGTAATTAAGCTCTTATTTTAAAAATCAATAAAACTAATATGAGCAGAAAAGAAATGCGGAAAATTCTCGGAGTGGCGAGGTAAGCAAAGGTAACTTTTGTAATTTCCAGTAAATACAAATAATAATTTTATTTTAAGGTGCCTATGAAGAATCCTTGGAAAAGGAAAAAGCAAGGAGGTGGTGGGTTCGTCCAATCTTTCAAGACAGAGACCAGCACGGTTTTTATGAAACAACGTTCCTTAAGCTGAAGACGGAAAACGAAGAAATGTTTTTTAAAGCTACCCGGATGCGTGCTCAGGAATTTGGTGCGCTTTTAAACTTGTTGCGCTTCAGACTAGAAAAGACATATCGCCGGAAAACCCATACCTGCTGAGTGTCGACTGGCTTTGACGATAATGTAAGTAAAAGAAATTAGAATTATTTCGATTTAAAATATTATTGAATACTTTTTAACAGTTATTTAGCTCATGGTGGTGCGCGTTATACGTACGCGTGCAAATTTAAAATGTCCGTGACATCCGTAAGCCGCATGATCGCAAAGACATGCCAGGAAATATAGGAGGAGTTAATCCCAATTCACCTTTCTCCACCGAACCTAAGCGATTGGAAAAGCATATCAAACGCATACAATGAGAAATGGAAATTACCTCATTGCCTCGCAGCTATCGATATGAAACACGTGCCAATTGTGTGTCCACCTAATGGCGGTTCACAATATTACAATTAAACCGGGCGCCTTAGCATTGTTCTGCTGGCGGTGTGCGATGCAAGCTATCGCTTTACCATGGTGGACATAAGAGCATACGGCTCTCAAAGCGACGGTACACAGTGTAACGAGTGCGGCCAAAAATGGTGAAAAATAAATGTGAAGATTTTCCAAAAAAAATCTTCGCTGTAACCTAGAAAATACATTCAATAAAAATATCACAAATTTTCTTCTCCATAGCTTTAATTTTGAAGCTACAAGACGCCCTTAAAGTTGCTCTATGGAAGAAAAGGAATGTAGCTGCTTCACACAATATTTTTATATGCGGAAGTTCAAATGCGAGTACGAGAAGTATATAAGAACAAATACCTATGTATAGTATATCAAATAAAAATATAAATGATTTCCTATAAGAAAAATGTATGTTTGGAAGTTGTTATAAGCACATTCACTTTAACCGTTATTTTAAAAAAACTAACTCGGGTATGGAAAAATTAAAGAATTCAGCCAATTTTGGTTTACATTTAAAAATTTTAACGAAATAAGGGTTTCTCAATTTTTTTTATGTTTTATTGCTTGAAGTATTTACTCAAAACTAAAATCTAAATTTTGCATATTATCTTGCTGATTTGTCTGTGATGAGCATTTTGTAGAGCATTAAAATTGGCCGATATAAATATATTTTCTTTATACTAATGTTTGAAAGTGAATACGCAAGGGATGAATTAATAAATATAATCAAATAATATATCATATCAAAGCTAAGAGCCTGTGTTTTGATAAAATATGACTGTTTTTTCAATACTTATGTCACGTAAGGTAAATATTTCTGTTTGAAAAATGGATAAATTTAGAAAAAAAAAGGAAAAATGAACCAAATTTTAGAAAAATTGTAAAAATGTATACAAAACAGGGTTTATCAATTTTTGGATATTTTTTTGCTATAAGCATGTACTAAAATTGGAAAAAAATTTAGTAAAAATGTTTGCTGATTCGGAAGTTATGAAAGTTTTTGTTCAGGTCCAAAATACAGACGAAAATTCACTAAAATGCACGTAAATCTTCGCATCAAACGTATGAGGTATATGGATTTTCATATGATGAGTTTGAGTGTTTTTGTCATTTTAAATTTTTTTTCTTTGGCAAGGCTGGGACGAGTTTTTTGATTTTTTGTGTTAAATACACCTTTAAATTTTACAAACAAATAACATTCAAAAATATTTTTGAAATTTTCATACGATTTTCAGGGGGTTCAAAAGAGCTCTATTTACCAATTTTAAGTCTGCGTAGAAAAAAAAAATAGGCGTGGCAGCATCATGAAATTAAATTTTTCCAACTCAACGGCACAATATTAATCGCTGTTTTGAATTTCAAGTTGGTTGGCCCGAATTAGCAATTTTAACTAATTACCCCTTTATATGGGGGTGGGGTGGTCCGATTTTCACAATTTTTTCAAAATTTCTTAATTGCATGGACAGAAGTGTCCATGCCAAGTTTCATTTCTTTACGACAACTCCTTCCATTTTTGGCCAAGAAGTGTATGGGGATGTCGAAAGGAAATCTGGCTATTCCGGGTCCAAGTCGGCTTCACGGAACCAATGTGGAGTTCCCTTTTTTTTTTATAGGTGATAGCGCATTTCCTCTCGGCGAAAATCTCTTGTGTCCATTTGCAGGTATTACATACATTAATTTGTGGAGTCAAATATGTAATGCTATGTTCTCACTATAGGGGTTAAGTACTTAACCCGATTCTTTAACTCAAAGCGTTCATATCAGGTTAGAGCGAGTTAAGGTTTACAAACATCATACGACCCAGCCGGAAATTTCACTACTTCTGAAGTAGTGAAAATTCATACTGCGCCTACTCGCATTGTTAACCCTTACTGTTAATGAAGTTTTTTGGGAGATGGCCGCTGTTTTCACTACATGCATGCTATAATGTCCGGCTTGGGAGTTTGAAATATAAAAAACGCGCAAGGTATATCTGATATACTATATCATCGAGAAATTGCAAATAAAAATGGAATTTGCTTTATTAGAAATGTTTAAAGAAGCTGAAAAAGCCAAAGGAATATTGGAAGCAATAATATTAGAAGACCATTGCAATAACCGCAGGAACCAAAATAGATTAATGGAGCTAAGGATGAAAGCGGCATCACAAAATGTTCCAAGACCTGTGATCAAAATTAACATATCCAAATACGTGCATCCTTCGCCACTCATTATCTGCACGGGAAAGCTTCCTGCCAGTGTCGTATTAAATGTTTACCCGGTTTTTGTACCCGGTGTTAGCAAATGTAACTGAACATTTCAAATGCAACTCTGCGCTAACCTCAGAGTTAAATGTTAACCCGGGGTTTATTTTCGGGTTAGATGATTTTTTTTTATATGCGTTTTGACATTTGAAACCCTGGGTTTCGCCGATAACCCTAACCCGGCCTAGTGAGAACATAGCATAAGAAAACATTTTTATTTTTTATTTCAATTTTAGGTCGAAACTTGTCTGCAGAGGAGCAGACCGTTAATAAAAGATTGTCCCATGCTCGAGTGACAATCGAAAATACGTTTGGGATCATGTCAGCGCGGTGAAGGGTTTTGCTTAACAGCATCCACGAATTGCCAGAGAACGTTAATCAAATTGTCAAGGCAACAGTCGTCTTGCACAATTTGCTTATGGCCAAAAATTCCTCGTATTGTCCAGCGAGCTATGCTGACAGTATTGTGAATGGAGATATCCAGCCGGTAAATTGGAGGAATAGAAGTCAAATCAGCGCCTTCGACTCATTACCTTCGTCGCCCAGCCACAATTGCACCAGAGAGGCGTACACTCTCCGAAAAACTTTATGTTCATTTCTTTCGCATAATACTTAATAAAAGTCGTCTCTTTAAAACAGCGAAAATATATGAAATTTTATTCAAAGTTCTTACAAACTAAAATAATTTTCTCTATCTGCAACGATTTTGTGCAATAACTCAGTTTTCCCCCATGTGACAACTTGAAGCTCTTTGCGGACTCGACTTTGCAATTGACTCGAAGAATACTTCCTCCTTTTCAATTTTTTTTCCCAGGTTTTCACGGAACTCTGTTAGAGTTTCACTTAGACTCTATCTAATCTACTAGGATTAATTTTTTAGACTGTCAACTTTCCTTTTCTTTTTGCCTAAACTGTTAGTACTTCTTTCAATTAATGATTGCGTTGTACCTACGTTCTCTAAAGTAGACCTCTGTGGCACTGGAACAGCTGCAATTATAAAAGACGTAAACACTTAGCTTATTATAATTCATTTATTACTCTTTGCACTGGTAACATATGTCCATGATTCACATGATCCGTTGCTCTCTAATGGGGACATTTGTGGCAATGGCACAGCTGAAATTATAGAACACGTATAAATTTTTTTTTATATTCATATTAAATTCGTTCATTACTTCATCTACTGGAAACGTATGTCTCGAAATCGTTCAGCACTGTTGACTGCGATGGCATTGCACATTTTTTTTTTTTTAGCGGCGATGTTGATGCTGAGTGCGCACATGTTTAAATAATGGGGAAATAAAACGTTCATTCGTCAGATACTGCAGTAAAAAACAAATCACATATTAATAAATGACTATTTCGATCATTTTCTGGTAAAGTTCGAAGAAGTTACGATGAGTATGTGATTCACGATATGAATGATAGAATATAAGACTGCGACATGTGCAGATTTTACTTCTATTCGAGCACTTGTGACGTTTTTGTTGGTGCTACCGTTAAGTGTAAATTTTTAAATATACTTTTTTGAACATTTTTTGGCTTTGCTATTAATTCAAGTTATATGATTTTTTTTTTTTTTTTTGTTAATTGAGCATCTTATTTTAAGGACGATAGATGTAAAAACCACGTTTTCTGAAAGTTCAAAATTGACAGTATTTTTTCGAACGACAGTGGCAACGTTGTAAGCACATAAATTCTTAAATTTAAATTTTTTGTCTTGATAATTTTTATCTGTAAAAAATGTTCAATAATTTCAACCAATCAGAACAATTTTAAAGCTACGTCACAACTGCACATGCGCAGAAGTATCAAATTTTGAACTCTGATTGTCGTAACCTTATAATACATTATCCTTGGTTGCTGCTATGTCTGCACAAATATGCCTAATTAATATTGATTTCGAAGAACGACGAATTACTTACTTCCTCGGAATTCCATGGAATCTCTAAGAAATGATTTTAATTCGAAGTTTTTGTAATTCTTTGAAGCTTCTTCAGCTGCTTGGCCTGTTTTGTTCCTTATTTCCGTCACCGTTTAGCGAATTGGTCCTTCAGACTTCGCCAAGCATTCTTGCAATATTTTAAAAGTAGTCTCGGCTCGTGTGTCATTTTGGTTAACTTTTAACTATGGACGTGCCTTCTCATAGGCCGCGAACAGTTTGTGGTTCGATGATCCGAAAAGTACGTACGATCGTTATATCGTTAGATGTAGTTTAAAATAAATACATTCTTTATTAAAATTACATCTCTTTATGACATTTAGTAACTCTTCTCAGGGATAAAAAAAATTAAACAATACTTCTTCATCATGATAAAAACCAGCCCGTGAAGGAGTGGTCAGTGAGACCGCAAGTCTCAGTAGTGTAACAATACCATAGTTAAAGGCTAAACTTTTCTGTACAAAAGGGTGCATAAAAATATCACCCGTTATTAGTGGGAAAAGTAATTACTTGTGTGTGTGTATTATTGTATAAGAATAATCTTATTTTATGCCAAACTTGATAGCGCGTAGAATTAATTCTTAAAAAAATAGTATTTACCGCTATTGCAAAGAGATATCGAGTTTTTTCAAAATTGTCGCGGTTTATGTGTGATCTTGTTGGTTTTTATACCCAGCGTAAGCGGGGTATATTAGTTTTGTACGAATCTTGTAACAGGGAGAACTAAGCTCCGGAGATATAGACAAATATATATAGAAATGGTCAGGATCAAAAACCGAATCGATTTAGACATGTCCGTCTGTCCGTCTGTCTGTCTGTACGTCCGTGTGTGCGGATCTCCTCCGAAACGGCTGGACCAACCAAGTCACACAGGTATATCGGGATCCGAGTATTATCCTAAGTAAAAATGGGAGACATCCGCCCACTGCCACGCCCACAAATGCATATAATGTGTTTTCAGTAAAATGCTTGTAACTGGCGAACCACTAAACACATTTCATTGATATTTGGTGATCTGGTAAACTACGAAAAAGGACATATCCTGGAAAAAAATGGACGCCGCCCCCCCTCCAGCCACGCCGACAAATAAGGGTTTATCGTAACTTGTGAAGTAAAAAGCGTAGAAGCTTCATTTTCGCAACATAGGTTGACCAAGGCGAATGAAAGGTGTAGGAAAAAAATTAATGTGGCCCGCCCACTGCCACGCCCACAAATAGAGATTTTTCGTAACTTCCGAAGTAAAAGGCGTAGAAGCTTCAAATTCGCAACATAGGTTGACCAAGGTGAATAAAAGGTGAAGGAAAAAAATTTTGTAGCCCGCCCACTGCCACGCCCACAAATGGGGTTATTTCGTAACTTCCGAAGTAAAAGGCGTAGAGGCTTCAAATTCGCAACATAGGTTGACCAAGGCGAATGAAAGGTGTAGGAAAAAATTTATGTGGCCATGTGGGCAAATAATGTCGGGACGCTGGGTATTTCCAAGTCGGGCTTGGCCCTCCGTTACAAAATCACCTTTTGGTGAATCTGGTTTTTCTATTCGGAAAACTCTTCATTGTGTATAAAATTTTTTGTGCTTAAAGTATTTTGTGTCTTTTGGGCCTGCAAAACTCATTCATTAGTGTCATACGCTGTAATATATCCCACTTAGCTTTTACAATTTTCAATTCGTTATGAGTGGTGCAAGATAGTTGGCTCTTCCGCCAATGTTTGGAGAAATCGGCGAAAAAGATTTGTCAAACTGATCCTGTACATCACAACCAATTTTGGTCCCCAAAATAAGCTTTGTTCAGCAATTAACATATTCTTAAAATATTGAATTGTATTTTTGTAGATTGGAATACAGTGCAACTATTGCACACAAAAATACCTGTTTTGAAGCTTTGAAATATATATGTTATGAAAGTTTCAATGCAAACTCTCTCTGTAAGTTCGCATAATTACTATATTTTCTTCTCATTTTTTTAGACCAAAAAACATTCCCCGGGTCATATTAAAAGACCAATGAATGCGTTTATGGTTTGGAGTCAGCTGGAAAGAAGAAAGATATGCGAAAAATCTTCCGACCTTCATAACGCGGAGATATCGAAAGAGCTCGGACGCAGATGGCAGCTTTTAAACAAAGAGGAGAAACAGCCATATATCATCGAAGCCGAAAAACTACGAAAAATGCATATGATCGAGTATCCAGATTATAAGTATAGGCCTCAGAAAAAACAACAAAAAGTAGCTGGTGCAATAAAATTTAATGCCAACGAATCAACACCAGAAAACAATGAAGGGAAAACTAAAAAGTCACTATCGTCTTCCTTTCAACACAAACACCTCGCAGTGTGTAAAAATACCAAGCGCAAAGAGAAACTATCGTTCCGTGGCGTTTTAGAGGGTAATATGTCAATAAAAAGAAACCGTCCGTCGTCTCCAAAAAGCAGTTCCTGCCGGCAAAAGACTGTAAGGACACCCTCAGGCAGCAAATCTACAAATTTGGCTTTTGAATATGGCTTATTTGGTGTGGAAAATTTTGAATCCTTAAGTTCTCAAAATGAGGGCGAAATACCGCCAAACCATCTTTCGACTACATTCATTGATCCATCATTTAAAACGGGTGACTTAACACATACAACTACTTTACCTTCAAGTACCTCAGTGTTGCCTGACAACTGTCATAATGAAATGCCGTTAGAGTCAGTATTAAAATACATGGGAGCTGATAACTTGTTCGCACCAGCCGCCGGACAAACAGAAGAATCAGCTGTGGATATACCCGAAAACGAATTGACTCAGTCTTTACTATCACTTGCCAAAAATGAGCTTCCAAACAGTTTATCTTTCTGCAGTGAATTACAAGAACCAGACGACAGTATTGTATACGACGCCAATTTACACCACGCAAGCTATCGACCTCTTACATATGCAAGTATGTCGAGTCATGCGAGCAATTTAATTTCTTGCGATAATTTGCTTGGCCTTGAGGACGACGATGGCGAGAAACCTGACTGGAGTGAGGCGGATTGTATTTCAGTGGGCCATCAGTTTGTTAAGAACATTAATACACAACATCAAACTGTTACCATGAACATAGAAATACACAATAGCAATGGATTTTCTGGAAGCTCAACATTGCAGGATGAAAGTTACAGTCTAACCATTCCTAGCGCCACTGACGATAGCGGGTGCAGCATTCCGACAGCAACGCATCCTCCATACATTGGGTACATAGCTGGCAGCTTGAGAAGACCCCACTCCAGCTCTGTGTCTTACCAGCCTCCAAATATATCCGGAGATTTTTCTCGTATAGCTTCAAATAATGAAGTGAACTACTCAATGTTCGACACAAGCGGTACACTGTTGGCCTTAAGTTATGATGATGTTCCGCCTGAGTCTTCTGGAAGTCATTTGGAGTTTAACAATCGATATGAATTTTCGAGCTTATAATTAGTATAAGTTTCTAAACTTCTTATTAAAAAGTGGAAGTAGATAATAAGAACGGGAACTGCAATTTTTTTTATATTGTGGACATATGAGAGAAGGGAATGTACGTAAGCAGCCAAAAGTATATATATATATATATACATACATATATACATAAATTGTAATTTTATTTGTTTATGTCTACATTTCTATGATTTTAAAATCGTGGATCATAAATGATTCAATCTTATTGCAAAATTAAATCCACACAGATTTTTATTTTTACATTCACACGCATACGCTTCGAATTCAAAATTCGATGTAAAATTTTCATCATTGACATATGGTTTCGCGTCATAAATGCGAAATACCGTTTGAGTCTCATCTGCATATAATCTGTATCTCATACGTGGAGAAAATCTTTTACATTTTGTACTCTTCACCAGCGTTGCAGCCAAATTACATACATAGTGCATTTTTTTGTGCATTTACAGTTAATGTGTCGCGTTAACAGATCCTTGATCAGTAAGCCATCTATCCGGCTTTATTAAAATAATTGTATAGTCACGAATCTTAAAGAAAATTAGCATATACGCATCTCGATTAAAAATGGAGGGGTCAGTGCTTTATGGAAAAGTAGAAGTGTCTAGGGCATCCATTGCATAGAACTGTCGCAAAAATCTGCTACAAGTAATGGGAACAATGATCGCAACTACAAAATATGCCGATGAAGGTGTGAAAAAAGTTATCAGGACGTGAAAATCCGCTACCGGCGGTTTGAAAATAGTATTCCTTAACACAAAAAGGTAACCAAAACCAAAAAAGTAATCGATTACGCAAATACGTAACTGATAACAACAAATTTTCCGTAAACTGCCTTGTAATCCGGTAAAAATGTTACCACTTGGCAAAACAAGGTTATGAGGGCGTGCGCGTATTTGTACATGGTTATGGATGCGGGCTTCGGGATGCCATCAATGAAGTTCGTTTGAAGAATCAACAGTTTGTAATTCCCTTTTTCCCTAAAGATGACAAAAGCTGCGTTTGAAACGATGAAAAAATACCGTTTAAGTGTTCAATAAGGTATGTGGAATACGTTCTTAAAATATTTGTCTAACGCCCATAGAAACATTTAAAATATTTGTAGGTATATTTTATTGACATTTTCTTGCATTCAATTTTTTATTGCAATCAGTACGAAGAAACCACTTCCAATAAAATATTTTTAAAAACATTTTAAACTACAAAACAAACCCCTTAAGGAAATTTTTCAGAGAATTGAGCCTGGAAATTTTACCAGAAATTTTATTTATTGGTTTAAACTATTTTTTTTAGCATTGTTACGGTAACATTGTAACGAGGTGGATAAATTCATAGCGTCCTTCCTCTTTAAAACACACTTCGTGCAGACCGAAAATTGATACTCATTATTTCAGATGTAATCGTAAGTTCGAACGTCATGTTTATATTCTGGACTTTCTTCTTGCTGTTTGTGTTGCGCACCAGAAGCCCGTTGACTGAAAGCTTCTTAATTTAATTTCAATTGTATTTCTTGTGTGTAAAGTAAGAAAATATATAAATTGTACTATTTCTTTGAGACTGTCATAATTGTCTTTCTTATTGACTTATGTGAACTTTTTCATAATGAAGGCATTTCCTATTGAATTAGCTTCAATCTACTAGGATTAATATTTTAGAGTTTTTATTTTCCTAAAGGTATTCATTTTTATCCTTTTCTCCATTCTTAACTTTGTCTCGTTTTGTTCTTTTAAATATCTATTAAATTTTGAGTTTCTATGTTTTAACTTATATATTATATATTTTTTTTTACTTTCACCCTACTAATTTTTTTCATAAAAAAACATAATACATTGTTTTTTCGTTGAATTTAATACAACCACATGTTATTATTGCTACTTATCAGTGTTTTGATAGCAAATTTAGTAGTTTTACTTATTCGGCAACTCTAGTTGATTCAGATAGTTCAGTACTTTATTTTTGTGCTCCGACAAAGAAATAAGAAAAAGTTATAAATGCAGAAAATTTGAGTAAGGCCATAAAAAACAGACTGCGAAGAGGCTAATCGGCTGGTGGTATTTGATGGTGAGGTTGATATTATTTGATAATTTTGAATTGAATACATTAGAGAGCTTTTACCCAAATTGTAATGCACTTTCATTACCTTGCAGTCGATTCAGGAGTCGATGACGTTGGCATGCAATGACCTTTCCTCTGCTGGGACTGAGGTATTGGGCAATTGTCAAAAGCAAATTAATGAAACAAGGGCGTTAAATAAAAAATAGAGATTCCATGCTGATTGCTTTCGATCGGCTCCCTCTGATCACCGCTATTGGAATAAAAAAATGAAAACGGTTCAGAACCTGGAACATTAGAACTCTAGCTCAAATGTCAAAAGTAGCCCAACGTGTGTGAATTGTCCATCTCAAACCTCCATTCGTCTGAATAAGCGAAATAAGATAGAACGGTTGCGGCGAACACAAAATCTTCTCAGGTGATATACTCGGTTATTCCGAAAAGGCGACAGAAGAAAGAATTAAAGCAGCGCACAGTGGTTCAGACTCAGGTTAGGTCGGTCAAAAATCTGTAACTTTTGAACCAATAGAGACAATCATATAATTTTTCGCCATTTGAGAGACAAAAGAATATAGAGTAACGGAACGAAACTTTTTTTTGATTGAAGAATTAAAAAGTAGTTTTATTTAGCGGTAAACTTGAAAAATTTTGTTTTCAAGGGAATTTTCATGTTTTATAAAATATTTTCTGCTCACATTATGTTCTGTTTTATAGTTTGAACTACCGAATTCAAATAAAATTCGCACTAAATATTTTAATCAGAATATTCTGCATTTATTTTATTGTTTTGGGATACTGGTAATTTAAAACTGAAAATCTCTGGTTTTGGAGCAGGTTTTGAAAATTTTGTAATGGACCATAGTGCTGGAGGTCCTGCTCAAAATGGACTGAAATTCCAACTTTTGCTCGATTCCCATTGTAATTGTGGTCTATGGAGGCAATTTTCAAAAGCCGACCTTTTGCCAAGCCCACTTTTAAGATTAAAAAAAATTACAACAAACTATATTCAAACACAAAATTTCATCAAAATAACTTGAACAAGTAAGGGTGTTATAGTCATGCGAGCCTGTCAATAGAATAACCGAGACAGACACACAAGTTCAAATAATTTTTAATATCAAGAGGTGTTTAAGGGGGTCTTCTCATTCAAAACCCGTTCTTTGGACCCTTTTTAAAAAAATTCTTATTTGAATACGCAAAGAATAATTGAAAACTTTTTTTATTTATTGTATCACAAAAGGTTCAAAGTAAATAAACAAATTTTTTTTGCCTCGATACGTGGGCTGTTCAAAAAGTAATGAGACTTCAAAGTTGGTGGTGAAAAAAAAGGTGTCGTCACGGCGGCCACGATTCCGGGTCTCCGGAGCGTCTGAAATGAAAAAAAAAAACGGGGTTATAATCAGTATAGATGTAATTGTCGGGTGAACCTCAAGCTTAATTTTAAAAAAATTTTTACTATTTTTTTTTTCACTAAACTACAAAAAAAAACCCGAAATTGAAATTTTTTTTTTTAATGACCGCCATTTTGTCAAAAAAAATCACAAAATTAAGCTTGAGGTTCACCCGACAATTACATCTATACTGATTATAACCCCGTTTTTTTTTCATTTCAGACGCTCCGGAGACCCGGAATCGTGGCCGCCGTGACGACACCTTTTTTTTTCACCACCAACTTTGAAGTCTCATTACTTTTTGAACAGCCCACGTATCGAGGCAAAAAAATTTTTTATTTACTTTGAACCTTTTGTAATACAATAAATAAAAAAAGTTTTCAATTATTCTTTGCGTTTTCAAATAAGAATTTTTTTTAAAAAGGGTCCAAAAACGGGTTTTGAATGAGAAGACCCCCTTAAGTACATAAAGGGCCCCTTATACCGACTTTTGTTAAATTTCTTTATGAAAACCGCCCATTAGCAACGCCCACTTTTCCAATTTTTTTGGAATTCTAACCGGACCCTTATATATACGCTCAAATTCTAAGTTACATTGAAATATTTCAATAAAGTCCGCTTTTTTAGTCATTTTTGGGATTTTTGTCACAGACCCTAGTACTAGAGGTACCCTTAATAATGGGCCGAACGAAAAATTTGGGAAGGAAGTTACTAGCTATCAAGGAAGCATACGTGCCAACTTTCGTTCAAGTCCTATCGGTATTTCGGGTGTAGGAGAAAATTTTCGAAAAACGCCCTTACGCAACGCCCAATTTTTCAATTTTCTGCATTCATATTACTTGCCTTTAAACATGTTCAAATAAGAAATTTTATCAAAATATCTTGAAGGACTTCGATTTTAGAGCAGTTTTTGTGATTTTCGTAACAGACCCTTTTATATTCCTGCATTCGGAATGCCACCTCTTTTTTTGTATAATGGAAAGTTTCACAATGATGTTGGCAGTTGTTGGCAATAAAGTATACATTTTTGAAAAGAAAATTGTTGTGGCTTTCAAATAAATGTAATTTTGTTTTGACGCTTTTTGACGCAAACAAGTTACTCTTGCAAAATAAGAAAATCGTGTAAAATTGGAGCTTCAAAAAAAATATAAAAATAATTTTTTTTACTGCATAATATTTTTTAATAAATATTATCAAACGACATGAGTCATATATTTATTTAAAAAAAAAAACAACGAGTTTCTACAGCCATTTTTGTGTAAGATGTGAGCTACTAAAATAGTCCAAATATTACATTTTGAACACAGTTGTTTTAAGGAAATCAAAAAGTGCAATGTTTGTTTATCAACCACGCCCACAATTATTATGCAATCAAACTAAAATTTTGGGAATCTTACTTTGAAAATATTCTTAATCAACTAGCATACCGCGATTTTGCATATTTGGATATCAACATTGGGCATTTTTGGCCGACCCACTGAAATTCTGAACCACTGTGCGGCGTAGGCTTTCTATTATTCTTCTTCTTCTTAAGTTTTCAAAGTTCTGGCCTATCCCGGGGTCCGCACAACACTACCTATTTCTCTTTTTTGCCCCATTGATTGCATCTTCCGCGGTTAGTCCTACAGCCTTCACGTCCCATATTATTGTGCCCATCCAACGCTGTTACAGACGCCCTGTTGTCTGCAACCTTTAATTTTAGTGTGTAGCCCTTTTTCGCCAAGCTCTCAGGACGTTCCCATACAATCGTAGCCTAATTTCCCGCATTTTCGCAATAACACTAGTTTACGAAAAACCTGACCTGTACCATCTGACGGTCATTTCTTAAATAAAATTTTCTGCCGAGTCCGAATATGTATCAGATAATTTTTAAGTAGAACAGTTTTCGATATATAGGCTGTTTTCGGTTTTTTGAGTTTTGAAAAAACGTATGGTTGGTAAATTCCAATTACCTGCGGACATACTTAACCTATTTGAAGTGCATAGCGATAAAATTAAGGGTAATAAAATTCCCTATCAACAATGCCTAGAACACCTTTCGATCCAACCATTGGCTTGGAAGCTATCAATGAACTTTTCCAGAAATTTTTAAAATTTTTTACAAAATTTCCTTTAAAAAATCAGTTTTAGTCTAAATTACACAATGATAAAACCTTTTTCATATTTGTTTCTTCTCTTAACATCAACGAATGATATATTAGGAACAAAGAAAGCTTATGCAGATTACATCCGCATTAAAAATGTGGCATATATAAACATTTAAGTAACAAAATTCAAAACTTAATTTTACGAAAAGAACTGATTGCACAAACAAATAAAAAATAAAGATCCTGATACAGAAATATGAAGTACCATACCATACGTTATTTGGGGTGCTGAGCACAAAACTGAAGTCAGATTTCACCCATCTTCCCCAGAATCCGCTCCAGCAACCACATACTGTGGCAATTACCTAGCATACCCACGTTTTTTGGTGTGTTAAATTCGAAACTGAAGTCAAAATTTAACGGCGACTTTTATTTTTCCCTCTTAACCCTTCAGAAGCCTCCCCGAAAGGGTGAAATATCAATTATATATAAGAAAGTGAAAGACGTATCATACCCTAAGTTGTTCCCTCTTAACCCTTCAGGAACGCCTCTCCCGAAAGTGGTCGAGATTATCTAATTACATATTCGATCAGCAGAAAGTTACGAAAGAATGATCATCCCTAAGTGTTGGTAAGCTGAAGGAACGCAATTTTGTGAATTTTCGTAAACTAGTGTAATTGGAGCTAGTCCTCAACGCCAACGAGTGGCCACGTTTAGAATTTGGTCAATACGAATCAGTCCGGGTATTCAGCGGATCTACTTTCGTTAAGGGTAGGCACTCAGAACCATAAAGAGCGAAAGGCCTGATGACTGTGACTTAAAATTTAAAATTTTAAGCGGTTCCTTATCTTTTTATCGCACAAAACGCCAGTCTTTGAACGCCACTTTAGCCAAGCAGTGTTAACTCTCTCAATAACTTCACGAGCGTTCGTCCCGTCAGCAGAAAGTGTCGACCCAAGATATTTAAATTTTTCGGTCCTTGGTAGGTCAGAGTTATATACAATCTATCATGCGAGTCCTGTATTTGGTGCTCGAAATCGTTTAATTGGTGGAGGCCGAAACATCATCTGCATATAGCAGCGTCCAGGTAGGTATTCTTTGTAGATCGTCGGAAATTGGATCCATAACTAGAATAAATAGGAGTGGAGAGAGAGTTGATCCTTGGTGAACGCCTACAGAGCTTGAAAATTCTGATGAAATTCCGGCGGCAGAATGGTTCAATATCCCTTTTTCTCCACGGCAAGTGTAACTCTCTGAGGCGCTTTCAACATGGCTATTAAGATCATCAGGAGTAATCAAGAAATCGTCCTATTGGAAATCAAGGACTACTTCGTCAAAAATCTGCAAAAAAGAATTCTTATGTTGTTTGAGACATCCAGTCTACGGAGCGAAAGAACTGCAAAAGTGACATTTTCTTCCATTCGAAATAATAGCATGTTTTCACATAGTGAATTAACTATATGCATTAGAGCTAACGCAGATATTTAATCACTATCGATTCCACTTTCGGATCGGGTATTAATTAATCAGCTGATTTCCTCGGAAGCTGCTGTAAAAAAAGTGAAAAATACCCCTTTGTTATATTTTGCTAGATATAAACGATATATGGATATATTACATTCTTCATTTGATTTCAATGTCTGAAAAAAGCTAAAATAATTTTATTTACGTCTTGGACTTTCCATTTTCAATTTGATTTTTGTTTCAGCGGTTCTTTTAATTTGACAGAACGGTTGATATTTTACGTACTTTTCTATTCAAGGGTGCAATTTTTCGTAATCTTCGCAAGTAAGTCCAAATGCAGCCATGCTGTTTTATCTGCGTTAAATTTTAATGCATGCATTGGTGAGGTGATTAACTTCATATTTTTGTATGAGTAATCACATTTTTAATCACGCGTTAATGAGTTAATGCAGGTAATCGCGTTAATGCACTATGTGGAAACTTGCTATAAGTCATGATACAAAGAGAGCAAGATATCGCCACTTCGGGTACCGCTATTTTGTAGCATTGGCATTGTTGTTGTTTCCCATGCTAAAGTATAGTTGTGACGTTGGGATTAACATGCAAAACAACAACAACGAAGCTCTCATTTTGTATTTGTGACATCATCGGGCTGAAGTGGCGCTATCTTGTTTTCTTGTATCATGGCTATAAGTAACATATTTCTCAGGCGATAATTTCAACTACCGTATTACGTATCTCGTATCTCGTACACCGTATCTCAGAGATTATAATATCCACCTTTTAGCGAGTTTACGCTACACCATTTTAAAACTTATATCCTTCGCCAATGTTACGTGCTTGGTTAGGTTTCCAATATTTATTCTCGCTACTCGAATTTTGTTAGAAAAAAGGAAGCGTCGAGTGAGTTGCAACGATATGTGTTATTACAGCAGGCCCATCACTTGGCCTGTTACTGTTTGTTAAGTGAGTGTTCATTATACCCGACACACTCTTTGTCGAGGGTATATTGCGTTTGTGTGGTTGTGTGTAACACCCAGAACCAGTCGAGATAGACAATACAAAATATATATAGAAATGATCAGCGTCCCCAGGAGATTCGTTTTCATAAAGAAATTTAACAAAAGTCGGTATATGGGGCCCCTAATGGCCTTAAAAACCTCTTGAATGTTCTTACTTAGTAGTCCTGTTTTTTGGGCGTGGGACAAAAATTATTTAAACATGTGTGTCTGTGTCGCGTATTTTTTTGTCAGGCTCGCCTGACTATAACACCCTTACTTGTTTTGTATTTAATTGGGTCCAGACTCGAAGCCGATATCTCTGTTCGATTGTGGTGTCAACCTTAAGACGATCTTATGGTTATCTATGCAAATGAAGAGAGGCGATGCAAGGGTTGGTATATGCCTTTATTGGGATAATTGCGCGGAGACAGATGGGATGCTAATAAGGACGAATCTAACTGCACCAACACCACCAACTTAATGGTGACGAACATGGAACGTACTTCGAGATTTGCCAATTTTTAACGAGACCCACATGGGCACAGTATAAGCCCAAGAATACATGTTCTATCAGCCCATAATCGACCAAAACAGATTCAGATAATAATGTCAGTACACCGCAACTAAAATCTTACCAAAAAATTATCCAAAAAACTAAATAATGAAAAGAAAAGAAAAAATTAATTTGCTCACCAAAGTCTATCTCGTCACGGAAGTATAATTTTCAGTAATTCGCTAGTTCAATAATCTTGGGTTTCCTCTTATTACTTCTTCCGATTCTTATACTTCCGTTCCTTCTTCTGATTCTTCTTGGATTTCTTCTGCTTCTTTTGATTTTTCATCTGCGCCTTCTTATTCTTCTTACTATTCTTCGTCTGCTTCCTCCTAATCTTCTTCCATCTTGGTTTTTGTCTTATAATTAGGGCGTTCGGGAATATTTTCCAGATATTGACATTTTATAGAAGTTTAAAAAATGTTGCAAAGAAAAAAATTAAATTTTTGTTCCAATTTTTCCAAAGAGGCTAAATAAACGCTCATAGAATGGGAACCACATGGCGATCGAATAATTCTTTCAAAGTTTAAAACTTCATACATAAATGAGTTCTATTTGCCCCACTAAATAGGTAACTAGGGAGACACGCCTTCCCGCGTGGTATCACAACGGGCTCATGTGTGACCATATTATGTTCCCCTAGAGGCGACAGCCACCCTAACCTAACCTTACCTTAAAACTAGAACCGGAACCACTCCCTGTACTCTGTTCTCAATAACTGCCTTCAAGGAGAAATAATACTTGTTATGGACGACTTCAACGCCCAAACGGGTAAGCATGCACTTAGCACAATCCACGATAATGGGGAGCGTTTCTACGAATTATGTAACACTGCGGACCCCACCATAGGTTGTAGTCTCTTTCCACACAAAAACGTTTTTCTGAGTCTCATTTAACAGAAACCCAAATAGACCACATTGCATTCTGTACAATGTTGAGACATTCGTTATGCGATTTTAGAAATAAAAGAAGTGCGGACATGCCTACAGATCATCTTCTATTTATCGCGGAACTACAACTCAAGTGAACTGGGGTCATCTGGAATCCACAAACCACAAGGAAGCGTTTCGACCTCGTATAACTCGAGAACCCTTCTTTACAGAATAAGTATCAGACTCTTTAATCGGCCCCAAGCCCTAATTCCTCACTACCAGATGAAGAAGCTTTTGACGCAGAAGCTTGTTGGGAACAAACAAAACGCGCTTTCATTGAAGTAGCACAACAAAGCATCGGTAACTCTCAACGTCGAAATAACCCGTGGATTACTCAGCACACATGGAATCTAATAAATTTGTGCAAAGAAGAAAAAGTAGAGGTTTACAGCGCAAGAACTTGTCAAGTAAAACAGCAGGCACAATCCAGCTACGCCTCAAAGACCTGCACCAGATCACCAAAACTATAAGGGGTCTTGCACAAAGCAACGCAAAGCCAATAATAAATATTTGCAGCGAATTAGCGTACTCTAAAGAAGATCAGCTAACTGTATGAGAATATCACTACAGAAAACTCCTAGCGGAAACACCAACCCTCAGCAGGAATTATGCAACATGAAGAACATACTTCACTCATCGATATAAGCGCAGAAACAACGCTGAAATTGAGACGGTATAAGCCAGTCATTTTAAACAACTATCCAAAAGAAGTTGGAGTTTCTCCTATGGCAGAAGATATTTGGAAGAGTCAAACACAAGATCACGAAGGGCGAAAAAGTAGAAATTGTTCTTGAAACGACTCAATTTCATCAGAGTACGTATTATATTGTGATATCCGAACTGGAGACAGGATCTCAGGCGTGGACTGCACGAGAAGCATGCAAAGAAGCTTAATAATTCCTTTTCTTCTTGTTTGCACAGCTGCTGAAGTGAATTCTTTGTGGCACGCCGGATTTTACTTCGAAATACCTCGATGGTGAATTTTTATAAAACACACGCCGTATATGAATGTTCAAATAAGTTGCACAAGGGAACTGGGAAATCTCAAAGTTTCAAGTTTTTATAGAAGCAGATTCTGACTAAGACTCCCGAATGCTTTGTTAGAGTCAGTAAACATCACGTCAGTTTGAAATCTACTTTACACAATACCATCCGTTATTGTTGATGTAAGTTGCAATAGATTTAGTTGCTGATTATGTATGGCAGCCGAAAAAAGTTGAGTTGCCTTAGAGGCAACCGAACTATTAAGGCAACTGAACTATGAAATTGCGATTACGGATGGCAACTTAATTTGGTTGACTATTGCGTCGCGTTGCCAATAGAAAATCTTGCACTTTCGGATACTAAAAACATGTTTTGAGAGACCCGCAATATTTTTTGAAATTAGATGATTTGAAACAGTTTTTTTGAAAATTTTAAGCATAAGGTGCACAAATTAAGCGATTAAAAGAATTGTATGGATATTACTGCGGAGGCTTTTTTACTCACTGAAAATTAGAGACCAGCACCCGCAGGGAGGACCCGCTACGTTTACTATTTGAATCGTGTTTAATTTGGATATATTTTAGATTGATTTTACTGGAGGATAATAAAGGCTAAAAGAATTCTTCGAAACTGGATCGTAACAGGCACATCTGGCTTTCGGGGAATTCTGGGTTACATGAACCGAATCAGGATTGTTTGATTAAACTAAACTTACATAGTCTTTAACGATTCAGCTATTCGGGTATTGTATTCCAATAATTTTTGATCGTTTGATCAAAAAAGGATCTTCCACCACCCTTCATCTGAATGCTGTTCCAAAAGCTCCATTAATATTTTAAAAATATATAAATATATAAATTTTTTTGCTATCTCCTTTTTCTGTTTGATAAATAAAAACTATCAAAATTACAATATTCAAAAATCTTTTATTTAACTATTTCTATTTTACAAACTTTTTCGCCCAGGCAATTGAAAACTGCAAAAGGCAACTGAAAAATAGCAGTTGCCTTGTTTTGAATGTTAACCGAACCGAAAAAGCTTTTCCATCCGTAACCGCTACAATATTTGTGAAGCAACTAAAGGCAACTAAATAATCAGCTGCATGTTTTAGTTGCCATACGCAATCGCAATTTGGTTGCCTTGCGCGAAAGGCAATCAAACTAATAAAAAAAATTGCCATACAGAATCAGTACCTTGTTGATATTATTGATTTAATCTTAATGAAACCGTGCACTCTGAGATATTGCATAAGCGCGTCTTGCGATACTCCTACCATATTCAAATTGAGATTCGGGTCCATTTTATGCAGAGGTATTATATGAAAGCTTCCAAATATCTGGAAAGTTCCAGTTTTTAAGGACAAGTTGAATCATGGCTTAGCACATGGCACATCAAATCAGCACAATTCCTTATAATGATGGCTGGAAAGCTGTCAGGACCGAAGTGATAAAAAAGATTTCGTTATTACTTTTAGCCTTATTTTACTGGAGTATAAAAAATAAGCACATTAAATGCAAAAAAAATCCGTAGGCTGTCGTCTTCAACTCAGTAACGTAATAAACTACGATTTTTAGCGTAATAGACCGGAACCCTGAAATTTTTTTGAAGTATATTTC
Source organism: Chlorops oryzae (assembly GCA_020466095.1). NCBI lineage: Eukaryota > Metazoa > Arthropoda > Insecta > Diptera > Chloropidae > Chlorops > Chlorops oryzae. Next base: position 58,290,244 of record CM035806.1, on the reverse strand, counting down.
AATTAAATAAAACGAATAACACACGAAGTATATAAAGAAAAGTTTTAAATTTTTATATTCTACCGAGTAAAAGGAAAGTCTTTACATATTTAAAAAATTACACTTGCAATGGTCAGAACTTAGACATAAAAGTGCTTTTATTTTGTTTTCGAAGTTTTGAACTCATCTTATTTGTGTAGCGAGCTAAAACTTCTGTTTTATATATCTCAAAAAACTTGCGGTTTCGGGTATTCTGTTGTTCACGCCAAGCAGGTCTATCTTTTTTAACTTGCAGTCCCCAATGGCAGGTAAATATTGGAGTTAAAACGAAGAAAGTATATCCAGCCACGAACATCTCATAGACCTTTGAAATCAGAAAAAACAAATAGTTATTTATGATATAATATTATAATACACTCATATACTGTCTAGTGTCCGACCGAAGGTGGATTTTTAGTCGAAGCCGAAGCCGAACAATCGCCAGAGTTGAAGACTTCGGCCGAAGACCGAAGGCCGAAGCCGAATGCAAAAAATTTTACAGTAAGGAAACAAAATCAGTCTTTATTCATTTGACAAGCACAAAAAACCCGCTTTTCTCTAAATTCTTTCGCTTTAGTCGCCCACAAAGTGAGAATTAACGGCAATAATTCACTAGTGTAAAAGGTCTCAATGAAGCAATTGAAAATCTATAATATTCAGCTAAAATATTCGGCTTTTTCCAGCTAATACTGTCTGATGGTCATATTTATTTTTCGCTGCATCCGAACACGTACGAGCCCTAACCACTATTGATTCGTACAGCATGCTGTTTTACTGTAATTAAATTTTTAAATCATTCAATCAATCAATTTTTTGTTTGAGAAGCTATCACAGAATTGATAAAGCTAAATAACGTTTTGGAAAATTTGGAATAATTTGGGCTATATATGTTATCGCCTTTTTTTTTTGCCAATTTCGGAATAAGTGCTAATTTTGGCAAATTTTGCAATAAATGCAAATTTTTTTTCCAATTTTTGTAAAATAACCTAAAAAAAAAGACAAATAAAATTGCATTTTCTTTTTAAATTTATTTTAAATTAACTCAAATGCATCCTTGCAGTAGATACAGCTGTAGCAAATACAAATTTTTGCCAACTCTATTATGTAGTATGGCGAAATATCTTAAGGAGGCAGCAGCTTTATGCATAAAAAGAAGGAATTCCCAATCCTGAGAAAATATCGATTTTGCGATACCCAATAGTTTCTCCGAAGAAATATCGATGCTCCTATATTTCGGCTTAGAAAACATCGATATATCGATTAGGGCATAGCATAAATACCTATTACAAACTCTTCAAGTTGACCTCTCTTTTCTCGGCAATTTGCTTTATTCCGTTTCTTCCCACAAACAGAAAACAATGCAAATGCAAACGCAAAAAAATCTAATAAACTCCGGCACGAGATCGGCATAAGACAGAGTAAATACAAACTCTCTCATTTATTGATGCTGGTGTTTGAACCATTTGCTTATGCTTTGTTGAGTTTGTTTCTATTCATAGCAGATCATATCTTCATATGTAGCTATTAGTAGCTATACACTGTTTGCTAAATGCTAATTTTGATTGCCAATTTAGTTGGTAGATTAATTGTGGAAATAAAAACACAACAAAAACCAATAACAACAATTTCAACCGAAAAAAATTAATTTATTGATCAGATGTTTTTTAAGAAAAGGAAGTGACCACTATTAATTTGTACATTCACCAAATTTTTAGGAAAAAGCGAGGAGAATAGAACTAAAAAGTGAGCAAACAACATCTTCCGTTATTTGTATTCGATTAATCTTCTTTCATAAATTTTTTTGGCATTTCGTTCGTTTGTTGTGCCAAGATGACACATGGAAAGCCAGTTTCATTGAAAATTCGAACTTTAATAATTAAAAATTAGAATTAGGACAAAGCTATGCCGAAATTGCAAAAAGTTGAGCAATCATTGCGAAAAGGGAAGTTCCTGATATGCACCGACAGTATATCAGCTATCTTGGCCATAAAAAATAGCTCAAATGACTCTAGCCTCATCACGAATATTCGAGATATCCTGATTAAATATAAAAAAAAATTCCAAATTATTTGGGTACCAGGTCATACGGGTATTCGAGGAAACGAACTTGCAGATACTGAGGCTAAAGCAGCAGCCAAACAACCGGTCCACCTATTCGAATTTCATACCCAGAAAGATTTTCTAAAGGCAGCATCCAAATTCTACCAAAAAGAATTACAAAAAAATTGGGACCGGCACGTTCACCATTACAAGGCTATCAACCCACACAGAGAACCATCAGAAATATCCTTAATACAAAATCACAACATAATATCAAAAATTGTTCGCCTCAGAATCGGACATACAAAATACACTCATGAGCATATGTTAACAGGCGAGAATCCCAGACGGTGTCATTTCTGCAACTCCGAACAAGTTACAGTGAGTCATACACTCGATGATTGCCACAAACTTTCAAACACACGGCAGAAGATATTTGGAAATACACCTCCATCACAATATTTAAATCCTGTAAATAAAAAAAATACCAATCTAATCTATTTATTCCTGAAAATGAGTAATATGGTCAACCTAATATAGCTAACCAACTAAGCACTTTATATATATAAATATATATGATATTAATAACCAGAGAGCCGAAGGCTTAAAGCTAGTGCTCCTTTTTTTTCTTTGTAATATAATAATTGATTATTATATTTCATAATATAAAAAAAAAAAAAAAAAAAAAAGAACTAAAAAGTGAGCAAACAACATCTTCCGTTATTTGTATTCGATTAATCTGTTGCAAAAAGTTGAGCAATCATGGTAGAAGATCAAAGATATCCGTTCGCGATAAAAGGTACGTAAAGTTGCTGAAAGGTACGTAAAATCGGTTTTAGCCCATTACTTAAGATTTTAAGGGTGTTCAAAAAAATTTAAACACTGTTTTGTGTTATATTCGCCCAGATTAACAATATCTACTAGTTCACTTTGAAAGTTCATTTGCTTTTTTATTTTGAAGCACAGTGTAATTTTATGAAAAAGTATTCTGGACATTGTTGATAGGAAGTTTAATTACCCTTAGTTTCAGAGCAAAGAACTTAAAGTCGATAAAGTATATCTGGTGATAATTGCAATGTACCAACCCTAATTTTTTAAAATCTCAAAAAACGGAATTACCTAAAGTATACCTTAAGTATATCTCAAAACCTGATCTGCTTAAAAAAACAATTGAGCACATATTCGGATTCAGCAGAAAATTTTACTTAAGAAATAACCATCAAATGACGCAGGTAGAAATTTTTTTAATTTGGACAAACCACAAAATACGATTTTGAAATAGCAAAAATATAAAACTTTAGTAGGTTTTACAAAGAAATTATTATTTATAGTATCTTCACTAAGTAAATAACACGGTGGTAGTCTCACAAATGTTTGGAGCCAAAAAATAAAAGATTAAAAAAACTATTTAAAAATTAAATTCAAAGGCGTGGAAGAGATAAAACTATTGCTTCATTTTGCTTTAAAAAATTTCCCAAATCCGAAAACGAACTAGTTTTAAACTCATGATCTTAGGAAATTATATAAAAAACTTCAAATCACATCTTAATGTAAAACTATAATTCAAGTCGCCGTCGCAGTGGCACGTACAGTTTCATAAATCCGCTGAGATTTAAGAGAAAAGTGCTTGTTATGGGGCCTATTACATTACGCTTCTACGCACTGCCACGATTAGCAAAATTTTCGAACTTAACTGCAACTGATTTCCAATCCAGCCAACTTCACATAATACTTTGGCAATTATTTTCTTTACGTTGTGAATTTTGGAGCCAGTTTGACAAGCAAAGTGAATTTGAAGAAAGATAAAAGGGATTACAAATTAATATTGTTCATGTATTCAGAAAAAAAGTCAAAGATCAAAATGCGATGCTAGCGGCAACATTCCTTAATTGAACTTACAACGGCAGTTAAGTTAATTCGATTCTGAGATCGGAGAACTGTTTTTTTTTTTAAATCTGCCACTGCCGCATAGTGTATCGTGAGCGGCCAAAATGGGAAAAAGGTGATGTGAGATATGTAAAGAAATTTTAATGCAAATTCATTGGAAAATATTTCATTAGAGCTCTCAAAAAAATTAATACAAAATGACACTCATCTTCCATTGTTTTAGAGCTCTCAAAAGTTGAGAATTGTAAATTATTGAAATTTAACATGAAAATTTCATTATTTTCGCCAGTTCTTAAACAAGTGTAATTTCATTTGTTTCTGAGGGAATTTAACATATAATACATTTTCTGTAAGGCTGATTATTTTTGAATTGAGGAGATATATTTTAAATACTCTATGCCTTATACTGTGTTTTCACCACTAAATGCAAAATACCTTTAAGAAAAGTTAGAAAAAATAATTGATTTAAAAATTCAGAAGAAAATATCTAAAAATGGCCGGGTTTGGCCGGCCTGGGACTAATTGCAGATGATAGGTGAAACTGTGTACTATAATAAACAAAATTCTGCCCCAACTTGCCCCAATTTTTTTTTATGCATTAAAAAAAAACCTTTCAGTTAAAATTTATTGATTTTTAAATTCGGTTATTAGGGAGCTTTATAAATTATAATTTAATCTAATAAAATTAGATTTGTTATATTTAATTATAACAATATAAAAAAAACCAGTATTTAATATAGCTACATAAATTATAAAAACCAATATTTTCTTTAACTTTACCAACACTCTCTAGCGGTAGAAAAATAAACAGTATATTTTTGGAAAGCTATTAGAAGAAACAAACTCAATTTACATTGCAAAATATTCATGGTTCTACATGCCAGTTACTGTTCATAAAATTCTAGTTAATGCTTGCGATATAATTAAATATTTCAGTATATATATTGGCTTTTTGACCGAAGAGGCAATCGAGGCTCAACATAAAGAGTTTCGAAAGTTTCGGCTAGAAAAAACAAGGAAAAACTAAAGAGAGCTCTGCAACAAGAACCGTATAACACATTTGCTTTTATCATCGGATCTATTGATTACAGCTGAGAAGAGGCTATGTAGTAAAAAGCAACATCTTGGTAAAGCCATTGACGTTTTTTAAAATCAAACCAAGAGATTTTAGAAAATGAGGATGATGAAGACACAGTCCTGGAAGACATTGACCTTAACTACTTTGTTTCAAGCGATTCGTCATTAGACTCTCCCCATGAAAGTGATAGCGACTAAAACGCTTATTTATTTTATCATTTGTATTATTTTGTACCTTATTATTTAAAAAAACATTTTATATTTAAGTAAAAGTTTTGAATTGAATTGAAAATATAATATTTCATTTGGGCATGCTCGCATGCACACCATATTTTTTTTTTGGGGGCGGAGTCTACACTTCGGTTGCTTATATACAGAGTGAGTACAAAAAGCCCGAAAAAACCCCAAAATAAGCGCTATAAAAAGCTCGAAAAACAAGGAAAGTAGTCCAAAAAATATGCAGTTAAAATTAATTTTTTATTCAGTGGACTTTTTAAAATATATGACTAGATGTTGTTTTACATTTTCAAACAAAAAATGTTAGCGCTTCTCGCTTAAAAGATTTTTATACAATGAAAAAGAACGTTCAACGTCGGAAGAGGTAAGGGGGCCAAATTTGAAAACACACTCAAACGTAAATGCGCGATCGAACGTATACGCAAGCATTGGACACAGCGCTTAGAAGAGTCATTGACAAAGGAAAGCAATAAAGCAGAAATAAAAACAGCTGAAAAAAAATTCAACAATGTTGTTTTTTCGGAAATTAGGTAGGAAAAGATATTTAAAATAGTACTATTAACCAAAAATAGGGGAATATGCACAAAAAATAGTTTTTGGTAAAAAATAGCTCGCAATAATAAAATAAGCAAAAATAGTAAAAAGTAGCTCGCACTACTAAAATATGCAAAAATAGTATGACGTATGCAAAAACAAGCATTTAATCACTCTGCTTATATATAATAAATAATCAGTACTTGGGCTTTACAAATATATTAAAACTAACTCAATATTATTGACCTTGAATTATTGATGCATGGGCTAAGCACTGAACTTTGAAGGGACGTAGGGAAAAAAGGAGTGGCAATTTTACAATTTTAGTTTTTTATGACTAAGGAAGTTCAAAGTAAGGTGTGTGCTGAATTTCAAAAACCTAGGTCAAAAAATCACGAATTTGGCTCGTTGAGTTACGAACACTCCTTCTATTTTTGGCCACGACATGTATGGGGACGTTACACTGTGTGCCGCTGCGACTACCTTATTATGTTCGAACTTAAAGGTGCAACACTCGTAATTTGAATGAAGAGATGCAAAAATATATAAAAGGACCACAGCTCTTGAACTTTACATTGAGGTCAATGAAATTTCCAATAGGAGGATAACAAAATTGATGAGTTTGGGATTTAATAAAATAAACGGAATTCGCAAGGACTGAGTTCCTTTCTTAGAAGCTAAGGCACACCATCTTATTTATACAAAAAAATTATTATTCAAATCTCCAAAATATTACTATCACAGAACTTACTTGTGTGTTTCGTGTAAAACCATATCCTAAGAAGCGTTCGTCGTGTATAGGTACGTCATCCAAAGAGACATAAAATGGCTCATATAAAAATTCGTAGTTAGTGACCGAATGACTGATTTGTACTTCTGAGGAGAAATTTTTTTTTTCAATCCACCTGTAATAAACAAAAAAAAAAGAAAGACATTGAAAGCCGAATTATTAAATGACTTGTGCGCGGATATCACATCGTACCCATTCAACGGCCATATTTAGAATGTATGAATGTAAGTAGGAATGGTTTTTCTATTCATATGATGTGTATTCCTTACAACAAAATGGTTTTTATGTACTAGATTTGTATAATTATTGCGTTATATAATAGGGTCTCAAGGCCAAAGAAAATGTGCGTGGAAAATGCACCAGAATTGTTGTAAGATAGTTATGAAAGTCGGAAATGTTATACCACGAGCTCAAAACATAAAATTAGGATCCAAGCAGTGTTGCCACTTGTTAAAATTGCGCTCTATTAAACATATATCTTGTCTCTTTCTCCCAGTACATAATGAGAATTCAATGATAGTTTTTCCTTTTGCCTGTGCATGCAAAGAACTTTTATTATAATTGCTACCCAGGATCCGGTCCCCCACTTCAATTCAATTCAATTCAATTTCAATTTATTTCACAATTCTCTTAACCTATTGCAATTAAACATAATACTAAAAGAATACTTTGAAACGTATAAATAAATAAAATAAAATAAGAGAATTGGTAGTGACATTATTAGTAAGGTACTGTTCTTAATGTCACATTAATAAGTTAAAAATTGTCGGATAAAAGTGGGAAGAAGAAAAAGAGAGAAAAGAAAAAAAGGAAAAAGAAAGGAAAATTTGAGAGGGAAGGATGAAGAGCAGAAATCGAGTACTCGACGTAGAATGTAGAGTTATAACACAGGTAGAAAGCGATCCAAGATACTCATAGCAACAAAAAAGCAACAAAAAAAATTTTTTTATAAAAGAAATAATTTCTTAAACAATGAGAATATATTTATAGCATTTTAAACTAGGACCTAAACCTGAGGTTCTAACATGTTTTCAATTTCACGGAGATTAAAATTAAGGAGCCAGGATTTAAGATAATATGAAAAAGCAGAAATTGAGGTAATCGTTTTTAGCCAGAGTTTTAAATTACTGAACAAGACAAAATTGTATAGCTATTATGGAAGGATGGAGTGCGAAAGGCTGGTACTGCATCGTTATGTGTATGCCTGAAATTGTAATGTTGCGGAGCAAAATAATCCAAACTGCAAACTAACTTTTTTGCATAAAATAATTTTAGAACTTTAACATATAAAAAAATAAATGTTTAAGCGGTAAAATTTTAAGTGATTTGAAAAGTTCATGCGTAGTGTGAGAAAAATTCGCATTACTAATAATTCTTATAGCACTTTTTTGTAAAAGGAGCAACGGATTAAGCTTATTTGCATAAGCCGAACCCCAACACGGTAAGCTATAATTAAGCTTGGAATGGAATAATCCAAAGTAAAAAATTTTTTGTATTCCAGTTGAACATACCTTATATGTTGATTGGATGTTACATTTAATGCATTTCTATATTTTAGGACTTTACGAATCTCTTATCTATTTCAAAAGAGAACGGATGTCATTGTGTATAAAAAGGAAAACTGAATAGAAATTTTAAATTTTGAATTAATTTTTGTTAATATACTATATTTTCTATTGGATAATTGTATTTGCTGTTATTGCACAGTTGTGGTAAGAGTTCTGCGATTTGCTAAAACTTACGAAATGGTTTGATTTTGAAACTATGTGTGGGCTAGCATATCACATTCAAAATATTCACCAGAATTTTGGTCCATGTTCGATCATCCAACATCCAAAGATTGCCCGAGCACATAAACTGTGTGGAAGCTTGGCATCGCCGCCTTAAAGAAACAGTTGGTAAAAGTAGTGCAGGACTATACAAGGTGTTACACTAGGTTACGAAACTTAAAAAAATCTTGCAATCTTCGGCTTTTGATGATCATTTCTAAAGTAAGATTTTCTGACCACATCTGTCTACATAACAGGTTGGCTGATAAGTCCCCGGTCTGACACATAGATGGCGTCGCTAGTATTAAATGCATATTATTTTTATATAGTGGCAACCTTCAAATGATTCGTGTCAAAATTTGACGTCTGTAAGTCAATTAGTTTGTGAGATAGAGCGTCTTTTGTGAAGCAACTTTTGTTATTGTGAAAAAAATGGAAAAAAAGGAATTTCGTGTTTTGATAAAATACTGTTTTCTGAAGGGAAAAAATACAGTGGAAGCAAAAACTTGGCTTGATAATGAGTTTCCGGACTCTGCCCCAGGAAAATCAACAATAATTGATTGGTATGCAAAATTCAAGCGTGGTGAAATGAGCACGGAGGACGGTGAACGCAGTGGACGCCCGAAAGAGGTGGTTACCGACGAAAACATCAAAAAAATTCACAAAATGATTTTGAATGACCGTAAAATGAAGTTGATCGAGATAGCAGAGGCCTTAAAGATATCAAAGGAACGTGTTGGTCATATCATTCATCAATATTTGGATATGAAAAAGCTCTGTGCAAAATGGGTGCCGCGCGAGCTCACATTTGACCAAAAACAACAACGTGTTGATGCATTCTGAGCGGTGTTTGCAGCTGTTAACTCGCAATACACCCGAGTTTTTGCGTCGATATGTGACAATGGATGAAACATGGCTCTATCACTACACTCCTTGAGTCAATTCGACGGTCGGCTGAGTGGACAGCGATCGGTGAACCGTCTCCGAAGCGTGGAAAGACTCGACGAAAGTCAACGCTGGCCAAGTTTTTTGGGATGGGCATGGAATAATTTTTATCGATTATCTTGAGAAGGAAAAACCATCAACAGTGACTATTATATGTTGTTATTGGAGCGTTTGAAGGTCGAAATCGCGGCAAAACGGCCCCATATGAAGAAGAAAAAAGTGTTGTTCCACCAAGACAACGCAGCGTGCCACAAGTCATTGAGAACGATGGCAAAAATTCATGAATTAGGCTTCGAATTGCTTCCCCACCCACCGTATTCTCCAGATCTGGCCCCCAGCGACTTTTTCTTGTTCTCAGACCTCAAAAGGATGCTCGCAGGGAAAAAATTGGCTGCAATGAAGAGGTGATCGCCGAAACTGAGGCCTATTTTGAGGCAAAACCGAAGGAGTACTACCAAAATGGTATCAAAAAATTGGAAGGTCGTTATAATCGTTGTATCGCTCTTGAAGGGGACTATGTTGAATAATAAAAACGAATTTTGACAAAAAAATGTGTTTTTCTTTGTTAGACCGGGGACTTATCAGCCAACCTGTTATCAGGATTCAGCAGAAACTTTTACTTAGTAAAAGACCGTCAGATGAACCCGTCCGGTTGGGTATTTTGGTACCTGACATGACTGCCACAAACCAGGCAAAACGGGGAGTAATGGAGGAGTGAAACCTTCTAAAAAGCTAGCCTTATCTGGGCTCTGGTTAGGAAATAGCTGAAAGGGCTCCACCTTGTGATACCGGTACTTTATTGTGAAATGAAGAATATGAATGAGCAGGGGGTAGGGATATCTATCCAAACGTTGGAAGGAGTTGTGACTGCGACCACCGGAGGGCGCGGCGAAAGCTGCGACGCCAGCGGTCAAACCTTAAACGGATGCAGACGAGTGCCGGTGTCAACGAAGACACGGATCCCGAAAGCGTCGTATCGATAAACACCGCGGAAGAAAATGTGTTAGTACGTTCCACCCAGTCGTGAACGGGTGCAAGCTTCCCTAGTAGGAACGTGCCCAGACACCGACCAACTCAGGAGGGGCGCAAACCACTGGCTGAGTACAAAGCAGGACTGAAGATCGTTGCCAGCCTTGAAGGATCTGCTAACTTCTCTGAAGTGGGCTCGGGTTACCGTGGAAAAGGGCTGACTGCACTTTGACAGCTAGCCAAAGTTCGTTACTATCAAACCTGCCTTTGCAAAAAAAAGTAAAGGAGGAGGTAGCAAAAAAAATGCCTGAAAAAAAGGCAGCGGTCCTCGTAAGCGGACCCACCGGCCCCGAAAAGGCCGAAATCGAAGGTGAAATACCTATCAAGTAGGATGGTCGACTTCGAAGGTGGCTGCAAGAAGCAGCGAAGTTGCCAAAAGGCATCTGACCGTGGCACTTTTAAAAAGCAACAATCCCTTGAGACAGATTACGGTGGAGCAGTGGAAGACAGTGGAACTGAAGGTGATTGGGCTGCTCTTCCCAAAATAGAAAGAGTGACCGGATCAACCTGTGCCATCCTTTGACTGGGCCGGCTGGTTCAACAGCGTCAAGATTGTTAAGAGTAACGACGAACGAACTCTAGTCTTGATAAAAGTGGTGGTCTGGCACGGTTGTGGAGCGGTGAAAGGCTCCAAATCGTCGATTGAAGAGTATTCCCGAGTGTGCCGAATGCGAAGGTGCACATACCTCATGAGGTGCAGCCAGACGCCGCTGTGTGGCCGCTCCAGAAGCAGAATCCGGACATCCCGTCCGTTGATTGGAGGATTCTGCATGTGGGGAAGCCCGTAACTCAAAACGTTCAACAAAATTACATCTTCCAAATCAATAACGAGGCTGAGGACATCTTCTACCCCAGATTTGGGAAAATAGCCTGGGGGATCGGGAGCGTGTTCCTGCGCCCTAAGAAACGGCACCCGAAAGATGGCAACAGCAACACGAAGTTGAGCGGGACCTAGAAAACCCGCCGCGGCCGCCACCAAACTCATTGTCCGGCTCAACGGCGCAACTGCGGGCGAATAGGAAATGCTGGAAGATGGTGCAGAGCAACGCGCAGACAAGGCTGCGTTGTCTGCAGATAAACCTGCAGCATAGCTGCTCGGCGTCCGCCGAGCTACATCGAACCCTCGAGGAGGGAAAGTCCGACGTGGCTTCGGTTCAGGAGCCCTGGATCTCTGGGAACAACTAGGTCTGTGAACTCAAGCTTCGTCACTTCCACTTTTTCTTCAGAAATCGCACTTCAGTTTAAGATAAGATGGTGGAATGCGAAGGAAATGACGACCAGCCGAAAATCGCTGTATCGGAATACCTGCTACACGCGGAGGATGCTCCCAGCACAACTTTGCAGAATATGAAGATGGTGATAGGCGGTGATGCGAATGGACATCACACAGTCTGGGGAAGTGGGGATTTGAACGAACGAGGTGAGTCACTTCTAAACTTGCTATTGCTAACAGAGGGGAGGATCCCACATGCAAATGACCTATCTCTGAAAATGTTCTTAATATTTCTCTATACACTGACTGTAACACATTGACAGATGAGTGGAAGGTGCTAGAAAAGTCATCTCTGTCTGATCACTGCTAGATTTACTTTTCTTTAAAAACGTCCTTCACCCGAAAAAAACTGTTGTACAGAAATCCCAGGAGAACGAGATTTAAGCTGTTTGAGAGACTTGTCATGGAAAATTTTTCTCAGAAGTGTAAGACAAGCACGAAGGAGGACATTGAATCCTCCCCCAAATATTTTGTAATTCTTTTCAATAAGAATTTTAATATCGCTTGCCCCCTTACTAGGCCCAAGTCGAGACCCAAGTCTACCTGGTGGAATGAGAGGTTGACGAAATTTCTGTGGTGATACGCGGAGCGATTCATGTTGCCAAACTATATTACTTTGGCTCTTCTGTCAATAACTGAAAGCGTCGCAGCGTCGACGTTCCTCACATACTGCAGACAAGCGTCGTCGTATGCCGTATTCAGCCATTTCCACACTACTTCGAGGTCCTTCAGAGCGTCGTCCAGCAGAGATTGCGGCGAGTTAAGTCCATCATCCTCTTACTTAATGCGCACGACCCCTTGAGTAGTATCGCAACGTTGATAAAATTGGCAGTCGAATCCATGCCGCTCAGTTTTCCGATGTAATTTCAAGTCAAATCAACACGAAAAAGAGCCCACGCAAGCGACTTGTTTTGATTAGGGCTTCCAATCCCGGTATCGCGGGATCCCGAAATACCGAGATCCCGCGCTATTTTTCGATCCCGCACTGTGCGGGACTATAGCTGCGGGATCCGCGGGATTCGCGGGATTGGAGAGAATTTTGTCTCAACTACAAATTAAATTTTAGTAATTTTAAGAACAATATTTCCTTGATCTGCCCATTACATAAGGAAATCTTAGCTAAGTGAGGTAAAGTTTAATCAGAACCAAATGAGGTTTATCTGAGCTTTAAGTACTTTGTGATTGATTTGGGATTTCAAACAACAAAAATTAATGGAAAGCCTTAAAAACGCTTTGAAGTATGTTATTTTTTGTGAGATGTTGCTACGACAAAATGAAATTGGTGGCAACGACGTCAACACAGCTGTTTCTTTTGTTTTGAATTTAAAAGCGTGAAATATTGATCGTAGCTATTTTGATCAATGTATTAAGTTTAAAATGTCAAATACAAGCGTTACAAAAGTTTTTCGCATGCTTCAAATGTTTGGGAACATTTTCTCAAATCGGACGACATTGAATGCCAAATGTAAATTGTGTAAGTCCATTATCAAAACCACGGCTAGATCGACCAAAGGCTTACATGTACATTTGAAGTCAAAACATGGCATTGAGAGCGGAAGTAAAAAGGAACCCGACAGCTCGCCATCGACATCAAGTGCAAGTTCATCAACTTTGTCTGAAGAGTCAATATCAACTGCTTTTATTTCGACACAAAAGCGTCAATGTTGCGCCTGAGTCAAATACATTCAACGAAGAAGATGGGTCAAATGAAACAAATGAAGATAGATTTTTAGTTGATATGCGGGATCCCGCGAATACCGGGATCTTGGGTTCAACCAAATAGCAATACAGATGACTGCGCAGCAACGTCGATGCAAGCGACACGATATTGAAGCAAAGCACATGCGACTCACTTGTTACGAAAATGCACTGAACACAGCACTATGACTGAGTGTCTATGAAATCGAGTAATATTGGCCAGGCATGCCGAATATTACTTGTTCCGAATGTCTGCCCAAGGTCAAACCCAAAGACAATGCAGATAACCCGACAAAAAATTGTGCGAAACATATTCTTTGTGATTGAGTAGAAAAAAAGGGAATCCGCAAGTATTTTCGAGCAAGCCAGTAGCCCAACAGAATACATATCCGCACGTACATTTGAGCAAGCACGTACAGCAGAATGCATCGAAAAGCGCTATTAGTTTTCAAGCCGAAGAGCAAACGACAAGGATATCAAAGTGTCCACGTTCAAATTTTGCCGGCACTTCGATTGCAAATTCAAATTGAACGATTGACACAGCGACCGAAAAAACAAAAGGTAGCAGCAGAGCTGTAAGTGAATGATTATTTTTTGAATGAATCTGCGAATCATTCAGACAATGAATTGCGATTTTTGGTATGCATTCGATTCACGAAAAATTTGAATTGAATTAAAATTTGAATGCATTCCATAGGTGGTGATGAAATTTAATGAATACCTCCACTGATTATATCTTTATTGAATCATTTCTGCTACGCGATTGAATAAAATTGTCAAAATAAAATGTCTAGAAATTATTTTTTCCCATATGTGCCATCTTGTCAGGATGAAGGGTAAAATTTACCCGTCAGGATTAGGGTTAAGAAAAACACCTAATGCTATGTTCTCACTAGGCCGGGTTAGGGTTATCGGCGAAACCCAGGGTTTCAAATGTCAAAACGCATATACAAAAAAAAACATTAAACCCGAAAATAAACCCCTGGTTAACATTTAACTCTGAGGTTAGCGCAGAGTTGCATGTGAAATTTTCAGTTACATTTGCTAACACCGAGTACATTTATATATTTAATGCGATACTGGCAGGAAGCTTTCCCGTGCAGAAAATGAGTGGGGAAGGATGCACGTATTTGGATATGTAAATTTTAATCACAGGTCGTGGAACGTTTTGTGATGCCGCTTTCACTATTAGCTCCATTCATCTTTTTTTGTTCCTGCGGATATTGCAATGGTCTTCTATTATTGCTTCCAATATTTCTTTGGCTTTTTCAGCTTCTTTAAACATTTCTAATAAAGCAAATTCCATTTTTATTTGCAATTTCTCGATGATATAATATATCAGATATACCTTACGCGTTTTTTAGATTTCGAACTCCCAAGCCGGATATTATCGCATGCATGTAAGGCAAACAGCGGCTATCTCCCAACAAACTTCATTAACAGTTAGGGTTAGTAATGCGAGTAGCCGCAGTATGAATTTTCACCACTTCGGAAGTAGTGCAGAAGAAGTCAACTATCCGGCTTGGTCATATGACGTTAGTAAACCCTAACTCGCTCGAAGCTGATATGAACGCTTTGAGTTAAAGTATCGGGTTAAGAACTTAACCCCTATAGTGAGAACATAGCATAAGGATTATTTGTTTCAGTTACGTAATTACATATAAATAACAATAGAAGTGTACAATTAACATAAATAAAGAAGGTATAGCTACACCCAGAGAAAAAAACACTTAAATCAATAAAAACCACATTGATTCAACAAGAAACGTTAATGAAAGTCTAGTAACGTAGAAAATATTTATTTCAATATAGAACAACTTTAATTTAATGTGGCACAATATCGACGGTTTTAATATAGAAACAATATATAAATAATGTTTTTCCGTATTCAATTAATATTAGATCCATATTGAACTATATGGTTTCTACGTTGACTTGGAGCGTTGCCATTTCAATTTAAAATTGTTTCTTATAGATTAAATAATTTGCAACGTAAATTTCAACGTAGTTTAAAAACTAATATTAAAACAACCTTCAATCAATATGTTTTAACATAAAATCAATGTTATTTCAATATACTCAACGAAATAAATAGAAACAAAGTTAATCATTGTCAATTCAACATTTATTAATATTATTTTTCTTCTATGTTAAAAATTATTGAATTAATAACGAAAACAATTTTTTGGTTTAAAGTTCGACAGTTTATTTATTATTATTAACAATATAATATATATTAGTATTTAAAAACGCTGATACACCCCCTTAATTTTAAATAATTCAACCTGTTCAATAATAGCAAAATGTTTTTTAAACAGCAACGACTGTGCTGGATCCTTGATTTCTTCAGATAACGATGTGACACCTGATAGCTCGAGCTCCGTTTCTCCTAAATCTGTTCTACAATTTTCGAGCTGGATGGTCCGTCGTCATTTGCAACTCCATTGGATGTAAAAGCTCTTTTTCGCGAAGGTTTAGGCAAGGAATTTTCCAGAATTTCACACACTTCATTTTCAAATAATAAATTTGGGGACACAGACATTATAAACAGACACTTAACTCAAACTCTTTTATACACTTTTCTTATTCCGTTGCAGGAGGCGTTTTCCTGCTAGGTAAGTTATTGACTACACTAGCTTACAATCATTTTGCTCACCATTAAAAAAGTGAATGAAAAAATGAATTGCAATTCCTTTTTCTAAAATCTTCAATGAATGCATTCAAATTTTAATTCAACTCACATTTTTGGTGAAATGAATGCATTCCAGTTTTTAAATTCATTATGAATGCATTCAAATTTTAATTCAATTCACAGTTTTGGGGAATTGAATGCATTTAAATTTTTTAATTCATTTCAATGCATTTAAATTTTAATTCAATTCAAATTTTTGGTGAATCGAATGCATTCAAATTTTTAAAATCCATTGTGAGTTAAAAAGCAGAAATGAATCATTCGTTTACAGCTCTGGGTAGCAGCACTGTAATATATCCGATCAACGTTCTTTCGTCTAATTTGCTTTGTCTTCTGTTTTGTTTGCCTGAAGAAAGCATTTAGGCCTAGCGAAATGTAGACAAAATGAAACGCAAATACACGCACCGGTCACACCGTTGCCGCTCACCTTTTGGTTTCCCCTTGCCATGAGATTGCGAGACAGGCAGGTTATTTCGAATGAGGGGAGACCATTCACATTGTATGGCGTGATAACTGGCCTTCCAATGTCCGTTAAAATTTTGAAGGGCACTGGAAGGCTCACGACTCGTGTACTGGAATTGGCTCTTGGATGGAATTTTCTCCGCAGAAGCCAGGACTCCTGGCAGGATCTCCAATGTTTGTGCCACAAAGGTCAATTGGTCACCCGACCAAAAATGGGGCAATGGGAAATCGTTTCAAAGATAAGAAGAAAAAACCAACCACGTACATTTCGAATTGCGCTTATGCTGACTTCGAATCATGTTGAGGGAGCTTTCGAACTGTTTCTGGGATGATGTCCGATATGATGTTCGCTGATTCGAGGCGATGAAAAAACATGAAAAAACTGAACGTGAACCCGCGACGACGACTAGCGAATCGAACCGAAGTACTAAACAAAAAAACCGGTGGAAACTAAGACGATGCTGTTCACTTATAAAACGGGCGATTGAGAATTCGCGAGACGCGATCGACTGCTAGAAACTTAAAAACTTCAAGCAACTAGTGCAGCTAATTAGCATTGCGGAAAAAAGCCCGAGCAGCTGAAATTCAAGTGGTGCCGTTCTTTTACCTTTTTTTCGCCGCTGTCAGGGTTGCGTTGCGTAGCGAAAGCGGCAAAAACGGACATACTGCCTTGCGTTACGTAAACGAAACTTGAAGGTGGGAGCTCGGCTGGTAACCCACAGATGCAAGGGTGCATTGCGATGGTGAGTGACGACAGTAAGTAAGTTACATGCCATAGATCGACGCTCCTGTGGTGATATGCGGAGCGTATTATGTTGCCAAAGTGTAATGCTTTGGCTCTTCTGTCAGTACGTTAAAGCTCCTCCTGGATCGAAAGGCAGGATGAACTTTGTGCTATTAGACTTCCACTGACGTTTATTCGAACTTCTGATGGTAGTACTCAAGGGAGGATGTCGGAACCAATAACTAAATCCATATGTCCTAGTTCTATGAAGTGAGGATCTGCAAGCTCCAGGGAAGCTAGCTCTTTGGAGATCAGATATATTGCTCTCGATGAGGAAGTCTATTTGTTGGCAGCACGACTGCAGCAACCTTCTCTTTAAACTCAGAACGCGGAGAGGCCAATGTGAAAACGCATTCCTTTTTCTCTTGGTAATTTATGTCCGCCAATGCCAGAGAATTTTTGAAATTTGGGCAGTGTGAGAGGATTGGGAGATTTGTGTATGCTTTTGTCAACGAATGTGCACTGAGAGCCTTGATCCAAGAGCGCCCGCAAGGTGAATCGCTCGCCCTGATGAAAAGTATGTGCGAGGATGATGGGTAGATATATTTCAGTATGACTGTCAACCGTATGCGTGTTTGCTTTTCGTGTGGACGTAAGTACCGAAAAAGAAAGCATAATCGAATGTTGTGCAGAGGTGCTCGTCGTCAACGAGCCTAGCATCTGGAATGACGAAGAGAAAGCCAAGCTATTCGTTGATGTAGCAGGGCCGTGTCCATGCAGGGGGCGTTAGGCAAAATGACCTGAATGTGGCTGTCAGCCACATGTGCCTTGGTTTGATGAGAAGAAATCGAGGCTCCCACTGGTGAAAGAGACGTCGCCGATGATGCAGCAGCGGAGATCGTCGTCCACGGGCCGGGGGTCTGGGAGGACGGAGGAGAAGCATCATTCGGTGAGACCACGGGAGCATGTCCATGAAACAGCGTGTGATGCCGCTTTTTACACTTTGCACATTGATATGGGCCGGTACATTTTGCTGAAATATGGCAGGCGGTCAAATAATTATAGCACCTGTTGTGTCGATGACGATCGTCAACCGCCATATCCGAAAAATTGCGACATTGTCGCACTGTATGAGCGCCCTTGCATAGACCACATATGGTTATAGCCTGCTTATGCGTATGAAAAACGTTCGTGGGCGGACATTGGTGGCGTGGTATTGCATGCTATACCTCGGAGCTTCTGAGGTTGAAGGGATGCTCTATTGCTCGAGAGGATGGGCCTTCGCTTCGTTATAAGGCATGACGTATTTATCAAGAAAATCTGTTAGATTAGTAACGGCGAACAGTGCTTCGTTCCATAGACCAAAATCAAAAAAAAAATTTCTAATATACTGATGAAATATATATTTTCGCAACGATAATAAAATAACTAATATGATTACAGAAAAATATTTATGATTTGACTCTTTAGATCACCACTAGAGGGCGCTCAACTAAGACGATTTTTTTTTTTGCTTTAACCAAAAAATCGCTCAAGTCGATTCACTAAAAATAATGTAAAGAATATATTTTTTGTGAAATGACTTCAAATCTAATATTAGGTGTAGTAACAAGAAATCCATTATTTTTCCAATAGATGGCGTTATTTATCTGCATCTCGCGTTGTATAAGTCCGATCGTGTTCCGCTAGGGGGCATTAGAAAGATGACAGTTCCTACTAAAAAAGCTTTTTTGACACTTTTTTGATTGATTGATTCAGTTTTGTTTGAGAGCTTGTCAAAGATGGACATCAGCAAAGAGAAAATTCGCTACATATTACAGTTTTTCTTCGATAAGGGAGAAAACGCAAGCCAGGCGGCTGAAAATGTGAATAGCGCTTATGGACCTGATACTGTAACAGCCAATCATGCGCAATTTTGGTTTCGTCGATTCCGTTCCGGTAACTTCGATGTCAAGGATGCACCACGCACTGGAAGGCCAATTGTCGAAAATGTCGATAAAATCATGGAAATTATCGAGTCCGACCGTCATGTTAGCACTGTTTCGATTGCAAAAGAGCTAAAGATTGCACAAAAAACCGTTTGGAACCATTTGAATAAGGCTGGATACACAAAGAAGCTCGATGTATGGGTGCCACACGAGTTAACGCAAAAAAACCTCATAGACCGAATTTCCATCTGCGAATCGCTGCTGAACCGCAACAAAATCGACCCATTTCTGAAGCGGTTGGTGACTGGTGATGAAAAGTGGGTCACTTACGACAACGTCAAGCGAAAACGGTCGTGGTCGAAACACGGTGAACGGGCGGAAACGGTGGCCAAGCCAGGATTGACGGCCAGGAAGGTTTTGCTGTGTGTTTCGTGGGATTGGCAGGGAATTATCTACTATGAGCTGCTCCCATACGGCAAAACTCTTAACTCGGAACTCTACTGTCAACAATTGGACCGTCTGAAGGAAGCAATCGCCCATAAGCGGCCAGCTTTGGCCAATAGGAGAGGAATTGTGTTCCATCAGGACAACGCCAGGCCACACACATCGATAGTGACTCGCCAGAAGCTCCGGGAGTTTGGTTGGGAGGTTCTTCTGCATCCACCTTATAGTCCGGACCTGGCACCAAGTGATTACCATCTGTTCCTGTCCATGGCGAACAATTTTGCTGGTGAAACATTCGCTTCAAGAGAGGCTTCTGAAATTCGACTGTCTCAATTTTTTGCTAATAGGAACGAGGGCTTCTATGAGAGAGGCATAATGAAATTACCTTTAAAATGGCAACAAGTTATCGAACAAAACGGCGCATATTTGACCTAAATCGGGTCATTCTAACTATCTTAAATAAAGCCCTCAATTTAATGCAAAAATAATGGATTTCTTTTTACTACACCTAATATTTTGACTTCTTCAATATATAAGTAATAAACAGAAAATAAACTTTAAGGCAAAGGGGCTAAATGTCATTTTATTTTTATGCTTTGAAAAACACAAATTTTGGTTAGATATTCAAAACTTACAAAACTTTAATGGAGTAAAAAAAATACGGTTTTTTTGTTCTTATTTTCAATACGTTATATATTCTTCTAATAAGTTATGAAAAATTCAGACTTCTATCGAACCACTAAATTAAGAAAGAAAATTTTCCCATAAGCTTTTTTCTTGATTAATCAAAAACTGCGGCGAAACAAGCTGTTTCGCAAGAAATTACCCCAAATAAATTTTTTGCTTAATTGACTTTAGGTTTGTTGTTTTCATTTTTTTTTAATATATGAGAAATATATAAAAAATATGCTTTTAGGCAAAAGGGTTTAATATCATTTTGATTTTGGGCTTGAAAAGGCATAAATTTTTGTTTCATAGTAAAAAAATATCGAAACTTTAATGAAGTAAAAAAAAAAAAAAATGCGGAAAAACGAGTATTTTTTTATTCCTATTTTCAATACGTTACATATTCCTCTTATTAGTTATGAAAAAATCAGTCTTCTATCGAACCAACAAATAAATAAAAAGAAGATTTTAAAAATGTGTATTTTGATGATTTCTTCTAAAGTTTCCTTTGTAAGTAAACATTCTTAAATTCAGCCAAAAAGTATGCTTTTGAATATTTATGAAATGTGCATGCATTTATAAATCTTTACTTCCGTTGTTTTTCGTTGCAATTATACAAAAATGTTCCCGATTATAGAAAAGAAATTAAGTTATAAGTCTTTGCTTTATCTCTCGCTTTTTTAAACAGAGATGTGTGCGAAAAGACTTACGACGCGAACATGAAAACAGTAATAAAATTCTTACGAAATTAATGGAGGAAGGAGGGGTCAATATCAATTAAATATTATTTTTTGATAAGATCGCATATATATATATATGCTCTTAACCCTAATTTTTATTAAATCTGTAGCAAATTATTCATTTTGATAGCCAAAAATAACTTTTAGTGGTATGGGCGGTGGGTGGTGGGAGGGGTCAATTTTGATGAAACTTAAAATTTTTCTTAATTATGCCATATTAGGGACTTGTGCCAAATTTCATTGCCCTACGACACTTCTTTCTATTTTTGTCTATCGAATGTATGGGATCGAAGCACTGTGCGGCGTCTCCGTTACCCTTAAGAAGTATCGCAGCATCGTTGAAATTGGCAGTCGAAGCCATGCTTATCAGTTTTCCGATGTAATTTCAAGTCAAATCATCACGAAAAAGGGCCCACGCAAGCGACTTGTTTTGAAAAATATACGCTAAAGCTGCTTGCACCGAAAAGCGTTCTCTTGGGTTCAACCAATTAGCAATACAGATAACTGCGCAGCAACGTCGATGCAAGCAAGTGACACGATATTGAAGCAAAGCACATGCGACCCACTTGTTACGAAAATGCACTGTACACAGCACTATGACTGAGAGTCAATGAAATCGAAAAATATTGGTCAGGCATGCCCGAATATTGCTTGTTCCGAATGTCTGCCCAAGGTCAAACCCAAAGGCAATGCATATAACCCGACGAAAAATTCTACGTAAAATAATCTTTGTGATTGAGTAGAAACAAAGGGAATCCGCAAGTACTTTCGAGCAAGCCAGTAGCCCAACAGAATACATATCCGCACGTACTTTTGAGCAAGCACGTACAACAGAATACAGATTCGCATGATCTTTTGACACAGCAAGTACTCAAAGCGTTAAAATATTAAGTCTCCGCTCTTACTCTCAACTCGCTCGCTCGACTGCACCGAACAGCGCTATTAGTTTTCAAGCCGAAGAGCAAACGACAAGGATGTCAAAGTGTCCACGCACAAATTTTGCCGGCACTTCGATTGCAAATTCAAATCGAACGATTGACACAGCGACCGAAAAAACAAAAGGTACCAGCACTGCAATATATCCGATCAACGGTCTTTCGTATAATTTGCTTTGTCTTGTCTTTTGTTTGCCTGAAGAAAGCCGTTAGGCCTAGCGAAATGTAGACACAATGCGACGCAAATACACGCACCGGTCACCCCGTTGCCGCTGACCTTTTGGTTTCCCCTTGCCATGAGATTGCGAGACAGGCACGTTATTTCGAATGAGGGGAGACCATTCACATTGTATGGCGTGATAACTGGCCTTCCAATGTCCGTTAAAACTTTGAATGGCACTGGAAGGCTCACGACTCGTGTACTGGAATTGGCTCTTGGATGGACTTTTCTCCGCAGAAGCCAGGACTCCTGGCAGGATCTCCAATGTTTGTGCCACAAAGGTCAATTGGTCACCCGACCAAAAAATGGGGCAATGGGAAATCGTTTCAAAGACGTTCCAATATGTGGTTCGCTGATTCGAGCCGATGAAAATACATCAAAAAACCGAAAGTTCGCCCCCGACGACGACTAGCAAAACGAATCATAATACTAAAAAAAAACTTTTTGAAACTATTTAACACGATGCTGTTGACTTTTAAAAGGGACGATAGAGAATTCGCTCGAAGCGATCGACTGCTGGAAACTGAAAAACTTCAAGCAACTAGTGTTGCTAATTAGCATAGCGGCAAACTGACAACTACATTGAAATTGGTTTGTGTAATAGAGACGGTGAAATTGCTAAGCAGATCTCGCTGTTATTGTTTAAAGAATGGGATTCAATATTAAATACACCACCAGCTACATGTCACCGTTATTTAAATTCTATTTTGATTTCTTTAAAATCATAATGATCATGGTCTAGGTTGAAGCACTTTGGCCAACGCCGTGTCGAGATTCTTGTGGAGTGTCTTTATTTGAACACATTTTTAGAGCTTTTTGAAAGGTTTTTTATACTTAAAAGTATTACGAAGACTCCGAAGTATTGTACTTTAACATAGTACCAATAAAAAAGCTCACTGAACTTAACTATTTTGTGTTGGCTAATTATATTATATATATATTAAAGTCACCTTTTTCTTGCACTCGGCCAAACTTAAAAAATTGTGGAATAAGCGGTATTAAAGCATATAAGAAAACTATACCAACATATACCTTGAAAAATTTGTTGCGTATTGATTGTATATAAATACTTTCTCATGAAAAGGTCTTGCCAATCCTTTGCTGTAAAGTCGAAGCAATTCTTCCTTGTTGGATGGGAATTTAACGCGCATGTCGATTTCAAATGTTGGAATAACATATGCACAAAGATGGTGGCAATCTGTTTTTGCCAAAAACATAACAAGTTCCGGAACGATGTTCATGCTTGGAATGATGTCCACATCTGTCAGAAATACGAATTTGCTTTGACATCCCTTGCGCGCTAAATTCCGCATATGATTTTGGGGATATCCGTTCTTCAAGCGCCACCGAATTGATTTTGGTGTTCGAATTTTCAAAAGGTGTCGTAGGGTATATTCAGGCTGCTTGCAGTCATATTTTTTCAAATCCTTAGACAGCGTGCTGTTAGCACTTCTAACGGGTTTTCCGTTTCTTGGAAAAGCAACATGAAACGTCACATTTTTGCGTACAAATTCGAAGCACAGTCGCATATACGTCACGAAAAGCTGCAAAATAAAAAACTCTTCGCTTCCTGCAACAAAGGCTGCCACTGATATCGGACCATCCCATTGTTGTGCCACTTGAACCAACGACTGCATTCTTTCAACGGAGCTTTGAGTAGCAAGACATACAATACTCTTTGATGTGGCCTGAATAAAATTTTCTCCCACAAGTGCAAAGTCAAAAATCTTATATAACACTTGATTATCAAAACGACCTAGCTCAAGTCTTAATTCGTTAAACGCCAGCTTCATTTCGTTTTTATACCGTGTTCGTTTAGAATGCGATTCGTGCGTGCGTATTGAGCATATTCTGTTGGCGCTTTGGTTATCTTTGGTATATATTTGTGTTCTGTTCGATATCAAAAGATCACAAGGGATCGGATCGCTCAGCAACCGAACTGTCCAAATCACATTAATCAACAGGAGAAAGATAATAAATACTTTTTTCAAGATCGATATATAAGTCTTCAGTTTCTGTAAAAAAATGTTCAGAAATAAATGTTATTAGTTGTTGTAGTTTGGGCTTTCTCGTTAAGATTTTGCAACTTTTGTGGGCTTTGTCCGTTATGAGACAACAAACAGAAAAAGCTTTAAGTTTTTCTTTTTTTTTTTGTCTTGTAACGGCCAAAACGTACATAAATTTTAAATAAATGTTTTCATATTTATTATTTCTGTTGTGTAATTCTTCTTTTTTTGAACCTCGTACATAACCGAATTTCACAAATAATATTTAAAAATTTACAGAATATATGCGAATTTGCAAATTTATATTAAAATTCATAAATTTGCTCCACCCACAGTTAAGCCCATTATTATATTATTTCAGCACGAACTCAACCAAACTTCAAAACTGAGGCACAAAAAATGTAAGAAATGTAAGGGTCACGGCAAATTTAATTTTGCGTGTGTCTGCCATGACGGCATGAACACCGTAATCCACGGATTTTGCCGGATAACGGAATATCTCCGTTTTCTACCGTCACCATACGGAGGTGCCCTGGATGCAGACACACGTACTATCGTATTTTACCCACAAAAAATATAGTATGTATTCAGATACCCAGATCAGAACAACAAAATATTTTCCACGATATTAGATTTCAATAGCTCGAATTGAGTTTTTTTGAGGTTATGGCAAAATCCTCATCTGATGGAGCAAAAGCCGCATCGGATTTAGAATCAGCGACCACGAAAGTATATGGTAGATGTAGTCAGATACCCATATCAAACCAAAAAAAAAATTGTGTGTGGCTGTGTCATGCAGATGATCGTATATGAATTCAATTTATTTCAATATCTTATGCTGGGTATATACACATCAAATGCTTCTCAAGCTTTGAGTGTTTATAAGTAAATAATGTTCACAAAACGTATACGTGTGCAATTTCCACATACACACTCTCTTCACAAGCATTTGATGTGTCTATACCGCTCTTTAAATTTTGTATGAAAACATCGACAGTTGGTTTAAAAACATAAAAATTATCGATAGTCGCAAACATCGACGGTTTTCCAGCTCTAACATACAATTTATGTAAATTGAACAGCACTATGTGTTTAAATGTACAATATTTATTCTAACACTATGTGTTAGTTTTTATTTTATAATTAAGCGAATAAAAGGTTTTCAACACTATGTGTTTTTTTAAAATATAAACGCTAGAAGTTTTTATAGGCACTATGTGCTTTTGTTGAGTTTCCCTTCAAAACTAAACATTCTTACATTTTAAATTCATATCGTAGCCTAAGATTGAAAAAATATTTTGCTGCACTCGGCAGCTTATTTTGTTGAAGCAGCTAGGGTTTTAAGAAGGTTTCGGATATCAGTGCAATGCAAGAAGTAAGAACAGAGGCCAGTCGTGGGAAACTGCAATGCAGCAAAATTGCAGGTGCACAGTCACGTTATCTCAAAGCATAATTCACAGACGGACAAATATGTTGACGGTCACGTTAACTTACACAGCACGCTGTTCGAATTTCAGCGCTGATATCGCGTTTATCCCGACCGGGATGAAGCTTCACGACGAGATGTAATCCCCACTCATTTAGGGGAAAAGTTTCGTCTCATATTACTAAATCACCTATCTGACCTTCCCTAAGATATACTTCTTTCCATAGTCGGCAAACAGATTGCGATGCAGATTTTATCTTTCGCTAAGAACGAAATATCGAGAGTGGATTTTGCATACTCCGAGAGCGCGAGAAGAGTTGTTGCAACCAAACAATTCCCTGGCATCAAGCCTTGAAAATCGTAAGTTGTCAGATATACAATGAAGATGTTATGAATTAAGACAACGTGACGTTCGCGCTTGTTTGTTGCTTGTTTATTTTCATGCACGAGCGCCTGAACGGAACAAAATGGACGCAGTAATTTAAAGTGTTCAACTCTCCAAGACGGACTTCCTTTCGTTTTAAGTGAACGTCAGATTAACCATGGAAAGGCGGTTTGTTATTTTTCCTTGACAGCTGAAAGAATGCTAAGAACGACCGGAAAAGTGGCTACGAACATTAAATTGGACAAGGTTTGAATTGTATAATGCTTCGCTGTACAAATACCATTCGTAATAAATTTAAACGATATTTGCTAAAATTTATAATAAAAAATTTAAAATTTTAAATATTAATTATAATAATAATATAGAATTCATTATTTCTTTAAACTGCTTCATTGTTTCATTCATTATCTTTAGGCTTTCCCTTAAATACAAGATCTTCGCTAATATAATGATGTATATGTTGAAAAATACTTGTATTTCTTTTCCCACACGATTTTGACAGACGTAATTACTACGAAATGAAAATCGCGAAAGGGAAATAAAATGCCTTTTGCGGGAGCTCAGTGCCGCATTTTGCGAACTATAATACCGAATTTTCGATTGTTGTTTAAAAAAGTTGTGTTTACTCAAACCAAAGAGGCCCTGAACAAATTCCCGCTTCCGCAGTCGAATCAGACAACATATCTGGGCGTTCACCTTGGTCGTCGCCTCAACTTGAGTGGCCACATTTTTACAAAGCGCAAAAAACCTTGAAATTATCCAAGATTTTAGTCAAAAATGCTATAGATTTATACTGACTTACCAAGGATTGCCTTCAACGTCATTTTACATCCAGATCTAAAAGTTCCAATAGTGAATAAACACATTCGAAAACACAGCATGAAGTACCGAACTTGTCAACTTGTCACATCCCAACCCATCAGCTGCAGAGCTGTAAACACAGTTCACTTAGAAGACTTTCCATGAACGGCATTCCTGATAGACCTTCTGGATTACACATGCTATATATATTAAATTTGTTATCCAACGTATTACCGAATGCCATCAGATAAATTGTAAGTATAGAAACAAATCGGTGTCTGTACAGTTAGTTTGCGGACGATAATTTTATGCGACATTTAGGGTATTCCCTTAAAAGTCAAAAAATGGTTTTTAAAAAAACGGAAATGTGAAAACTTTTCATACAAAATTTCATTCGTGCATTTTTTAAGCCTTCTTCATCAACGAGTTTTAGAGGCTTTCCAGGCAAATACACGTTTAATATGCTTTCCAGACGTTAAACGAAATCTCGGGATTTCAGAACAAAATTGAAATCGCCTGGATTCCAGATGCCAAAATCTGTTCTAAAATTGTTTGAAATCTCGAGATTTCGCTGTACGTCTGGAAAGCATATAAGGGAAAAAACCTATTGATTTGGTTTCATACAAAGAAGAAGAAAATTTAAAATGCATTGAGATCTCCTAAGCATTTCTATATCAATTATTCGTAAGCTTATGCTTCAAAATTAATTATTTTATATCCCAGTCCACAATGGTGCCAAATCCAAAAAACCTGGCCAAAAATCAAAAAATTTAAGTCTAAAATCGGGATTTTTCGACTTAGTGTTGGTCACAGTAGACCTAAGGCAGGCAGAATCCAACTATAATAAGGGATAAAAGGAACTGCTGTTGTGCAGAACAAGATTTTTTCAAAGTAGTAAAGTTTCTGCAAAACATAACCAATTAGGATGAAACAAAATGTAATCGGCAGCTCCTGAAAACCACTGGTTTGAAGCTTAGACGCATGTTTTTTTCGTCTAAAATTAAAAAAAATTATTTTTCCAAGTAAAAAAAGTACCGCATAGTACCTCCTCGACTTTTAAGGACACTATAGTTTAATACATGGCAAGTGATTTATCCAAAAAAAAAGCTGCATCTCGATTTTTCATTAAGTTCTTCGTGCAAAACAAATTTCTTCCATTCTGGCCAGGTTTTTTGGATTTGGCCCCACTGTGATGGGCATTAAACTACGTCGGAAGAAGTTGTCGTCAAGATGTTCGTGTTTAGGGACCACCAAAAACCCCGAGTAGTGAATATGAAGTCAATTGCTTGAATTTTTGTTTTTTGGATAGCTATTTGGATTTGGCCCTACTGTTTTGGGCACCAGGTACGCCGGAAGAAGTTTTTGTCGTGATATTCGTGTTTAGAGCTCGAATTTTTAAGTTTTTATCTTTTTTTTGGATTTTGCCCCACTGTGCTGGACACCAGGTACGTCGGAAGAGGTTGTCGTCCTGATAATCGTGTTTAGCGGCTCAAAGACCCTCGGGTAGTAAATTTCAAGTCAATTACTTGAATTTTTGGATTTCTCCCCATTGTGCAGTCGGAAGATGAAAGTTTTAACTATTAACTTTTTGCAGAGCCTCTATCGACTATAGTGGAATTCGTTGCTGAAAATGAACATTGCGAAGTACTTGTCATAAATTTGTTCGACCTTTCCCTTTTTCGTACTATTTCAGTCCAATTTAGCATATCCCAACGCAAAAAAACTCTTTTCAGTACTAATGTGGGCGTAACCATGCCATCTGTTTTTGGGTAAAAAAAAAAAGCAAAATCCCTCAAATTTTAGCCGTTTCGCGGGATTTTGAAATGGAAAAAAAGGATATCGAAAAAAATTTTCGCACGTAAATTCGTATTTTATTATATATTGTATACTTATAATTCAAATCAATCTAGTAAGTTTTTCTTTTTCAAAAGAAAAAACCAATGAATTTATCATTTCCAACTTGTGTTATGTTATGTATACGAATCTCCGAATTGAATCGCTTTAGAAATACCTTTATATCGTGGAAATGGTTTGTGCTGCAAATCTGAGATTTTATACATATACACAAAATTGATTGGCCAACAATTTAAAATATCGTTTTTGGAAGGGGGACTGCTAATGGGTGAGCTATGTTTATTCAAAGTCCAAAAAAAAAAAAAAATTATTTCATAAAATTTTCAAATTTTTGAATTTGAGCATCATTTTACACCATTCTTTTAATTTTTTGTATTTTTTTTTTGATGTCATATTGAAGAATGATGTTTTAAGTACACAAAAGTTTTAAAAATTTTGAAATATTCTAAACCATAGGGCTATTCACAAAGGCGTGTTAACCCTACGATTCATAACCAGCAAAACTCCTTTAATTTCATAACCAGGTACCCGAGTACCCTTTTTTTTTTTTGCGTTTATTGAAATAAAATAATATTTTCCTGTGAATATTTTTGTTGTTGATTATATTTTGCGTTCTCAACTGTACAAATTTGATATTTGGAAAAAAAAACTGGTTTCTGTTCGTATATAAGTACCTAAAGCGACACAAGTAGGCAGAAACTGGTTTGATCTAAGGGTTGTTTATTTGCTTATTTTGCTTATTTTCGGTACCTACTTGCTTTTGAATTAGATAGCAGATGTTCATTTGTGTCGTAAAATTGAAATATTTCATTTGCTTCGTCATCCTGTGTTGAATATTTGAACAGTGAAGTTAGTGAAAAATGAGCACATATATTCAAGGATTATTTGAGGAAGTGACTCGAGATGAGGACCTTGAAGTGAATCCTGTGGAAGACCAAAATGAAGGAAATATGTCCTATACTGGCGAAGTTTCGGAATCAGAGAATGAAGATTTGAATGTTGACAACGCAAACAAAATTGCAGCTGCTATTGACGCACCAGAGGAAATTTTCTTTGATGACGAAAGTGAAGATGATGATATGCAAGAAGATGCACCAACAACAAACCCAGCAGACTACATGACTGCACGTGACGGCACACAATGGCAGCGAACACCACGTAGTTGCCAACAAGTGAGAAGCCACAATATATTCAGAGACCGTCATTCTAATGACGAAAACGCAAGAGATTTGTGGACGTCACAGGCTCACCCAATATTCCGCGCCACCATGGGAATAAACAGGTTTTTCGATTTGCTGCGTTTTATGCGGTTTGACGACCCCAGAACACGGGTAGAGCGGCAGCGTCAAGACAAAGCGGCGCCAATTCGCGATATTTGGATAATGCTCAATGCAAATCTTGCCAGATATTATGTGCCATCAGAATATTTGACCATTGATGAACAATTATATCCATACCGTGGTAGAACCAAATTCACACAATATATACCCTCGAAGCCAGCAAAATATGGTATAAAAGTATGGTGGCTTTGCGATGCCAAAAACTCATATCCACTTCATGGCCAAATATATACTGGCAAACAAGAAACTGGTCGTGAAGTTGGTGTTGGCGAAAGAGTGGTGAGAGATTTAGCTGGGCCATACTACGGTAGCGGACGAAATATCACCATGGATAATTTTTTTACGACGCTGCCGTTGGCTAGGCAACTAAAAGCAGAAAAGCTCAGCATTGTGGGTACACTCCGCCGCAACAAAGCTTACATCCCTGCGGAGATGAAAGAAGACAAAAAAAAAGACGTTGGTTTAAGTTTATTCGGCTTCCACGACAACGTAACACTGCTCTCATATAAGCAGCGGAAGTCCAACTCGGTGATCCTTCTTTCTATGCGATGAGCACGCCGTAACAATTACTAAATGCTACAATTGCCACAATAACAACGATAGTGATTCGGATGAATCGTAATATAATATATATAAAATATGATAAAAAAAATAAAAAAGACATTTATTTCCAATAAAAACAACACAAAAAAACGTTTTTTCATTTACATGTCAGGCATTTACATAGGAATTGCATTAGGGTACCCGGGGACCCGGTTGTGTGTTTATGGGGGTAAAACATTTAAAATCATTTTTTACAGAAAATATTGAAAATATTTTGAATTTTTTGGTATTTAAATCTTAGTTTAGCCAAAATCTCTGATGATTCGGAGTTTTATGTCCATATCTCAAAAATTATAGGCACAGCAGCACTTTAAAGTCAAAAAAGGTACACGGGTACCCGGTTATGAATCGTAGGGTTAAAAACGCTTGAAAGTCGGAAAATTGCGACTTCTTACAAAATTTTTAAACTTTTTTTGTATCTTGCTCAACTTTTTAAGCAGTTAAAATTTTCCGACTTTCCTATTTTCCGACGCCTTTGAGAATACCCCTCGTATTAAAAAAAAATTAGTTTTAGAAATGCAATGGTAGTAAAAATTTCTTACACGATTATCTCGAAACTCTGACGTGATAGAAGTATTTTGATATTTTTAAATTTTTCAGCACAGAAAACGCTAATAGAAACACCACTGCAACTCAAAAGGGGAAAATCAAATTTCAATTTTGCAGGCCTGTGTTATTAAATATTTCTATCCAACGATCCGAAATGGAAACACTTTCGTCTCTCCACTTTCTAGTTTTTTCATGGCAGCAGTACATTTGAACACTTCCGTATTGTGCATCTATTTTTGAGGCATTTCCATTTGCATCAAACAATCCAAGCCTATCCAGTGTTGGCATCAGTGTTAGCAGTTAGTTAATATACTTCCATGTCGGAGCTCGCATCAAAATTTCCCATGGAAGAAAATTCAACTGCCTAAGTGGTTCCGTTCAAAACCTCATTGTTCTTTATTTCATCTATATTGACGTATCGATACACAAATCAGAGATACGAGTACACCATAGTCAGTGCTGTCATCGTTTACAAGTATTAATCTTTGCTGCGCAGTGACCTTTTCGTTTTTTACCACTGAATGTTTAGAGGGATTAGTGTTTTGTTTGAGAAAAAGGTGAAAGAAGGTTTTTAAAAGGTTAAAAAAGGACTATCAAAACGAAAAAAAGGATTTTAAGCTCGCTCACGGGATAGACTTTTGCTTGCCGAAAAAAGGAGTATCCCGCGAAAAAAAGGACAAATGGCATGGTTAGGTATACCACTATGTATAAGCTTAGTGATTTGGCCCCCGATGCCGATTTCGACTAAAGTTGTTTTGCTGGTAAGGGAAATGCATTAAACTTAATTGGCACCGAATTTCTTAAAAAATTATATCTCAGAAATGAATAAAGATAGAACACAGAAAAAAACATTTTTTTTTGGTCGATTTTGCTTAAGCGAATATATGCTCCTTTGGAAGTATTTTTTTTTTTGTCTTACTATAATACAAAAATGCACGAAAATAGAGCTTTTTGTACAGGTTAATTGTGCATAATTTTATTACAGTCAATCGCCTGCAACATCCTTAAAAATCACAAAACTAAAATTTTGCACACTTCTGGGGAGTACCTGTGATTGATATCAATATGATTTTTCCGTACATTCATTAGAGCGGTGCGTTTTTTGAATAATTACTGAAACAAAACATTTCTAGTGTGTTTTGGGCTGGAAATGACGAATCCGGTGTAAACAAAATTTTTTTTCAATGTTTAGGAACTCCATCTTTCATTTTTATTATTTTCAGTAATTTTTACGAAAGCTGGAAGAAAAATGGTAGTAAAAAGGAACAATTCTTGAGTGTAAACAACTTCTATGCCTTATATTTTTCATGTAGAATACAAATATATATAAATAATATGTCTATATTCGGGAGTGTTCGGGTGCCATTTTCCGCCTCCTCTACAGAGCAAAAACAGCTTTACATAATCAGCGAAATTTAATATGCGGCAATTTTGCAGTATCAAACGGAGGTCATTTATAAAAAGCATAAAATGCAGTGGCCCTAAGTGGCTAAGCGGCTTAAAATTATATCCCGTCTGCATCGACGTCACGCCCACATTCTTACTACTAGATGAGCGGGTATACGGAAATCCTCCAATATCCTCCACCACCAAATTATGTTTGCTTTTTGGAAGACGGAAGAGATTAGCCAACCTCTCGGTTAAAGATCTCACCTCAGATCCCGGATCGCGGAGTTTACGAGCCACACGTGATTCACCGTGCTTGCCCAACACAAACGCTCTTGCTGTAGCGAGTAACACTGTAGATTGGTTCTCTGCCATGAACGTGCGTGGATTGTTCCCTGGATAAAACCCGGGTTCTGAGCTGGAGGCGATTGAGACCAAAGGAGATGTCACCTCTGCTGCCGGCGTCATCGCAGGGACTGATGCCGCTGGAGTGCTATTCTGTCACAGTATGGTGTTGTGTTTGCGTTCACAATTTCTGCAGCTGCCAGATGGACACCGTTTTGCAATTGTGGCACAAGTTCGTCGTTTTCACCGCTGCAAACGGTTGAGTTGAGTTCAAAGCGAGCAGATCTGGACATTTTGATGTTCGATGGCCTCCGTTGCAGAACGTACAGTTCCATTCAGGGGTTGTGTTAGACATATGCGAACGCACGACATTCCCACGAGAATTAGAATCTGGCTTCTTAGCGCTGTTTCCGCAGTCGCCAGCTAGGCTCTATGCACGCTGCGCACGAAAATTCAATAATGCTGGAAACGATGGAAGCTGGGTGGCTGAACATGTCATGCACGAAGCCTTTTGGGTCGCAGTCGGCAATTTGGATTTCACAATCGGAACCGTAAGCGCATCCCAATGCTGTACTGGTAAATCCATAACCTTTAGTGCCCGAAGGATTTCTTCCACCGCGTCGATGGCAGCGAATAGGGCTTTGTGAGATTCCTCTTGCGCGGGTTTAATATTCCAAAAACGCGTCACATTCGCCTCAGCCAGGAGCTTGTGATTGTCGTACCGGAGATTCAGTGCAGTCCAAACTTCCTGGTAGCCTCCGGAATAAATGCCACCGACCAGAGGAACGGCAATACTCTTCACCGCGCCTCGGAGCTTACCAAGTTTGTAAGGGGCCGGATAACTAACATTGTGAACCAAAGTTTCGTAGACTTCCTTAAATGTAAGCCAATTGTGCAGTTCTCCATCGAATTCGGGAATCGCGACAGGATACAGCTTCAGTTCAGTTCGCCTTTCTCGGGCGAGGATATGAGTGCATCATTATTTCTCGTGAATCTATCGAATTGAACTTGCAGAATTTTTAACCATTGTTGAGCGTTCAAAGCATCGAGGGGTTTAGTTGCCCTTTCTAACGTTCAATGCAAGCTTTCCAGCAACTTGAATGCGGCTTCCCGAAGTTTGTGCTCTGCCATGTGTTGAGCATAAAAGGTTATCCTTCCGCATCTAGAACACTAACACGCCAGAGCCGACGTCCTCACAGGAGGCACCAAAAATGTGTCGTAATGTAAGCAAAAAGATTTTATGTAATCCTGCCTAACTGCTTTCTTGAAATAAGATGCTTACTCACTCAGAGTCCAATCAAAAGTGAATAGAAAAAGAAGAAATTCAAAGAAAGAAAATTCAGAAAGTACGTTGTCATCATTTCTCTCAGCCTTCTTAGATCAACTGTAAAAATATAGGCCTGACGGTCAATCCCGTGCAGAAATGTCATCACGAAAATTATACAGTACGTATGTGTTGAGTCATACGCTTCTCTCAGCCTGTACAAATTCATGATTATATTCTGTACATTTTAATATAAGTGCCTGACCGTTCAATCCCGTGCAGAAGAATGTCATCACGAAAGATAATAATGACAGTTTCTGTTATGTGTTGTTTCTAACGCTTTTTTACTTCCTCTTCCGTAGCCGCTAAGCTGTAAGCATGGATTGTAAAGTTCTGACCAATTTTAATCTTTTATAGTGGCATACCTTTCTTTTTCGTTTTTGAGCCAAACTCTAGAGAAAGGTTATGGGGCCCAAGCTTGATAGCTGCCCATAGAAATATCTGTTGAAATTATGTACTATATTGCGCATGGAATACTCAAATCCGAGTTTGGCTTTACAGATTCAGCTATTCCGGTAGCCGCTTTCAAGCATTCTATAGCATCAATAGAAAATATAGAGGTTCTCTCCAACTGCGACTAGATCTTTTAGTACTCAGAGAAGGACATTTCTTTTTCGTTTTTGAAGCCAAGAACCTCTCAAATTCATAGATTCAATGGGGCATAATTACCAAGCTGTGGATAAGACAAATGATCATCTACATGACAGAAAACAAACTTGAAGATTAGTATACTATCTTGCGCACTGGAATACTCAGAATCCGAGTTTGGCTACACGCTTCAGAGTGATTGGAGAAGATCTGAAGCTCAAGCATTTCTGATGAGGGGATCAGAGCTAGACAAGCTATAGTATTTGTCTGACTGTGAGACAGCTGCGACTAGATGCTGAGTCTCAGATTGCA
Source organism: Chlorops oryzae (assembly GCA_020466095.1). Classification (NCBI taxonomy): domain Eukaryota; kingdom Metazoa; phylum Arthropoda; class Insecta; order Diptera; family Chloropidae; genus Chlorops; species Chlorops oryzae. Next base: position 58,255,217 of record CM035806.1, on the reverse strand, counting down.
GGATCAGTGCATGTCCGGAAACAAGAACCTATCAACAGGTGTTGCATGAGAAGTTCAATGGCTTGTAATTACATGCTGTGGAGAAGACAATGTAATAGATTTCATCGCAACTGTTACTTCATTGGCACAGCGTTTGAAAGACATGAAACTTGAACAACAGGAACCGATGATAATCGCAAAATTTTAAGCAGTCTGACCCAAGAAATTCGATCATAGTACGCACTGCATGGTACGCTGTTCGAGAGTGCACCAAAATGTTGAAAAACTGACAGAGCATTTCGATCAATGAAGACTAGCCAGCTTAAAGTATTTACTGTACTGGAGAAAGCCACAAGAAAATGTGAGACAAATCGGCTTTTGTGGCAAAGTCAGTGCAAGAATAATACTACAAAAAACGCAAAGCGCAAAGGCAAGTGTAAGTTACTGCCACAAAGAGGGACATTGTCTGTAAGAGAGTGTCGAAGAGAGACAAAATAGATCAGCAAACTAGAGCGACTGCATTCGTTGACATTGCGGAAAGAAGAAACTTGAAAAAGTCAACAATCAGCTGATAAATCAGCAAATCACATTTATAAGCAGTTACCCAAGCAAATCGTCTCATGTACGCACAGACATAAGGCTTCTTACGCAGATTCCGAGAGGCAACCAAAAGGTCTGTCCAAAGACAGAGCTATTTAGTTAATTAAGAATCGATCTTGACAAATTTACGACAGAAAAGCCAACAAGAAAATGGAGACAAATCGGCTTTTGTGGCAAAGTCAGGCAAGAATAATACTACAAAAAACGCAAAGCGCAAAGGCAAGTGTAATTACTGCCACAAAGAGGGACATTGGGCAAGAGAGTGTCGAAAGAGACAAAAAGAGCAGCAAACTAAGAGCGACGGGCATTCGTTGACATTGCGGAAAGAAGAAAACGAAAAAAAGTCAAAATCAGCTGATAAACAGGAATCACATTTATTTGTGTTAAACAAAGCGTCTCATTCGCAAGACAAAGGCTTCTTTTACGCAGATTCCGGGGCAACCGACCATATGTCTTTCCAGAGGGAGCTATTTGTTAATTACATCGATTTGACAAATTCTCTTCTTTACGTGCGAGTTGGTGACGGGCGGAAATTGAATGTTGTTGGAAAAGGCACGATCAACGTAAGAATTCTTGATGATATTTTCACAATAAATGATGTTTTGCTTGTCCCCGATCTCGATAAAAACTTTATTTCGATATCAAAAGCAGCAAAATCAATGAACATTGCATTTGAAAAAGGTACAGGACGAGTTTCATTTGTAAAAAACAAAAAGACGATTGTGGAAGGCAAAGAAGACCGTGGTTTATACAAACTGAACTTGAAGCCAATAATTGCGGAATGCGCTGGTTTAAATGCGGCGTGCTCTGAGTCAGTTAAGATTTGGCACGATCGCATGGGACATGTCAACTTCAAAACGCTACAGGAAATGAATAATAAAGCTATCGTTTCAGATCTGACAATTGAAAATTTTCCAAAGGCAACTCCATTTTGTAAAGGCTGCACATATGGAAAACAACACCGTCAATCTTTTCCGAAAATGGGCGCAAATAGAGCTTCAATTCCAGGCGAAACATTTCATGTTGATCTGTGTGGAAAGATGAGCAGTCCATCTATTGGCGGCGCATTTTATTTTATGCTTCTCAAAGACGATCATTCCAGATACTGTTTTGTATATTTTTTGAAGGATAAAACCGAAGTCCTGGACAAGCTAATGGAATTCGTTGCAGAAGTTCAGTCTGATGGACATAAAATTAAAAGAATTCGTTCAGATGGTGGTTTGGAATTTTGTAATAACGATGTAAAAAGGTTCCTGTTGCAACACAGTATCAAGCACGAAGTTGCGACGCCGAGATCGCCAGAACAGAATGGTTTTATTGAACGGCAAAACAGAACCATTGTGGAGAGTGCGAAAGCTATGCTGCATGAGAGGGAGATGCCACTGTATTTATGGGCTGAGGCGACAAATACAGCAGTTTATCTTAAAAATCGAACAGCTACGGAAGTATTAAATGGATCCAAAAGGTGGTTCGAAAAGAAACCTTCAGTGAAGCACTTGCGTGTGTTTGGCTGCGATGCATATGTCCATATTTCAAAGGATCAACGCACGAAGTGGGATAGAAATTCTGCAAAATGTCTGATGGTCGGTTACAATGATTCAAGTAAGGCGTATAGAATTTATGATCCCAACGGGAAGAGAATCCTTATTCGAAGAGATGTGAAATTCGATGAGGGCTATGACGTCTACAGCGAAGTGGAGACGGCTGTTGACATTTCCATCGACAAGGCCAATGAAGAAGAAAAGGAGGATGTCAGCATCAAAGATGACAACAATCGACAAAAAAAGGCTTGTGCCAGCAACAGAGACCTATAAGAAACCAGAAGTGCAGCCAGAAAGAGGTTAAATGAAGAGCAAGTGGATTCTGAGGTATGTATGGTGCAATTTGAACCAGTCGACTTGCATTAGGCGTTGAACAGCCAGGAGTCTGAAAAATGGGAAGCAGCCATCAATGATGAATTAAACGCATTGAACAAAAATAACACATGGACTCTCGTCGAACGTTCAGACGATATGCATTTACTATCCAATCGGTGGATATTCAAACGCAAGTATAATTCAAATGGTGAAATTGAAAAATATAAGGCCAGGTTGGTGGTCAAGGGCTATTCACAAATACGAGGAGTGGATTACACAGAAGTCTATTCACCGGTCGTTCGGTATGAAGCTGTGCGAACCGTATTAGCCATAGCAGCCGCTCAAAGCATGGACATAATCCAATTCGATGTAAAAACCGATTTTCTTCATGGTTATATAGAAGAAGATATCTATATGAAACAACCTTGTGGCTATCGACAAGATGACAGAGTCTGCAAATTAACAAAAAGTCTATACGGGCTTAAACAAGCTTCCAGGCAATGGAACAAGAGAATTGTGGAGTTCTTAACGGCTTTTGGTTTCAAACAAGCATGGGCTGACAAATGTGTTTTTACATATGGCTCTGCCAGCGATATTACCTATCTGTTACTGTACGTTGATGACGGGCTTATATGCGGTAGAAACAAAAATTTTATCCAAATTCTGCTGCATAAACTACATGCTGAGTTTGAAATAACGTACAAGAAAGCTGAATGTTTTGTTGGGATGCAAATAAGGATTGACAGCAAGCATCAACAACTTTACATTTTTCAAGAGTTCTATGCCAAAAAGGTTTAGGATCGTTTTAATCACTCTGATTGTTTTCCAGTGTCGACACCTGCTGACACTGGCAAGCATTTTTCCAAGGAAGATACTCAAGGCAAGATGGGAAAGTTTCCATATCGAGAGGCAGTCGGGTCTCTCATGTACCTTATGGTATGTACCAGACCAGATCTAGCGTACATAATAGGCGTACTAAGCCGTTTCCTTGAAAAACCGGCTGAAGTCCACTGGCAAGGAGTCAAGTGTGTATTTAAATACATAAAAGGCACTTTAAACATGGCTTATCTTTTGGACTGAATTCTGGAAACAATGAAATGGTCATGTATTGCGATGCGGATTGGGCCAACGATGTCGACACTCGACGAAGCGTTACAGGTTGGGTGGCCTTTATGAATGGTGGTCCCATAGGATGGAGTTCTCGGCGACAAAGTGTAACGGCTACGTCTACCACAGAGGCAGAATTCGTGGCAATTTGTGCAGCCACGAAATTCGTTGTATGGCAGCGAAAGCTTGCATTGGATGTGAAATGCAACCGAACATATGCAACACCTGTTAAATGTGACAATCAAAAGGCGATTGAGTTGGTGCGCACTAAACATATCGACGTTCAATATTTCTATTCCTGCGATATGCAAGCTGTTGGTGAGATTGATGTGCAGTACGTGGAAAGCAGCAAGCAACTTGCAGATGTCCTTACCAAGGCCTTAAGCAAAGAAAACTTTCAAACTATAATACGACATTACCGACTGGCGCATCGAGCACAGCACAACGAAATCGAGAGGGAGTGTTGAGTGTAACGCTTTTCGTTGTACAAATTCATGGATTATATTCTGACATTTTAATTAAGTGGCTACCTTCTCTTGCGAAGAATTAGAGAAAGATGTAATAATGACATTTCTGTTTTATGTATTTTTTCTCCTCTTTTTTTTTTACTTCCTCTTCCGGTAGCCGCTAAGCTTTAAGCATCATTGTAAAGTTCTCTCCAATTAAATCTTTTATACTAGCATACATTTCTTTTTCGTTTTTGAGCCAATTTCTCAAAAGTATGTATATCGTTACCTTAATGTAGAAAGGCCCCAACTAACATTTTTTTCAAAATTCACTTTTTTGCATATTTCGATAAACAGCCCCCAAATACACCATGATAAAAAATCAAAAGTTCTGAGATCAAAAATAACGGACATACCATCATTTAAAAAAGAAGCCCTAACTGACTTCAAACACTTCTTTGAACAAAAAGCCCTAACTCACTTTTATTATCGTAGCTAAATTTCACAACTTTGGACCCACTGAGATGAACTTTGAAACAGAGCTTACTGCTGTGCTCCAAAATTGGAAAAACTGAACATTGGTATGCTGCAACGCCTACTTTTTGCTGCACGTCCACTCAAAGTTCATAAATAGAGGACTTATGAACCCCCTGAAAATCGTATGAAAATTTCAAAACCACTGGTGAATGTTATTTATTTGAATATTTAAATGTGGTTTTAACACAAAAAAAAAAAAACAAACAAAAACCGGCCCAGCCTTATCAAAGAAAAAATTTTAGATAACAAAAACACTAAAATTATTGTATAAAATAAAATCAATCTCATCGGTTTAATACGAAGATTTACGTGCACTTTGGTAAATTTTCGCTGTTAATACGTTACGCGCCTTTTGATATGACTCTTCGCAATTCACCTTTTACAAAACCGACATAAATACCGAATATGAGCTATTTCCTCAGAGATCGGAGCATTTTATGGAAGACACCACTCCTGCTTTTGCGATAAACGTGCAACCTTTCACTTGATTAAAAAGCCCCAACTTAGAATGACTTTTAAGAAATTCACACTCAAAATGCCCTATATGACATAACTTTATAAATATATAAAATAAATACAAATTTGTTTGAGCACTCCATTTTTCTATGGTTTTAAGCTTAAACTGCATCAAAGGAAATTTCATTTCTTTATTTTTTTGGATTTAATTCAAATTTTTCGCTCTCCTGTAAAATTCTAGTTTTGTTAGTTAGGGCCTTTCTACTTTAAGGTAACGATATATTTATTTAGCTTTATTCTATTAATTACAAATTGATAATGTTATAAAAGAAATAAAATATATAAGCGCTGCATGTTAATGGAAACTATACATAATTTCCTTTTACCCATACAAAGATTACCGGCTTAACTTGTACGTCAAGGTATTAAAAATACTAGCTCCCCTATAGAACAAAGTATTCTGTTCCGCCCTTGACATGTATGGTGGTCTTCGAATATCCGCGATATTTCTTAACAGATAGGGATGTACGTCCGCTACGTAATTAACTTCTGCCGTAAGATACTTTGCTAATAAATTTATTTTTTTTTTTTTTGGCAACCCTTGTCGAAGAGTGAACAACATACTTTTGCGCTCCATAAACAATAAATGATAATATCAATAAAAATAATTAATCGTGCATCAATGATTTATTTGAGCAAAGCTCAGAAGTATTCTGCAAGGAGAAATACAGTGTTCCGCTCCAGCAGTAAATTGTGTATTGAAATACAAAATAAAGATAAAAATAGTGATTATACATACTAACATACGTATATTATTTGTTGTCGTCCAACTCCTAGGAACGATAGAGAGAGACACTCGGTATCTGCAGCTGCTGCAGCAGCTAGCTGCTCTGCCCGAAAGTGATGCCAATCAGCCATAGTCCAGCGTCTAATAGTCGCGACACAAATCAGTTAAAAGCTGGGCTTAATCAACATCCAGGTAGGGAAAATTCAGTAATTCCCAGTAGGGGTAGTACACAAAATGGTGACAATCTGGACCAGTCTACAAGTTAACAGCCAGGTATAAGCCAATTCAAAAATATAAAAATCCAGTTCGAAAGGAAGAGATCGAACTCTACCAGTGGAATAATTTCTCAAAGCGGCAAGAAAAATAGCCCTCACAACACTCCTAAGAGTATTTTACCAAGTTCCCTTTGGACGCTCTTCCTAGAGGTGTAATTGAACTTAATTCGTCCAAACAAAGTCCAATAGTTGCTGAAATAATAAAAAACAAAACAAGCAGCAGGCGGTGCTAATCGGTATGCACCGTTATATTAATATTACGAAGAGGAAAAGAAGCCCTTCCGGCAAAAATGACAACAGGGCCAAACTTAATCCAATACGAAAGGAAGAGACCGAACTCCACCAGTGGAATAATTTCACATAGCGGTAAGGAAAATATCCCTAACAACACTCCTAAGCGTATTTTACCACATTCTCCTTTGAAAACTCTTCCTAGAGATGTAATTAAACTTAATTCTTCCAAACAAAGCCCAATAGTTGTTGAAATGAATAAAAAGCAAATCAAACAGCAGGCGGTGCTATTCGGTATGCACTGCACCGTTATATTAATATTACGAAGAGGAAAAGAAGCCCCTCCAGAAAAAATGACAACAGGGCCAAACTTAATAGAATCGAAGATCTTGCTGCCAAAGAAACACTAATTGGTAATCGGTTCCCTCCACTTGCTACAATTTCGGTCGAAAATTCAACAGAAAATCAACCAAAAAAGGTACTTAAACCGCCCCCAATCTATTTGCGAGAGCGGAGCTCGAATGCACTTGTTGCCAAATTAGCTAATTTATTAGGAAATACCAACGTTCACGTAGTTCCCTTAACTAGGAGTAATATCGACGAAACAAAAATTCAAACAAACACGGAAGATAGTTTCCGAAAAGTTGTAAAAGAGTTTGAAGGAGCGAATAAAAATTTTTACACATACCAGCTAAAGAGTAGCAAAGGTATTACAGTGGTGATCAAAGGTATTGAAGCAGATGTTGACACAAACGAAATAAAGAGTGCGCTAGAAGAGAATGGGTTTCACGCAAGATCGGTTATAAATATATTTAACAAAGCAAAAATTTCTTAGCCTATGTTTAAAGTTGATCTGTTGCCGGACAGCTGAAAACTTAAGAAAACGAAATCCATCCCATATACAATTTGCAATTCCTGTTGCATCGTAAAATAACGGTAGAAGTGCCACACAAAAGAAATGGTCCCATACAATGTACCAACTGTCAAGAATTTGGACACAAAATCTTATTATACATTGCGCACCGTGTGTGTAATATGTGGCGAGCTTCATCACAGCTCAGTCTGCGATAAAAATTCAAATAATGATCGCAAATTATTTAAATGAAGAAACTGTCAAGGAAACCATACTGCAAATTTCAGAAGTTGTCTAGTTTATCAAGATCTGAAAAAGCGCGTCAATATTAAAAAATAATCAGCTCGTAATCCTACAAAAAATAGTACTCACAACCTTAATTTCAACCCTTTTACTCCAGGAGCTTCTTATTTATTTATTTCAGTCTATGAATTCAAAATTCTTACAGACTAACACTTACAGACTACTCAACAGTAAACAATCCATTACAAAATTGACTTAAAACAAATTACAATAACTTAAAATAGACTTCAGATGCTCTCTTGAAAAATTAAAATCAATATCAACACAGGATGCAACATTATTATAAAGATTTAAGACTCTGTATAGAGGAGCATTCATAGCGTAATTCGTTCTTTGGAGCGTTAAAAAAATAAATCAGTACGCCTTAAAATTCTAGTAGGCACAAAAAAGAAAATACTTTGAAGTAAGATACAATCAATCCTTCCACTAACAATATCAGTGACAAGGAGTAATGATTGCATGGACCGGCGTGACTCCAGGGTCTTTAACCCAATAAGCGCACAGCGATTGCGATAATCAGGAAGACTATCAAATGTGTAAAGAGAGCGTAAAGCAGATCTAGTAAAAGATTTCTGAATTCGCTCGATACGTGCTGTGTGTACATTATAGAATGGGCTCCATATGAATGAAGCATATTCCAACTTAGATCTGACCAAAGCAACATAAAGAGATTTCACAAAGCCCTATTCGCTGCCATCGACGCAGTGGAAGAAATCCTTCGGGCACTAAAGGTTATGGATTTACCAGTACAGCATTGGGATGCGCTTACGGTTCCGATTGTGAAATCCAAATTGCCGACTGCGACCCAAAAGGCTTCGTGCATGACATGTTCAGCCACCGAGCTTCCATCGTTTCCAGCATTATTGAATTTTCGTGCGCAGCGTGCATAGAGCCTAGCTGGCGACTGCGGAAACAGCGCTAAGAAGCCAGATTCTAATTCTCGTGGGAATGTCGTGCGTTCGCATATGTCTAACACAACCCCTGAATCGAACTGTACGTTCTGCAACGGAGGCCATCGAAAATCAAAATGTCCAGATCTGCTCGCTTTGAACTCAACTCAACCGTTTGCAGCGGTGAAAACGACGAACTTGTGCCACAATTGCAAAACGGTGTCCATCTGGCAGCTGCAGAAATTGTGAACGCAAACACAACACCATACTGTGTCAGAATAGCACTCCAGCGGCATCAGTCCCTGCGATGACGCCGGCAGCAGAGGTGACATCTCCTTTGGTCTCAATCGCCTCCAGCTCAGAACCCGGGTTTTATCCAGGGAACAATCCACGCACGTTCATGGCAGAGAACCAATCTACAGTGTTACTCGCTACAGCAAGAGCGTTTGTGTTGGGCAAGCACGGTGAATCACGTGTGGCTCGTAAACTCCGCGATCCGGGATCTGAGGTGAGATCTTTAACCGAGAGGTTGGCTAATCTCTTCCGTCTTCCAAAAAGCAAACATAATTTGGTGGTGGAGGATATTGGAGGATTTCCGTATATCCGTGACGTCGATGCAGACGGGATATAATTTTAAGCCGCTTAGCCACTTAGGGCCACTGCATTTTATGCTTTTTATAAATGACCTCCGTTTGATACTGCAAAATTGCCGCATATTAATTTTCGCTGATTATGTAAAGCTGTTTTTGCTCTGTAGAGGAGGCGGAAAATGGCACCCGAACACTCCCGAATATAGACATATTATTTATATATATTTGTATTCTACATGAAAAATATAAGGCATAGAAGTTGTTTACACTCAAGAATTGTTCCTTTTTACTACCATTTTTCTTCCAGCTTTCGTAAAAATTACTGAAAATAATAAAAATGAAAGATGGAGTTCCTAAACATTGAAAAAAAAAATTTTGTTTACACCGGATTCGTCATTTCCAGCCCAAAACACACTAGAAATGTTTTGTTTCAGTAATTATTCAAAAAACGCACCGCTCTAATGAATGTACGGAAAAATCATATTGATATCAATCACAGGTACTCCCCAGAAGTGTGCAAAATTTTAGTTTTGTGATTTTTAAAGATGTTGCAGGCGATTGACTGTAATAAAATTATGCACAATTAACCTGTACAAAAAGCTCTATTTTCGTGCATTTTTGTATTATAGTAAGACAAAAAAAAATAATTCCAAAGGAGCATATATTGGCTTAAGCAAAATCGACCAAAAAAAATGTTTTTTTCTGTGTTCTATCTTTATTCATTTCTGAGATATAATTTTTTAAGAAATTCGGTGCCAATTAAGTTTAATGCATTTTCCTTACCAGCAAAACAACTTTAGTCGAAATCGGCATCGGGGGCCAAATCACTAAGCTTATACGATTGAGACGATTTGCTTTCTCATGACTGCGAACTCTCTGCTCTAAACCTGTTTGAAATTTTGTGTATTTGAGTGTTTTGTGTGCACACGCACATTGAGTTTTCTGTCGTCTTTTTTTCGCAGATAGAATGTCCTTTCATCGATTTAATAGACGTTATCACGTCAAAAACTTAAGAAAATGCATGACAGAAACTTAACGCGGCATTTCTGACGGCTGGCCGCAGTTCAGTAAAAAAGGATCATAATATTTTGGTGCTTTTGTGCCTTAAAAATACACATGAAAACGAGGCTTTTCTAGCAGAAATAATTGAAGTTAAATTATTTCTCGCAGAAAAGTGAAATTCAAACTAAAATTGTAATTTAGATCAGCTGTTTATGCCGTCATGGTTTTTTTTTAGAATATTTTCATGATACCTTTTTTCCTCGGCCAAATGCCTAGGAATTTCGTAGGAAAAGTCACTTTTTTCAGTTCAAGAACTTAATTATTTATTGCAAGTTTTTAACAGTTATGGTCATTTTGCAGATTTTATTAGCTTCAGATTTTCAGAAATTTTCAGAATCACTCGGTCTACGGTTCCATACATAGGCCTCCCATACAGCATAGCAAGCATAACCTGTTTTGCGAACATCAGTCGGGATTTAGACAAAATCATAGTTGTGAGCAGGGACCGTAACGGTTATAACGTTTATAGATAAACGTCATTTGATAACTGTTATTTGAAGACGTACATCTTTTTCAGCCGCAATAACCGTTATTTTTTTCCGTTTATTATATTCAGCCCGAATAATGGTTATTCTAGGCGTTTTATTTTATTCAGCCTGAATAGTCGTTGTTCTGGGCTTTTTATTTTTTCCAGCCTGAATAAAAAAGCCTTTCCTTTTTTCGACTTAGCAATACGTAATTTTGGGAAACTTTTGATGTAATAGTATACTTTATTACTTCCTCTTTTGGAATTTATCAAAAATAGGCGTGGCCCGCCCCTTTTTAAAGGCATTTTTAACATTTATTTTACCAAAAGGCTTATTATATTATTATTATATATATATTATATTACTTGATATTCGAGAATAGCAGTACCCTACAGTATATTTTTTGGTATGCTTTACCCGAATCTGTAGTCAGAAATCACCCACGACCCTGAACTTTGCTCAATACCACTCAGCAACGCCCCTCCCCCCTTAAAGAGGATCCCCTTCCCCTACCAACGAAGAGGAAGCTTTTAAAATCTATTAAACCATATATATTTAAATTTACTTTTTTTAGCATAACGAGTAAATTTTTTTTATACTCGATACACACTGTGTTGAGCGTGGATATTGCGTTTATGCGGTTGTGTGTAACACCCAAAAGCAGTCGAGATAGACCATACAAAATATATATACAAATGATCAGTGTCACCAGGAGATGTCCGTCTGTCTGTCTGGATACACTTTTCTTATCAAAGAGGTTGAGCTATAGTGATAAAATTTAGCATGCGCAGCTCACGGGGCCACGAGCACAAACAAGTTAGAGAATGGACCCGATCGGACCATTTTTAGGGGTACCTCCAGTACTAGGGTCTGGCACAAAAATCACAAAAACAGCTCTAAAATCGAAGTTTTTCAAGATATTTTGATAAAATTTGATATTTGAATATATTTCAAGGCACGTAATATAATTTCCAAAAATTGGAAAAGTTGGCGTGGCATTAGGGCGTTTTTCGAAAATTGTCTCCTACAATCGAAATTCAAATGGGACTTGAACGAAAGTTGGCACGTATGCTTCCCTGATAGCAATAAACATCCACCCCAAAAATTTCTTGATCGGTCCATTATTAAGGGTACCTCTAGTACTAGGGTCTGTAACAAAAATCCCAGAACTGCCTCAAAATCAGACTTTTTCGAAATATTTCAATGAAACTTAGAATTTGAGCGTATTGAAATATTTCGAAAAAGTCTGATTTTGAGGCAGTTCTGGGATTTTTGTTACAGACCCTAGTACTAGAGGTACCCTTAATAATGGACCGATCAAGAAATTTTTGGGGTGGATGTTTATTGCTATCAGGGAAGCATACGTGCCAACTTTCGTTCAAGTCCCATTTGAATTTCGATTGTAGGAGACAATTTTTGAAAAACGCCCCAATGCCACGCCCACTTTTCCAATTTTTGGAAATTATATTACGTGCCTTGAAATATATTCAAATATCAAATTTTATCAAAATATCTTGAAAAACTTCGATTTTAGAGCTGTTTTTGTGATTTTTGTGCCAGACCCTAGTACTGGAGGTACCCCTAAAAATGGTCCGATCGGGTCCATTCTCTAACTTGTTTGTGCTCGTGGCCCCGTGAGCGCGCATGCTAAATTTTATCACTATAGCTCAACCTCTTTGATAAGAAAAGTGTATCCAGACAGACAGACGGACATATCCTGGTGACGCTGATCATTTGTATATATATTTTGTATGGTCTATCTCGACTGCTTTTGGGTGTTACACACAACCGCACAAACGCAATATCCACACTCAACACAGAGTGTGTCAGGTATAAAAAAAAAATTGACTCGTTGTGGTAAATAAAGTAAATTTAAATATCTATGGTTTAATTGATTTTAAAGGCTTCCCCTTCGTTGGTGGGGAAAAAGGATCTTCTTTAAGGGGGGAGGGGCGTTGCTGAGTGGTTTTGAAGAAACGTCAGGGTCGTGGGTGATTTCTGACTACAGATTCGGGTAAAGCATACCAAAAAATATACTGCAGGGCACTGCTGTTCTCGAGTGTCAAGTGAATATGCATTTTGGAAAAATAGATGTTAAAAATGCCTTCAAAAAGGGGCAAGCCACGCCTATTTTTGGTAATTCTAAGAGGAAGTAATAAAGTATACTATTGCATCAAAAGTTTCCCAAAATGAAGTATTGCTTAGTCGAAAAAAGCAAAGGCTTTTTATTCAGGCTGGAAAAAATAAAAAGCGCAGAATAACGACTATTCAGGCTGAATAAAATAAAACGCCTAGAATAACCATTATTCGGGCTGAATATAATAAACGGCAAAAAATAACGGTTAGTTTTTGACTTAAAAATAAAAATCAAAGATTTAAAAATGATGTTTTCAAATTGAAGTCAAGCATGTGACAGTCAAAACTGAGTCTTCAATATGTTTGTGCGTCAAGTCATTCTCTTTGCTTTTTTTTAAGGTTTCGCAAATAACTTTTATTTTCGGTCGCTGGTTGTGAGTCGCTACTTAATCTAATCGTCATGAAGTGGAAAGCTTAAATTGACAGCAAGCGGACATTTGCAGCAGTGTTCTTGAACTTTCGAAGAACATTTGAAACAGTAGATAGAAGTATTCTAGTTATTGGAAAAGCTAAAGGCATATGGGGTCGCTGGAGCCGAGCTTAACTGGTTCCGGAGTTATCTCAGCGAAAGATGGCAAAGAACGAGAGTGGAAGGAGTTAAATCAATAGCTATGCCAGTAGTTTTGGGAGTGCCACAGGGAGCAGTACTGGGTACACTCCTGTTTATAATATATATCAATGATATCGCATTAGTTCTGAGTGAAGCGAAAATATGTTTATTTGCAGACGATGCGTTACTTTATGGTGTAGGAAATTCAGCATACGAGTGCATTGATTAGTTGAACAGAGAGTTGATGGCAGTATCTAATTATCCGAAAATGAACAAATTGAGTTTGAACGTTGGGAAAACGAAGAGCATGCTGTTTGGAGGAAGAGCAAGCAGGAGCGTAGTGATAGACGGCTGTGAAGTAGAATGGGTTGATCATATTAAATACTTAGGTGTAATAATTGATTTCAAGCTGAAATTCAATAAACATATCGGTTATGTATGCAAAAAGAAAGCCAAAAAAGTTGTTTTTCTAAGAAGAATCAGAAACAAGATCTCGATGATGTGTACTATTAATATATATAATACAATTATCAAGCCGCATTTTGAGTATTGTTCAACAATACTATTTTTGGGAACGCAACAAAGCATAGAAAGAATGCAAAAATTGCAAAACAAAGCAATGCGATATATACTTAGGTTTAATCAGTGGGCGAATGTTGAGAATATGCTAGCAACCTTAAGGCGGATGTCGGTGAAGCAGAGAGTGATTCTAAATGTAGTATGATTAACGTTACCAGCTCGCTTCTGCAAAAAAAAAAACTCACAAATGTAAAAAACAATTTTATTTTGCTGTACGCTGAATTGGAAAAAAATGAACAAAAAACGGACACATTTTTAAGTATATATTTACAAAAAAGTCCATTATTTCAGTTCAAACAAATTGAATTTTTCGGACTCAGAACTAACAATTGTAAGATTTACAAATACAACTAAGCATTTAAGTTTTGAGAGTACAAATCACCAGTTTTTAAGTGAATAAAAAATAATTATTCTTCATCAAAATCTTCAGCGTCACAAGTCAATTTAAATCAAACTTTTCGATATGCCCTTTTACATTAAGGCAACTATTGCCGGCAATTTCTTGGTTTATAGCTGAGACGAAGCGCGTGGATGTAGATAACCTATCCCTCACAATCGTACTCGTCGTTTGTCGGATCTTGGAAATTTTGATGATTTCAAATATGATTTCAAATATGGTCGCATGACCGCTGTATCGGCTTAGAAAAAAACGGACTGTCCAGCGAAAAAACGGACATATGGTATGGTTAAGTATGCTACATTAGGGTGGCCCTTATTTGAAAAAGTCCGATTTTCCCAGCTGCCATATTCTTAAAATGTTGAAATGGGTCTAAAAATGATATATGGGGCATTTCACGTCAAGTGTACCCGCTCAAAAAACTTTATACCTGGGATTTCGATGAAACTTGGTGGAAATGTTGCGCTATGAGAGTACATGAATTGTGCAAAAGGAGGAGGGGAAATATTGACCGTTTGCCTAGATACAGGGTGTTTAACTTTCGGTCCTTTTTGTATTCAAAAAATTGGGAAATAAAAAAAATGTGATAAAGGATTTTTATAGATTTTTGTCTGCTCTTTCCGAAAAAAATATTACAATTCCCAGAAATTATTATTGATGCACAAAAAAACGGTTTTTATTTTTATAAGCAATTTTTCTTAAACTTTCGGTCCTTTTTGTATTCAAAAAATTCTACGTCTCGCAAATTGGGAAATGGAAAAAATGTGATAAAGGATTTTTATAGATTTTTGTCTGCTCTTTCCGAAAAAAAACATTACAATTCCCAGAAATTATTATTGATGCACAAAAAAACGGTTTTTATTTTTATAAGCAATTTTTCGCCGAATGCGACATTTTTAATATTTTTTAAAATAATTTTAAACGAAAGCTGAACTTTTTTTCTATAAAATGACATCTTAGATAGGATGGGATCTCCAAAACTAACAACTCAATGGAGGTGTAGAACCCAGCGCGACCCACGCGCCAAGCACGCAGAAGCCGTTATTCAGCTTTATCAACAAGAAAAGTTCAGCAGCCACAGCAGAAAGTAATTATCAATGATATGATATTATATTTGAAGACTATCAGTAAGCAGAATGTATATAACGTAATTTGTCCCATTGCGTTACTAGATTATCGATTTTTTGTTGAAATTTTGCACTTTTAATAAAAAGAAAAGCCGAAAGCCACAGGCCTTAGTACAAAACTTGTTTACTTATACTTTCAGTTTGAAATAAATAAATATAAGAAAACAATACTATGGATATATAACAACGACGTTATGTTACACAACAATTTGAGTTTATCTGATTAAAACAAGCAAAATAAAGTGAAATAGATTTCTATTATTAATTGATTGGCATACCATTTTCTGCAGGATTTTCTTTATTTTCCAATTTTTAACCCCGTTACAATAAATCGAAACAACTGAGCAGGGATGGGTAATACCAATGCCCATACAATATTATCAGGTATCGATAAATTTTCAGTCCCTCTATCTACACCAGGGATGGACATTCATTTGCGCGATACTGCACGCTATTTTTACGCTATGTATTTACACGTTAACACATCCCCCGCGTTCCACACCAACAAAAAGTGTGTTTCATTATCAAAATGTCTTATGCGCTGTTCATATTAGGCGACAAAACAGCGCGTAAACGATGGCTATTTGACAAGGAACGTTCAGGGTAGAGAGAGGGGTATTCGTCGTACGTACTCGGCGACACCCTTTGTGCTTGTCTTTCTCATCATATAAATAGTACTGCCACATTTGGGTTAATGTTTGTTTCTTATGAAGAAGCGTATTTAGATATCCGAAATAATATAAAAAGCTAAGTTATTAAGTATTGAAGACGAAGAATTTTATATATAGATATCGTATATGCATACGAGGCCTCTTCAGTTCGATTTCTTCGAACGTTAATATATAAAATTTAGCACTCGCAAATGAGATCTCTTGGTAGCGTACTGAAGCTACGATTTGCAATCTGGAGGGATCGGGTTCGATTCCTGTCACGGACGAAAAAAGGTTGAAGAAAAATTTGGGACGTAGAAAGATATATGAGGTAAAATCTGATTCACTAAGAAAATTGGCAGTTATAAATTTTAGTTTCTATCCAGTCGTCAGAAACGTCATGCTTACAAGATTTTTTTTATATTTGTATAAATGTTTGGATGAAAGCTAGTTATTCCTGTAAGTTTTGAACTAATATTTAAATGTTATATTTCTATATAGCTAAGTATTAAAAAAAAAAAAAAAAAAACGCTCGCCGCAGCGTGGATTGAACCCCCTACATCGGATTGTTACTGCTTGTTTAGGCTTGGAAAATAATTAATTCGAATGCTTGGATTTATATGTTTTCCAATCCAATTAAATAAAAAGGGAGCCGTTTTGTTTGTTTTGTGTTGAATTCCAAACGAATTCCAACAATTGGAAAACAGGTTTTCCAAGCCTTTTATTTTCGGGCGCATATTACTTCCAATTGTTTAGTAAAGGTGAGATGACACTACGTGTGCAATTCACATATAATTGCTCAAAAAAATGTGTGACACATCTGAAACAAATAAAATTTGAAGCTCATTTGTTTGCTCAGGGTATTACACTACGTGTGCAATGCACACATAATTGCTCAAAAAAAATGTGTGACACATCTGAAAAACAGTTGCACACATAACATTTTCTCGCACAATATATGGACGAATCACACATTTTGATTGCGCAATGTCACTAGGTTTCGTTTTTAAAAGATTTCAATGAAAATAATGTCAAACTTTAGAGATTTCAGCAGATTGTACTGTATGAGGAAACAGTTTCACGTGTACATACTTTTACAAAATGTTTGTGCAGTTGAAATTTGGGTTGATTACATTACGCGAGCAACGCACACATTTTATTTGTAAGATATTGTAAGAATTATTTTGAGCAAACAAATTATTCGTTGATTTCATTACGTGTGCAATGTTTATGACGTCAGTGAGCAAATATTCGTGCATTGCACACGTATTGTTATCTCACCTTAAAGCCTATACTGAGATATGCAGTAAGTAAAGCTCCCATAAGAAATACGTGCAAAAAAAATTGAAAAGTACTTCGAAGTAAATACTTTACTTTCGCTTATACTGAGATGTCAAGTAATCATGTGCGCAGGGTTGCATGCGACTTGCCTGCTTTACTTCGCCATAGAAATGAAAATGTTCATTTTTTATGCGAAGTAAATGCCAGGACAGCTGATTGCGGCACATTTTTCAAATGAAATACTGACACCGACTTCGAAGGTGTTAAATTGTTGGCATAATTTGAAGAATTCAAGGAGCGTGAATATAGTTGTCTCTCTCACTTTTTACGACGTTGTAGCGAATTGGCTCCTAAAGTGCAAGTAGTTACTGCATATCTCAGTATAGGCTCTTATAGTGCATTTCCATATGGTGTTTAACTCGCGTTTAAGCGTTTAGGGCCCTAAACGAGGTGTTAAACTCGTGTTTTGCCATACAAAAGTTAAACGCGATAACAAAGTGTTTATCTCTTTAAAGCTTGAGGTACAATAGGTGCGACAGAACGACACGACAAAACGATTTGTCGCATCCGATTTGTCGTGTTGCAAGCCAATGTACAATAGCAGGGATAATCGTATCGTTTGCAATCATATGTTACTCGCAAACGACAAAAAAAAAAGTAGGAAAATGAGAGCATTGAGCTCGCACCGAATTTTGTTGTACGCAACGGCAACATTTTTAGGCCATCGAAAATACACTGAGGCAAAAAAGCGCACGCGAAAGTGGTGGGTTCGACCAATGTTCGAATGTCGGGACCCATTGGGATTTTACGCTACAACTTTTATTGGAATGAAAAAAGACGATCCTGAAATGTTTTGTAAGGCCGCTCGTATGAATGTTAAGAAATTTGACATTGACTATTTGAATGTAGTTTTCTTGCTATATCTTGCCACACGTTGTCCTTCCAATCGCTTTTTTATAGTGCGGATGGCCCTTGTCATAAAACATATGCTTTTCGCGCACCAAATCTATTAATATTTGAATATTTTCCTCGCTGAGCTTATCCATTTCATAACTTCCATTTTCCTTTCAAAAAAGATGTTTCAGATATCAGCCCTGTTTTTAACGCAACCATCCCTGCTTTCAGAATGTCAAATCGTGTCGGAGCGACAAATATTCAATTTTTCGAATATTTGTCGCATCGTGCTGTCGTATCCGAGAGCATTGTACGTTGTTCCATAGGTTTGCGTGTATTGATATTACATTTGACAGATCACGACGACAAAGCGCATCGTCGTGTCGTTCTGTCGCACCTATTGTACCTCAATCTTAACACCTCATACACACTGTCATCGATAGGAAAAAAATCGATTTTTCGTATCAGAATTTCATGCATATCTAACTGTCAAACGAAAATCAAAACAAAAAACGAAAATGGAAGGTAAAGACGGAATACTTTGCGTTGAATGTTTATCTAATTATTTGCAAATTATTTTTCCAGATATCAATAGCGACTGTCAAAATACCATAAAATCTTGATCTTTGTCGCTTGAATTATCCATTTCTTTTAACTTCACAAAATAATTGCAATTTGTGTTGCTCATGTTTTGCAATGTTGCCAAAAGCAAAACTAAAAATTCCCTACAAACTACAAAAAATTCCCTAAATTTTTTTACACACGGAAAAATTCGAAAAAACTGTATTATATGCGCAAGGCATATTCTTGTATTGTATGATTCTTGGTAGAGTATCGATGCTGAACGATAGTTTTTACCAAAAATAATAAAATTAAGATTATGGGCCATGTCACAGAAATCGATTTCAAAACCGTGTAAAAATTATAATCCTCCTAAATTCTTTCAGATATAGTTTTGTCTGGGTTTTCCACTTCCAACTCCACGAGACGAGACGTTTATTTTGTCGTTTTTATTGATCGACAAGAAACTATATTCAAAATATCTCTTAATATTTAAGAATATACCACGAATTCCCTACATTTTGTCGAATTTAATAATTCTGTCCCTCTTTCCCTTCAAGTGATTTTCTTACAAATGGCAGCACTGCTTGCAATTGTAAATAAACAAACAGCTGTGAAACTTAAACACCTCGCATACGTGGAAACGCTCGAAGTGTTTAGCTAAACATCTCAGAGTTAAACACCATATAGAAACGCGCTATTAAGGGTAAATGTTTTCTGGGTTCTTGCTGGGAAGTTATCGAAGAGTATTAAGAGCGCAGGGTGGCATCCGACTTTCCGGCCTTACTTCACAAGAGATACGAACATGTAAGCTTTTGGTTTAAAGTAAATTGCGCAATAGCTAATTAAAGAAGGGTGACTATATATATATATATACATAAATTCACACATGTCGCGCAATCGACATGTGACTTTTGGTGGGGGAGGGGGGTTAACAAAAAGCTACGGTAAGCCACGTGTGGGAAGGGGGGGGATAAATATGCCAAAACTGAGGCTACGTAATTTATGGAAAGCCCCTTAGGTAGAAGTAATTGAAAAGGGAAGTTCCAAGTATAAGGAACTAGTAAAACAAGTTTTTTGTTTTCTAGCACCGCACAGCTAGCGATTTTTTTTTTTTTATTTCGTACAAGCGAACTAATTTCAAAAATAAAGATTCAGTTAAGACTCGAAACCATATAGAACTATAGCTGCAACTTCGGCCAAATTTTGGCGCGTTATGGCATGATTTGGTGAAAAAGTTCAACTGTGGTGAACCATAAGTCGAGTGTTGTGGTGAACCACGTAATAGCTTTTAGCCGAAGTTGCAGCTATAGTTCTATATGCTCGAAACACAGCCGAAGCAGATGTCTTTTAATTTTCGCGTGGTCGTTATAAAATTCGCTATTAGTGGTATTCAAGCAACAGTGCAAACGCAGTGTGCAATATTTGCACTTGTCAAATTGCGTACAAAAAAAGCAGTGCAAATATTGCACACTGCGATTTGCACTGTTGCTTGAATGCCACTATTAATTTTTTTGGAACTAATTTCATTTCGTGAGTGATTCAAATTAAGTGCATCGGTCACATTCAAATAACAAAAAAAAACATTGTATAATATACTCGTATATTGTATTAAAAATGTCGGAAACAAAATGTAAAATGGACAATTTTTGTGATGTTTGTGGACGTCAACAGCGCGCATCAAGAAGAAAATTGTTATGGATGTATGTTTGTATGATGTGAACTACCATATAAATTTGGATAGAAGGAAAGCAAAGAATAAAACTTATGTAGCAGTGCCAAGTGTCCAATTACGATTACCGCACTCAGAATTCATTCCAGTACCAATGCACCGAAGTATTGATCTTCAAACAAAAACAGATATCAGTACTACAACCGCCGCTGCAGCACCCATGGATGTCTTCTCAGAATACGACCCTGGTAAAGCTACATTATAGAGGTAGCTTCTTTCGGAGTTTCCGTCGCCTTATGTGTTTCGCTTTACTTATAACCCGTTTAACTGTAGAATAGCTGGCCTTAACACCTGGGGCCCTACTCTGTATTGCGATGCGACAAAAAAAAAAAATGCGCAAAATCGAGTAATCGGTACCCTGTATTGCGATAATCGCATTTAGGCCCGTTTTCTGAATGTCCGGTTAAAGTCTAGATTAACTAACCGGCAGTTAAACTAATCGAATGATTAAAAGTGTCGGTTCACCATTTCGTTTTCTCAATGTCTAAATGATTTGTTCTGGTTAATAAGTGAGAAGTTGGCAACGCGTTCAAAAAACATCTGTTTCTCAATGTCAAAACGACTGAGAAATGTTAATTTGTAATAAACGAATGCTAAATGTGCTATATCAAAGCAACTAGATCTAAACACCAGCTGTTTCTTACAAATAAATTTAATCGGCAGATGAGCGTCGGTTAAGGTTTGTGCCTTAATCGTATTTTGAGAAAACGAAACTTGATTTTTTGTTAAAATAACTTCCGGTTACGGTTAAACCGGACATTCAGAAAACGGGCCTTAAAATTTTCGATATTCGAAATTTCCGCTAACCCCAGAGTTTCACGTTACTCTGAAATGCGATATCCAGTGTCAAAACAACCCTTTTGTCGCCAATTTTATTCGATAACTGTTTGGCTTGCGGAAAGGTGATGCGATGCGAGTAAAAATTTTTAATAAGTGAATTTTTTAATTGCTCTCATAAAAATTGATGATGATGATGATTAATGATTTATTCAAGAATTTTTACATTTTGGATTAAAACTAGAAAGATAGTGCAGTACTTAAATCATAATAAGACGTAACATTTTATGTATTTTGGCATACAGTTGAAAGATAAATGAATAGGATTCTCATATATTTATTCCTATGTACAATTTAAGAGTCGACATTTCCATGTGACAAAAGGAAGAACGAAAAGGAAATAATCATTGGAATCATGATTAGCAATACTCTGTTAAAATAAGATTCCTGTACTTAAGACAGTTCAGTAGATATGAATATAAGCTCGTGTAATTTTTGCCATTTAAAATATCATAAACCTCTTGGATATCTAAAACGCGTTTCCCAAAAAACGTTTGCCTATTTCCTATGAAAATAGGACACCTGCCCACTAGGTGAAGTGTGTCATCTTCTTCGTTCCAGTTGCACAATGAGCAAACAGCGGTTACATTGCTATGAAAAGATCGTGCCCTTGATGTTAGCACACCAGCTCTAGCTTTGAAAATCAAACTGACGAAATGAGCCGAATTGCCATCACGAAAGTAGGATGGCGCATCATATAGCAGAGCCGGGTACAAGTCATGAAACTGCGAGTTTCTAGCACTTTGAATTCGCTTATTTTGCTCCATAGAACATAGTAGTTCAATGATTCGAGCATGGTGGAAAGCCGGGTCCAGTCTCCAAGTCTCACAATCAAAGCTAATTCCAAATTCCCTACATAGGGACTTCCAGTGAGGTAGCCAAAATGCATCCACACGAAGAGTTTCTTCTGCTAACATACGAGGGAGTCTACGCGGGGGAAAAACTTTTCTGACGTAGTTGAAATGCAAAAATAAAGTTTCTGAAAAAAGCGATCGCAGACCGGTTTCGATGAGAAGCATGTAATTGGGGTGTTATTGGGGAGGTATAACATTTTCTTCAAAAAATAGCGCAAAGGTTTCTCTACAGACTCGAATCTTAGGAAACCCCATACCTGAGCACCGTAAAACAAGATGGATCTAGCTGCAGCACGAAATATTTTTAGCTTGTTGGAGAAGGTTATTTTTGGATGGTGAATATAGCCTAACCAAGTAGAATTAATTGCGGTCTTGGCTGTAACCAGTTTTGGCTCAAGGTGTTTTTTGAAAGATAAATTTTAAGTTAAAATAATACCTAAGTATTTGTATTCGTTTACGATATCAATTTGATTATTGCCATATGACCAAGAGAGATGTCGACTGATCCTAGTGCATTGTCTAAAAATAATTATTTTTGATTTGCTAAGATTGACACTTAAAGCCCATTGGTTGCAATATACATTCAGCGCATCGATCATATCTTGCAAAACCGTAGGGGAGTCCGCCAGGAGTACAATGTCATCTGCATATAGCAGGACCTTGACATTGGTGCCCGCAACTGCGACGCCACCAGGAAAGTTTTCGTGCAAGTCGTTTAGATACAGCGAAAACAGTACCGGACTTAGTAAACAACCTTGCTTTACGCCTTGGTTCACTGCGAATTGATCTGAGAGAGAGTGACCATCATATACTCGGCTGGTAGTACCATCATACAGCTTATATAAGATATGAACGATTTTATGGGATAGTCCCGCGCTACTTAATTTACGAAATAGTGAGTTTCTTGGAATCATGTCGAAGGCTGCTGAGAAGTCCACAAAAAATGCGTACGTTTTCTTTTTCTGTTGCAAGTTTAAATTTACAATGCTAGTTAGGTTAAACAAATTATCAACTGTGGAATAACCTCTTCGGAAGCCTGCTTGATATTCACAGAGAATATTTTTACAATCCAACCAGCTATTGATTCGATTCAAGATTATGCCAGTGAATATTTTATATAATGTATCAAGAAATGACAGACCTCTATAGTTCGAGACAATATGTGCATCGCCTTTTTTAAAAAACGGTATTATAATTGAGGTTCGGAAGGAGTCCGGTATTGCTTCTCGTAGAAAAATAAAGTTAAATAGTGAAAGTAACTCTTCCAGAAAACAAATAGGCGCATTTTTGTAGAACTCGTAACTTATTCTATAGTGTCCAGGAGCCTTGTTCAATTTGGCATTACTTAGGACTAAGTGTATCTCTCTCATTTCAAAAGGGGAGTCTAGAAATGTATCGATTGAGTAAGGTATTAACCAAGTAGAGTCAACTTCACGCTCTTCTTTGAATAACAGCGATTTAAAGTAGTCGTAGAATTCCATGGCGCTTAAGTTACTACTGATAGTATGTTGACTATTCCTTAAAAAATTCGCCAACTTCCACCATTCGCGGCTGTCACGTACTACGTTTAATTTTTCAATATTTTTGATTTTGTACCTTAACTTCTTTTCCTCACATAGCTTTGCATACTTTACTCTGCTTTTAATATATGTTAGCCTGCTACTGACTGTGTTAGTTTTCCTGAAGCAATATAATTTTTTTAACATACTTTTGCGAGCATATTAGGGACGCAGAATACTTAGCTTCTTGCTTAGGGTACCATGGCAGTTTTTCCGGGAGTTGAATTACCTTGGTGATGCAGAGGAAGTGATCGAACAGCCACCAAAGCGTTTCTGCGTAACACGTAATTTCAATGGTAACTATTTATGTAATAATAAATACATTTTTATTTACGTAAGAATAATTTTTTATTAGATGAAGAAGATAGCGAATCCGCATCAAGTTCCATCGCACCGGTTTCTATAACTGAAATCATGAAAGCATTGAACGGTATGCAAAAACAAATGGAACAGATGCAGAAACAAATAGATGCTTTACATCAAAAATTTATTGCGGACAAAGAAAACGTAGACAATAACCAACCGGAGAGCAAAATGCTGAACGACACACTGCTATATATCAAAATGACATATAAAGCGACACAAGGTTTTTTTGGCTTTAACCCAAGCGAGAGGGAAGGAAAAACGGGATCATTTCTTCCGATTTCAAATATATCTCATACGGAAGCCTTGCAAGACCAGCTTAAAAATAAGGACAACGAAAATGCTATGGTAGCTAAAATGCTTTGAACAAATTTTTTTCAAACAATACTAACAAATTCTTCTTAGCGCACATTCTTGTTTAGTCGCAAAGGTAATCAAACCCTGGACTCGCTTCTTCGATTGTGTGCCGACGACTCCGTTTTAAATGATTTTAACTGGGACGGTAGAGCGGGGAAAAAATGTCTCAGTGCCCAAACCCTTTTTTGAAAAATTCTTAATGGTAATATTTTTGATAGAAGTCATTAATATAAGTTTTAATCCACTTTTTATATTCGCAGAAGTATACCATGAACTTGACAAAAAGCAGTTCGAGCAGCAAGCACGCAAATCAATAGAGCTGGCCTATAACCGGTGCAGACAAAAAGTGCACCAGCAGAAAAAAATCCTTTCATCCCATAAGTGAAAACAACTGAAGTCCTTATGTTATTATTTTTAAAAATATTTTTTTAAAGTTTAAGAAAGAACTGACTGAATTCGTTATTTTATTTTTTTATGCATATATTTTTTTTACTAGACCCAAATTTGCGTATGACATTTTTAGGTTTAAGAATGAACTGAATTCGTAATTTAATTTTCTTATGTATATATATTTGTTTTTACTTTATCCAAATTTGACTCTGACATTTTTAAGTTGAAGGAAGAACTGAACTCGTACCTTAATTTTTTTCCACTATGTAAAATGTGCGTATGACATTTTTAGGTCTAAGAATGCACTGAAATCGTTATTTAATTTTTTTATGTATATATATTTGTTTTTACTATATCCAAATGTGATTATGACATTTTTAAGTTGAAGGAAGAACTGAATTCGTACCTTAATTTTTTTTATAATTTTTTTCCACTATGTAAAATGTGCGTATGACATTTTATAAATTTATTCTTATTTTTATACCTATTGATAGAATATAAAAGAAATTTTTGATTTCCTTAAAAGTTGTCTTACGATAGAACCAAAAAAAAAAAAAAATACAAAAAGCGTAGGAAAAAGGATATTTAAAGAGAATTTGTGGATTTATTAAATGGAAAGTAAATGAAATATTGCTAGTCCTATGCATTACACCAAAAGAAAAGCGAATTTGTGCTTGTGATATTTAATTAACGAAATAAAACTTATGATTTTTTCTTTAAGGACTATGTGTTTTCATTTTTATTTTTAAAACACTAATAATATACTTACATTGACATCAATTGCGATACCATATGTGATCAACAAAAAAACATTTTTGTAAAATAAAAATTGAGAAAAAAGTGCATTTCATTTAATTACACAAATTTCATCCAAAAGTCGGCGGAGTTTTAATGTTAGCACTAGCATAACCCTAACGCTTATATTTGCCGTGCTCATAACGCTTATATAACAGTTTCAACTTCGAAAAGACTAATGCATAAAATGACACTAGTAAGAAAGAGAAGACGTTATGTGGATTTGCCTGCTACAGAATGAGATGGTTGACACATGTATACAAAATCAACCCGTTGAAAATCTATACACGTCCATAAAGCTCAAACTTAAACTATAAGAGTTATAATAACAGCTATATACGGCATATATAACGCTGAGGTTTCTTGCAGGGAATTGTTCCCTGATCTGATTTTAAAATGCTTTCCACACACTTGGTATCAGGGCGCATACTAGACCTATAATATAAGTACCTTATTCAGTATTTTGTTACTTTACCGTCTGTCTTCTATCTGATAATTTAAAAAGATTTAGAACCACAATGCATGCTTTAAGTTTTAAAAACAATGGTATTTTAAAACAATAGAAATATAAGGATCTGATTACGTTACGATAATTTAGACGATAGTAGCATGAGCTTAGGTATCGACCTGAAATGACGTGTGCGTCAACACTAATAAATTCAGATGTCCAAACATGTGCTCAGTCTTACAAAAGTAAACTTGAAAACGGTGTCAAAAAAAAAAAAAATCAAGGTGGCTAACCTGAAGGTGAAACCGGATGTTATGAAAAAGACACAAAACGGAGTGATATCAACACAGTGTGTAATAAAAATACTACAGCGTCCAAAGACCCGTAAGGGATTGTGTAGCCAGTAACGATGATGTTTGTTAAATAGTATTACGCATAGCCTTTCTTTTAACTTAGGACGACAGGATGCTTCGACTCAATACAGGGGCATTACATGTGAAAACGAAATTTTTTTTGTATGTCTATGAATCTTTCCAATTTTTTTTTTCTATAGTACCTCTATACGTGTATTTGAAAATGCCAAATATTTAGCTTCGAAAAGTAACGTTGTAGATACAGGGTGTTGAAGTTTGCAAAATTGCAAAATTTTGATCGAAGTTAGTGACACTTAAATGCTCATAAAGTAGACATTTTCATTAGATTTTTTTTGAACAAGGACAATTTGGAAAGCCGTTAAAACGGTCTTCTAATTTTTTTTTAAATTTTGGAATTCCTCTGTTTTCGTATGGTATACGTTGCGCATACGTCAGGCATACCAAAAACATAGCAGTGATTTATTCATATGAAAAACGTGAGGTTCGCTAGCATTTTTTAAGTTTTCTCTATAAATCCTTGTCGGCCCATAAGTTTTTATACATTATTTTAAAGGTAATAAAAACAGCATGATTACAAAATAAAAAAAATTAGAAGCGTCCCGGTCGTTGATATATTGCCAGATTTATTTTTTTAAAATAAAACAAAATAATGCAGTTCAAATAAAAAAAAAATTTTTTTTGCCACCCTATTAAAGACCGGCTTTCCAAATTGCCCTTGGTCACAAAAAACTAATGAAATTTGTCTACTTTATAAGCATTTAAGTGTCACTAACTTCGATCAAAATTTTGCAATTTTGCAAGCTTCAACACCCTGTATCTACAACACGCGTTACTTTTCGAAGCTAAATATCTGGCACTTTCATATGCACGTATAGATGTACTATCCAAAAAAAAATTGGAAAGATTCGTAGATATCAAAAAAAAGTTGTCGTTTTCACATGGAATGCCCCAAAACACTGTGTGAAAGAGTTTTTTGCAACATATAAAGCATTGTTCAAACGAAATTGGCCCACAGTCAAAGGGTTTCGTGTGACTTTGTAGTGCATATTTTAGCTCAAATTTAACAAATAAGCAAATTTGATTTTAACACGCCAAAGGCAAAAAGGTTTTAATCAACATACAAAATGCAACTCATGGCAAAATATTGCACAATTTTTTCGAAAACACAGAAGAACTCTTTATCTCGTAATTAAAAACTACAAGGCAACTTTAAGTGTTGATCGAAAATAAAAAACCCCTTAAAACTTAAATTAAGAGAGTTTGAGCTAAGAACAAAAGTGCTCAGATCTTTAAGAAAATAACCTAGGGACGTCAGATGGCTATCGTGCGAAAAATTTCAAGAATAGTACCAGCACAGCAAGCCGCATAAGCTTAAGTGAAGCTCTAAAGTGCTTTTGTGCAATTTATTGCCCCAATAGGTCAGACAAATAAAATGGTGAGGTAAAAAACGGGGACCTTTAAAGGTACGACGAAGTCTTGCCGTTGTTCGGTGGTTGCCCCATATTGGATAGTAAGACTTGCGTGCAAATTGAGTTGAAGTAATTGGCTGCACAAAAATTTTGTTGTGATTCACATCTTGCACACGTCTTTTCAAAATATAAATATACAAATGGACAAATTTAGTTAGTCTGGCAAGTCATTTGCAGCAGTGCCCTGAAGAATTGTGATTTTGTATCGTTTACCATATTGACGACCGATATGTACACCAAAGAATGTGTGCAAAATCGCTTATTGTCTTTTAATCTTTCTAACTATCCTTGGGATAATTTTTGGACAGATTTAGCTTATTGTCACTACTCGCATACAGCCATGGAATGGCATAGAATAAACAAAGTAGATATTTTTTCCAAACGGATGAAATCACCAACCATGTAGGAGTGTAGGTCTAACTCTCGACGTCGAAAAGGCTCTGCCGCTAATAAGAAATTCCCCATTAGGCAGTTATAGGAAATTCAACTCTTTCGAGAAATTCACCAGAAAGCTAACAACAACAATACGGGCAGACAAAAAGTGGCACTATGATGCCACTTGCAAGAAAATTTTAAAAGAAACACGGCGTCGGCTCTGTTTTTTATATTGCTTGAAAAGTTCATAATTGAAACTTTACTAAATGTATTACGATATATTTTTGCTCAATGTGCACGAATGTATTCATTTTGTAATAAATTGACATATATATTTGACTACGGCTACGAATTTGATTGTACGTAGAATTTAGTATTTTTGCTGAAACAGTGTGATCAAAAAGTTAAGTGGACAGGGTAGAACTGAGAAAACAATTTATTTTTCTCCTTGATATTGAGTTTCCTTGATTAGTTTTATGTTTTTCAAGCTTTTCATATCATTTTATGATTTTGGTAGATATTTTATATGTAATGAATTCGAAAATCTCCCAAAATTAAAAATAAAAGTGGCAATGCATTTCACCAGAGCAGAGCTAAAGTTTTCGCTGCCATAGCGTGCTTCTCTTTTCCTCATGCTATATGCCTATGTTGAAGCAGCGTAGCTCCAACACATTGCAGGGATTAGGAAGAAGAAGAGTTAGACCTATAGTCCTATATGTCACCAACTACGAACGATCAAATAATATTGCGGGATAGTTAAACAAAAGCTCAAAAAATATGGAGGAATGAACACAAATAATATTTCACTGCAGTGATAGTGGAACAAATATGTCTTACAGGTGAATAGAAAAGTGAGCAAGCTCTGATGTGGTCTAATAAAAAACACACCTCAGATTTCATTCGATCAAATGGTAGCGAAATTTATTTGTAATATTTTGCAAAAGGACAGTAAAAAGATTCATTTGAGTTTGTTTGAACAATGCTTTATGCGCTTCGAAGGGGCTAGGTAATTGGTTTTTTTAAGAACATAATTTTCTTAATAAGCAGTGACATCCGTAATCCAGGACAGCATCCGTATTTGAGTGAGTTTGGTTCAAAATTAATTAAAATTTTTAAATAAGGTTGGATCTTGGCAATTTTGAGTTGTTATATTGCTCAACACAGCATTTGAGGAAAAATACATCTTTCATGTTTTACTTAGATAAGATAAGGAAAATTTTTCATTTTTTTTTAAAGAAGATTTTAATTCCTTTTCATTTAAGAATGCTTCGGTTGGTCCTTGCTACTAAGAATTTTATTAGAAGAAAGTCTAACGATTATATGGGGGAACATTAAACTATTAAGTTTATTGGAAAAAAAATTCATTAATCTTTTTTTAGTTCTTTTTGGTGTTGAATTGGACTCATAATTGCTTTTTCGAAGTCAAATTGCGACTGAAGTATCTGGCGAATCGCATCCAACCATTCCCGATTTTGTTCGACATTTGGTGCATAGCAAATCAAGCCCCGGAATTTCGGGTCAGTTGACTTCAGCAAGAAGCGGTTGTTGGGGAGTTCTTCCAGTTGCATTTTGTTGACCTAGAAGATAAAAAAGAAATAAATGATTGATAAATTGTAATTGTTATGCTGTTTCATTTGTGTAGCGTTTCTTTTAAGTAAGTAAAATTAGTGGAAGCTGTATTTTGTATAAAAAGTGCTAGAGAAAACTGCACCAGTAAATGTAACAAAACACTCCCCTCTCAGTACAGCCTCCTTTGTTGAAATGCGAATGCATCCTATTGATATTTCGTCGTTCGTAAGCTATTGTGTTCTACACCGAAAAAAATCCGTAGGTAATATTGAAGAAATGGGCTGCGTTATTGAAGAAACGGCAGTAAAAATAGAGCTATCTAAAAAAAAGCAATCAATATGAATAAAGACGATATTCAATATGAAGAAATTCAAATCAGGAAAAAAATTTCGTTATATTGAAGAAATATCTTCATATCTACGAAATTATTTTAGTCAAATTTCTTCAAGTATATTATCCTGCTTCGTTATATTGAAGAAATTTCTTCATATCTACGAAAATAATTATTGATACTGAATAAATTTCTTCAATATTACGAACGATTTTCTTCAATATGAAGATATTTATTGAAATACGCAACCCTGCTTCGTTATATTGAAGAAATTTCTTCACATTTATATATTCAAAATTTCATCATATGTATTAACTGTTGTGAGTCCCGTCTGTCTCACATCTGCTATTTTTTATAGACAAGAAAATCGTCCAAATATCATACACAAAAAACAGTATATTAACTTTCTCATTGCAAGCAATAATGATTGACTAAATAAAGACTCGCGATAAGAATTAAAAAACAATTTTATGTATATATGATTGTGTGGTTAAAAGGACGAAAATTATATAATATTATGAAAGGACTTAAAGAAATTTTTCAAAATAATGCACCATTTTCCCTAAAAATATACTTTAAACCAAACTTTCAAGTCAAAGTAAATTACATCGAAATTAGTTTTAATATTATATTTATTTATTATTGCGTTTCTTATAATGCCTCCAAAGATCAATATTATATATAGATACATATTTTCTGTACTATATTTTACAATTATATTCCAAAATTAAGCATTAAAAAGTTAGATATTGTGCTGAGTTTTTGTTTTCAGCGTATCAACTTCCAGTGTCACCGGATGCAGTACGAAATATGAACCTCACTCATATGCAGAAGCGTCTCCCCGTCAATGTGGCACTTTAAAAAATTTGAGTTTATTAAAAACGGAACACTTCGCAAAATATATATGACTTAATACACACCTATCAGATTTTCTGCGATTTTGAACGCGAGTAATATTTTCTTTCAATTTTCAAATTAAACACAATTTCTCTGCTTCCATAAAAAAACGCGTTTTAACTTCATCGACGAAATTTGCTTATGACGCTGAATCTTCCGCCTTAAGACTCATCAACCCCAATAACTTCTTAAAAATATTCACTTTTTCGTAATATTGAAGAAATTCTTCATATCTCAAGAATTACATTAGTCATATTAAAAAAATTTCTTTATTTATACGAAATAAATTCGTTATATTTAATATAATATATAAATTAATTTTAAGACAATTTCTTCGTCATATTGAAACAAATTCTTCATATTTACGAAATTAATTTCTTTATATTCACGAATACGTTTTGTTATATTAACGAAATTTCTTGATATCAACAAACAAATTACGTCATATTAAAGAAATTTCTTCATTTATACGAAAATTCTAAATTTTAAAATGTCCTACGAAAGCTTTTGTCATATGTAAGAAAAATTCTTCAGTATGAAGAAATGTTTTCATACCTATGAAGAAATTTTGTTATATTGATTAAACTATTTAACTCATATTGAAGAATTTTTTTTCGTTCCATTCACAAAATTTCTGCAATATAACAAATATTTTCGTCAGCATGAAGAAAATTCGTTATATTGACTAAAATTCGTATTCAAATATTTACGAAAATTTTTATTCAATATTACTGCCGATATTTCTTTCAGTGTATATGCCAAAAATCTTTTTTGGGGAAATCGCTTTTAAAGTTTAGTTGCTATTTACAAAAAACTGAACCGACAAAAAATCTCGCGACCTCTTTACCAAAGAAAGTCGATGAGTTTGTAGTTTTTTCTGTAAAAAAAAATTTCGGATTATGGAAACGCTTCTACCAGCATGAAGCGTTTATAAAAAAAATGCTTTGTTCTATATGCACCTATTTACGAAGCTCTGCTTGTTTTATAGCATATAGAACAAAATGTAAAAAAGTATTGTGAGAAATGAAAAACGATATGTTTTCAGGAAACATTTTTCCAAAATCTCCCTTTTGCCACGCCCACTTTCCAATTTTTGGGAAATAATATTAATGGCCTTAAAATAATATAAAATTTCAAGTTTCATCAAAATATCTCAAAAAATTCAAGTTTCAGAGCAATTTTTATAATTTTTAGCAAAGACCCTAGTACTGGAGGTACCCGAAAAAATGATGCGATCAAGCCCATTCTCGAACTTAATATTACTTATGGCGCCTTGCATCTCCATACCAAATTTCGTCAAGATAGCTCAACTCCTTCGATACGAAAACTGTATACAGATAGTGAGACAGACAGACACACGGACGGACGAACCGACATGGCTGAATCTCCTTGAGACGCTCATCATTTATCTACATATTTGCTCTCCCGGGAGCAATATACCCTCGACACAGAGTGTTTCGGGTATAAAAATAAAATGCAAAGACTTCCAAATTACTACGAACATTATTTAGTCTTGCATATGGAACAAAATAAAAAATATTTTTTTATTCGGTGTTTTTGCTTCGTTTTTTGTTCTATATGCATGGTTTCTTGCATATAGAACACAATAGGTTACGAAGTTTGTCACTAGACTGTTGTATAGCACAAAGTCGATATCTCATATTTCAAAAACTATAAGAGATATTAGAAAATTGATTACACAGATCGATAGATCTCGAAATGTTTACCTAAAAACCAGTCCTATCTCATTTTTTCCCATTTTGCGGTATAGAACACAATAGCTTACGAACGACGATTTATTAAATTATTTATTATTGTTTGTACATGATATCGGATTTAATTTTAATTGATATCTTTCCCAACACAATTTTGATTTTTTAAAAGAATGCCGGTCGATGTATTTTCTTCAACGTGCAATTTCACTATCCTTCAGGAAATGGTAATATTTAAGATTATTTGAAATTTAAGTTTCAGCAGGTGTTGCTGTTCTCCCTACTTTCAACCCAGAAAAAAATTGAAATGAATTAAATTTTTGTCAATTTAAAATGCCTTTAGCTCGAAAACTAAGACATTGATTAAATCATATGATACATTAAATTAAATGGTAACGGTTTTTCTTTTCGATAATAACATAAGTTTTTGTTTAACAAACAGTCCTTGAGTTATTTTGCACGAAATGAAAAAGTAACAAAAAAATTAATTTTTTATCATTTGTTAAAATAAATGGATGCCATTTTCGTAATCAGCGACTCTTAATTATTTGTTTTAGCACTAACATTGTGCTTGTTAACTAGTACTATCAAGAGATTTTTGAGATTCAAAAAGCATTTTGCCCCCCTAAAAACTAATTGGTTGCTCAACAGTTTTGCGTCAAACCACGCAGGCTTATATTTTTAAAGTCATTAAAGTGTGAAAATTAATTACACTCCAAAACAATTTTTTTTAATGAAATTTGGTTATGGGAGTCATGGGAGGCTACTTTGTAGAAGGTTTATAGCTTATATTCACATTCATTCGGCAACCCTAGTCGAATACTTAAGTCGTTTGTTTTCGAGCTCCTTAAAATTCGTTAAAAAAAACTAACAAGCAAACCAAACAGGGCACCAACAACTGGAGAAAGTGCTCAAGTAAGGACCGCGACAAGGCTCGCCAACTTTTGGTGCGTCGCCCCATTCACAATTTGTGAATTTAAGAATATAAACAAAGAAAAGTATTGTGGATAAACAAAAATATATACCTACGTGTATAGTTATATTTTGTTGTCTAATTTCCAGGCACCCTCTAGACAGAGACAGCTGGTCTATACAGCTGTTACATCTGTTAGCTTCTCTGGCAAAAAGTGATGCCCATCGATCGATCGCCTCCATAGATTAGTTTAGACAACAACCATAAGTTAAATGAAGTACTTACCCAAGTTTCAAAACATTCCGGTAGGAAAATTGTTCAAGATGGTGAGAACATGGACCAGCCTACCAGTCACCAACCAGATACAAACCAGTTTTCAAACCAATTTGTGAGAAAAATATCACTCTCCGTCAGTGGAATTAATTCTTATACAGTTAAAAAGAATAGCCCTAACGGCACTTCTAAGAGCAAAATATCGGACTCCGCTGTAGCAGCGTTTGTAAGAGCTTCTACTAAAGCCATTTCGACCAAACAAAATGAATTGCAAAATAATAACGAACAGCAGGCGGTGCTAATAGGTATGCATCGATACGTTAAAATTACTTAGAGAAAGAGAAGCCCTGCGGAAAAAAACGACAATAGGGCAATAGGACAATGGAAAATCCTGTTTCGCTTTTCACGATCCACAAGGACAAACCGCATTATGCATCTTCGTTTCAACTCATTGATATCCGAACGATACTTTTTTGTGTATACTATACGTCTTGGAACCAACTGCTCTTAATAATTCGCAATTCGCATAACACAAGGGAATTTAAAAACCTATTCACACAATATTATTCCAACCAGTTTTGAATTCATTCTTTTGAATTACAATGTTTTGAATTAAAATATTTGAACCAAAATCTTTAATCTTCTAATCTTTAACCTTTAAACCGTTTATTTAGTTATTCATTTCATTATTTATTTTATTTTTATTTTATTTATTTATATTTATTGCCTGATTTAAACGCACTAATGTATTATCGTTCGATGTTAGAATTGGTTCAAGAGAGTTAGTTTAAGTTACAGTTTAAGTTTTTAGATCTTAGTTTTATCCTAGTTAAAGCTATCTAATAGGTAATATGTCAATGTAGTAAACGCTGTGCTCTCTGTTAAGATTTTCGCTTAATGACTAGCGCTTTAATGAAAAGATAATTGTAAATCTTATAGCGCTAGCAACGTTTAATTAATAAATTGAAAATTGAAATTGAAAGATATATTAACGAGCAACCACTTTGCTCTACGATCTGAAAATACAAGCGAAAATTTAAAAGAAAAGCCAAACAAAGAATTTAAACCTCCCCCAATCTATCTGCGTGAGCGAAGCTCTAATGCATTCGTTGCTTAATTAGCGAGTTTAATAGGAAATAACAACTTCCACGTTGTCCCTTTAACAAAACGGAATATCCACGAAACAAAAATTCAAACTAACGCTGAGGACAACTACCGCAGGGTTGTAAAAGAGTTTGAAGGCTCGAATAAAAACTTTTACACATACCAGCTTAAGAGTAGCAAAGGCATTTCAGTTGTAATCAAAGGTATCGAACCAGACGATGATACAGATGAAATAATTAATGAATAAATGAAAAGGGCTTCTATGCTAGGTCTGTTATAAATATATTTAATAAAGCGAAAGTACCACGGCCTATGTTTGAAGTTGATCTATTCCTGACAACTTGAAGATTCAAGAAAAAGAAATTCATCCAATTTATAGTTTGATGTTTTTTTGCATCGCAAAATTACAGTGGAGGAGCCACTTCAAAGAAATGGTCCTATGCAGTGTGCCAACTGCCAAGAGTTTGGACACACAAAAACATATTGCACATTGCGCTCAGTTTGTGTTATATATCGCGAGCTTCATCATAATTCAGTCTGCAATAAATTATCGCAAAATACTTAAATGTATCAACTGTGAAGGAAATCACTCTAAAAATTACAGAGGTTGTGTAGCTTATCAAGAACTAAAAAAGCGAATTAATATGAAAAAAGGAACAGCTCATTATCCTACGAAAAATATTACAGTTTCCTCTCAAAACTTTAATTTCAACCATGTAGCTCCAGGAGTTTCTTATGCAAATGCACTAAAATCCGCCACCCTTCTTACGGCTCCTACTAACAATAATAGCAGTTTTGATATAATGATATCCGAGTGAACTCAAAGTCTATCTCAATTTATGCAAACAAGGCAAAGCTCACTCGATAAAATTATGCAAATGCAAACACAATTAATGACAGCACCTTTGGCAAAAATATGAGTGTCCTAAAAATGTGTGCCTGGAATTCGAACGGGTTAACCAAGCATGAGCTGGAAATGCAAAAATTTTTTTAAACAAGAAGCAATAGACGTCATGCTTCTCTCCGAAACTCACCTTACAAATAAAAATTTATTCTCAAAATCTGGTTATAGCTTCTATCAAACCAACCACCCGAATGGAAAGGCGCATGGGGGCACTGGTATACTTATTCGAAAAAGAATCCAGCACTATGCTCTAGAGTCTTATAGCTATGAATTTATTCAAGCAACAACCCTCTGCGTTAAAGTCCGAAACAAAAATCTCGTCTTATCGGCGATATACTGTCCTCCTCGCTTCAGCATAACAGAAAGAATGTTCATAGATTTCTTTAACACATTAGGCGATACGTTTCCAGCAGCAGGAGACTATAATGCTAAGCATACTTTCTGGGGTTCTAGAACTTGCAATCCGAAGGGCCAGCAATTATATAAGGCAATTTTAAATAAAAAAAATCCCCTAACTTTATATATCCAAGCCAGCCAAATTATTGGCCAACAGATCTCCAGAAAATTCCTAACCTCTTAGATTTCGGAATCACTGAGGGTATAGACAGACAACTTATTTCTGCAAAAGCTATAACTGACCTCTCCTCAGATCATTCGCCCGCTGTATTCCTACTAAACAAGTATCCGCATGAAGTTGAAGGTCCCAACAGATTAATAAATCCAAGGACTAACTGGTTGAGGTATGAAAAGTACATAAGTTCCCACATACACACAAACTATAAAATTGAAAGCAATGAACATATTGACGACGCCGTTACTATTTTTAGGTCCATTTTAATTTTAGCAGCTGAAAATTCGACTCCTCACACTTAAAATAGAATAGAAAAGAACCTGAAAAATAGTGAAATTGAAAATCTCGTTGCCGAAAAACGTAGATGTAGGCGCGAATGGCAACGAACCTACTCTCCATCAGCCAAACTTAAACTTAAGGAAGCCGAAAAAAAGCTAAGAGTGGCCCTATCCAGGGAAAAAGAGAATGAACAAGGCAACTTTGTACAAAACCTTACACCCAGAGGTTCAAATAATGGGTCTTTATGGTTACCGAGCCGCGGTTTGAAGGCCCTCGTGCACAGCGAGTCACCTATTCGGCGACCAAACTATGGTTGAGCACGCCAACCAAATCTGAGTACTATCGAATATACTCTCCCAGTACAACTTGAAAACACACGTAGAATTTGCGTCAACATCATTCAAAATGAAATTAATAACACAATTAAAAATGAATTAGTATGTAAAACAGCCCCAGAGCATGATCTCATCATTTCAAAAATGTTGAAAAATATACCTTCAGTAGCAGTAGCATTTTCAACAATCGGTTTTAATTCTATTATAAAGTACGGTTACTTTCCGAAAAATTGGAAACGGTCGGTTAATAAAATGGTACCTAGGCCAGAAAACGATTCTACCTAAACTTCTTCTTATAGACCTATTAGCCTGCTCCCTAGCCTCTCAAAATTATTCGAAAAACTACTAATATCCAAATTAACAAAATGCCTTCCAGAACAGCATGCTACTCCCTCCCATCAATTCGGTTTTAGAAAACAGCATGGTACTATTATACAGAAAAATCGTATTACAAATGCAAATCGACATGCCTATGAGCATCTGAAGTACTGTTCAGCAGTATTCGTGGACGTGCAACAAGCGTTGGACAAAGTCTGGTGTGAAGGATTGCTATACAAAATCCGAAGTTTACTTCCTTTAAATTTCCACGCGATCTTTGAGTCATACTTAAAACATAGAACGTTCCAACTGAAACATAAAACGTTTACAACAACGATTTTTCAAATTAATGCAGGGGTCCTTCAAGGAAGTCTTGTAGGGCCTTTTATGTATCTCTTGTATACTGAAGATGTTCCTATTAGTGATCAAATAACAGTTTCAACATTCGCTGATGACACAGCGATTTTAAGCCGACACAAGGATATTAGAGTCGCAACTTCTAAGCTCCAAAATCATCTCAGCAGAATCCAAGACTGGCTCTCTAAGTCATCATCATCATCATCATCATCAGCATTACAGCTCGGGGTGAGCCTTAGCTTCATCAACAATCTTCCTTTTCCAGTAAGGCTTGTTCGTCACCAATTCCCTCCAATTTTGGACTCGCATATTTCGTAGGTCTTCGACCACGTCATCGAGCTACCTTATACGCGGCCTTACCATTGCGCGGTTATCATATGACCTATAGTTCAGAATCGCTTTTTGCAGTCTGCTTTCTGGCAAGCGCATTACATGGCCCAACCAGCTCAGCCTTTGCGTACTTCACCGCGTCTTCTCCATCACAGAACTCCAGTAGCTCTTCGTTGGATATCTCTCCATTTCCGAGACTGACTGTTCCGAATATTCTCCTCAGCACTTTCTTCTCAAATATCCGAATTTTTTGTTCCTCTAAATTCGTCATGGTCCATGTTTCAGCTCCATAACAGAGCATTGGCCGTATTATTGCCTTGTATGCGTTTCGTGATATGATATTAGATTTGAATATTTTTGAGTGCGCGTAAAAACTTCTATTTGCCGCCATTATGCGGTCTTGGATGCAATCTTTATTTCATTGCTATTTGTGATTAGGACTCCCAGGTATGTAAACTTTTTTACTCCTTCAAACGTGAACTCATAGATTTTGATGTTTTCAATTGTTCGTCTCCGTTCTTCTTTGCTGATTTTCATGTAATTCGTTTTTGCTTGATTGATGCAGAGGACCACACTTGTTGCTCGCTGCTGTATCTCTCCAAATTTCTCCACCATGTACCGCTTTGACCTGCTTAGTATCGCGATGTCGTCAGCATAGGCTATAACAATCGCTGTCTTGTTGAACAAATTTCCTGTCGACGCCACTGGCTGTATCGCATAGTGTAGCGATATATTGAAAAGCGTTGTCGATAGCGAATCACTCTGCTTAACTCCACTGCTGTTTTCGAACGGGTCTCACAGACAGTTTTAAACTTTTACCTTGCCGCACGTATATTTCAGCGTGACCCTAACCAGTCTCAATATATTTTCCGCGATCCCCAGCTCCCTCAATGCAATTGCGATCAAGTGTCTTCTCAGGCTATCGAATGCCTGCTTGAATTCTATGAATAGTTTGTGCACTAGTTTATTGTGTTCGCAACATTTTTCAAGATTTTGCTTCAGTAAAAACTTTTGGTCCGTTGTAGATCGGTTCTGCCTGAATCCTCCTTGCTTTTCGCCAATTATGTTTTCTGCCGCTGCCTTGAGTCCCTGTTGAGTATAAACGCAAAAAACAGGTTGGCTGATAAGTCCCCGGTCTAACAAAGAAAAACACATTTTCTTGTCAAAATTCGTTTTTATTATTCAACATAGTTCCCTTCAAGAGCGATACAACGATTATAACGACCTTCCAATTTTTTGATACCATTTTGGTAGTACTCCTTCGTGTTGCCCTCTCAAAATAGGCCTCAGTTCGCGATCACCTCTTCATTGCAGCCAAATTTTTTCCCTGCGAGCATACTTTTGAGGTCTGAGAACAAGAAAAAGTCGCTGGGGGCCAGATCTGGAGAATACGTGGGTGGGGAAGCAATTCGAAGTCTAATTCATGAATTTTGCCATCGTTCTCAATGACTTGTGGCACGGTGCGTTGTCTTGGTGGAACACTTTTTTCTTCTTCATATGGGGCCGTTTTGCCGCGATTCGACCTTCAAAACGCTCCAATAACGACATATATAGTCACTGTTGATGGTTTTCCCTTCTCAAGATAATCGATAAAAATTATTCAATGCCCATCCCAAAAAACAGAGGCCATTACTTAGCCAGCGGACTTTTGAGTCTTTCCACGCTTCAGAGACGGTTCACCGATCGCTGTCCACTCAGCCGACTGTCGATTGGACTCAGGAATGTAGTGATAGAGCCATGTTTCATCCATTGTCACATATCGACGCAAAAACTCGGTGTATTGCGAGTTAACAGCTGCAAACACCGCTCAGAATCATCAACACGTTGTTGTTTTTGGTCAAAAGTGAGCTCGCGCGGCACCCATTTTGCACAGAGCTTTTTCATATCCAAATATTGATGAATGATATGACCAACACGTCCCTTTGATATCTTTAAGTCCTCTGCTATCTCGATCAACTTCATTTTACGGTCATTCAAAATCATTTTGTGAATTTTTTTGATGTTTTCGTCGGTAACCACCTCTTTCGGGCGTCCACTGCGTTCACCGTCCTCCGTGCTCATTTCACCACGCTTGAATTTTGCATACCAATCAATTATTGTTGATTTTTGGGCAGAGTCCGGAAACTCATTATCAAGCCAAGTTTTTGCTTCCACTGTATTTTTTCCCTTCAGAAAACAGTATTTTATCAAAACACGAAATTCCTTTTTTCCATTTTTTTCACAATAACAAAAGTTGCTTCACAAAAGACGCTCTATCTCACAAACTAATTGACTTACCGACGTCAAATTTTGACACGAATCATTTGAAGGTTGCCACTATATAAAAATAATATGTATTTAATACTAGCAACGCCATCTATGTGTTAGACCGGGGACTTATCAGCCAACCTGTTATTTTGTAGCATACGCAGAGTAGTGTGATGCCTCTATAATTTTCACATTTCAACTTATTTCCTTTTTTGTGTAGCGGCACGATGATGCCCGTGAGCCAAGCTTTCGGTACTCCTTCTTCCTGTCATGCTGTTTTGATAAATTGGAAAATATCCTCTGTAGCCCTTTCTCCAGCATTCTTTAGGAGATCCGCTGTTATCTCATCCTCTCCGGGTGATTTATAATTTTTCATCTGCTCAATTGCTTCCTTCACTTCTTCCTGCGTCAGTTCTGTTAAGAATTAACAGAAAGCCAAAAATTGATGTTCGCTCCTATGATTCCCTCATATGAGCATGCATGCATTAGCCAAGAGCGCGTTGGAATTGCACGAGTTCTTATGACTTACATAAAAACAAATATGCAGAAAAGAAGGGCAAACGAAATAAAATAAAAAGAAAACAAAGTTAGGTAAGACTTTAACGTCGTCAACGACTTGACGGCAAATTTGCTGAGTTGTCAATTAGGAGTAATGAACTTCAAGTGGCAAAGAAAGCTGATTTTATTTCAAGGTTTGGAAAAGTTTGAATTTGTTTGCTTCTTTCCCTTGCTTCCAAAAAAATGTAACGTTAGCAATATGATAGTATATAAGAAAAATTTTTAATCAATAAAGACAGAATAATATTGACAACTGAAAAGTAAAGATTTTTATTTTCGAATTTGATTCTAGTTCAAGTGCTAGTAATCAATCCCAACGAGAGACCATAGCTCAAGTGCTATTGATCTCCTTCACTTAATTGTGAACAATTTAATCTCATAAAACAACGATAGGTCGTAGTACATGCACTACGGGCCTAATACCATCTAAGGTGGTAACTTAAACATTGGTGACCCCGATCTGCTAGACAGATCATGTTATCCTTCTAAACGCGGAAATTGTCAATTCGTATCCTAGGGCATTAGGACAGTTCGCCGCGAATTAAATCTCGTTTACTCAAAACGTGGGCGTTCGGTGTCACAAGGACACACTCCGTTAAAAATTTGGGCATTCGGTGTCGCGAGGACACACTCAACATTAAGGCGTTCGGTGTCACAAGGACACACTCCGTTAATATTTGGGCGTTCGGTGTCACAAGGACACACTCTGTTAACATTGGGGCGTTCGGTGTCGCGAGGACACACTCTTAACATTTAGGCGTTCGGTGTCACAAGGACACACTCTAATCAACAAATTTGGACACTTGGCGAATAAAAAGCACAAGCTTTCATCGTGAAACAATCAAGAGAAAGTAAGGTTCAGCCATGGTATTTTAACACGATTGTAAGCCGCCAATATCAGTTGGGGAACGAAATAAAGCAGTTCATAGAGAACTGCCGAAAGTCTCCGAAAGAGCGCCGCACTTCCCAATATTACACCACTCAAATTCAGCGGTTGCAAGAGTTAGCATCGCAACTTTACAGAAACCACTCAGAAGTCAATGCTCTTGATGAAGTGCCGCTTAATCATCAATATTTTGAAAATTCATATTATGAAGAAATTAACAAGATGGCTGTAGATTACATCAAAAGTTAGGAAAAAAAGGCAATGGAACTGGCAGAAGGTGCCGAAGCATCTGCAAAAACAAAATCAACACAAGAAGAACACAAGGAGTTGAAGAAACACCACGAGGAAGAGTACGCTAAGCGAAAACTACTTCGTAATCAAAGAGCACTCATTCGGGCCTTGGAAAGAAATATTGAAGAAATTTACTCAGCGCGAAATGAACAGCATCCTCACTCGTTCTACACAATTAAAGCAGCAATCCTGGAAAAACGTATGACAGAGTTGGAGCAAAACAATGCCGCTCTTTGGGAGTCAACAGATGAAAATCAAATAGAGGAATACACACTCCAAATCTATTATGAGATGGAATCTAAAGTTGCGGCGGCATTAGTTGAACTCCAGCAATACACAGGTAGTGAACCTCAACAGGCAAATCATATAGCACCAAGATCGTATGACAATTCCACAGGAAACACTCAACTTCCAAGGATAACACTGCCAAAATTCAATGGCGATTACATGCAATGGGTCGCATTCAAGGACATTTTTTCGGAGATCGTTCATCAGTCGTCCATAAGCGATTCTCAAAGGATGCAGTATCTGTCACAATCATTAGTTGGAGAACCAAGAAATTTAATCAAGCATCTACCATCGATTAGAAGCAACTATGCAGCTGCATGGAGCATACTGACAAGCAGATATGACAACAAACGTCTGCTTGTTTCAACATTACTAAATACCCTTTTGTCACAACCCAATGTTAAAACCGAGTCTCCATCCTCGATGAAATTACTTCATAATGTGACAAAGGAATGCCTACACGGTCTGAAAACTCAAGGAATGCCAATTCAACATTGGGATACTATTATTGCTCATGTGGTAATGCGGAAAATGGACCAATCTTCTCAAACAGCATTCGAACAAAGCATTGACGACAGCAAGAGAATTATCGCACTAGATGAAGTCTTGAAGTTTCTAGAACGTAGATTTCAAGCATTGGAAGTAAGGAGCAATGCCGACAAATTGAACAAAAGTACATGCGCCTCAGCAGTAGATGCAGATGGAAAGTGTCCTGTGTGTAAAAAGGATCGTCACAACGTGTATGAATGCAACAATTTTAAGAAGGCTCCTATCAAACAAAAATGGCAGCTCGTTAAAGCCCATCACTTGTGCGCTAACTGCTTAAGGACAGGACATCAATCGAATAACTGTAAATCAGGTCATTGTACAAAATGCAAAAGAAGGCATAACACCCTTCTTCATCCGGAAGAAAACAAACCTGAAAATCAACTACAAGGTTCACCCACTCTGCTTGTAACAGCGACTTCAAATCGAAAGGAGCAAAAAGAGGACTCAGCCACGTCGAATGCAGTAACCCTTTTGACAAACCATACAGCTCATGAGGAATGCTTCACTTTGTTGGGAACAGTAGGAATCATTCTCATGAATGAAAATGGCGACACGGTAGAATGTAAGGCAATCCTTGATTCTGGATCACAAGTAAATTTGATCACAGAAAAGTTACAACGAAAGCTTGGAATATCAACATCGCTTTCGAAGCTACAAGTGCAAGGCATTGGTCAAAAAGAAACCAAAATTCATCATCGCACAATGATCAAAATACAATCTAAGATCAATGGATTCACGGCCGAAGTGGATGTTAATGTGATACCGAAAATTGTTTCCAATCAACCGGCATATCGCATTGAAATAGAAGATTGGAAAATTCCTAAACACTTAACCTTAGCTGATCCGGAATTCAATAAACCTGGGCGCATCGATTGCCTTTTGGGAGCCGAAATATTTTTCAACTTACTCACAAAAGGAAACATCAAACTTGGAGACGGGTTACCCACATTGCAAAATACTGTATTTGGCTGGGTGGTCGCCGGCAGTGTAGGAATTTCCAATTTATCTAATGCAATTTGTGGAATATGCTCTACATCGGAATTAGAACAGATGGTTTCGAATTTTTGGAAATTAGAAGAGCTCCCGGAAGACAACTCGACTCTGTCACAGGACGATATAAATCGCGAATTACATTTCATTCAAAATACGACCAGATCTCAGGATGGAAAATTCATTGTAAAATTACCACTCAAGGAGCATCCATCTTCAGTGGGCGATACACGAGAATTGGCATACTATAGACTCAAACACATTGAGAAAAACTATCAGCTAATGATGCATTGAGAGCTCTCTACAAATCTTTCATGAAAGAGTATGAAGCATTGGGACATATGACCGAAGTTAAGCCACGAGAAACAAAAAAGCCACAGTACTATATTCCACATCACTACGTGTTGAGGCCAGACAGTACTAGTACAAAATTAAGAGTCGTTTTTGATGCTTAAGCACACAGAGCTGGGAGCATGTCACTAAATGACATAATGCACACCGGTCCCACAGTGCAGAGTGAACTGTTTTCGATCTTGCTAAGATTCAGAACATATAAATATGTTTTAAAAACTGATGTCGAAAAAATGTACAGACAAATATGGGTGCATCCGGATGATCGCAACTTGCAACTTATAATGTGGCGTGAAAATCCATTAGACCAAGTTAAAGTCTACAAGCTCAACACTGTTACTTACGGTACACGTGCGGCACCTTATTTAGCTACTAGATGCTTAAACCAATTGGCCGATGATAACATGCAGCAATTTCCAGAAGGAGCATCTGCACTCAAAACCAACTTCCACGTCGATGATGGGTTAGTAGGTGCCAACACGATCCAAGAAGCCAAGAAGGTGCCGGAATGAAGTTGAAAAAATGGTGTGCAAACCATTCGAAGCTTCTACAAGATATTTCTGCAAATGATCAAGAAATAACATTGGATTTCGACTCACAGGAGGACCAAACAACAAAAACTTTAGGACTCACATGGCG
Source organism: Chlorops oryzae (assembly GCA_020466095.1). NCBI lineage: Eukaryota > Metazoa > Arthropoda > Insecta > Diptera > Chloropidae > Chlorops > Chlorops oryzae. Next base: position 58,210,358 of record CM035806.1, on the reverse strand, counting down.
ACCAAAAACTGACGTCCTAGGAATAAGGGCCAGTATTCAGGAGAAACCATCAAGCACCCAAGAGAACTGTTATCTCAGACGTCGCAAGAATTTATGATCCGCTAGGAGTTGTTGGACCCATAATTGTCAGTGCAAAAATTTTCATTCAACAATTATGGAAACTAAAATATGATTGGGACACAAGACTTCCAACGGATCTACAAAAGCAATGGGATAAGTTCAGAACTGAGCTTCCTCAATTGGAAGAAATAACTATTCCAAGATACATACTAGGATCACAAGATTATGCACGTCTGGAGCTGCATGCTATTGCCGATGCTTCAGAAAGAGCGTACGGAGCCGCAGTATACGTCAGAACAGTCCAAAAGGATCAAACCGTTAATCTGTTATGTTCTAAATCACGTGTGGCACCCCTAAAACTTCAAACCATTCCAAAGTTAGAGCTTTGTGCAGCTCTGCTTGCAGCTGAGTTAACTGCAAGAGTCAAATGACGATTTGAAATTCATCAACAAACCTACGTACTATTGGAGTGACTCTCAAATTGTGCTCTCGTGGATAAATCATCATCCAGGGACACTTCCTCCTTTTATATCACATAGGATTATAAAAATTCGGCAGACTTCATTGACAAATCAGTGGCGTCACGTGCCGTCAAAACAAAATCCTGCTGACATGTTGTCGAGAGGACTTAGACCAGAGGAGTTACGAAATTGCCAAATGTGGTTTTATGGTCCACTATTTTTATATCATATGGAAGACTTATGGCCTAAGAAATCATTGCAGGACAGCAGTACACCAGTCATTGTAAGTGTGGCAACTAAGGCAGCAGATCAGACGGGAGAAGCTTGTTGGGTGTACTCGATTCCATCGAAAAATTCATTCCTTCACGTACAAAGGACAATTGCATACATGATGCGTTTTAGTAAAAATACAAAAATTCCAAAGGGATCGCGATCAGAATTTCTGAGCTTGTCACCAATCGAGTTGGATGCGGCGTTAAAAGTTATCATTCGTCAGATCCAATTATCAGATTTTTCGGAAGTCATCAAATTATTGGCAAAGGACAAATTTCTTCCAAAATCACACTTCTTGAGCTCATTGACACCGTTTCTTGACGAAGAAGGCATCATACGAGTGGGTGGCCGAACAAGCGCATCTTCCCAACCATTTGATGCAAATCACCAAATGATTTTGCCACACAACGATCCACTAGTCACGCTTCTAATAGAAAAAATTCACAAGGAAAACTATCATTGCGGCCCGCAGGCCTTGTTGGGACAAATAAGACAAAAATTTTGGCCACTTAAAGGAAAAAGCGCAGTAAGGTCAGCAGTGCAGCGTTGTGTGAGATGCACACGAGCACGGCCTGTTTTTTACTCACAAATAATGGGAAACCTCCCACTGCCACGTGTAGAATTAGCTCGACCATTTCTGAATTCTGGTGTGGACTATTGCGGGCCCTTTTGGGTACATTTCAAAACTCGGGGCAAGAGACCCAAAAAGGCATACCTCGCAATCTAGAATTAGTAACGGACCTGACAACGGATGCATTCATTGGAGCTCTGAAACGATTTATTGGTCGCAGAGGTCACTGTAAGGCACTTTTCTGCGATAACGCAACAAATTTCGTTGGCGCGAGAAATCAGCTCGAAGAATTGAACGACGTCTTCTATACCAAAAGGGCCAAGGAGTCAATTCATGAAGTTTGTAGCATAAAGGGTATCGAGTTCAATTTTATTCCACCAAGGTCGCCACATTTCGGGGGCTTGTGGGAAGCTGCTGTGAAATCAGCAAAGCATTTGTTGTTGAAGAATGTGTCACCAGCAAGCCTCACGTATGAAGAGCTCGAAACTGTTATTGTGGAGATTGAAGCAATGCTAAACTCACGTCCTTTAATTACAATGTCATCCGACCCAAACGACCTCAACGCTATAACTCCAGGGCATGCATTAATTGGGGATCATTTGACAACTAGTGTTGATGTGAACTCGACAGAATCAAAAGCAAAAATTCTTGATCGATGGAGGCAAGTCTCGGAATTAAAACACCAATTTTGGAGACGATGGTCAACCGAGTATCTCAACGAGCTCCAACAACGGCACAAGTGGAAGGGACCAGTAAAGGACATCTCTCCTAATACAATGGTCATAATGAAAGAGGACAACATACCAGTTCTGCAGTGGCCCCTTGGGCGCATCATAAAGGTTTATAAAGGTGATGATGGAATCGTCCGAGTCTGCGACGTAAGGACACAAAAGGGCGTTTTCAAACGAGCAGCACACAAGCTAGCCCCTCTTTTTCCGCAAGGTGATACAAGCAGCTCCAAGGAAGGCGAGCAGCAAAGTGACAATGAACGTAATGATGTAGTCATGAATGGTATAGAAATCCTATCGCCGAAGACTCAAAATTCATTGATGGTCAGCATTCCACTCAGTCGCTTACGGAAAGCGCCGGTAACAGACGAAATGCCAAGAATCAAAGCCAGTCGCTTCCAAAATAACTTATTCTTCACGGTTTTATGCTTGTTTTTGTTACCGATAGTCTTATGCTCGCCAATTAATATCACACAATTCAACATGAACCCGGGAGTATACTTCGAGCAAATTGGTCTAATTAAACTTTCAACAACTAATTGGAATATAGTAGTTTACTACGATTTGGAACCGTATCATATAGAGTTGAACCTTCTAGGAATTGGTGTAAGAAACCTAAAATTATTGTGTCACCACACAACTAACGACACAACGTGCGATTCTTTGGCTTCTTATTTTGGTGAAACACTTGAGAATTTAAATGCTAAATTTAATTTACTGGCTGTCAAAAGAAACAAAAGAGGAGCTGTGGATATCGTAGGCAATCTCGTAAATTCCCTATTTGGCGTTCTCGACTCAAACTACGAAGAAAAAATGTCCGAGACTATCAAGCAGTTGAAAGCAGACGACAATCACCTTGAGCGGCTACTTAAAAATCAAACATCGCTAATCGACTCAACAATCAATATAATTAAGGAATCGCAGATAAGCACTTCAAATAAGTTTAAAGAAATTGATCGTCGAATCAACAGTTTTCTATCTGCTAATGCAATTGGTGGCCCAACTCCCAGCGAACTCGAATTATCAAACCAAATCTTAACACTCACCATCCAAATGTTTATCATGGTGTCATCGCTACAGCGTACGCAAGCTTCAATCATGAACGTCCTGATTGACAGTCATCATGGCAAAATAAACCCATTCTTACTCACTCCAAAGCAACTCACAAATGAAATCACGAAAATAAAATCGTATTTGCCTCAGAATTTACAACTGCCAATCGAAAATCATAATCTTCTAAATATCTATAACCTCAGCACGGTTAAAGGTGTAGTAGCAGAAAATCACGTCATCTTCGAAATACAGCTTCCACTATCCGATGTAAGAGAATTTCAATTATTTAACATAGTTCCTGTAATAGCCATCAAACGCAACAGATTAATAGCAGTCAAAACAACAATCAGCCTGCTTGCAATAAGTCCGCATAGGGATGATTTCTTCTCCCTATCCGATACTCAACTGCAGTCCTGCTTGCAACTTAAAAGAGAATCCTATTTATGCAATAATGTCCAGGCTTCATATCATAAAAATTCGAGGTCCGGTAGCTGCGAAATTGATTTATTCACAAATGAGACCACACCACGATGTAATCTTCAAACTTTGGCGGAGCCCACAGCTTGGTATCAATTTAAACATCAAAACCAATGGATCTATGCTACTAATCGTACAATTAAGCTGAACGCAGTCTGCGGTGAGGAAACCTTTCAGTTGGTGCTGATTGGAAGTGGCATGATACAATTGCAACCAAATTGTATAATCAAAAACAGCGACATTACAATTCAAGGTCACTACGAGATGAAATCAACCATTCACTCATCATATCATAGCACTGGAATATCGATCACAAATCAACGAATTCTCGATAACTACAACGAAGACAGTATAGATCAGACGTTTGAACCGAAGTTAAGGGAACTTGATCCGATGCAACAGCAACTGAAATCTATCAAGGAATCTACATTTCCAACGACATATGTCACGTATCATCATCACGGCCTTATTATTATTTACCTAACAGCAACAATATTGATTGGATTCTTATACGAGCTATCTGGCTACGAAGTTGTATAAAACGAAAAATCTCAGTTGAGTTGGAGACACAACCACCAATAGCTATGCCAAGACGAAATTCATTTAATGTTACCTCATGCTAGTTTAAAGACGATTTTCTGTAAATAAAGTTGAAGAAATAATTATAAATCATTGTATGTAAGACCAAATTCTCACATGACAACTTCAAAATTCCAGTGTAATAACTCCTCAGTCCATTTAAAAGAATTTCTCAATTGTAAAAATTCCTTAATGTACTTAATGTACTCTAAACAAATTTTTGAGTTCTCCAACTCAAGGCGGGCAGTATGTTAAGAATTAACAGAAAGCCAAAAATTTATGTTCGCTCCAATGATTCCCTCATATGAGCATGCATGCATTAGCCAAGAGCGCGTTAGAATTGCACGAGTTCTTATGACTTACATAAAAACAAATATGCAGAAAAGAAGGGCAAACGAAATAAAATAAAAAGAAAACAAAGTTAGGTAAGACTTTAACGTCGTCAACGACTTGACGGCAAATTTGCTGAGTTGTCAATTAGGAGTAATGAACTTCAAGTGGCAAAGAAAGCTGATTTTATTTCAAGGTTTGGAAAAGTTTGAATTTGTTTGCTTCTTTCCCTTGCTTCCAAAAAATGTAACGTTAGCAATATGATAGTATATAAGAAAGAATTTTTAATCAATAAAGACAGAATAATATTGACAACTGAAAAGTAAAGATTTATTATTTTCGAATTTGATTCTAGTTCAAGTGCTAGTAATCAATCCCAACGAGAGACCATAGCTCAAGTGCTATTGATATCCTTCACTTAATTGTGAACAATTTAATCTCATAAAACAACGATAGGTCGTAGTACATGCACTACGGGCCTAATACCATCTAAGGTGGTAACTTAAACAAGTTCCTCGCCCTCATATGGCTCGGATAGGATAGTTTCGGCATTTTGGTTGTTTTCCGTGCTTACGTTGTACAACTCTTAAAAATAGGATTTCCACCTATCAATGATTTCCTCCTGCTGTACAATTATTTCTCCCTCCCGGTCCTTGCAGTTATTTATGCGCGGTTGAAAACCTGCAGTTTGCCGTTTAATATTGCTAAAGAAACTTCTCGTATTTTGTCTGGCGAATTCTGTGGCTAACGATTTCTTTGTTCAGCGCCTCCTTCTTCTTCCTTCTACAAATTTTATTCGCTTACAGTCTCTTAGCCTTATACTGCTCACGGTTTACCGCATTGTCCGCACTCTGCAATAGCCTGCGTGCCTCGTTCTTAGCTTCCACTGCTGTTTCGCATTCCGCATCGAACCATATTTCGCGCCTCTGTGGGATCTTTGTTCCAACAATATCCTGCGCTGCCGTTGTTATTACAAGAGAAAGTTTTGCCCATTGCTAATCAATTTCTTCTTGCTCGTTGTGGTCCTCCAGGTACTGTGAAACTCTCTGCTTATATTCTCTGGCTGTATTTGCGCTTTGTTGTCGCTGCGGCGCTTTGGCAAAGCCTCTGACCGCTACCCGACGTCGCCTGGTGTAAGGAATGCAAGCCTGCTACTTTTCGATATACGTCTTTTTCCCAATTTTGGCATTGAAATCTCCAAGTATGATTCTGGTGTCATAAGAAGGAATTTTGTTAGCCTCCTCTTCCAGGTCTGCGTTAAAGTCGTCCTTCACACCCTCCTCGGCCACTTCTGTTGGGGCATATGCACAGATTATACTAATTTTATTAAATCTTCCCCTTAGTCTTAGCACGCACATTCTGCATGTGGCGGCTGTCACGGTGCCTTTGCACCGTAGTGCGAAAGACTTAAACAAACACGCAATATTAGAATACAGTTGCTGTGTTGCTGCGTTTATTCTCTAAAACAAATGACTTAAATATTTTTTACATTTATGACAATTTAAACTTACTTGGTAAATCGCTGGAGGCTTTGCGCAAAGTGGCTTTCTCTACGACGGTCGTCGCTTATATAGGCGATATTTCGCGCCAAATCTCCTGGCATTTCGCACCTAATTTTTACAAAAGCAATTTTAATATAAACTGCAAATTATAAACTACAATCAGCCTATATAGTGATGTGAATAATAATCGATTATCGGAAATCTCTTATATCGATACTGCTCCGGATCCTAATGGCTCTTATGTTTCGCCGACATCCCCGCCCCCGTGAGTCGATCCGGAGGGAGAAACACCATTCTCATCGATAGGCGGCATACTCACATCTAATACTGCAAACTTGGAGATCGGCCGGTTCAATACTCCGATTATAGTGCCCACTGCTGCTGATCGGGCAACATCGTCTTTTCCATAATACAGCTCGAGCACTCTTCCACGCTTCCACTTGGATCTAGGGAACTTTGCGTCACAAATAAATACGAGGCTGCCTTTACTTAGTGCCCTGGCTGGTAGGCACCACTTCGTTTGTCGAGTCAGCTCCGGGAGATTCTCCCTTATCCACCTTTTTCAGAAGCCACTTCTAAGATTACGTAGATTTTTCCATTGTTTCCGGAGACACATGAAGTGAGGATCTGAAGAGGCGGGCGCTTGCGTTGAATTCGTACCGCCCAACAGGAAATGGTTCGGCGTCAAAGGCTCGGGATCATCGGGTGTTACTGGAAGGTGTGTCAGAGGCCGGGAGTTAACTTTGCCTTCGGCTTCTATTAAGAAACTCGTTAACGTGTCCAATTTGGGCGCTTCCTCCTTAAGCATCTGGTATAGTATTTTTTTTATATCGATTGCACCATTCTCTCCTATATGCCACCTTGCGCTGGATTGGCCGGAGTATTAAAGATCCATCGTATACCCAGGGGGCCAGTTTTTTGGTAACGCGGTCGTGGTCTATTAAATCTGAGATTCCCTTTAGCTCAGCTGTCACGCCCACAAAAATGGTTCCGTTGTCGCTTCTCAGTTGTTTTGGTATGCCCCTTCTATTGATAAAATTTCGCAGGCATAGCAAGAATGAGTCGCTTGAGAGATCCGTGGCCACTTTTAAATGTACCGCTCGCACTGCCAAACATGTGAATAGACAGATCCATCGTTTTTCTCGAGCTCGCCTTATCTTCACTGTTAGCGGTCCAAACATATCAACGCCTGTGTACGTAAAGGGTCGCACGAAAGCCTGGACGCGGTCAATTGATAGCTCGCTCATTTGTGGCTGGATCGGCTTAGCGTTCCGGATCCGACAAGGCAGACAATTTGACTGGGCCTTTTTGACCGTATCTCGCTCATAATTGTCTCCTTGTTGATATGCTGAAGCTTGGTGTGATAGTGTTTAATCAAGAGCTGGGTAAACGCGTGATTGGTGGGTAGTATAATTGGACGTCTTGCTGATGACGAAAGACAATCGGCTCTCTGCAAGCGGCCATTGCAGCGTATGAGACTATCATTTCCCAGGAATGGATTTAACGTCTTCAGGGAGCTACTGACAGAAACTACGCCTTTTTGTCGTAGCTCGCATACGTCGTCCTCGTAAGCCTGCATTTGTACCCATCGACACAAATAGATATCTGCATTGTTTTCTTCTTCAGCGGTCAATCGGCCAACCATTATTTCCCGCTTTTCTGCTCTGCGTTTCAGATTGGAAATGTAACGCCTCATCCATCCAGTGGCTCTTTTGAATCTTAAATAACTACTGAAACGATCAATAAGGGTTACTTCAGAACATTTCTGAAGCGAAGTTAGGAAAGCAAATTTTTTACGCAGCTCTTCGTCGTTTAGATCTTCTTCTTCTTTTTGTGCAGACCTTTCTTTAGGCCAGAATTTCTCCTCCTTCATTAGGAATTCCAGTCCCTGCATCCACAACCCGTTAGCTTTGTATTTGGACGGGAACATTGCTCGAGTAGTTTCATCGGCAGGGTTCAGATTGCCTGGGCACCACCTCCATTGCTCGACATTGCTGGATTCAAGTATTTCGGCGACCCGGTTTGCCACATACTGCTTATATCTCTTATGATCCGATCGTATCCACCTCAGAACCGTGCTTGAGTCGCTCCAAAAAACTCGATTTCGGATTTTAACATCATGATGCGCTGCTATGGTATGTTTCAAATGCACACCCATAGTGGCAGCTTGAAATTCCAGCTTCGGGATGGTGTGGAACCGTATGGGTGCACAACTGCTCTTCGCCGCCACGAAGGTGACATATACCTCGCCATGCGCCATTATCCGCCACCGCAGCCATCGCTTGCTCACTCGCGTTCATAAATATATGCAGGTCTATCGTAGCTCTCTCGAACGCCGGCATGTAGCATCGTGGTATTTATTTATTTATTTATTTCAATCTATGACTTTAGTCTTACAGACTGCTTAAGCTACATTAAATATACAAAAAATGAGGGGGAAAAAAAGTACATAATACCAATATATATAGTAGTTATTATAAGATACTAGCTCTTTGAGATTTTATTCTTAAAAGTGACTATTTAGCATAATCTTAAGCCTGTGTTTCGGGAGATCAAAATCAATGCTTACATCGGACAGAGAGTTAAATTCTCTTTGTGCTCTATAAATTGGTGAGTTCAGAGCATAATTAGTACGCCGCAATTCCAGAAAAAAGAATTCATTCTAGCGAAGGGGTCTAACTGGCACTTTAAATTGAATCAACTGAACAAGATCAGAAGAATCGATTCTTCCAGCTATTAGATCAACTAAGAAAAATAAGGCTAGTATCGTCCTTCTATTTTGAAGAGATTTCAAATCATTTAATTTACAGCGTGCCTCGTATGGTGGCAACGGATCATCAAACATTAACAATCGAAGTGCAAAACGAATAAAGGACTTTTGTACCCTCTCAATTCTCGAAATAGAATTAGAATAAAAAGGATTCCAGATGATAGAGGCATATTCTAACTTAGAGCGTACAAGAGCACAATACAATGCTTTATACGTGTAAGGGTCTTTAAAACTCCGCGAGTTCCTTCGCATAAAGGCTAGCATTGAGTAAGCTTTAGGAATGATAAAATTGATATGTTCCTTGAAAGTAAACTTATCATCAAATATCACGCCTAAGTCTTTAATGTACTGCGATTTTATCACCTCGGAGCCATTGATAAAATATTGTGAGCATATTGGGTTCTCTAATTTACTGAAAGAAACAAACGCACATTTTTTAAATTTAGAGCAAGCCTATTTTGTTGGCCCCATTGATATACATTATATATATCAGATTGCAATTCATAAGAGTCCTGTAGAACACAAATCTTCCGGTAGATTTTTAGGTCATCCGCAAAAAGTAGACAATTAGAGTATTTTATTACCTTAGGAATGTCATTAATAAAAATCAGAAATAGAATAGGACCAAGAATGCTCCCTTGAGGAACACCTGATGCAGCGATGAAGAGTTCAGAAAAAATATTTTCAACCAAGACCATGCATTTTCTATCATGTAGATATGACATAAACCAACTTAGTAGGTTCCCATGTATGCCAACTGCTTTTAATTTTGCAAAAGAAATGAGTGAGAGACCTTATCAAAGGCTTTCGAGAAGTCTGTATAGATCACATCTACCTGAGACTTCTCACCAAAGGCAGAAATACAATATTCTGAAAGAACCGCAAGATTAGTAATGTTTGAACGTCCTGGAAAAAACCCATGCTGGAAACTCAAGATCGTACATTTTACCGCAAAAAATTATTTTTCTTTTACGATCGATTTGAACAACTTACTAACCGTAGACAGTTTCGAGATCGGTCTGTAATTAGATATATAAGCCTTATTACCCGATTAATAGATTGGTGTTATATTTTCAATCTTCCAATCAGCAATGAAAGAGCCGGCCATAATAGACTTATTATAAACTAAAGAAAGAGGTTGCAATATCGAGCATGCACATATTTTAAACAAATAACTCGAGAATCCTTCCACATCACACTTGAAGGAGTATTTTAGGTTATTGACAGCTTTGGATATGTCTTCTTCAGAGATTACTAAAGTGTTTAAGCTAACAGGCGAAAAAGTATAACCATCGCCAGACTCATACTCAATATCAGAAGTATGATCAAAGTTCGACTTAAAAAATGTTGCAAATAGATTTGCAATTCCAGCTGTAGAGTTTGATGACTCAGTACCGAAAAACATAGATGCAGGAATACAAGAGCATCTCCTTTTAGAATTGATAAATTGCCAAAAGTCCTTTGGATTCGTTTTTATTTTAGACTCAAATTTCGCAATATAGGACTTGAAAAGATATTTATCAAGAAAATTGAATTCACGCATGAATTGTCTGTATTTCATGTAATAATGATCCAGATTTGTTAGAAGATATTTCTTATAAAATTTATTCCTCAAATTTTTTATTTTAGATAGATAAGAAGTGGCCCATGGAGTCGAACGATTTCTTTTGTACTGCAGCGGGATGAATCGATGTATAATACCACCCATTAAGAGTTTAAAACGTCTGTATGACTGTTCAACACTATAAGAATTTAACTCCGTACACCAATTTACACTATTAATAGCATTATTTAAGAGAGTAAAGTTACATTTACTATAATTGTAGCTAGGAGAAAGATTTATATTCGTAACAATAGGCTCAAACGTATAGAATTTAATTATAATAGATATAACAGGGTGATGAGCATCTATCGATGACAGAGGATTTTGATCTTCATGTAAATCATAGTTTACATTTTTACTCAAATATACTAGGTCCAATAACCTATTTAGCTGGTTAAAACAATTACTTATCTGCATTAAATCGATATTAGAAAGGTTATCAATAACAAGTGTATCAATGTCACTAGAAGCATTTATCGGAATAAGACCACAGCCGTCCGGATCCAGGATCCAGTTCAGTTTACAAAGATTAAAGTCTCCTAACACACAAAGATGATTATCACCGACATAATTGTTAGCAATATTAATAACGTTCCCTAGATGGGCATCATATAAAACGCTAGGACTATTTGGAGGTATATTGGAAGCACAAATAAAGAGTTTATTTCCATTTCCGTTTACCATTACTGTCAATTGATCCAAACTTTGGTCTGTATTAAACAATGGGATAATGATGGAAGGTAGACTGCGCTTTATAGCAACTAAAACCCCACCACCTCTATTTAAGCCTGTTGAGGCGACATCTCGATCTTTCCGAAATACTTGAAAAAGCAATAAATTAAAGAATTCACCATCATAAAAATCAGAATTTAACCAGGTCTCAGTAAAAACAAATATATCGTAATCAAGTGAGCTGTTGCCCTAAAAATTTGCGATGCTTTTGTTCGCATGCCTGCTAGGTTCTGATAATAAATTTTTAGTGCACTATCATTTGTAGTTCTCTTATTATTAGATATAATTACGTTTCTTGAGATTGCTCTATTGCTTTTTGAAAAAAACGAAAAGGGGGAACTTAAGCACCAACAGGCCAAACATTAGAATTTAACAAGAGATCATAATAACGTAAGAGACTCCAACTTTGAATTTTTTACTAATTTATAGCAACATTTATGCTTAGCATCTATTTCAGCGTGTTTTGCAACATAATTTGTTATGTCCACCTCAGCTACAGAGGGGAGAAACAAGGAGAGATGAAGCCATTTCTTCTGCACAACAGCCTCGAGCTCAGAGCTCGTGTTTGACCCGATCACTGACTTTCTCTTTTTATTTGAATTGCTACCAACAACAACCCAATCAGTATAGTTGTTTATACTAGGAACAGATGGTAAATCAATATTTCGATCCAACGTTACATCATCTACATGTGCAGTAGCGTTATTATTGTTATTAGAACACGTATTTTCCAGCGGAGAGTCAACGCATAACACACTGCTGTGAAGAGGAGAACTTACACTCCCATTGACTGAGCCTATAGCAGCAGCAGAAGCAGTTACATTAGTTACAGAAGCTGGAGAGCACAACGAAGAACGAGTCAACTTCGTCATTTTCTTCAATTTATCCACGGCGATTGCTGGCGTAGCAGGTTGATCGTTTCTAACGACACGGCGAGACGAGTCACTGACCTTTTTCTTTGATCGGGTAGTAACCGATGTAATAGAGACAGGTGGCCGAGAATGAGAGAGTGTAGAATTTCGCGAAGCATTCACTGTAGGCTTTGAGAGATTTTGCTCGTTGCTTTTCGATGCGGCGTTACACACATGATGAGCCATATAGTCTTCGATGAAATTAGAAAATTTACTTTTAAGCTGCTCAACTTCACACGCAAGACTAGCAATACTTGCAACAAAGATTTTTGAAGAATTTACACACTTATTGCAAAGAAAAACAACATTTGGCGAAGCGTCTATTATTTTTACACTATCAGTGTTTATCTCAAGACATTTTGCATGAAAGAGCTTATTGCAATTGTAACATCTTAAATCACTATCAGCGGGCGAACAAATTCGACAGAGCGACAACATTGCACGTCCGAACTGATCAAGTGTTGGATCAAGATCCAGATTTCGGATATTTGGCAAGTCCTCGATCCATGATCACCATCGAATGTGTAGCTCCTCCGAGATGCCTTCGTCCCATTGACAGTTTGACTTCCACACCTCTTGCATTATTACCTTTGACGTTATCATGAAGTTTACCAGGAATCCATATGGGTCGAAGACGGACATCTGTAGCCTCAGTAGCTCCCTTTTCGTTGGCTTGCGTCGAAATTCAAGTACCTCTGGTGGGATCTGATGGAACTTGATTTTAATACGAATGTATCGGAGTCGGTTAGCCAGTGTATGCACAGAATGCGGTCCGCATCCCTTTCAATCTGCACGTCGGTTTCATGCTCTGCCCCTCCGCAATGTTGCCGTACCTTCTTGGAATTAGAGTTGATATTTCGAAGCTTGAATCCGGCGGCGCCATGAATTTTCATCACCTCTTTCACTATCCGAACCGCTTCTTCTTCGGTTTCGAAACAATCCGCGTAATCGTGCACGTAATGCCTCTCGCAAATTCCTGTAACGACTCCCGGATAGACGCTGGCAAACGTTTTCGCATTTAAATTTTTTAAGTGCTGCGCAGCGATGGGTGAACATGTAGCTCCGAATATAAATCTCGTCATGACGTAAGTCTCGACTGGATTTTTGGGGCCCCCTTTTCTCCAGATGAACTTTAAGCTGTCACAGTCCTCCTCTTTCACTCGGATTTGATGGAGCATCTCTTGTATATCGCTAGTGACGGCTATCGGGGACTGGCGGAATTTGAGCAATATAGCTATGAGCGGCTGGTTAAGATCCGGCCCTAGCAGTAGCAACTTCATTAGCGATATATTGTTCACCTCGGCGGCAGCGTCGAACACGACTCTTATTCCCTCCTTGTTCGCATTTTTTTTTTTGCCAAAGTGAGGAATGTAGAAGGTCCTCTGATTTCTTATATTTGCCTCTACTTCCGTTAGACGTTTAGCATATCCCTTCGTGATGTAGCTCCCTATTTTGTCGCGGTATTGCTCCGCGAACAAAGGATATTTGGCCAATTTCCTTTCTAGTCCTTCTAAACGTCTTTTCGCCATAGCGCAGCTGTCCGGAAACGGCGGTAGAAACTCCTTCCATAGAAGGCCAAATTCGTATCTATCTGGTAGTTTTCTGGTGGTTTCCTTTAGGATCCTCAAGACCCGTTCATCGTCCCTTGACATAAGAGGGTAAACATTTGGTTTCGTGCACTTACGCACGACTTATAAAACAGAATATGGTATTTCCTCTGGCCGCTGTCGACCCCGCATCTACCCTTTTCGCGACATTGCGCGCTACGATGTCCTTTCTTCAAGCACGAGAAACACGCCTTTAGTTCCTTCGCTTTTTCCCAGCGCTGTTTGGCAGTGGACTCCTTAAACGCCTTGCACGTTTCTAGGCCTTTACATTCACCACCGCATAAATCACAATTTTTTCGTTACTGCGACGTTAACAAAGTTTCGGCCCTTTGGTTTCGATGAGGCGCCTGACGACTGCGACAATGTCGCGCTTTGGCTCTGTTTTGCGGAAACCAGCAGTGAGTCTGACACCATATTTGCTATTCGCCTTCTTATATTTAACCATTCACCTAAGTCGACGATAGTGGCCATACGATCAAGGGATAAACATTTTTCCGCCCATTGTAGCTGACGATTGGTCGGCATTTTCGCAACGATCTCGCTCAAGAGCGTGGGGTTCGTTAGGTGATGCTCGCCATTCGCGTTTTTCAAAAACGTAACCATATTCGTGACCTTATTAGCCAGCTCGACCAGCTTTTCTGGATTGTCCTCGGTTAATGAAGGAATTTCCCTTATTTTTGTATTTTAGCTTTTTATTATCTGCTCGGGTCGACCGTAGGTCTCTTTCAGTATTTTCAAAATGGCGCTCACGTTACCCAAATTGGACAAAAGTGCCTCCACTGTCTCACGAGCCTCTCCCTTTATTGCCTCTCTTAGGCGCATAACATTGTGCAGATTCGTATACTCGAACTCCGAGGTCGTGCTACTGAAGGATTCGTAAAAACTGGACCATCCTTCGGGCGTGCCCGTGAATATTGGCAACGGATAAATTTTTCTGAGTTGGTGCTCTCCTGTTCTGCCGGTGTTTTTCGTTGCCAACGATGACAGTCCCCGTATATCCGCGCCTGCATTTTGGATTGCATTCGCATTTTCTTCGATTCGCTCGTTTCTCATTTCCTGTACCGTATTCGTGACGCTCTCCGTATTTGAACGCATCAGTTCCATAATCGCATGCATCTGACGGTTCAATTCGTTCCTCATCTCAGCCAATTTGCGGTCGAATTCCCGCGACACATCGCTTATTGCGAGATTCCTTTTCTGGGTTGTACCGGAAGGTTGGCTGGTCGGCGACTGCACATTTCCCGTTGACTGCGGCTGCTGATTCAAGCGAGGTAGATTTGGTGCGTTCGACTTGGATCCGAAGTTTGGCGGATTCTGTTGAGCAGCATTTGTCCCTGTGCTTCCCTGCGGCATGGCGATTCCCGTTGTCTATCTGTCTTGCCTGGCTTCTATAATATTTACCGCAGAACTACCTTTGTTACTCCTCTGGCTTCTCCTAGGCGTCTTATCGTCCGACATCCACCGTCGCAACTCCAAACGAGTAATAATGAATATTCAAGCGAACAATTATCGCAAATTTAAGCGATCAATCCAATTAAAACATCGCGAAAGAATTAAACAATCACGCAATATTCGAATACAGTTGCTGTGCTGATGCGTTTATTCTCTAAAACAAATGACTTAATTATTTTTACATTTATAACAATTTAAACTTACTTGGTTAATCGCTGGAGGCTTGGCGCAAAGTGGCTTTCTCTACGACGGTCGCCGCTTATATAGGCGATATTTCGCGTCAAATCTCCTGGCGATTCGCGTCTAATTTTTACAAAAACAATTTTAATATAAACTACAAATTATAAACTACAATGAGCCTATATAGTGGTGTGAATAATAATCGATTATCGAAGTTCTCTTATAACGATACTGCTCCGGCTCCTAATGGCTCCTATGTTTCGCCGACACTGCAATTAATTGGCTTGAAGCCTATCAAAGCTTTTTTAACCTCTGAGTCGACGATGAAGCCAGTGCCGCGGTGTCCTGCTTTATCCGGGTTTCCGCAGTAATATAAATTTTCCCTATCGCACTTCAATTCTCCACACTCCTTCCACTTTACTTCTTGCACTGACAGCGCACTGACGTCATATTTTCGCATCTGCGTAATCGTCTCCTGCAGCGGACCTACTCTGAGCATTGTACGAAAATTCCATGTTCCCAAAATTATGTCATTAACCTTCTTACGCTTCTTACGTTTTTTATTGTTTTTTGTTGATGATGAATCACATTTTTTCTTACGATGCGGGTTGTAAGCCCAGCTTTCAGCCCTTTTTGCCACTGTGTTTTTGTTGCTAGTAATATATTTTTTCTTTTTCTGCTCCAGCATAAATAAGTATGTCCGGCACGTTTTGTCCAGCGACGAATGGTTCTTGTCGATTTCGAGGTTCAAATTTTCTTTCGCTCGTATACAGTTAATACATTTGTTTCTGACCTCTTCTCTACAGTCACTTGTTCTGTAGTTTTTGAAGCACTTACGGCATATTTCTTCATTTTGACAGTTTGGGGCTCCGTGGTTGCAACCTAGGCACTTAAAGCACATCATTACGTCCATTCCGTCGTAAACCGTCCGTGTTTCCTGCTTGCATTACCCTGGTAAAAGTTTCTGGTGAAGTTTTGAAAATTGCATTGTAGAATGTCCTGTTGTCGAACTTTATTTCGTATATTTTCACGGCAGTAAATTCGCTTTCTTTCGGGCATTGATTTTGCTTTTTTAGCTTTTCAGTTAGCCCTTCCTCTGTGTACTTAAAACTTATCCTTGGGATTGTAAATCTAGGCTTAATCGTACTCGGTATTTTAATATCCTATTGCTCTTTCATTGCATTTTACATTGTTATTTTTATTTTATTTTGCTCGCTTTCACAGTCCATTTCGATGACTATTGTGCCATGGCTTCTTTCATGCACGTTCGAGATTTTCAAATTTACCGGATTTACTTTCTCGCATAAATCTTGCTTGGTTGTGTCACTGCTTTGTTTTTTTTTTTTGCCATTATAAGTAAGGGGATTTCTTTTCTACACTCTGGCAACGCTTTTCGCTCTTTTTTGTTTTAATTACTTTTATTATATCAGCATATGTTGATTTTCCTTTCTCACTCACTATCACCGTAGTGTCTTTTATCGAGCTTAATTCTTTTCAAATTGTCCTCCTTTCTTCTTTGCTACTTTCCAAACCCTCACACACTTTAACATTATTCACCTTAATATCTTCAGCTATTCTTCGCATTTTTTCAACTTCCTTGGCGCTATTTTCACATACATGCTTAACCTCTTTCAGAGATATAAGACGCTCACTGAATTTTCTTTCCACTCCTATTACACTAGTTTACAGAATTTAAAACTTTCGCGAGAGCAGAGACGAAGTGATGATTTTAAGACTAAATTGGGATCGCTGATCACGAAAATGGCATCCGTGTTTCCCCCAAAGAAAAGTTTTTGAGATATGGGCAAAAAACGTGTTTTTTGGATACTTTACGAGATTTTGCCAAATAACTCCAAAACGGCTCGTCTAAATAAAATAAAATTTTATCAGCATGAAGCAGAAAACTTTCCCCTTTGAAACGATATATCATTTTTTACAATCGGTTTTTGAGCTATAGACATTTGAACTTGAAAAAGTTGACTTTTTTGGTTTTTTTTGGATTTTCAAAATTTCATTTAGACGAGCCGTTTTGGAGTTATTTGGCAAAATCTTGTAAAGTATCTCAAAAACACGTTTTTTGCCCATATCTCAAAAACTATTCTTTGGGGAAAAATACGGATGCAATTTTCGTGGTCAGCGACCCCAATTTAGTCTAAAAATCATCATTTCGTCTCTGCCCTTTTTTTGTAAACTAGTGTTAGCAGTGCTTTCAGCTCATTTTCACTTCTTATTTGCGCTTCCAACAATTCCTCGCGACTTTTATCAATTGCAGCCTGAAAATGCTCTTTGTAATCACTGAGTTGTTCACAGAAACGCGCGCCATCCTTTCTCATTGTGCTTTGCATCTCCCGTAGCGCGTCATTCCAGTGGCGTAGCGTGTGTTATTGCCGCCCGGGGCCGCCCCATATTTCGCCGCCCCCTATTTTTTTATTAGTGCAAATTATATGATTGTAAGCCTAATTTAGGATTAAATTAAAAAAATAAAATATGTTGCGTGAAATGTTATGCACTTTTTAGGCCCGCACTCCTCCCTCTTGTTTTATTTATTTTTTTTCATTAAAAAGGCCATGATTTTTCAATGATTAAAAATGTACTTTTCCGAAGAAGGAGCAAAAGAAATGAACTGCTCACGTGAAGCGTTCTCTTTAATGCCCTCAAATATTGCATTTAACTGAATTTAGCTGTAGCGAATTTAGCATTTATCGCTGCATTTAACCTGAGTTCAGCCTCTTTAAATGCAGCTTCTTCATATTGCAACTTTCGTTTTTGCTGCTAGAATCAGATTTTAATTTAAATGCTAAATTCACTACAGCTAAATTCAGTTAAATGCAATAGTCTGTAAGCAGTGGCGTAACTTCACCTTGCGAGGCCCGGCAGAATTTTTTTTCGGGGGCCATCTCTATCCAGAGACCAACATATATTTAATATATTATATTATAATTAGGGCAACAGAAAATATTTACAGAAAATTTACTTTAAAATATTTTTTTTTTGAGTCGAAAATATTTTTTTTAATCAAAATATTTTTTAATATGGCGAAATATTTTCTTAAATATTAAAATATGTACGATAAAAAGAAAATGTTTCTCCGCAGTAGGCGTATTGATTTGATTAAACGTTTTTCGTTTCTAATTGCATTTCGTTCTATGGTTCTGATCGGTCCAAAATTAGCCCAAATAACGTGTAACTATTTTTAATGAAGGATTTGATATCGGTCTTTTGATGGCGGATTTACCGAATAGAGTAGAACATATGCAGCTGCCTAGGGCGGCATATTTTCGGGTTTAAATTCTGGCCGTGCGAATTAGTGCGATATTTTAAAATATTTTTCGTTTGACACAGTGCGTAGGGCCCCTGGGTTAGGGGCCCAGGAGATTGTCACCCCTAAGACCGCCGATAGTTACGCCACTGTCTGTAAGCAGCATAAATGTCCCTGAAGAATTTTTTTGTTTTGATTTAAATCAATTTGCCCCTATTTATTATATTTCAGTTTAGTTTAGTTATTATATTAATTGGTAAAACATGAATGCATGGCATTATTAAATATAATAAATTGCCGTCAAATTTTTATTTATTTAAGTTAATTTGCTCATATGTTTATATATCACGAAATTTGTTATATACTCAAGTTTTTCGGTAGTTTTGTATTTGACATAAAATTTTTTTCATCTTAAAAAGTTTTAACTTGGCTGAGAAAAATCACAACTATTTATTAATTTTTATATTAAAGCTAAATAAACGCTTGAGAATTCAAATAAACTCCTTTAAACACATATCTACGCTATCTTATTACCCTATTTTTGTCATCAGCACATCCGCTCTCAGTCAAATCACGTTAAAAATGAGCCTTTTTACCTACACACCATGGATTATTTTAAGGCGGCCGCTCTGGCCGCTCTAGCCACTCTTAATGTAAAATTGGCCACTCTAAATCACAGAATTGGACGCTCTTAAAATATAATTTCGTAATGAAAACTCGTTGGAAATATGACAAAAATTCTTTCTCTCTTTCTTACGGCAGCGTGAAGCGGTCAATAGCGATAAAAGTGGTACAAACGATTACTTTATAATCAGCGATTATTAATCATCCCTTCGCTTGTGTTAACGATAGTATGTGTGAAAGCCGACTTAGCCCTAGGAATTTATGAAAAAAAATGCATTAAAACCTATATTAAAAAAGGTCCGCTCTTAATTTTTCTTAAAATAATCTATGCTACACACTATACAAACGGATTGTACAAACATCACCGAAAATCAAAATTGTTTGATGTACGCGCACATGTACGCGCAAGCACAAAAACAGAAAGCATTTAGGTTCAGCAACAGCTCATCAATGTCTTGAAGAAAAGCGGATTTCATCGTCGAGATTAGTATGCAAACCATCCTAAGCTCCTCCCAAATATTCTTGAAGGACATCAAGAAGTTAACTTGGATTTTTTGAAGGACGAAAACAACTTCATTAAGGCGTCAGGCCTTACAGCAGCAATTTATGCAGTTTTGCGGCGACAGCTCCGGATGAATGTGCTGGTGCGTTATCGTGGTGAAACAGCACCTTCTTTTTCTCCTAATTCGGCTGTAATATTATCCAGTGATCGTTCTTCCTTTTTCTAAAAAATCGTTCAGGATGATACCGTTCGCATCCCAAAAAATCGTCGCCATGACCTTTCCGGGCGATGAGACCGTCTTTGCCTTCTTTGGAGCACATTCACTGCGAGAAATCCATTGTTTTGATTATTCCTTTGTTTCTGGTGTGTAACGATGAATCCAGGTTTTATCAACGGTTACAACTAGACGCAAAAACTCCTTCGGATCTCGCTTAAATTGCTCCAGACACTGCTTCGAAGTACACAGCCATATCCGCTTGTTGTCCACCGTGAGCAATCGCAACACCCATCGGTCCGACAGTGTTTTTATCGCCAACTTATCATGTAAAATATTAATTTCCATTCCGGTCGACATACTGTTGCGAGTCACAGACGCACAACCATGCTATATCCCAATCTTCGCCACAAAAAGTCCAACAATAAGAACTAGCGCGAAGACTCATCCAGTGCGATTATGAAATTAGCCTTAGCAGCAATCGCCCAAATGAAATGAATGTAATATGAGACCCAGAAGTTTCGGCAGACGGCAGCGGTTGTGAAATCACTCCAAGCCCACGATCGCAATGCTAAAAGCCAGTGGGTGAAACCCGAGAATTAGAACGGCGGGAGAGAATTAACGGAGCGACAGCAATGATAGGCACGGGCAGCTAGGTGTCAAGTATGAGGGACTCGAGCTGGCAAGTCAACATTGCAACTGTCTAAGCTATGCTGAAGAGCTCGATCGCTGGCAACAACAACAACACACTAACAACGGGATAGCTTTGGCGAGCTTTCGGCGAGCAAGGGAAAACTCGGGAGGCACGAGCTGACGCGTCATAAGTTCTGCGCAAGGTTCAACGCCACCAAACACCGATCTACAACAACAACAACAACAACGACGATATGAGAATAGCAGCACCAAAGATAGACTTGCAGGTGAATCTTATGCAAGAGGTTTTGGAAAGCATCATCAGCGATATCCAATATTGCCGATCAGCAATATTGCCCTATAAAAAGGGAGCTTCGGACACAGAAAGAGCAGACTGGTTTTCGGAAGTCTCTGCTTTTGACGTGCGTACATACGAGCCACGGCGTTAAAAGTATAATTAAGGACATAGGGAAATTGTAAAGTAGTGCTAGTATTTTTACAGTGAATATAAATCCTGTCATAGACATAAGGATCAGTTAATAAAAGAAAAGATAAAATATAAACTTCACTCTTTTATTAAAAGAGGTTTATAGGAACATTTATACGCTCGACTTTGTCTGAGCGCTTGTTTCCTATAATTTGGTGTTGGAATAAAGGAACGTTTATACGCTCGACCCTGTCTGAGCGCTAGCACCCTATATCCCAACAATACATACGACCTCTGTTACTTCGAGCACTTTCGTTCGTCGATCAGCGAGAATCATGTCGTGGATTTTTTGAATGATTTTTGCGGTAACCACGTATGCCGGGCATCCTTGTCGCTCCTCATCAAAAACGGATGTTCGTCCACATTTAAATTCGTTGAACCATCTTAGCGAAAATCACGAAACACGTGTTACTCGAATGTTTGTCAAATCCAAACTAACCTATCCAGCAGTCTGAAATTTGTTTTGCAGCCGTTTGGTAGATGTCAGCACACGATGATAACACCAACTTCTCTCTGGGATGCTCTCTGTCTTCAAACTAGGAAGCAATTTGGAGAAGAAGAAAATGGCTCTTGTATCCCTTCCGCGTGCACCCGACTCCCTTGACTTCGTTCACAGCATAAATCACAAGAATTCGTTTATTCGAATACAGAGAATTATGACATATGTTTTGAGGTTCATTAATCAAGTTAAGACTCCCAACAGAAAAAAGTTAGAAAAATTTCTAACACCAGCCGAACTTGATGATGGACTTAAAATAATTTCAAGGTCAATACAAGTGCCTGAGTACAAGGATGAGATCTATCAACTGACAAAATACAACTAAATAAAAGGATCAATATACAGTCTATCTCCATTCCTGGTTGAAAACAATATCGTGCGTGTGAGAGGTCGTCTTGCGGCTTCCGATCTTGCATATGATGCAAAACATCAAATGTTGATACCGTATAATGATCCCATCTCTAAACTAACTTTTGAAATGTATCACCAACAAAATACCTTTTTTTCCTTAAATCAACCCTTCACAAGCACATGAACACGTCTCCGTCAGTCACACCCAAGTGCTTTTGCGGACGGCCATCGCACATATCGAAGATAATGGAGAAAGATTTTTGGTGCGAGCAATCTTAGATCAGGGCTCGCAAAGGACATTTATCACTGAGCGGATTCAGCTGCAATTACAGCTTCCAACAACACCCAAAGTATGCAATGTGTCCGGTATGGCCGGCCATTGCACTCAAATTTCAAAAGAAGGAGTGAACCATCATGCTCGCATCGCCTCGTTCCACGGTTGAGGAAAGGCTTGACGCAGTGATGCTGCCAAAATTGACAAATTGGCTTCCAGCCAAACGGGTCTTCGATTTGGATCCCCAAAAGACTTCATCGCTTGAGCTCGTCGACCCACATGTAACACGTCCGGGCCGCATCAATATGGTCATCGGCTCGGACATCATGCCAAAATGATGGCGAACTGGGGTCAAAATGCATGTAGGAGGAAGCCTCATAGCATAAAACTCAGTTTTCGGGTGGTATTTGCGTAAGACCATCGCCAGCGAATCCACCGAAGCGTTTACGACGCAAGTCTCCTCCGGAGACGCCCACGAGTCGCTCCACGAGCTGCTGAAATCGTTTTGGAAACTAGAAGAAGTCTCTAGTTCTCCTCCACCTCTTCCAAAGGACAAATATTGTGAAGAGGTGTATGCTCAAACCACTGTTCGAATTTCCGATGTTAGATACGTTGTACGTCTGCCATTCAAGATCAAGTTTTCTAAATCCACGCTCCGCTTATGATCATGACGGTTCGGAGCGCTGACCCAATACAAGAGCCTGGAGAGAAGGCTCGCGTGGCAGCCACTAATGCTTCATACCTTTAATTCAGTTTTGTCTGAATATGTAACAGGTGATCATATGGGGCCGTGCCCTAATTTTGAAATTATACGTGAACATAATAAGAAACACACGCTGATTTGCCGCTCACTACGCGATGGGAGAAAGTAAAATTTCTGCATCACCGCTTCGCTCAACGGTGGAAAATGGAAAATCTCCTGAATTTACGTAAGAAGGATAAATGGAAGACACCGCACCGGATTCGCTGGGCTCTCTCGCCGGCACAAAGAGCAGCATCACCCTTGGCCTATCCTAGAAGCGGCCCCAAGATCAAGAGACCATGACCATTCGGGAGCTGATGCAGGAGGTACGAGAGTTCCTGCACAGTCGAGACAAATAAGAAGGAAACCCCGGTTGCGTAGCGCAAGGGGGCAGTACGTTCGTTCTTCTCCGTAGCCACTGCGCAGCCGAGCCCTTAATGCACGGCGAAAGGATCGTCCTAACAAGTACTTTTATTTTTCTACAGCGCTAGCTCTTCAGAAAGCTTCTTCCCGCAGAGAACGGGAGAGGGTGAGTTAGTTCGTCTTTGACCGCTTCCAATAATACGTGCAATCGTCAAATCGCAATCAAATAACTTTAAAATCGCAACAAAAAAAAGGATTCCAAATCATAAAGGTGTAAAAGAACAAAATAAATTTCGTGAACTGAATCATCTTACGGAAAGAAAAGTATAAATTTAGTGAATAAAAAAAGAAGTTAATAAGTAAAGAAACCAAAAAATAGATCTATAGAAGTTCATATTGAATTAAGTTAAAAAAATAAAAAGGAAATCGCCACGAAGGCAAAATTTTATTTTTTCTCAGTTATTTCTTACATTCAAACCGAACGCCACAATTTTATTTAACAGTCAAATCACATTCAAAACAACTTTTAATCGCGTCGCGAAACCACATCTTCGTCGTCACGAACAGGTACGTCTAACCCTTAATTGTCCTTGACGTTAACACCAACATTACTTATTTTCAAAATTCCAAAAATGGAAAACTATATCTCGAAAATTGTTCTACTAAAAAATTATCTGACTTCATATTCGGATGAAGAAGAAAATTTTACTTAAGAAATTACCGTCAGATGGTAGAGGTCAGATTTTTCGTAAACTAGTGTAAATAATTGTAGTTTTGCATGAAAACACAATTAGAAGCGTAAAAGTCCATTATCTACTAGAAAAATTTCAAAAACTTAGTGGTTCGGCTTTAGTTTTTTTTTTAACATTAAGTTTATTTATTGTATCACTCCTCTGGAAAAGGAGTCCAGCAATAAATTTTAAAATCTTACACCTAATCAACTCAATTTTAAATCACACAGCATATCTCGAATATAAGATTGGTTCATGATACGTAATTTGTGGGCGAGCCTGACAATATAATACCCGACACAGACACACATCTTCAAATAATTTTTAGTATCAGGAGTTGTTTAAGGCCATAGGGGCCCCATAAACCGACTTTTGTTTAATTTCTTTATGGAAACCGCCCCTTTGCCACGCCCACTTTTCCAATTTTTCGGAATTATAATTGGAGGCTTAAATATGCGCGCAAATTCTAAGTTTCATTGTAATATTTGGAAAAAGTCAGATTTTGGGGCAGTTTTGAGATTTTTGTGACAGACCCTAGTACTGGAGGTACACTTAATAATGGACCAATCAAGAAAATTTTTGGGCAAGATGTTTATGGCTACAAGGGAAGTATAAGTGCCAATTTTCGAAAAACGCCTTTCTGCCACGCCCATTTTTCTAGTTTTTGTAAATCACATTAATTGGCAGTTTTTGTGATTTTCATAACAGACCCTAGTTCTTACTCATGACAGACGGACATGGCTAAATCGAATCTGCTAGTGATGCTGATCATTTCTATATATATATTCTATATATATTTTATATATATGGTCTATCTCGACTGGTTCTCGGTGTGACATACAGCCACACAAACGCAATATACCCTCCACACAGAGTGTGTCGGGTATAAAAATAAATAAAAATTTAAATTACACTGAAAAAAAAAATATATATAGCTCCTTAGGTTGTAAAATTTTTAATCCGTTGAACACTTGACTTCGATGTTCCCGCTTTTGCTGCCATATCACGAACCAAAGTGCCTGGATTCTGAGTAAATAACCGCTTAACGTTCTGAGCCTCCGTTCGCTTAGCTGGACCACTTTTTCTTTCTGAGCCTTGTGTTTTTGTGTGTATCGTTTTATGGTCCTTCCGACAGTTTCTATGCACACACCAACCAGAGAAGTTCTTGAATGCATTCATTTGGCGAGATGAAACACTCTCTCAAAAACGAATGGCGAGCTAGAGCAGTTCAGTGAGAGCGCGAATGCTGCATACATACCATTCACTTGAAAGTGCACTATACTACAGCACATCATCAAAGCATTAGCGATTCTGCCTGCGACGCGAATCGTTTATAATTAAGTGCGCAGAAGCAGAATGGAAGATATTAGGTGTAGTAAAAAGAAATCCATTATTTTTCCAATAGATGGCGTTATTTATCTGCATCTCGCGTTGTATAAGTCCGATCGTGTTCCGCTAGGGGGCATTAGAAAGATGACAGTTCCTACTAAAAAAGCTTTTTTGACACTTTTTTGATTGATTGATTCAGTTTTGTTTGAGAGCTTGTCAAAGATGGACATCAGCAAAGAGAAAATTCGCTACATTTTACAGTTTTTCTTCGATAAGCGAGAAAACGCAAGCCAGGCGGCTGAAAATGTGAATAGCGTTTATGGACCTGATACTGTAACAGCCAATCATGCGCAATTTTGGTTTCGTCGATTCCGTTCCGGTAACTTCGATGTCAAGGATGCACCACGCACTGGAATGCCAATTGTCGAAAATGTCGATAAAATCATGGAAATTTTCGAGTCCGACCGTCATGTTAGCACTGTTTTGATTGCAAAAGAGCTAAAGATTGCACAAAAAACTGTTTGGAACCATTTGAATAAGGCTGGATACACAAAGAAGCTCGATGTATGGATGCCACACGAGTTAACGCAAAAAAACCTCATAGACCGAATTTCCATCTGCGAATCGCTGCTGAACCGCAACAAAATCGACCCATTTCTAAAGCGGTTGGTGACTGGTGATGAAAAGTGGGTCACTTACGACAACGTCAAGCGAAAACGGTCGTGGTCGAAACACGGTGAACCGGCGGAAACGGTGGCCAAGCCAGGATTGACGACCAGGAAGGTTTTGCTGTGTGTTTGGTGGGATTGGCAGGGAATTATCTACTATGAGCTGCTCCCATACGGCAAAACTCTTAACTCGGAACTCTACTGTCAACAATTGGACCGTCTGAAGGAAGCAATTGCCCATAAGCGGCCAGCTTTGGCCAATAGGAGAGGAATTGTGTTCCATCAGGACAACGCCAGGCCACACACATCGATAGTGACTCGCCAGAAGCTCCGGGAGTTTGGTTGGGAGGTTCTTCTGCATCCACCTTATAGTCCGGACCTGGCACCAAGTGATTACCATCTGTTCCTGTCCATGGCGAACAATTTTGCTGGTGAAACATTCGCTTCAAGAGAGGCTTCTGAAATTCGACTGTCTCAATTTTTTGCTAATAGAAACGAGGGCTTCTATGAGAGAGGCATAATGAAATTACCTTTAAAATGGCAACAAGTTATCGAACAAAACGGCGCATATTTGACCTAAATCGGGTCATTCTAACTATCTTAAATAAAGCCCTCAATTTAATGCAAAAATAATGGATTTATTTTTACTATACCTAAATTATGCACGCTCGTTCATTTAGAAAACGGTATTTTACATACGCGTACCCCTTTACGCTCGCTCTCTCATTAGCGTAATGCAAGATCGTCGCGTAGGTATACAAAACAACACAAACAGCTTCCAATACTGACCATTCACAACCATTCGCTACCATTCGCTCAGGCAGCGAGTGGTTTTTGACGCAGTACTATGGTTAGTAAGAGCACGTATGAGAGAAAACACACAACGTTACTACACTACAGCGTTCGCTCTGGCTAACGGCACATGGAAGCAGCACAAAAGCAACGATTATGCGCTGCCATTCGTCTATGCGAATGGTTCGCTGAATATCTCTGACACAAACTTTCTTAGCGATGTTTTTGTGTTTGATTTTTGGATTTTCCAAGTATTAAAAACAATGCTTTCCGCTTTTCTTCTTGTTGAGATGACATCTTTTCAGTAGCTCTTTTATTTTAATAATGATTTTTTTTTTGAATCTGCAATATTAATACTTCAGGTAAATTTAAATTCACTCAGCAGGAATCTGAAAAATTCACTTTAATAAGTTCATTACTTTCCTTTACGCTTAAAATTTAGCCATTACTTCATAAAGCACCCTTGAGTCGAGTTTTTCGGCTTGATTTTTTAGGATACCGCGAAAATTAATTCCTACGGAGCTAACCAGACCTCAAATTAGCGTTCAGAGACCAGAAAATGTACAGTTCGAATAGTGAGACCTTCAGTTGTGAAAGTTTTATTGTTTTTGTGAGGCTGTGTTAATTGAGCATGCGAGTAGAGGAACTCCAACCAAGCCATATTTTTTTTTTTTTAATTTTTGCTGCATTTTCAGCAACATTAGACTTACGAGAGCGTCATTGAAAAACTAAAATTTTCTAAACGCCTCACAAGAGTATCACCCAATCTAAATAATTTTCATTTAAACTGTAAGACAGAGCTAAGACATATGTATAAATTAAATGAAATAAAAAAATTACAGAATAACTAAGTCACAGAGAAGAGAAATGAGTTTTGTTTGGGTGTCGGTGTCAAAATTTAACAAATGCGTGATTTCACGGAAAAGACTTTAATTAAAGAAAAAACAGTTGTTTGTGCTACTACAAGTGGACTGTTGAATATAGAGTACTTTTAGTTTTTCATTTAGAGTCGGGCAGTATGTATGTTTTAATTAGAAAACTTTACATAACATGCACGTATTTAATTTCAACATTTCCTTGTCATTCGTTATTTCTTTTTTTTACAGAAAAAATTACAGAGAGGAATATTATTAAGACCCCTGTAGATTTGACTTTTTTTGACATGTATTGTCCGTTACAATCACAGTTTAAAAACTGTGCTCAAAACGAAATACAACGCTGATTGCAACTGAAATAATTATTAATAGTTTAATATAAAACCTACTAAAACTAGAAATTTGAAGCACATCACAAATCTAACTAAAGTTTATTTCTTTTTACTTACTAGCATATGTGATCGATATATAAACGACGGACTTGAAAATTGCGTCTTCTTTCCAGAAATATCTGCAAAAATTATACTTCGCTCAAATAGAAATACTTGCAACTCTCGTTGTCTCTGTAATGCACCCGAAGGATTGCGATCTCCGCTGTTAATATCCTCGATGCACATTAAAGGACCGTTTAATAAGAGTTTGCCTTGATCTGTTATTTTCCCCTCGAATTTTTGTAAACGTCGCGTTATCATCGTATCATTCATTGTCCGGCAAATCACCTTAAGTTAACAGAAACATATATAAATTAGTCTAAGATACAATATACAAACATAATAACCTACCTGCATCACAGAGCATGATTCTTTTATGCCTTCGAGCTCATCCACTTGCCCGAGACGTTCGGTTTGTTTGGCAAGCTCCTTAAGCAAGAGCTCATATTTTGTTATGCGCTGTACGGGTTTTATAAGCAAATCACTCAGCTAAAAGTTGAGATAAAAAAAAAAAATTTGAAACGAGACGATGGTGTTATAAATTTGACTCGATTTGCGTAATTGTTCAATGAACCGCTAAAATCGATCATTGAAAAGGTTATTGTATATTACTAGGGGGCTTCGCCCCCTGTTCGCTTCGCTCACCAAACCTCCCACGATCGCTTCGACATCACCCTCTCTCCCTCTCTCCCTCTCTCTCTCTCTCTGTCTCCCTCTCCCTCTCTCTCTCTCTGTCTCCCTCTCCCTCTCTCGCTCTCTCCCTCTCTCTCTCTGTCTCCCTCTCCCTCTCTCTCTCACTTTTTCACTCTCTCTCGCTCTCTCCATCTATCCCTCTCTCCCTCTCTCCCTCTCACCAATTCTCCCTCTCACCCTCTCTCCATCAATCCCTCTCTCCCACCCTCCCTCTCTTCCTCTCTTCCTCTCACCCTCTCCCCCTCTCTCCATCTGTCCATCTCTCCCTCTCTCCCACTTTCCATATTGGATCCACCATTTTGGTTTTCGGAAAAAAGTTAGGACTATACAAAAATAAAAGTACACGCGAAAAAAAGACTACCTTTTAATTTCAAATCATTTATTTCAAATTTCTTCTCTTTTTATATGCTTACAATGTTAAAGCTTCCTCGAATACAATGTTTTTAATTTTTTTGTTATCTAAATTGCATTCAATTTTTATTCCCTCTCTACTTTCACATCGGCTCAACGCCACGTACAATTGCCCATGAGTAAATATAGCTTCGTCGTTGTTCACAATTAATCCAACTTTTTCGAAACTTTGGACCTGCGATTAATTGATCGTCATCGCAAACGGCAATCTTATTGGGAATTGTGTTCTTTTCAGCACGAACGGCATGTCCAAATCACCCTTAGTGCTGAGTGTAAATCTTGGAATGGGGACTACATCCCCCTTTTTATCTCCAGTTAAAATTTCACACAATATTATAGTCTTCAAGATTCTTCTAACAATCAGCCGAGTTCCGTTGCACAACCCATCCGTGATGCAAATATTTCTCAGCAACATTACGATACATCCAGGCTTCAGATGTAACTGGGCTAGAGGCAATCCAGATGGGGTCAATGAGTTCAAATATTCGGGTGGGTACTGTAAACTTGTGTTCTCTTGATCAGCACTATCTGCGCCAACGGATTCGGCTGTATCAATCGAACGACACCTGGCAATCTTTCAAGTATAGCTAAATTAATTTTTTTAACTTCGTCGTTGCGAACTGCAAGTATTGCTCGCGAGGCCATGTCTTCTGCTTTTAAATAGAAAGGATACAGTTCCTCGATAACACTTTCACACAGCATATCTGCTGGGATTTCTAACACTTTAATTTTGTAATCCCCAATATCTAAAAGCCAATTCGCAAACTCAATCGAATCATCTTGAGCTCTCATATTTTTTTTCAACTTCAAAACTTTAAAATGCTCCCAAAGCGGCGATAATTTCAAACATGATTCTAGAATCTGTTTCCTCCCACCTTTCTTCACGACAGGCAGTACTTGACGAAAGTCTCCACCGATAACGAATATTTTTTCGGCAAACGGCTCATCGCTCGCATATATATCACGGAACGTACGATCGATCGTGCTCAGTATCACTTGAGGTATCATCGACGATTCATCCCAAATAATTACATCGATATCTTATAATCGTTTTTAAGCGTTTAAATCCCAATTTAACGTTCTGTGATCGTGCCCAATGTTCAGCGGCAAATTAAAAGTTTTGTGAGGCGTTCGTCCATACGGCAACAATATTGCAGCAATGCCAGTCCAGGCAATCGTCGCGATTTTTTTGTGTATTGCTTTGCACATATGAACTAAATCGGTATACAAAAAGTCTTTCCGGTACCGCAAGGTCCATCGATGAAAAACAGCTTTTGCGTAGATTTGCCGCGTATCGATCTTCCTATTGCATTTCGTGCTTTTATTTGATCTTCATTCATTTGTGCAGACATAGATACAAACAACCGCTTGTGCTCTTCAATTGAAATATCCTCCTCTTCGACAGTGTACCGTATGATTGCTTTTTTATTCACAACTGCTGGCAATCCAAATTGTTTAAGCGTCATACTTTCTCGCTCCAATAAATCTTGTATGATTGCAAGCGCCGTTGTTTCATTTGAATCTTCGCCCAACTTATTCTTGAACTTTTCCCATAAATCAAGTGCTTCGATCTCTTCATCTCCAGCCAACAGGTACACAAAAAAGTGTCTCAATTTCGAAGGCATCATAACAGAAGCAGCATCACTCATCATTTCGCTTATATATTCGGGAGATTTCAACAACCCAGCTGCTCTTCCCGCTTCTTGAAATTTTGGATATTTTTTTCCCTCGACTACCAATAATTCATCGAATGCTGTTACCCCCTTTGATTCACGTAATATAACTTTAAACTAAAACTTTCAATGTCTCGTGGCGAAACTATGTTTGCGCGTGCTACAATTTTACAATTATTTTTTCGCGCTTTCCATTCACATTTACGTTGATCCCATGTGTAATGTAATGGTAGTTGCACGTACGAATATTTCCGAGCATTCTCATCACATTTATTAAGCTCGAAATATTGAAGTAATTTTGTTGTTTTTGTTTTTTGCGCTGCCTCCAATTCTTTTCCTTCTTCAAACGTGACATGATGTTGTCCAGGTAAATGTATTGGCATCAATTCAACTGCATGACTTCGACCGTGCATAGGGAATTCCTTGATGTGCCAAGCGCTCTCCATAGCACTCACATATTGCGTATCCAAATATTGTTGAATTTCATCTCGATCTTCTTCTTTCTTCGACACTGCAATTCGAGCTCGATCATGGCCCTTGTGGATATATTTGTAAATGGCAATCAAATCTCTTCAACAAATACGGGTTGTACGGCACGATCATCGAGTTGTCTATTAGGACAACTTTTCCATCCTTCTTTCCGTGCGTACGTGTTAGCGTCCTTTCGGTTATCACGTCGCCGATATAGCGGAAATCCAGGTTTGGTCATATCCGTGGCCATTTGGAATTCTTTTGGGAATTTTTTGGTGCACGTCTTCTTCTCTGGATCCCAACACATCGACTGCTTGTTCATGTGCGCACCATGAGACATGTGCTTAATAACTTTATACCACAACTCCGGGTCTTCTTTACAGTTTGGTATTTCAGCACGTACTTATTTATCGACGTCATCCGCATTTAATAATTTTTTGTTCAATGGGACCAATAAATGCATATGCGGCAATCCTTGTTTTTGAAACTCTATCGAGTAAACGTATGCTCTAATCGCCCCAAAAATCGTCTCCAATTCTTCAATCAATGATACGCACTTTTGATAGAACAGTGTGCATACAAATATTGGTACGTCGGCGGCGGTTGTTCCAGGTGGAAAACTTTTCAAGAAACGTTTTACTTCTGGCCAGTTCGGGTTGCATGTCATAGTAATAAAAAGATCTGGACGTCCAATACTCCTTGAGATAGCCATTGCGTCGTGATATAACTGATTAAGAAATCGTGGACTCCCTTGATACGAACTCGGTAGAATTACTGCTTTTCCAACTTTAAACTTATCCGATGTATTGATCGAAGAATTTTGAACATGATCAATCAATCCTTGCATGTGCTCTGTTCTTAAAAGTTTTTAATTCTGCCTCAAATAGAACAACCGATTTCCTTCAACTTTTAAATAAGCATTGATCATATAATGTTGACTCAATCGTTGCGAACATAACAGTTGATTAAATCCGTTATTTCGCACAGCAAGTTTATATCCGTAGTATTGACTCGGAGTTATTCTTTTTTTCGGATCTTTCTGCGTGAGATTGAAGTTTCACCCAGTTTCTCCAGTTGGAAAGAGTAAAGGAGAGAGCATAGGATCCGTATGAGGCGAATTAAAACTCAAAAAATTCGATTCGTATTGTCCCTTAGGATACACTCGAATGTCTACTTTTTGTTCAATTGATCCATCTTTGCTCGAAATAATTGCAGCTAATTCTCGACTCGTAGGTTTATTGTAAATTCGCGGATGATCTTTAGGATTCATAAAAAAAACTCAAATGGTACTCTTGATCGACGTTTTTATTTTGAATTTTGTATAAATTTATATACTGTTGAGCATACGGATTATTGGCTGTAGAATTTCAACAACGTCCTTTCTTTTCACTTGTTTTGATCTCTCGTATATCGCTTCTCCATCGCCATAAATATAAATTTGTCCAAATTGAGGCTTCTCGGACTCAAGAGACGTCGTAGCTTTCACGTGAGCTTCACCAACAATTCTCATTGAGTATGGACCTTGTCCTTTTTATAACTGAAGTGGTTATAAATTAAGATATATGGAAAAGGTATGCAAAACATGCCTGGAAATCCAAAACTTTCAA
Organism: Chlorops oryzae; assembly: GCA_020466095.1. NCBI lineage: Eukaryota > Metazoa > Arthropoda > Insecta > Diptera > Chloropidae > Chlorops > Chlorops oryzae. The sequence continues at coordinate 58,177,440 of CM035806.1, read as the reverse complement.
TGGTCATACCATTTTACTCTTGAGAAGGTTGAAAAGAGTATGTGTATATAAAAAGAAATATTTTTTTCGCACTCTTTACCCACCATTTTTATATTATAAAAAATTTCAAATGTGATAATTTTTTTTTTTTAATTCTTCTCTATGACAAATGTTAGACAAAATATCATATAATGTGGACTACGGCCATATGTCAAACGAAATCTACTAAGATTCCGTTAGTTAATGCCATGCTTATTTGGATTTCGGTTTTGTTTTAAGTGCAGGATTTTTCATCTGGCAAGGAAAAAATTATAAACTTTTGCGTCCATATATGGCTTCGTATGCGAGAAGGGGTTAATAGACTTTTATACAGGGTGTTCCATACTCAATAGATCAAAAAAAAGGTGGTAATAGGGGGGGTACAGACGGACCAAAAATCGTATGGCAAGGAGGGGGGGTCGCAAATGCACCCCTGAGGACTTAAATGCAAAAAACAATATTTTGGTTTTTTCACTGGTGCTCCTCACTTACAGGCTGTAAATTCAAAATCACATATGATATGAAAAGCTTGGCGGTTTTCCGTTAACACTGCATACTACGAATTTAAATAATTCAACTCCGTTTTCTCTAGTACTACCATCTAAGCCTAAAATAGTGTAATTTTGGATTTAAAGTGATTAAATTCAAAAGAAATACGATCGAGCCTCTTTTTTTTACTCTTTTCGAAAACTTTGAGTTTTTCTCTTCAATTTGATACCATGGTTGCTAAAAAATCACAATCACAATCACAATCAATGCAAAACTAAGGTTTGAAAATAATTATTTTGTAATTTTGACTCTCAGAAAAGTTATTTTAATCAAATTTATGCAGTATGAGAAAAAGAAAAATCTAAGAAATTTAAAAATTTCTGAATAGTGTTTTAGTTTTACATATCCGCCTAAAAGTATGCTCACTAATTTAGTCGAATTCTTTCCGCGCCTCTAGCTCCTTACGAGTGCAAGATGAATCCCCCTTTCCATACAATTTTTTTCTTGTATTGGTTCCCCCTATCACCTCCTCTTTTTTGATCCATTGAGTATGGAACACCCTGTATAATAGAACTTTATACTCCATATTAAGAGGGGAGCGATAGTTGATTAGCCAGTGAATTTTTGATGCTTTAAGTTTCAGGTTGGTCCTCTTTGCTTCGATGTGCTTTCGCCAAGTTAGTCGTTTATCTAAGTGGACTCCTAAATAGATTACACTATCTACTTGGGGGATGGAGACTCCTTTAAGGATAATAGTAGGATTCTTGATGCTTCCATGGGATCGAGGTGGCACCTCAATAATGCTGTGTCGTCGTCAAAAGTTGACATTACAATATTGTCACTAGTGGAGATATCGGCTGTGAGAAACAGGTAAAGAGAGGGGCCTAATACACTGCCTTGCGGGACTCCTGCTTTAATTTCAAATTTATTCGTTATAAATTCATTAACTCTTACTCTAAAGAATCTATTTTGGAGGTATGATATAAGAATTTCGTGAAAATTTTGAGGGAGAAGAGACTTTATTTTAGCAATAAGACCCCCATGCCACACTTTATCGAAAGCTTGAGCGATGTATAGGAACATTGCAGAACAATATTCTTTTTTTTCGAAGGCGTTACGAATTTCAAGAATGATTCGATTAACCTGTTCAATAGTTCCATGTTTTTCCCTAAAGCCAAATTGATGAGCAGGGATTAAGTTATTTTCGTGAATATATGGCGTAATTTTTATAAGAAGAGCTTTTCAAAAAGCTTAGATAAGCAGGGGAGAAGGCTTATTGGGCGATATGAGCTGGCTGTCGTCGGGTCTTTCCTGGGCTTCAGTATCATCATGATGACCGATTCTTTCCATATCTCAGGGAAGTGGGAGAAGCTCACAATAGCATTAAAAAGCCGTGCTGCATACGTAAGAGCAATATATGGCAATTCCTTGATCATTTTTGGGGTTATATTGTCATAGCCTGGAGATTTTTTCTCGCAAAAATTTTCGTTAATTATGCATTTTATTTCATTGGCATTAAATGTTATAGGGATAATTTGGTTGTTCACCTCGCAGAGGGGAAATCTATGGCCTGTTGGCGGAGGGTTTGGTACAAACACTGAGCACAAGTGTTGAGCAAAGACGGATGCGTTTTCCTCATCACTTCTTGCCCAATTTCCTTTTGAATCCCTTAAGGGAGATTCATGTTCTATGGGTGAATTTTTTATTTTTAAAACTCACCATAATGACTCTTTCGACGTGCTAATAAGTGCAAGATTTGAAATGAAATTATAGTTTTTCCTGTCTTGGTCTTTTTGAAGAGCGATTTTAAGTTGCTTTGAAGCTTTATTGAGTCTAGCTTTACTGTCAGAGGACCAATGTTCTTGCCATTCCCTTCTCAATCTACGTTTTTCTCGCAATAATCTTTCAATATGACTATTATGATGAAGTTAATATTGAATGCAGGGTTCTTGCCGCTTCATCGATTTGACTTTCATTACATATTGCATATGCAGAGTGTATGTGTGTTGCGACGTACTTTTTATAATTAACCCAATTCGTTTTTGAAGTGGTCAATTCTGAAATTTCGATTAGTAGAGGACAATGATCTGAAGACATTTCGTGGCAAATGGACGTTGAAATACGCGAATTATCAAAGCCTCTTGTAATGGCAAAGTCTATGAGGTCTGGTATTTTATTTAGATCTGTTGGCCAATACGTGGGATGTCCGGGTGAAATAAATCCTAGAGTACTGGAGCTATTTATCAGTGTGTTGTATAATTGTCTACCCCTTGGAGAGATCAGACGAGAGCCCCAATGGGTGTGTTTTGCATTATAATCACCTGCTGCTAAAAATTTATTTCCAAGGGTGTTGAAAAATGCATTAAAGTGATTTTCGCTGACTGAGAATCGTGGAGGGCAATATATTGCTGACAAAATGAAATTTGCACCACAACTTTCAATAGAAACTGAAGTCGCTTGGAAGTAATTTTTTGCGAAAGGTTGGACAGTTAAATGTTTAATTCTATTACGAATCAATATACCCGTTCCTCCATGTGCTTTCCCATCAGGGTGGTTTGTTTTGTAAAATTTATAGCCTGATAAGTTATCAGTGATAACGAAAAATAATTTTTATCTGTTAGATGTGTCTCCAAAATAAGCATTACATCAATAGAGTAGTTTGAGAGGAAATGTGATAATTCTAGCTTACGCTGATTTATACCATTTGCGTTCCATGAGGATATAATAAGTAAACTCATTTTTGTGCAGTTAAAATTTGGAGCAACTGGTTTTGTGCTCTTAGTAACTCCTGGAGTGTGTTTTGCATTTGCGACATAAATTGTGTCATACACTGTGTCAGACTGACTAACATGGATTCCAAGCTACCGTTCTGCTGTTGAGGGGCAGAATGGGCACTTATGGCAGAACTAGCAACATTTGCATAGGACAATTTATTAGTCACCGGAACGCTGAATTTATTTGGTTGTGAGAAAATTGGGTTTTGGAATGCATTTTGATTCGACCTATTACGACTGGCTTGCTTTTTTTCTGACATACGATTTTTTAGTTCTTTATATACTGGACATCCCCTATAATTTGCTGTGTGATCTCCACCACAGTTGCTGCACTTTTTGTCAGTTTTATTTTAATTACAGTTTGCAGAGCTGTGAAATTGTCCGCAAACGCAAACGCCTTTTTCCTCTAGAGCTTGTTTAATTTCCACTGGATCTAAATCTGATTCAATGCCCTTAATAACCACACTAAGGCCTTTGCTGCTTTTAAGCTGATACGTGTAGTAGCTTTTTTGTTGTCGTAAAGGAATTTAGTGACAATTCTGTAATTATTTACATTATAGACCTGAATTTTGGTCTCATGAACATTTCCATTTGGAAGGACTCCTTTCCAATTAACTGGGTCAGGCTCGTGACCAAATTGTTGGAGCTACGCTCTCGAAGATATACTGGAGGCGGTTTTGGTGATTTTTCTCCACCATCGTTTGATGTATCAGAGGTCTCAGTGGGCTCTGTGCTTAGAGCCACAAATCTATTTCCACTTAAAGCGTTTGATGGGTTAGCGTCAGATTTTGTTTAATTTATTTTCGCTTTACCCACATTTGATTTCTGTGGGCTAAGTTTCCTTTTAATCTTAATGTACCGATCCATGCCTGTCTGCACTGCTGGATCACCTACGTTATTAGCAGGAGCTTTTGAACCGCTGTTAACAGAAAGCTCAACGTCTGTTGTTGATCTCGCAGTCTTGTTGGTTTTGGTATTGGATAATTCCGTGTGAGCAGTGGAATGATTTTGCGAGGGCGGTACTTCAGGCGCTTTTACTATTAAATAAGCATTTCTGGCATTAGAGCCACTAAAAGAATGCCTTCTTTCAGGCTGAAGTCTAAGGTTATCGCGTTGCATACGTTGTATCAGTATGCAAAATTTAAATACTTCCCTGGCGCTAGCTTTGAGTCTAGCCAGTTATAGGCAGAGCTCAAAGCTTTCTTGTGGTTCTTGTATAGGCAAAAAATTTATTCTGGACAGCTTTGGCGAAAAAAACAACGCTACAATGAGAGAAATGATAAATGAAGAGAAAGAAATAGTGGAAAAAGTCGAAGTTCGGAAAATTTATAGATTTCGACTTGGAAATGTTACGTTTCACCCGACGAAGTTTGAATTCCTTTTTTCTGGATATACAACACCGATACTCTGTTATCTGCACCTTGCTCGGGCATTTCAGACGTTTGGCCAATCAAGAAATCATGCAGATTGAGGCACCCCGCTCATGCACGCTCAACGTTCCCACCATCAGAGCAGCCGTTCCAGCCAATCCATTTTACTCATCTCGCTTGTGCGCGCAGTACGCTTATCCAATCAATGATTCAGTTAGCATGACGCACCTTGCTCGTGCACAATCAACACTCATCCTAGCAACGGATGCGATTTAAAAGTACTAAGTACTCAGCACCCCAGTTTCCAAAATTGAGGCCCGTTGGAATCCAAACTATTTATTTATATCTCTGTATATATAATTAAGTTATATTTAAGAAACAAGATTCGAGTAATAACTGTTAATTCCCCCTGAAAGGAAGATCCAGTAAAGAAAAGCAAAGTTTAATAAAAACAAAAATGTATATTATTTCCAAGAAAATAAATAAAAAAAGAAACAAAAATTTTTCATACTTTTTCGGGTTTTCGTTGTAAATTTCGGTGTTTATCTCTAGCTATTTTTAGCTGTTGAAACGAATCTAATATATATACACAAATTTCATGAGTATTTCTCTTAAAATGAAGTTAAAGAGATTCACTAAAAAAAAAAAACTTACCGCTGCATTTACGCAGACATAAATTTGCGTCTGCACTCGCCGCTGAACAAAAAAAACCTTTAAAAAGTTTACACCGTTTCTTTAAAAATTGTGTAATCTACTCCGATTTATGCACTCTTACTTTTTCATTCGCTAAAATATTGACATTCAAACCTTCACATACAAGAACATCCACATGGCATAAGCTTAATTTTCTTATTATGTCAAACAAATCTGTTAGATCATTACTTTTATTAGGGTTTTAAACACAAGTTAATAGAATTTAATTGAGAGATTCCCTTATTTCGACACAGATATTCTTCGGAGTCATAGTTTCCGGAGACTCTGACTATTGCAGAGTTCAGATGTTTTTTTGCAGTAGAACATCTTGCACAAAATGTGTCTTGCAATGCAATGCTCGGGTGGCAAAAGAATCGTTCTCAGCCCATCCAATTCGGCTATTAAGCGTACTGACCTCTGCTCTGAAACTTTCAATTTCAGCACTGGAACATTTGTGGACAGCTGTTATTCTCTCAGAATTAGACTGCACTCTCCGTTTCAAACTGGCTAGTCTAGTATCGACTTCACCTATTCTCAGCAAAATCGGCTCTTCTGATTCTTTGGAACGAGCCCAAATAGGGTCAAGTTTTTCACTAAATGCCATCTGCGCACTCTCAACGATGTCGTGCAGGTAATTTAATAGGCTCTCAACTGTCAGTGTTGGTTGTTGTTTTGGCGTCAAAGTCACAGGTTAAATTTTAGTAATGTTTTGCCGTGTTACTTTGCTCATTTAATAATTTAATAATTTGATTAGATTAATAAGAGGCCTAGAAAACCTGAACAACACTTTGACGATTCTGGGAGAATGCCATAATCGATTATTTTTTATCGCAATACTTAATAAAGTTGACCTTGTATGAGTACCAGGACATAGTCGAGTCTCAAGAAATGATAGTGCAGATGAATTGGCAAATGAGGGATTAGAGATTGTACCAATGGGACCTGAACCAATGAAATCTCCTAGTTCTGGAAGTTTGCAGTGCTCGAACGTTTCCTTTGCGGCGCACAGTTATTCGACTACATGCATTTCTTGGTCAATAATAGAAGGAGTTGCCCTGGAAAAAACTTAACTTGTTTATGCTTTAACGCCCACTTTTTGTGCCACGCCCACTCACATTTGCAAAAACAAGCGGTAATTAATCCCCAAAATTGTATGAACATTATTAAACCTGAATCAATGTTATTTGTTTGATTTAAATGTTTATTCAACACACAAAATAACAAAATCAGATCAGAATTGCCAGAGAAAAACGTGAGATGGCAAAAACACTAGGACTCTTGTTATTAATTTAGTAAATTCATACGATTTATATGAAGATTTACGTGAACTTGAGTACATTTTTAACAACGCTCATTTCAAAGTATTTTCAAATACAAAAAAAATTACACATTTTCGACTTTATCTCTTGCTTAAATGAAACGAAAAACAATTTAAATAACACACGAACGTATATAGTTTATGGCTTTCAGAAAACAGAATGAAGTGCAATTAAAAATTTTAGTTCTTAAATAAAAAATACTTTTTCAAATACATGTGAGTAAAAAAGCATTTTGTCAAAATATTACTGCTCAAAAACACAGTCAAACATGAAAATATTTACAAAATGAAGACGTGAATCAATAAAACATGAACCCACCGTTAGCGCTGATAAGTTTCTGCAAACGATGTGGTATCGATTTCACCAAATCACTCAATGAGAGATAACATATTTAATCTCAAATTTCCAGCGGCGTATAGGGTACCGAGGGGACTACTTTTGTAAAAATTGCACGTGATGGGAATGTCAACAAAAATGCTGAACCTTCTTGAAAGCGTGTTCAAGGAAACAAAAGCTGCAGTTTCGACGACCGAAGACCTTTCAAATGAATTCGAGACAAATATAGTTGTACGGAAAGCAGGTCTTATGATATCGTCATTATTCGAACTTTTTCTTAACGACCTGAATTAATATTTGGAGGGTGGCTAGAATGTCGATGAGAAAAATATTTGGGTCTTACTGTATGCTCATGACATGAGAAAGATGTGGCTGGAGTCGTACTGTAAACAGTGGAATATGGAAGTAAATTTAGAAACATCAATGATCATGATTTTAAGATAAGGCGGTAGATTGGCTAGAGCAGAAAAATGGACTTACAATGAGAAGAGGTAAAAATAACGGCGAAATATGAGTATTTAGGTATGATACTGACACCTGGTCCTAGCTTTAGAAAACATGTACGTAGCAATGCGCCAAAAGCAGAGATCATCAGCACATGGCGGAACTTCCCAAGTCGCAGCGAAATATCAATCGCAGCAAGGATGAAACCTTACTTAGCAGTATGCGAAGCAATACAATCATACAGAGAGCAGATATATAGGATTTAAAGCAGTTGACTAATTGCAGAGATTGTTTCGAAGAAAAATTTTCAGACTTCCAACCTATACACCACCATACGCGCTATCTCTAGAGACCCATTTAGAGACGAACACTTGTACACTTTTGGATTACACCTACAGTACCTATTGAAAAGCATTCACGTATATTATGAGCGAAGGTTACCACACTTTCTGGCCACAAAAGCGATGAGTTAGATCATTTTGTGGGGATCCGAGCTCAGGCAATTAATTTCTGAACATGGAATACGTTGGCAATTATTGCAGACAAGACAGCACGAATGGCACCGTAATGAAATAATAGCAAACATGCAGGCCAAGAAAGTAAGAGAAAACGAAAACAGAAAGGAAAAAAGTTCAGCAAGAATATACTAGAACATGGATTCTATACAATTTGAAAGTTCATTAATAATAGGTATCATGATTGATAAAGGCTCGTTGCGACCTTATTCACTTGAATGGAAACAAATTCGGTATAAACTACACCAGGCTGTGTGAGCTATGCAACCTCAGAGAGGAAGAGGAAATTAGGCAGATGTACAATATTGAAAACGCCTAGAATGCAGTGCGCTGGCCGGGCAGCGCTGAATAAAATGAAATCCTTCATCAATTAAACGGATACAGCAATAACTGGGATAGACTGATATTATACCTGTAACACGTTTTAAGGTATAGGCGATAGATATTAGCTAAAAATGTTTGAAGAAATATTGGAGCCAATTTGAAGCAGACACAGCCCCAAAACATGACACTGCCGCCACCATTAGATACCCGTTCAAACACAGGTGCTACTTTTTTGAGTATTTTCTTAGACATTTTTTAGAAATTTTTCGTCTTTGATGTGTGATGTTGAAAAAAGCTTTCATCACTCAACAATACCTGCTCCCAAAATGTAAATGGCTTGTGCACAAATTTTTTTTTTTTAGCAAATTCTAAACGTTTAAGCGTGTTTTTTGCGAAATTTGAGGGATAGATTTCGCTATGTAGGTATCAAAACCTGCCTCTTTCAAACGATTTCTGACAGGTTTTTTCGCAAATTTCAATATTGTATTCAGTATTTAGTACAATTGCTGCAGACTTCGGGGTTAATTAGACATTGCCCTTAAATTTTCCAACGATTAAACGTGGCCTGCCTGAACTTGACGAATTACGTGTCGATTTCCGTTTTTGCATATATTCAATTGGCACGAAACTTTTTATAGTTTGCTTAGGTGTTCGACTGAAATTGCTTATTTCCCATATTTTGTACTTATTATCAAACCCCAAACCAGCATAACGTTTTCATTTCAATAAGTTTTATAAAACAAATGCTTTACGATTAAAAGATTACGTCTTGACCTTAATCGACAGCGAAAACACTACAAAGAATAAGATGTCAAAATACTTTTTTTCATTCAAATAAGCTCAATTATTACATTACACGTGCTATAAATTGAGTTCAGAGAAAAATCATCAAAACATTTTGCGATTTGACAGTTGTTATGCCTACTTCGTTTTTAGCATCAACAGTCAATCAGTACTAATTCAGTTTGTAAGAAAAAGCGACTTTACATTGCATATGATTTTGTAAAAATACTTTTTCGGACCATTGTAATTTGAAAATTTCACTGGGGTAAGCGGCAATCGGAAAATAATGTTCACTGAAAATATGTGTTTTGAAGTATTTTCCTTATTTTTTCTAAATTGAAAATTATCAAAAAAAAAAAAAAATGTAATTTTTTACTACTGATGATACATTCATATTTTATGCTGATAGTTAAGAAAATAGTTTTAAAAAAATTAACTTCAATATGTTAAGAAATGAAATAGAAGAGATATTTCTTCTTCAACGCTCAAAAATAAAAATTTGGGTTCTAATATTTTAGTTTTCTCTTAGTGGAGGAATTTCCTTTCTAATTACACCAAATTTGTAACATTCCGTGGCAATAAAAACTTTGATTTTTGTCCACTAGAGGAAGCACTGTGCGGCGAACGCCCACAACGAGAGATGATCCAGTGTTTTGAGCTGCAGAACAGGCATGTTAACCTTTAACTGTGGACGTTACATTTTTGTTACACTACTATGGACGTGCGGCCTCACAGACCGCTATCTTTACGGGATGGGTTCTACCTTCATGAGAAAGTATTGTATCTTTTTTTTTTTTGTTATCCCTTAGAATAGCTACTAATTTTAAATAAGAAATGCAATTTTAATAAAAAAAAAGGATTTATTTTAAACTTAATCTGACAATAAAACAATTAAAGGCAATTTTCAGACTTTATAGCTTGAGATCACTCTACTGGTATATTACCACAGGAAAATGATTTTTGTAGTTACTTTAACTTCTCTTACAATGAAATATAAAGACCAAAAAACATAAAAAAGTTAATATATTCTTCTCCAAAATAAACATAAAAATTTTGACAAGGATTGAATTTGGTCATTTTTACTGGCAGTCTTTGCTAGAGTTGCAACGGATATCCTGCCACTATTCGGTATCTGACCTATCCGGCCTTAAATTTAGTATCCGGTCGGATACCGGATACCATCTATTAGGTGTAGTAAAAAGAAATCCATTATTTTTGCATTAAATTGAGGGCTCTATTTAAGATAGTTAGAATGACCCGATTTAGGTCAAATATGCGCCGTTTTGTTCGATAACCTGTTGCCATTTTAAAGGTAATTTCATTATGCCTCTCTCATAGAAGCCCTCGTTCCTATTAGCAAAAAATTGAGACAGTCGAATTTCAGAAGCCTCTCTTGAAGCGAATGTTTCACCAGCAAAATTGTTCGCCATGGACAGGAACAGATGGTAATCACTTGGTGCCAGGTCCGGACTTTAAGGTGGATGCAGAAGAACCTCCCAACCAAACTCCCGGAGCTTCTGGCGAGTCACTATCGATGTGTGTGGCCTGGCGTTGTCCTGATGGAACACAATTCCTCTCCTATTGGCCAAAGCTGGCCGCTTATGGGCGATTGCTTCCTTCAGACGGTCCAATTGTTGACAGTAGAGTTCCGAGTTAAGAGTTTTGCCGTATGGGAGCAGCTCATAGTAGATAATTCCCTGCCAATCCCACCAAACACACAGCAAAACCTTTCTGGCCGTCAATCCTGGCTTGGCCACCGTTTCCGCCGGTTCACCGTGTTTCGACCACGACCGTTTTCGCTTGACGTTGTCGTAAGTGACCCACTTTTCATCACCAGTCACCAACCGCTTCAGAAATGGGTCGATTTTGTTGCGGTTCAGCAGCGATTCGCAGATGGAAATTCGGTCTATGAGGTTTTTTTGCGTTAACTCGTGTGGCACCCATACATCGAGCTTCTTTGTGTATCCAGCCTTATTCAAATGGTTCCAAACGGTTTTTTGTGCAATCTTTAGCTCTTTTGCAATCGAAACAGTGCTAACATGACGGTCGGACTCGATAATTTCCATGATTTTATCGACATTTTCGACAATTGGCCTTCCAGTGCGTGGTGCATCCTTGACATCGAAGTTACCGGAACGGAATCGACGAAACCAAAATTGCGCATGATTGGCTGTTACAGTATCAGGTCCATAAACGCTATTCACATTTTCAGCCGCCTGGCTTGCGTTTTCTCCCTTATCGAAGAAAAACTGTAAAATGTAGCGAATTTTCTCTTTGCTGATGTCCATCTTTGACAAGCTCTCAAACAAAACTGAATCAATCAATCAAAAAAGTGTCAAAAAAGCTTTTTTAGCAGGAACTGTCATCTTTCTAATGCCCCCTAGCGGAACACGATCGGACTTATACAACGCGAGATGCAGATAAATAACGCCATCTATTGGAAAATTTCTTTTTACTACACCTAATATATCCGATCGGATACCGGATACCATCTATATCCAGCCACCGGATACCTCACATTATTCATTTGCTATATTGTATTTGCACTAGGATGAAGATTAGAAATTGGAGCGATTGGAGGTAACCGGATGCAGTTCCTCTAACATTTTCACAGAAAATTTCCATTTTCAGAGATTTTTCATTGCGCTTCTGTCCAACCACTTGAAACACGCACTACTAAAATGTGTGCTGTGTCAAAAAATAACGTTCTAAATTTTTTCTACCAAATGGCAACCCTCAGGATCATTGATACGCCGTTCAATATGGCTTTAAAAACCAAAAATATATAAGAAAAAATAGCAATTTTCGGCATCCGGATATCCGGCCTAGCAGCCAGCCGGATATCCGGCATCGTACCGGATACACTATCCGTTGAAACACTAGTCTTTGAACAGCGGCTTCGAGCATTGAAGGCATATTGGCTGTTTACAGCCTACACAAGTGTGGGATGTCTTTCCTTTTATCTTATAGTTTGCCTGCAGTCTTTGGTTGACCGTTTTTTGACATTTTAGGTAACAAAATCTCAAAGAAACAAAATCACCGTCAGCATCAATTTATAACACAAACGTGGACGTGCGGTCTCACAGACCGCACTCAAAATATAAAGCGAAATGACTCACGCAAAATTTAGCCGACGACGTAACCTTCTCTCTCAGCAGTCATTTCGCAACGAAAACTGAAGCTACTGAGGCCGGCATACGCCTCGGGTCCTCCGGAGGAGAGGGGCACGAGATCCACAAACTGCAAGCGGTCTGTGAGACCGCACGTCCACAGTTAAAGGTTAAAGATCCAAACGAGAAAATCGCATATCAGCGGAATATGATAACAGGACACATAAGATGTGGCCGCTATGTGGCGAACATACATTCATTCAGTAGCACTCATAGAACTTATCGGTTATCTCAAGAGAACTAGAAAGCTCTAAGAAATTTTTGCTCCCTTTCCCGCTCTTTCTTCTTTCCCCCTCTTCTTTCCTGTCCCCCTCTTATTTCCTGTTCGTTTCATTTTCCCCTTTCCTCTTTTCCCGGGATGGCGAAATGAGCGAAATTGTCTGATTGCCATGGGACAGTGTGTCCTACTCACTCTCATACCATTATTATCATCATTACCACTATGACTATAATAATTTCAGCTCACCAGAAATTCAAAAGCCCCAATCCATAAAATTTTTGGAGAGGATATTAATGACTACAGAGGAGGCAAGGGAGACAAGTATCGAACACGCCCCTGTGCGACGCCCGCATTTCCAATCTTTGGAAATTATGTTAAAAGCCAGCAATAATTTCAAATATCAAACTTCATCAAAATATTTAAAAAACTTCTGGGCTTAGAGCAGTTTTTGTGATTTCATTAACAGACCTTAGTACTGCAGGTACCCTTAAAAATGATGCGAGCGGGTCCATTCTCGGACTTGCTTTTAATCATGTCTGCGCGAAGACGCATTTCGTTAAGTAAACTCAACTATTTCAGCAAGAAAACTGTATACGAACAGACAAACAGATAAATATACAGACAGACAGATATACTGACGGACGGATATGACTAAATTGAATCTGGTGAAACTGAAATATATTTTGTATGCTCTTCTGGCTCTGGGTGTTACACACCTCCGCAAAAACGCAATGTTCCCTTGACACAGAGTGTGTCGGGTATAAAAATTAATTTCCATCTAAGTAAAAAGCTCTTCTCTGTATTACTTACGTCAAGTCGGTGCCCTAGCTTCTGCCGAATTCGATCAAAATATAGGTAGTGCTCCGAAACAATGTGCTCAGATACTGGTTTATTTTGACAATACTCGAAATACATGATAAATTTTCGCTCGTACCCTTTTATCATGGGACCCAGACTAGCTGGTGCTTTCTCGCAACGTTGCAGAGCGTTTAAGAAGCAGCTGAAAAGAAAAACTTTGCAAAATCATAAACTCAACGAGGAAATAATATTTTTTACCTTTCATGCCATTCGTAGATAGCTTCAATGTTCCCAAACACCAAACGAAGTTTTCCTGCCTTCAAATCTTCGGGTATTGGTATATCACTGCTTTTATTTCGCATTTCTCCCATGTAGCTGGAATGGAAACTTTTCGTCAGAGGCAATCTTATATGTACAAATTTGTTACACACCCTTTTACAATTTCTGACAAATCCTTAATGTAAAGTTTTTCGGTGGCTATGAGTTCAGCAAATGCACATGCGCGTTTCTTAAATGCTTCCGCACTGACATTTGAATTGCTCTGTAAGTGAATTTTAATAGGAATATTTATTTCCTGACTGAAATCACTTAAGCCTATTTGAAAATGACCATAATAATTTCAGTTTACTGAAACACCAGGGAACATTCTCCGTAAAAAGTCACACCATGAAAATCAAAGTAACAAACTGAGATAGAAAACTTCATCCTGCATCCAAAAAAAAATTAAATTTTTCTGTCGCCAATCGCGTCAAGCGCCAGTACATTAATGTGTTGTAGGTAATTAAATACATAAAATAAAAGGAAAATGAATTTCGCTTCATATCCTTATTCAACGAAGTGTTGCGAGTCGCATCGGACATAACTAGCGTGACGTCACACTCCAACGTCACGCTCACAGAACTAAGTGACAAAAGCCTGAAAGCAAATAACATTCTATGTAACAAAGTTTTAGAGCGAATACGAATTTAATAAGCAAGTTTGAAACTTATTTTAAGACAAGAAGATTTAAGAAAAAATTTATTTTATTGTAATGGTAACTTCTATTGTAATATAGTTAAGAGCTATCAATTTAAATAATTTATAGAAAAATTTTATGTAACACGGAGATCACACACTACGGCATATCTCACACGGCACCTACGTTTGTCACTATGACAACAATGAGAGATCCCAAAGCAACTCGCGTAATGAATATAAACAAACTTTGCAATACAACACTAGAAATCAAAGAGGCCAACATCAGCCCCTTCAATAGGCACCACAACAAAAACCAAACAACAATGGTATAACCGCACTGACCGCTGAGCGCAGCAATCAAAATCAATAGCAAGAGGCAATGACAGGCATTTAATCCGGCTACAGCAGCAATCATTGCACAGAGAGTTTCCAGGGCACCAAACGAGGCAACCCCATGAGGCAGACGCACTCGAACATTTAGGCTCCTTTAAAAAGTCACGATACTCGTGCCTTTCCCAAAACGGGGGAGGAATGTTGCGAGTCGCATCGGACATAACTAAAGTCACGTCAGCACCAACACTAAGGGACAAAAGCCTGAAAACCAATGACTCAGCGTGCTTTCAAAACAAGCGAAACAAATAAAAGCCAATGAGTTCGACAACACAACGCCAAGGATGAAATTCAACACCACACAGTTCGGTGAAGAGAACAACAACAACAGCCACAAGTATGACGGTGAAATAATCAAAATACGCTCCGCAAGCATAAGCTGTGCACAAAAACGCATTCGAAGACGGACTTATATCCACCATAACTAAGCCCACCAGACGTACTGATTTTATCAGTACAGTACTGATTTTCGGCTCATTCTACAGATTGGAAGTCGGTTCTGATTTAGTAGTGATTCTTGAACTTTTCTCAAATCAAATATTTTACGATAAACACAGACTCAAAATTGACCCAATCTTAGTATGGCTAAGCACATAGATGCTGCGCAAGTGCCCTATTTGGATTTTTCGGTTCTCATTCACTTCATTCTTTGCTTGCCTGGAACCAGCACACCAATTGAACGCATTACAACAATTCAACAATCTTAAAATCGACACCTTAAATTCCATTTTATTGGGAAAATTTAATCCAAACTACAATTGCGTTGATTTCTTCGATTTTCTGAAGGAACACCCACAGCATTTAAAACAATTTGCGAACAGTGATAAATACAACTTTTAGAGCCAATAGTACCAAGCTATTCCAAAAATTTGGTAAACAATCACAGTTTTGATTTTTTCTAAAGATCTAAGATATTTTTTCATTTCGAAATCTTTTTCCACTTGAATAAAAAATATTGTTTTTTATATATAAAAGTGTACTGATTTTTAACATGGCAATTTTTACTGGCTTGGTGCGCAAAAAATATGGTGGCCGTATCCATAACCTATTTCAACAATAATAACAACAACAACGAGAGCCGTGTTGAACGAAAGAGAATGTCGCAATAGCCGATATTGCCAGATGAGCAGTAACAGTCGAGTTAACCTAAAACGCTATATCTAATAACAATAACAGTCCAGTTGAACCAAGAGAATATCTCAACAGCCGATATTGCTATAACAGCAATACTGCTTTTTTTAACCGAGCATCGTTCAATGAAGGAGGGCTACGATTAGAACTGTGAACCGAAAGTTTAATTGGATCTCAATTTTAACGCACCTACCTATGAGCTAGGACGTTAAAGTGGGGATCTCCGTGTTTGTTTGGGATAAGGGTAGTTTAGGGCGCTAGAATATGACATTATAACATTTAAATGGGAAATAAATAAAGTATTATAACCAAAATTTAAACAAAAGGACTTTTCATTCTATTTCAACATAGACGGTCATCCCCAGAACACAACAGAAGTTTTAAGAATTAGTAACATTAAAATCGCGTATACAAATGACGCGGTAGTGCCTGACCGAAAGAATACGTAGAAGACTTACAAAACTGAAGTAAGTCGACCAGCGTCACAAGCCTGACGTGGTCGAAGTGGTAAAGATGCCTGACGAAGAACGCCGTAAGCTGGGTTCGAAATCGATCGCATTGGCTTTCCATATTCGATAATCAGAAAATGTTTTTTTCTGATTGTCTAAGAATAACTAATTGTAATGATAAAATAAATATGGAGAATTATGGACAAAAAAGCTCCAATATTGGTATTTGAAAAAAATTTCATTTTAATGATATTCTTTGAAGTGTTTGGCATTTCATCCTTTTTAATTCCCGACGCAGTATTTATTTTGACGTTTAACCTAGTGAAGCTGATCATTTCTATACATATTTTGTATAGTCTTGGGTGTAACACACAATCACACAAAGGCAATATACCATCGACACAGAGTGTGTCGGGAGTAACAACATCTTCCAGGAACAGCCACCTATAGTAATCTTTTTCGTACTACTTCTACTAGGTACGAAATTCTACTATAACAAATAATTGTATTAATTTCTGAAATGAAAACTTCCTTAGGTGCGTTGAGCAGGGGTACGTCTTTAGGTTCAAAATGGATTTTTATGAGTTGTTACCGTCACGCCCTGCTGCTGTGTCGCTCAAGGATAGCATAAAAATCTCGTGCGAATAGCGGATGTCTGTGTTAGTGTCTGTTCTATTCATTACGAAAAATTTCTTACACAGTTTCGTTTTATTCGTCGAAAAAACATCCCAGTCGTCTATTCGATCTTGCATGAACTTTTATTTCTGAAACCTCATTGATGGCAAAGGGAAAAATATTATGTTGCAAATTTTCGTGAGTAATAAAGAATAAATTCTATGACAGCGGACTAAAACCACAATCGGCTCTATTATTACTACGAACGTCGAATTGATAGACAGCTGATCTACTGTTGTTCGTTCATTTATCGCTCGAAAATTTGCGAACGACAGACCTTTTTGAGAGGTGAAAGTTTCAATTTAATAAAATATAAGTGCCATATACATCTTAAAACATATATTCACCCCAATTAAGATTGTCGACTACTGATAGAGAATCGAAAAAGTTCTATCGTCGACTAAAATTTTTCATTTTCTAGTATGTGGAAATTTAAAAATTTTTGTCGAAGATAGAACTTTTTCGATTCTCTATCAGTAGTCGACAATCATAATAGGGGTGATTAACTTTATAATGTAAAGTTTTGCTTAATAAGCAAAAAAAATACTAGCAATGAAATCCAGTTAAATAAGGTGGTAGAGCTTATGAAAAAAAAAAACCAAAATTGAAGCATTTTTGAAATAAAACAGAACAGAAGGTGGTTTGCTATATTTGCTTTCTTCTGTGTTTTTTCGTTTTTGCTATTATTATGGACCGCACCTTCGTTAAACTGTTAACTTGAAAACTTGAAAACAAATATGTAATATGTGTAAATAATTAAGGAATTCGCATCCACTTCCAACAGATTGGAATGGTCTCGAATGCGCCCGTCCTGTCCCTCCTCATCTGGAGTAAAACTTCCCCATTTTCGGTATCCTCAGATTCCAAGACATTGAGCACTGAGCTTACCAAAAGCACTTTGGCGCCAGTCTGTGTGAACACATGTGAACGAAATTGGGAGCAGCTGATATTATTCATTGTATTCAGATGATCATAATAGGCACGAATGTTAGTTTTTATTACCTCCCAATGTTAATTTTGAAAGAAAAACTCCACAATAGTCCATTGAAGCTATTGTGAAAAAATTAATGGCTAAAACTTACACCTGCCGACTGGGATATTAAAATTCCCGTCCACTCATAACACAAGCTTACAAAGAATTGATTTTGAAACACAATTATTTTAATTTACAACTGCTATATAAAGCGAGCCCAGTTTTAACACCATGGCACATCCTAGGGTATGCACGTTCTCGAGTTCAGGCTAGAAGTCCACAACAAACAGAGAAAGCATGAGATAACATATTCTTCGAATTTTGCGGAACTACTCATAAACCTAAATTTTCACTTCTATCGGCAGTTCCTATAACTGCCAATTTTTTTAAATTTAAGCATGGTCATGTATTATCACTCATTTTTGATTTAAGGATACACACTTTTTTCGATATTTCCTACTTACAAATACATCATTTCCAAATTTCAACAAATAATTGTTTTCTTAAGGGGTTATATATCTTGCGGTTTAGGAAAACGGGGAAAAGTTTGATTTTTTAAAAAGGTATGTAGCCATATTTTTATTGAATATTTGTGATTTGTTTATTATAGTACAGTGACTGATCTTCAAAATCAGCCTCGAATTATAAAAAAATATCAATAATTGACGATGCTATGCCAATTTGCAAAAAACTCGTTTTTTTCGCAGAGGGTTGCGGTGACCGCGATGCCAGTCCAAGAGCTTAACTGAAAACAGAAAACCATACAAATTCAATTAGCATATCGTCGCCTTACTTCCAAAACCTCGTATCTACAAAAATGCTGTTTTTCAGAAAACGAAAAAAACTGATTATCTTACGTAAATTTCACTTTATTAACGATTTTACTTTTTTAAACCATAGCTAGGATATTTACTGAAGACTCTGAACTGAGTTTACGAAACGAAGCTCACTAAAGAAGTAGCACTGGCTGATTTTGTCACTTACGTGTTTTGGGTCCTTTAGAAAATTACAAATGTTGTTACTTACGAGGTTTTGTGCGAACTAAAAAAGACGTGGCTTAAAGTTTTTCATTTCTTTTTAATGTAACTTAAGGCAAATATTTGGAACATAAAAAGAATAAAAATAACAATTTGAACTTAAATTCAATTATTTCAGTGAAAATATATGAAAAAAATTTGTCGTATAATTTCCCAATCTGCCACTTTGGTAAATATGAGCACTACAAGAGCTGTATTTCTCTAGATACGCCACTGGTTTCAGCTTAACTATAATTGCAGCCTAAATTTGCTTTTTCGCTTTTGTGTCTCTGTTTAAATCGGGAGATTGAGACAACATAAGTGCATAATTCCCCAGTAGAAAATATCGCACTGAAACCATCAAAGGCATGCAATGATATTGAGAGTTATTGAAACTACCCAGTCGGCATTTTAAATTGCTACAATATTGCAGCAGTATTGCTTCTGCAATATTGCACATTGCAGTAATGTTGCTGCAATATGTGAATGTCCGCCTTTTCATTATATATGTATATATATTATATATGCAATATTGCAGCAATATTTTATTATTAATATTGTAAATGCAACACTGCTGCAACATTACAGCAATGTTACACTTTCAATATTACAACTTTTACATTGTTATAATATTACTGCAACATTATTCTTGCAGAAGCAATATAACATGCCGTGTGGGTATAAGCTCTTTCGGTTGAAATGCCCTCTTTTTTATTTATTTTTATTTTGTTTCATATTGATAAATTATTGACTTAATTATTGCTAAAGACATTTCCTACTTGGTTACATTTTATTGTTTAGAGATGTTATATTCTAACCAACAACAAATTTGCCGTTTAAATGTCATATGAGCCACTTCAAGTTTATTTATAGAACAATATTTTACATATACGAGGTTTTAGAAGGAATTTTAAGGTAAGCTTGCAGATACGAGGATTTAAAATTTGCGATAATTATTTTTTTCTCATACAAAGTCACTGAGTTTGAAATGCCATGTGGGGCAAAATGCGTTTCTCTATTTTATAAGCTAAAAAAACCAATTTCATAAAAATGTCAGATACGAGGTTTTGGAAGTAAGGCGACGATATCCACTTGTGGTGTCTTTGAACGATCGATAAAAATTTTAGAAATTTTTTTTTTCAACGGGGACGATTTTTTCGAAAAAAGTATGTTTTTTTATGTGTAAAATTTTTTTAAAAAATTCATAACATTGATATACGAGTTGATATAAAAAAAATGGAATCGTTCAAAGACACGGCAATCAAATTACGAACAATTGAAAAAAAAAACATCAAAATCGGTTGAAAACTCTGCCCGCAATCGCGGTCACCGCAAAGACGTTTTCAGAAAAACATCATTCCGAGATAATCCCGTTTAAAGTTTCCGTATACTCGTTAGATTTTCGAGCGAGGCAAGATGAAAAACGCTATAACTTTGCTTGTACTGCTTCGATCTTCATGAAAATTCGTAATTACATTCTCAGAAACATATACTTCAAGATAAAATAATAAAAAAATTTTCGATTTTTTGACCGACCGCAACATATATAACCCCTTAAATTCATATCCCTATACGAATTCTCTGAAAAAGTAATTTTAAGGTGTTGAGGTGTAGAAAGTTAAGAAGTTTCAATTTTATTTAATTTGATCATATCAGTATCTTCCGAGCAATATTCAATAAAATTTTGAGAAGAGAAAAATAATTTTTATGGAGATAGATTATTCTCACCTCTTCAGTTTTCTCAGAAATAGGCTTCGTAATTAAGAGCTTTGACTCGTCGAAACTTTGGCTTATTCCACTACTCAAACCCGCGGACTCATTGCCGTCTCTGCTGGTAGGTGTCGTAGCGTCCGAGGCAGGCTTAGAACTCATGAGGTCATCCTCGAGTTTTTCCCGTAAAAATGAATGTAAATTATTCTGTAAAAATATATACCTATTTAAACTTTAAAATTCGAATTAACTATAAAAAACTACTTATTATTTTTTTATATTTCTTTTTTTATTGGCAAGGCTCAACTTTTTAATTAAAAAAAAGAACACAATATACGTAAATTTGCTCTAAAGAAAGGTGTAAGATTTAATAAGATCTATTCTATGCTTTTCATTGTCATTGCTAAAGTGCGCAAGTAAGATAAATTACTTTGTCAAGTTTTGCTTTACTATGCGGGACGGAGTGTGTATATATAATTGTATTTAAAACGTGGTTTCATATTTGCTTTAAAGATTTTCATTAATAATTTTGAAGCGTTTATGAAGAAGTTGTGTCCAGAGATCCGAAATAACTATTAAATTTTTTTGGAATCGAAAAAATTGCCTTTAAACCGACGAAAATTTTTTACGTTAGTCGATAATACTAATGATTGGGATTTTTTTGTTTTTCGTTGCTCAAAGCGTTTATTTTTGGATAAATATTTTTTACGTTGCCTTATAACAATTATGAATGAGAAAAATATGTTTCCGTTCCTCATAATTTTAATCGTTCAATAAATATTTGTTACGTTGCTTCAAAACGATTGTGAATGAGAAACAATCTTTTCCGTTTCTTATGAGCTTTTATTTTCAATTAATAGTTTTTAATTTATTTCGTTAAGAGAAAAACTATATGTTTACTGGTATACTGGTGATACCATTCTTCTGATATCATTAATAGCGCTGCTGATCGAGGTGGTTATTAGGCAATGTAAAAACAATTTATTGAAAAATAAATGTTATAAGCAACGGGAAAAACTTTTTCTCTTTCATAATTGTTATGAGGCAACGTAAAAAAAAAATTATCGAACGATTAAAATTATGAGCAACGGAAAAAAAATTTTTCTTCGAAAACTGTTATAGAAGAATGAAATACTTTTTCATTGTTTGAAACTGTTATCTTAAAATTGATTTTTTTTAATACAAACTTTAATAGTTATAGTCAAATTTTTTTCCTAATTTCTTATAACTGTTAGTCTCTGGTTGTGTCGACTACTACAAATGCACAAATGTGCAGACAGATTGTAGTGATTAAAGTAGTAATTGTGGCTAATAGGACTTTCATCGGCAATGATGACAATGGTTGGCCATTTAAAATTTAAATCGGTTTTAAAAATTACAACTGACAACTTTTTAAATAACTGGTTTTATTGAATAGGTTGAACTAGCACTAGAACTTCAATAGCAACTTCGATTTCATGTACCAACGCTTGAATTGTCTCTGGATGTTTTGCATTACATTAACCCTTTGTGGTTGCCCACACAAAAAATTCAAACATCAGCAATTCGGCTATATATTATATATTATATATTATATATTATATATTATATATTATATATTATATATTATATATTATATATTATATATTATATATTATATATTATATATTATATATTATATATTATATATTATATATTATATATTATATATTATATATTATATATTATATATTATATATTATATATTATATATTATATATATATATATATTATATATATATATATATATATATTATATATATATATTATATATTATATATATATATTATATTATATATTATATATTATATATTATATATTATATATTATATATTATATATTATATATTATATATTATATATTATATATTATATATATATATTATATATTGTATATCGGGGTCCGAGTATGATCCTAAGTAAAAGTGGGAGACATCCGCCCACTTCCACGCCCACAAATGAATATAATCTGTTTTCAGTAAAATGCTTGTAACTTGCGAATCACTCAACACATTCCATTGATATTTGGTGTACTGGTAAACTACGAAAAGGGACATATCCTGGAAAAAAATGTACGCCGCCCTCCGTGAGCCACGCCCACAAATAAGGGCTTATCGTAACTTGTGAATTAAAAGGCGTAGAAGCTTCAAATTCGCAACATAGGTTCATCAAGGCGAATGAAAGGTGTTGGGAAAAATGTATGGGGCCGGCCACTGCCACGCCCACAAATGAAGGTTTTTCGAAACTTCCGAAGCAAAAGGCGTAGAAGCTTCAAATTCGCAATATAGGTTCACCAAGGCGAATGAAAGGTGTAGAGAAATAATTTATGTGACCCGCCCACTGCAAAACATAGTCGCTCATAATGTCGGGACGCTGGGTATTTCAAAGTCGGGCTTGACCGACTTTAGCTTTCTTAGTTGTTTTTTTTAGTTTAAGTATGGTAAGCATGAAGTATCTTAAGTGGTTGTAATAAATGTTGAAGGAAACATTTAAGAAATCATACACAATGCTTTTATTTCCCTCTACTTGTTATATTTCGAATATTTTCAAAATTCAAAGGAAAAGTTAATTTTTCAGAAAGTAACAACCCTCGGGACAAATCGATTATCTTTTAAGGGAGTATACTATATATCATACTGTCTGCATTGGTTTCTTCTGGATGTGTGGTGAATACATTAAAACTCTCTTTTCTCAACGGGATTCCTACCAGTGATGCTAGTTTTCCCATTTTGAAGTATTTTTATACCCAGCGTAAGCGGGGTATATTAGTTTTGTGCAAATCTTGTAACAGGGAGAATTAAGCTCCGGAGATATAGAAAAATATATATAGAAATGATCAGGATCAAAAACTGAATCGATTTAGACATGTCCGTCTGTCCGTCCGTCCGTGGTCGGATCTCCTCCGAAACGGTTGGACCAATCAAGTCAAAATTTGGCACACAGGTATATCGGGATCCGAGTATGATCCTAAGTAAAAATGGGAGACATCCGCCCACTGCCACGCCCACAAATGAATTTATTGTGTTTTCAATAAAATGCTTGTAACTTGCGAACCACTCAACACATTCCATTGATATTTGGTGTGCTGGTAAACTACGAAAAGGGACATTTTTTGGAAAAAAATGGACGCCGCCCTCCTCGAGCCACGCCCACAAATAAGCCCAAAAATAAGGTCTTATCGTAACTTCCGAAGTAAACGGCGTAGAAGTTTCAAATTCGCAGCATAGGTTGACCAAGGCAAATGAAAGGTGTAGGAACAAAAATTTATTTAGCCCGCCCACTGCCACGCCCACAAATAGAGAATTTTCATAGCTTCCGAAGTAAAAGGCGTAGAAGCTTCAAATTTGCAACATAGGTTCACCAAGGCGAATGAAAGGTGGAGGAAAAAAATTTTTGTGGCCCGCCCTCTGCCACGCCCACAAATGAAGATTTTTCGTAACTTCCGAAGTAAAAGGCGTAGAAGCTTCGAATTCGCAACATAGGTTCACCAAGGCGAATGAAAGGTGAAGGAAAAATTTTTTTGTGGCCCGCCCACTGCCACGCCCACAAATAAAGATTTTTCGTAACTTCCGAAGTAAAAGGCGTAGAAGCCTCGAATTCGCAACATAGGTTCACCAAGGCGAATGAAAGGTGTAGGGAAATAATTTATGTGGCCCTCCCATTGCCACGCCCACAAATAGAGAAGCAAAACATAGTGCGCTCATAATGTCGGGACGCTGGGTATTTCAAAGTCGGGCTTGACCGACTTTAGCTTTCTTACTTGTTTTGATTTTATTTCAAACCAAAAATCAGTTGAAATGTTTGAAAGGGTTTTTTATTGTTACATTTCTTTAGAAAACAGAAACAAAGGGGTTTTTTATATGCAATGGAAAATTGGTTCTCAAAAACGGGCATTGCTGATTCCTACCCTGGAATTGCTTTGTAAATGCTTCGGACTTGGGCATATTTTTCGTCAATAGGTGACGGTTCCCTACTTGCCTGCGGCCGGAGCTCACTTTCATGCGTTTTCTTTTCTAGTCTATATGATTAGCCTGAGGCAGTCGGCTAGAACCACGACTCGGGAAAGGCGGGACCGTCAAGCCCGTGACCCGTGCCATGGGGTCTCCCTGCCTATATAAATGTAGCTAAGCTTGCTCTTATATATTTCAAATCTTTGCCACTTCCTCTCTTTTTTTGTGCACCCTAGGCTCTTTATTGTGAAGATTGTCAAGACTTCTATCGAGCTCCTTCTTTTTCGCCTCCAGGATTTTCTTAAGTATGATTCTAACACAGCCGAAGCCTCTCCCCTTTCCATCATTTTTTCTATCAAATTTTATGGATGAAGTTGCCCAATTTTCTTTTCTAGATGTAACCTTGACGTGACATATGCTCTATATTTGAAAAATGTGCGTTACGCCCGTTGGTAAAACTTTTTCGGTCCTTCTGCATGAGGTGCGAATATTTGCAAAATAACCCGTCCTTATGTTCGATACCAGTTTCGATCTGCATCTTCCATGGGCTTCAAATCCCCGTCATTTCTACCAGATCTGCAGTCTTTCCAACTAGATATTTTCCATGTTTGGGTACTTGTTTACTGCTCTGATATTAATCTCTTCCTCCATTTATGGTTTCCAAAACTGTTCTTTCTATTGATGGAATTGTTAAACTGTGACATTCTTCACTTAATTCGTCGTCTCATATTTCACATCTGTAAAGTACGATGTTGATGAGACAGATGTTACGGTTTCCGCAAGGATCTTTCGCCTGTTCTGTATAGGCCAACCAATATTTGCCATCAGCCTGCTTAATGAGGCTGAAACTGTACCAGATTTTCTGACTGCGTGGTGCATTACGCTAAACTACGAATCCAGAAAAATTTTAAGATATTCAAATTGCCTTTTGCATACGTATTTTGTTTCCACGGTAGTGCATCTCAAATTCTATTTCCATGTGTTGCCTAGCTATAAGGAGCAGTTTGGATTTCTCCGTTGCCAGTTTGAGTCCGTGGGAGTGTATATATTTAAAGGTTCGCATCATGGAAATGTTGAGTTTCCGCTGCGCTGTTTCAGAGTTCAGCACGGTAATTACTGCTGAAATTGTGAAAGCAATATTGCAGGTGCATATCATCTTGCATCTATACTTCAAGGATAGCATCGTACTTTAAGTTCCACAAATCTGGTCCTAGTATTGACCTTTGGCCGGCAACTGAAATGACCTGTTTCTTTTTTCTCTGTCTCTTGTATGGAAGAAAATCCCGTGTTCGCTTACATAGCTGAGGAGAATTTACCATATGGGTTTACTCTACTCTAAATTGTTGTTCATCTGAGAAAGCTTTTCGGATGTCCATGGTCACCAGTAGTCGCGAGATATGGTGTTGGAATCTGCGCAATTTCCGCACAGCATCTTGGATTGCTCACACAGCCGACTTCCAGGTAAAAAACCGAAATGTATTTAGGAAAGCCCGCCGGAGTGGTTTATTCCATTGGCAAGTCACGGTTTTATCATCCTCCTTAGAACGCAAGTGAAGATTCGCTAACAATAGCTTTTGCTTCTCTGGGTAGGGTTTCGTGTGTCGGGAGAATCGTGTCAACTACCTTCTTTATTTTTCAGCATTTAGTTCGCGTGTTGGCGACCTATCGCCTAGCTGTTTCATCACAAGCTTGTATCGCGTTCCCAAAATATTACGGTTCGAGCTGTTTCTTAGCAGCTCTCAGTTCACTATTTGCTTCTTGTTATCGCTGACTTAAGGGTCTTTCGGGCATTCCTATATTCTAACGCGTCACTGTCAGCTGAGTCTCTCTCTTTTTAGACGTAGTATTTTGCTTAAACACTTTCTGCAGTATTTTTTTTTTTTTTGGGCTATATATTCAATCCAAGAACACGCAGCTTTTCTCTTTTAACCCATTTTAGCCAGCTGTACGATTTTTCGTACAGCAAGTTTAAAATTTTTTTAAATACTGACAACTGTTTTACTTGTTAATTTCTTCTTGAATTAGTAATTTTGAAGTTTTTGGAATATAAATTCCTTAAATTTTTTTGATTGAAGATGAATGTTTATAAAAATAAACTTACTATCAAAAAGCGTTATTTTTGGAATATTTTTTCAAAAAATATTATTATATAAAAATTTGTGTCTGCAAAAATAACGGTTCATTTTTTAATAAAAGATGAGATAATATTAAACAACAAATTAACTTATAAACTTGTATCATAGTTATCGAAATTTTTTATATTTTTCTGGTAAATGGGCCAACGTACGATTTTTCGTATCGGTCTCTGAATGGGGTTAACAAAACAACTATTTTATTATAATTTAATATCTGGGTCATAAAAGAAGCCCGTGCTATTCAAAATTTTTTAAAAATTCCAGCCCGTTCTGGTAGTGGTCTAAAGTGGGTCAATGGTTTCTAACTTCAACATTTTTGCTTTCATAAATCCAGTCGTGATTTATTCGGCTTCGATAAGCCTGTCCGCCTTTGCTGTGGTAGGGACACGTAAGATCGTACTTGCTCCATGCGTTCTGGTGCCACAAAGAACCTCATCCAGGCTCAAGAGAATATTCTTGATCTCGTCCTCGACTTCTGCCTTCACTGTGGCGGAGTCTAGATCTACAATCATGACAGTTCTGTGTTCGCTAAACGCAGGCTGCGGGTTTTCGCCATTTTCGATTTCTATGAGTACCACTCATTTTCTCGTTTGGCGAATGCCTATCACAATCCATCTTGATGTTTGCCGTAGATTTTTTAGCACATCAGCGTAGGTGCGAATATCGGCTCGTTTTGTAAGTACTGATTCCGGCTTTCCACTCCTATTTTATTTTGCAGGTTATTTTATTATCCCGGCTTTTGTGAATCCTTGCCATTTTTCAGAATCGTCTGCTTTGCTGTTTTCCACCTGCTCGTCTTTTAAGGGGCTTGATGCTCTTCACTTGTTCGATCAATTGTGGGTGTTTTACCGTTTCTCGCAAACGTGGTCACATTATATCTAATTTCCTGTGCATTGCCTTTGTTTCTATTTTGAATTTTCGATTCATAACACAAAATAACTCATATAATTCTTTTATGCCTTCTTAAAATCCATGCTTATTTTGCGTTGTTTGCGCATTGCTGTTTTCATTTTTCTTAGAACTCTAGAAATTTTCTAAGGCGTTCAATTTTTTCTGTGCGAATCTTTCGGATAAGTTCTTGCGTAGACAGTGGCGTGTCCAGAGAAAGAGTGTTTTGATAGTGCTTATATTTTCCACAGTGGTATATTGAATAATTATAAGACATTAACCCATTAAAATTCTTAGAATTTTTCACTTATTTCATATAAAAATTTTCTTCCAAATCGGACGCCATGAATTTTTCGGATTTTTTGGTTTTTGCTCCATATCTCTCTAAACTACCTCTAGCCCCCCCCTCCCAATTTTTTCAGGGGTTAATGCCTTATAATTGTTCAATATACCACTGTGGAAAATATGAGCACTATCAAAGCACTCTTTCTTTGGACAGGCCACTGTGCGTAGGTGTTTTCACGGTAATAGGTGCAATGTGTTTTTCTTTGTTACTGCTTGGTACGATGTTTTCCCTTTCTTCCACTATTGCGAACTTCTGCCTTTCTTGCTGCATTTCGTGTGATATCATTGATGATGAGGTTAAATATAAAGATATACTATCTTCAGCTGTTCCTCAGGCGTTCTAGGAAGTGCGTTTTCCTGTTGTTGTTGTATGCTTGTCTTTTGTTGTTGATGCTGCTGCAGATGGTGCCTTATTTTTTCCTTGCGAAGTTGAAATTAAAATAATTATTGGCAATAGCAAATAAATAAAAAACAATAAACATATAAAAAATACATATAAAAACAATAAACATATAATAATGAACAATACTACAAACAAAATAAACAAACAACAAAAAAAAAAAAACACAAATCAATCAACAATCACCAAAAGACAATAGATAATGGATAGTACAAAATAGACAATAAACAATAAAAATAAAAACAACAAACAATGGACAATAGACAAAAGGCAATGGACAATAGATATACGATAATAGACAATATACAATAAACAATTGACAATAGACAGTAGATAATAGACAAAAGACAAGACTATTTAAGGGCCAAAATTCGTAGAATTTTTCACTTGTTCTATACACAGTTTGTCAAGAATGAGTTTACACATGGAAAAAACATTAAAAATTTTTATTTCAATTGCCAAAACTAGCCCGTTTTATTAAAGTTTGACTTATTTTTTCAATTATTCAATTCTAAAACGATTTCTTAGAGAGTTAGACAAAAAAATTTTCAAATTCATAGGAAAAACAAGAAGTAAGGGAACAAAAACAAAAAACACGTTGTTTTGGCTCTCAAGAAACTGTTTTCACATACAAACAAAAACATTTATTTCCAACTACATGCAATCAATATCGTAATTTATTAGGAAATTGATAACACTACACCATAAATTTTCAAAAATTATCATATCCTCGACATTTGAAACATCATTTCTATGTAGAATTTTCCGCTGAATCGAAGTATGTGAGATTGTTCAAAAGTAGAACAGTTTTTGGGATACAGAAAAATAACCGTTTTTGGTTATATAAAAAGATGACCTCAACTTTTATGTAATATATTCAATATTATTTAACCGATTTTTATTTTGTTTTCATCAAATGAAAGAAAGTTAAATAGTCTTTTCTAAAGTGAACAAGTTATTGAAATTCGTCAAAAAAAAAGAGTTATGCTTAATCGAAGTCTATAATTTGTGAAAATGTTCGTCATTTTTACCTAATTACCAACTTTTACATAAAGTCGCTTAAGCCTGTAAACTTTTTGCTATATTCAAGTCAAAATGTTGGCCATTGCTATATGACTTTCTTTTATGAGTAAAGTTAACTATAGTGATTGTTATATCATATCAATATTCGATTTTTGCAACCCATTCCATTTTTATTGGATGGTACAAAAAATTGAATTTGGCTTTGAAGGTGCCTTTATTTGAGGAGCTAGTTGGTCCAGGAAATAACTTGACCCATTCCAACGTGTTAGTAACGCTAACGGTCGTCATACTAAGTACATTCCAAATAAAATATGATAATGGTTGCACGCGCAAATGGATTACTTTGTTCGCACTGTCTGGAATGACAAATTTCCAAAAATGTGAAACTTGTCGCTTACAATGTTATTCGAGGCGATGATTAAGGTATTGATTAAAAACAAACATACACTCAGCCACAGTATACATATACAGCCAAAGTATACATACGATACAAATTTTTGGATTTTCTCATTAAAAATTAAAATTTTAACTCAAAATTTTTAGCTGTTTCCTTTATTTATTATAAACAAACTATAAAAAGCAACAAAAACCCTTTTATTCTGAGGAAGCTGTAAGAAAAACAGGAATTTTCAAATTTCCTAAATAATGAACTTTCACAAAAGTATACATACGTTTCAATTAATCAGTGTTTAAATAATCTTTTAATAACTGGTATGGCCTCCTTCGGCCTCTACTACTGCAGACAAACGAGAAGGCATAGATAAAGCCAAGTTTCGTGTTGTTTCCACAGATACCTTGTTCCATTCGTCGATTCAGGTGATCTCACAAATGTTCGATCACATTCAAATCTGGTGATTGTGGTGGATGGTCCAGTTTTGATTTAACGTTATAGAGCAACCATTCTCGCGCTGCGATCGACGTATGCTTAGGATCATTATCCTGAATCATAATGGGTTCACCAGGCAAATTAAGTTTCTCTATGCTTTGAATATAACTGTCCTTGAGAATATCAATGTACATATGTTTATCCATTATTCCATCGATGAATCTGAGGATACCCACTCCATTTGCAGCCATACAACCCCACACCATGACAGAGCCCCCTCCATGCTTTACTGTCGGAACAATGTTTTTACGCTGCAGCGCCGTTTTTTTCTTTCGCCACACTTTAACACGGCCGTCGTTTCCAAAAACGTCGAATTTACTTTCGTCTGTAAAAACTACTCGTTCCCAGAAGGTAGGATCAGTCAAATGGATTTTTTCGTATTTTTTTGCGTACTCCAATCGCTTGTTGATATTGTCATCTCGCAATAATGGTTTTTTTCTAGCTACTCTACAGTCCAGCCCGTTTCTTCGAAGACAACGTCTAACTGTTTCTGGGTGCACATGAACTTCATACTCGTTTCCGATGTCTTTCGCAACATAAACGGCAGTTTGCTTCGGATTCTGGTCAATTGAACGCAGAATATGTCTTTCAACTCTGTTATTGAGCTTACGTGGGCGTCCTGAGCGGGGCCTATTTTTGCAGTTACCGGTCTCATTGAATTTTTTTACTATTACTTGAACCGTTGACTTAGGTAACATAAGAGTTTTTCCGATTTCAGCGAGTGATTTTCCTTCTTTCTTTAGTTTGACAACAATTTCACGCACTTCCAATGTCACTTCCTTACTTTTCGCCATATTTATCTATTTCCTCTTGTCAAATTGATGTTGTTTTCTTCGCGATCACTAGCTAACTGTCCCCATCAAAGCAATATGTGTGAATATTGGAAGTATTCACTGGAAAGCTAACGGTAAAAGAAATTTATACAAGGCGTATGTATACTTTTGTGGAATAAATGTAATGACCCCAGTGGAATATTTTTAAATTTCCCAGGAATTTTTTTTCGCAAACCGTTTTCGTGTTCTAACATACCCATAGCTTATAAAAAGACATAATTTGAAGAAAGAAAATATAGTGTTTTTCACTAAAAGCTGCATAAACGTCGACATTTGATGTCGTATGTATACTTTTGTGGTTGAGTGTATAAATATATACTAAACAGCTGCACGAATGTAATTGAAACGCTGTTCAACACATTCTCTGTTTTTCAATCACGCTTCTCATTCGTATTTGTTCAAGCGAAATGAGCGAGCGAGATCAGAAAACGTTTATTGTTGTTAGAGAATGGAAACGTGAGAGAATGAAGACATGAGATAATGGAGACATGAGAGTTCGAATTAAATATAAGAGCACAATAGTGCTTTTTTGTTTCGTTCCGAGAAGTGAAACAAACAAAACATTCATGGCTAATTGGATTGGACATGCGTTAGTTTGGTGTAGTTGCAGACGCTACATTTGTGTACTTCAATACCAGACTTCGGTGTGAAATGTATGCGATAATTGTTGTTTGTTTGTAGTTATAGGTAGTGAAAGAGAAGCAAATTTTGAATATATAAGTTAGAATTTTAACTTTTTTCTAGCAAACCCTAAAAACTAGACAAAAAATGCGTTGCGTTGGCTACAGTAAATGGAAGTATTTTCCAGATCGACATGAAACTTCCAAAATTATTGCGAAATGAGCTTTTTTCATGGGAAAAATATTGAGAGGCACAATGTAGCGAAATAATTGAATTTTTCAAATGGACTTGCAAAAATTTTTAACTCACTTTATTCTTCAAGTGAGGTCTGTGCTGCGGATGCTTATTTTTTGACATATCGTCGGCTTAGAGTGTTAACGTGCTAACTTATCTGAAAAATTGACAGGGCAGACAAAAAACAGTTTTGAACTTACATTTGCAACTTAGGATGATAATTTTTTGTTGGGCTATGTGGCGCCTTTTTCCCTTTCGAAAGCAATGTGAAATGTGAAATTCGATAAAAACTGAAACCTTGACAGGTTTACACTCTAAGTCGACGATATATAATTTTTGCATATCAGACGTTAAAGAATTTCGGCTAACATTCAATGGCATTAAATAAAAAACTTGTGAATTTTGTTAATATCAACAATTTATTGTAAAGTAAAATAAAAATCTTAGAAAAAATGCACTTCATGTGAGATCTTTAAGAAATCTGTCCTAAAACCAAAAATTTAGCTTTTAACTAAGTAGGGACAAAAGAGTAAAGTAAAACAAACACTTAAAAAAAATTTATTTCATGTGATCATGTGAGATCTTTTGGATGATCTTTTTATGTCAATCAGGCACTCGAAATCTTCCAAAGCTTCCGAATTTATTGATGATTTTACGTTTTGTGATATTCTTTTGCTGTCTTGAGCACAAAAGTCGTCATCTTAAATTTTCATTTCGCGCTCATATTCATTTTGAATTTCCTTTTTCCCGTCTTCATCAAAATAAATCAGCTTGTTGGCCGGAGGATTCAAAAGGAGTCCAATTTTGTGGAAAACTGTTAAATTTTTCTTAGCAACTGTTTGGATGTGTATATTTGAAGTCTCTTTAAATTGTTGAAACACGCATGAATCACTGTTTTTCGGAACACTTTTTTTTTTCATATGTACAATCAACCAATGCAGTTATGATTTGCAGGTTTGTACCATCAATCCGAACTAATTCTCCCTTTTCCTGCAAAGCCTTTATGATTTCGAGCCAATTCTTCTCTATCGACTCTAACAAATATAAGATGGTATTCCATCTTGTGGGCGAAAAACTTTTCAGCGTTGTTTTTAAGTTATTATTCGCTCCTGACTTTTTGAAATACCTCACAAGCTTCGTACACAGTTGACTAAGTTCAGATATTTCTGATACATCATTGATCGAATTTTCAACCGTATTGTAGAATAGATGGCTTACACAGTCTAGACTATTACAGTCTCTAAATGCTGTAACCATATTTGATCCTCTGTCGGTAACCATTAGTACCTTGTCATTTAAGGTGCAGTCATACTCGGACAACAAATCGTCTACCATAGACCGTATTTTTTTTGTCTAAAATGAATACAGAAAATACAAATGTACCACGATGACTTCCACAAAACAAAAAATTCATATACAGGGTGACTGATAATTCAAGGACTCTCCACAAGATCAGATTTGGGAGAAATTGCTGTACCTTCTGCTATATCATATTATATTAAGCAATTTTATTTATTAAAGTATTCAATATCGGCCAATAATATAAATTTTTCATCATGAAAAATGATATATGTATATATTTGCCCTGGACTATGTATACTCTATCGATGGGGATTCGCCGAATTACTGGTTACCCTGTATGTAAGAATGCATGTATTTATGTATGTATGTATGTATGTATGTATGTATGTATGTATGTATGTATGTATGTATGTATGTATGTATGTTGTGTTATGTATATATATATATATATATATATATATATATATTATATATATATATATATATATATATATTTTATATATATATATATATATATATATATATATATATATATATATGTATATATGCATGTATGTATGTATGTATTTATATATGTATGTATGTATGTGTGTTTGTATGGATGTATGTATCGTTGTATGCATGTTCATACTAACGTGTACACTTTTCACCTTCTGTTGATTTAGACCAGTGCTTGTCAGCACGACCACTACCACAATTTCTCTCATTCTTCACATGTATGTGTGCTTATTCATTGCCGCTGCCAAGCTGACTGAGTTCTCTCGTTAACACAGACGCTGTGTGTGAGAAACAACAACAAAGAAATAACAAAGCCGCAATACTCAGCTTTGTATGAAAGAGTATTACGCTGGGAAGCACTGATTTAGACCCAATCAAACGCGCTTATAACACTGTGATCGAATTCGGACCTTTTTTTTGAACAACGGGTAGTCCTAGTGGGCAAACCTAATTCGACTGCGCTTATTTCAATGGACCTAGTCATTTGCCGAAGTTAGTGGCCATTTCCGCGATATCGGGTTCTGAAGTTGTAGATCCCAGAAACAAACAAAAAATAAATATTTTAACTTTTTTTTAAATATAAATCACAGTAAATCGAACGCATAAGCATCAAATCAACAAAAATACATAAAATAGAAGCACATTTGCCAAAAACCTTACGTATTTAACCTATTAGTGCCCAGTGATATCGTTCCAAAACACACATTTTCTGAAAGCCCATTGAAAACCATTAAACTCAGATACCTATAAATAAAATAGAAAAATCGAAGGTTGTTAGTTTGATGTTCCTTCCTTAATAAAATGGATAGTTAGGGCCAAAAACGATTTTCGCAAATAATTATCAGTCCACAAATCAGTCATCAAGCCAAAACCTGTATCTTACTGTTACTATCTCATCCTTAAGCTCATCGAAATGTTTGATGTATAGACTCTCAATATTACGCGAAATGGTTGTTGGGTGAGGTAGAAGACTTTCAACATCGACGTTGGGTCCATACCTACTTCGAACCAATTTCTATGAGAAACTCAGCTACTTTTCTAAGGCCCGATCAACTAGAATCTTGAAAGGCCTTCAGTTTTCAACAGTCCACTTAGTAAGCACACCCACAGCCGTGTTTTTGCTATCTTCATCTACTGCAACCTTTTTACCTATGGATAGAGTCATCAAGTAGCATCTATGCCGCACGAGATTCGAACTTGAATATTGGTCTTGGTCTGAATAATGTTCTCTTTGATCGCGGAATGACTTAACGTACAAACACTGTTCGTGGAGACATCAGTTTGAGAGAAATCGTTGGTTGTTGCCTATATTGTTGGAAAATAATCCGGTTTTAGTAAATTTTATTTATGTACATATTGACACACAAAAATTGGAAAATATCCTACGACATAAATATGGGGCATTCTTTTACAAATCGGACAAAAATTTAACTTCATGTCTCCGATTCCTCTGAAATTTTTTTTACAGCTTCTAAAAATGATACTATTCAACATGTAGTACTAGATTATCTCCAAAAAAAATTTTTCCCGCAAACCGTTACTTTAAAGTTTTCCGAAAAATTGATTTTTGACGAAATCTTATTCTACTTAAAATCTCATATCATAGGATATACCTAACCGATTCAAATCATTTTTTCGCCGTTTTATAGATAATTAAATGTGCTCCACTCTAGCGTTTATTGTTTTCCCACATTTTTGTTAAAAATACCAAAAAACTGCAGTTGAGTCCTGCAAATGCAGTTTTGAAGGTGGTCCCCCAAATCAAATAAAAATTACAAAGTACCAGTCGGAGCGCTATAATATTTTATTTAAAACAACATTTTTTCTAGAGGAGCGTTTTTAGTTGTTGGGAAGATATTAAAGGTTTTCCATGAATTTTCTAAGATTTTCAAGTGTTTCGAAATAAAAAAATCGAGAAAATAATTTCGATTAAGAAATTATTAAGAATGGAGTACATGCAGTTTCTTTTCAATTAAAGGTTTATTTCATTTTATAACATTTATATTGGTGGAATCTTTTTGCAAAGAAAACTCCTTGGCTCGAACTTCCTTTATTCCAACAGGAATGAAGCAATGAAACTTCAACGTCCCTTTAACCGTTTTAGCATTTTTGAACCGTGATTCCAATTCCCGTTCTGCTTCGCGATATTCCTCATTCGTTACGTATTTTGAACATATATTAGGGAGAGACTCTGTTGCCCATTGAAATACATGTTTCGGCGTCAGAATGGGATTTCAAATTCTTTGAAGACTAGCTCTGGCAGCTAAACTTTTCAAAGTCCCACCCAATCCATCGCACGCGCCCTTGCCACGAGACGTTGGAAAAAAGTGCCACTCCGCAGCTAGTCCAAAATCTTTTTCGTGATAAATTAGATTTGAAAAGTTTTTCTTGTTTTTATATTGAGCACCAGATCCATCAGAAAAATATATGATTTTTGAAACATTTTTCAATTCATCCTTTATAAAATCCACCAAATATTTTTGGAAGACATGAACGGTAGTGTCGTGGTGCAAGCACTCTGAAACTATGATCAAACTTTTCACTTGAACATTGCCACCGCTTTGTTTGTGATAAATTGCAAATGGGTGCACTGTAGCCTGATCGTTATTCCAGTGGAAGCGTTGTGCCGCATCCTGAACAACAAAAGCATAATTTTCAGAAAAATCACATAGTACAATGCATTCATTTTCGGCGAGGTCTTGTTTTTTTAGATTTTAAGAATTCGTTTTGCTTGTTCACAAGGATGGAATGAAGAAGCAATTTCTCCAAACCGACCTTCAATTTTTGTAAGCATTCATCTACCGGAGATGTTATTATTTGCAATGTAGTTCTGTCAACATGAGTCCACTGTCTGTATGTTATTTCGTCAATGAAATTCGCTTCGAAAATATTTTCAAGTTTTTCGATTAGATTCTCCGCACCTGGACACTCTGCGCATTTCCCGAAGTAGCAATCAATTTTAGGCTCTACGCAAATAATAAATTTTAAGCAGTCATTATAACTTGCAAATGAGTTAGGTGTATTAGCCGTAAGATTTTTCATATTAGATCCTTCATCATTAATCATTAATTTTACATTTTCGTGCATTGTGCAGACACAAACTTAATGTGTGCCGCTTGCGCCCGCGAGAACACAATATTTCGGTCGTAAGGATGCAAATTTTGAAAAACTACATTTGGCTTCAGGATGGGTTTTTTTGTACAACTAATAAAGTTCTTTCAAATTGATCAATAATAATATTTTCTGCATTTGAATACGGTTCCCGTTAACTTTGAAAGAGACGAAATCTTTTTTACCAGGCATCATGCGACTATTTTCGTCCAGTTCAAAAAAGTTTCGAACTAAATGGATAACTCCTTTTTCTAAAGTCGGTTGGTGTTTTGGGGTCGCGTCTGCCAGAACTCCTTTTTCTTCAGCAATTTTCTTCGCAACTTTAACCATATGTTTCGTAGCAAGAGGAAAATTACGTTTAATTTTTTGATAAGACCAGTCCTTAAACATGGTTAAGATTTTCATTCTTTTCGAACGGTCGGTCGTGGACTGAAATTCGTCTTTCACAACTTCTAAGTGATTCCCATCTTCTACATCAACACTGTAATTTTCACTATTATAAAGCTTACAAATTTTTTCGCTCAAATCATCGGAGAAGTTTTTCATCTTCCTCTTTGAGTAACGCTGTTGCGAAATTTTGTTTTTTTTTTTTTGCATGAGTGAAACTCCTACCAAACGCAAGCCGTCGTTGATTGAATCGATTGCTTCAGAGACAATTTCCGTTCGTTCAGTTATCGGTTAATGGTCACTTTCTTTGTGACTTTCAACATCACTGCAAATAGCGTCCAAATTAGTATCAGGAATTTCCGCATTCTGAAAACATTATGTAAAAAACAATACTAATTTTGCAATACCTTTTCTTTTTCGTGATATTTGCCAATTTTTACTCGGCAACAAACGAAGATTCTCCACTGGAGAGACTCAGTTTTAACTGCCAATCCCAAATCAGCTAAGTGGTTCTTGGAGACTTTTCGAAGATTTTTTTATTTTCGATGGAAAGGGAGCTGGAAAGGGTTGAAACACCGATCTGTTCGAATTTTTGAATCACTCAAAAGCTTCAATCCTATGGGCATTTTATCAAAATTTCGAGTTAAGCAAATTTATTTTCTAAAAACCATTTGTTTTTGATGTATGCGTTTTATAATCCATGGCCAACTGAGTCTCTCCCTAACATAATATATTTGTTAAACCACATATCAAACTTAAAAAAAATACTCGAGCCAAGGAGTTTTCTTTGCAAAAAGAAAATGTTATGAAATGGAATAAGCCTTTAATTGAAAAAAAAAATGCATGTACTCCATTCTTAATAATTTGCCATATCACCATTAGTCTCTTAATTGAAATTATTTTCTCGATTTTTTTATTTCGAAACACTTGAAAATTTTAGAAAATTCATGGAAAAGCATTAATATCTTCCAAACAACTAAAAACGCTCCTCTAGAAAAAATGTTGTTTTAAATAAAATATTATAGCGCTCCGACTGGTACTTTGTAATTTTTATTTGATTTGGGGGACCACCTTCAAAACTGCATTTGCAGGACTCAACTGCAGTTTTTTGGTATTTTTAACAAAAATGTGGGAAAACAATAAACGCTAGAGTCGAGCACATTTAATTATCTATAAAACGGCGAAAAAATGATTTGAATCGGATAGGTATATCCTAACAGGTTGGCTGATAAGTCCCCGGTCTGACACATAGATGGCGTCGCTAGTATTAAATGCATATTATTTTTATATAGTGGCAACCTTCAAATGATTCGTGTCAAAATTTGACGTCTTTAAGTCAATTAGTTTGTGAGATAGAGCGTCTTTTGTGAAGCAACTTTTGTTATTGTGAAAAAAATGGAAAAAAAGCAATTTCGTGTTTTGATAAAATACTGTTTTCTGAAGGGAAAAAATACAGTGGAAGCAAAAACTTGGCTTGATAATGAGTTTCCGGACTCTGCCCCAGGAAAATCAACAATAATTGATTGGTATGCAAAATTCAAGCGCGGTGAAATGAGCACGGAGGACGGTGAACGCAATGGACGCCCGAAAGAGGTGGTTACCGACGAAAACATCAAAAAAATTCACAAAATGATTTCGAATGACCGTAAAATGAAGTTGATCGAGATAGCAGAGGCCTTAAAGATATCAAAGGAACGTGTTGGTCATATCATTCATCAATATTTGGATATGAAAAAGCTCTGTGCAAAATGGGTGCCGCGCTAGCTCACATTTGACCAAAAACAACAACGTGTTGATGATTCTGAGCGGTGTTTGCAGCTGTTAACTCGCAATACACCCGAGTTTTTGCGTCGATATGTGACAATGGATGAAACATGGCTCTATCACTACACTCCTGAGTCCAATCGACAGTCGGCTGAGTGGACAGCGATCGGTGAACCGTCTCCGAAGCGTGGAAAGACTCAAAAGTCCGCTGGCAAAGTAGTGGCCTCTGTTTTTTGGGATGGGCATGGAATAATTTTTATCGATTATCTTGAGAAGGGAAAAACCATCAACAGTGACTATTATATGTCGTTATTGGAGCGTTTGAAGGTCGAAATCGCGGCAAAACGGCCCCATATGAAGAAGAAAAAAGTGTTGTTCCACCAAGACAACGCACCGTGCCACAAGTCATTGAGAACGATGGCAAAAATTCATGAATTAGGCTTCGAATTGCTTCCCCACCCACCGTATTCTCCAGATCTGGCCCCCAGCGACTTTTTCTTGTTCTCAGACCTCAAAAGGATGCTCGCAGGGAAAAAATTTGGCTGCAATGAAGAAACTGACGCCTATTTTGAGGCAAAACCGAAGGAGTACTACCAAAATGGTATCAAAAAATTGGAAGGTCGTTTTAATCGTTGTATCGCTCTTGAAGGGAACTATGTTGAATAATAAAAACGAATTTTGACAAAAAAATGTGTTTTTCTTTGTTAGACCGGGGACTTATCAGCCAACCTGTTATGATATGAGATTTTAAGTAGAATAAGATTTCGTCAAAAATCAATTTTTCGGAAAACTTTAAAGCAGTGCTTGCCAGCGTAATACTCTTTCATACAAAGCTGAGTATTGCGGCTTTGTTGTTTCTTTGTTGTTGTTTCTCACACACAGCGTCTGTGTTAACGAGAGAACTCAATCAGTTTGGCAGCGGCAATGAATAAGCACACATACATGTGAAGAATGAGAGAAATTGTGCTAGTGGTCGTGCTGACAAGCACTGCTTTAAAGTAACGGTTTGCGGTAAAAAATTTTTTTGCAGAAAATCTAGTACTACATGTTGAATAGCATCATATGAACATAGAAGCTGTAAAAGAATGTTAAAGAATGCCCCATATATGAGTCGTTCAGTGGATAAAGGGAATGACTCCATTTTTGTCGTTTTTGAGATTTAGCGTGGATACACTTCCTTTTATGACTTTTATGACTGATTTACAAATTGTAAAATAAGCTCTTATAACACTGCTCAACATTAAATTTTGCCTTTGACTTGAAACCAACTTTTTATACCCGACACACTCTATGTCGAGGGTATAGTGCGTTTGTGTGGTTGTGTGTAACACCCAGAACCAGTCGAGATAGACCATACAAAATATATATAGAAATGATCAGTGTCACCAGGAGATTCGATTTAGCCGTCTGTCTGCCCGTCTGTTTGTATACAGTTTTCTTATCGAAGGAGTTGAACTATCTTGATGAAATTTGATATGCGTACTCACAAGCACATGAGTAAGAACAAGTTCGAGTATGGACCCGATCGGACCATTTTTTAGGGGTACCTCCAGTACAAGGGTCTGTTACGAAAATCACAAAAATTGCTCTAAAATCGAATTTTTTCAAGATATTTTGATTAAATTTGATATTTGATGATATTTAAAGGCCAGTAATATTATTTCCAAAAATTGAAAACGTGGGCGTGGCAGAAGGGCGGTTTTCGAAAATTGTATCGTACACCCGAAATTCAAATGGGACTTGAACAAAATTTGGCACTTATGCTTCCTTTGTAGCCTTAAACGGTCGAACGATAATGGGGCTACGACAAAAAAATATTGACAAAAATTCGCAAAACCTTTCCTAGCGGATATTTAAAAAACGCGAGCTAACTTTCAAATTTTAAGCATATATTTAAATTCAGCGAAACACAAACTAGGTACAACAAAAAATTGGTTTCAAGTCAAAGGCACGCAAAAAGTTCGATTTTGTTGTATATTTAGTGTAATTAATTTTGCAATATTCATTTTGAGCTTTGTTGTAACAAGTAGTTTTTAAAGTCAACTTCAACTGTTCTGTCGTTTTTCTCCATTTAAAATTTTTGGACTCATTCCCTTTATCCACTGAGCGACTCATATATCAATGCAAACAACATGCTCATTTATTTTGATCCTTAAACCAACAGTTTAAATTTAAAATACATCTTAAGTAGGATACATATATGTACGTATAATATATACTATAGTAACACACGTACATATTTACAAACTTCAGTTACATCATGACAATTCATTTTTTTATTCTTCTTCCTTAGCACTCACTATTAATTTGTTTCACGTGAAACCACTGCGTGACCAATATCAATTAACATGAATGCCAGAGCTTCTCTCTCTCTCTCTCTGCGGCAAATCTCATATGGCAAATCAAAATAATCAACACATTCGCTCACCATTCCAATATTTCCATAATAAATTGGAAATTTGAGAGTAGATTACGAACTCACCTGCAGTTTCTATTTGCTTTTTGAGAGTGTATGTTTCGTTTTGTTTGCTTGACTCTTAGCGAATCGACGAAAGGTTTGTTTCTCTCGTTAGTTGTACTCTCAATTAGAGTTCTGCTTACGTTTTATTCTTAGTAGGCAGAAAAACAAAACATTCATGCAGCTCTTTAATGTATACTTACTCAAATTTCAATTTTGTGTCTCACAAATGAAGAATTTCTAGTTCTACGAGTATATATGCTCTAAGCATCTACAAAGACAAAATCTTCAGAAACTACATTTTAATTTTTTAATTTTGTGCTGCACTCGGAACACCATGCGCCGGTGTGTAGTTGTCATTGCGCCGGCGTGTGTTAACGGGAAGTGTATGCGCTATGTTGTTACATGCACTCATGCGTTGTTGTGGTTGTTGAGGGCAGTACATCGTCGTTGTCATTTCTTTGTTTTGTAACAGGTATTGGTTGTTACAAGTTTATGAACTTCAGTGACAGTGACTTCATTGAACACAGTATTGCAAGTACTAATACTGTCGTCTGTCAACACTTGTTTTACCTTCTCTTTATTATTTACACAATATCTTTAAGAGAGATCTTACCTTACAGAATGCAATAATAAGATTCCCATTCGATAACAGAGATTCCGGCAAGAGTAATTTTCACTTTTTTTAAAGTCCGACTTATTGATGGTCGTTGCTTGACGACACCATTTCCTTGCGACCTTAAACGTTCCGATTGTGTTTTTTAAGCGCTCCTGTAAAAGAAACCAATTCTTGCTAATAAATGAACAAGGATCACTCTGAAAACAACTTACATGACAACTAAACATAGCAAAGTCAGATCGCCCTGTGGTGCGATTCTAAGCGTGATATTTTACTGGTTGCCTGAGTTTAAAAAAAATGAAAACTTGGCTCAATAAAATAATTGCAAATACTTACGTAAAACTGAAATTATCTATCCTGCTCGCAGTAGAAAAAAATTATTTTCCACACAGTCAGCTGGCTACTGCACTTAAGTCAGCTAATTCTCGTGTTTCCAACCATCTGAAATGCTGACAACCGAATCCATATAGTGGAGACAGAAACCATTCACCTAACCGCTGTCATCAATGAGCTTATTAGCAGCTTTGAAAAGTCAATTCCAAAGACGTCGTTCACACTCGACGAGCAGCACCTATACTAAGCTTTAAAGTACCGGCACTTTTAATATACCAAACTCGAATTATCGAGAAGAACAATGGGCTGAAGTTAAGGCTAGACAAAGCAAGGAAACTGTCCTCATAAAAATCACAATTTCTTCAAAACTAAAGAAATTAAAATTGGTTCTAACAGAAAATGTCACTCTGTAGTAAATGTTTGCAATATAAGACACATAAAAACAATGAAGTCTTTTCCGATCTTATAAATGTAGAAAATCAACTCAAAAGATACTAAACTTGCCTTATGCGGAGAAAATATCGTGCAACTGATAACGGATTCTCAGTCTAGGAAACCTTGAAATCGGTTGCATAAGAAAACAATTCAAAACAAATCGAAAATTACTTTGAAGTAAATACTTTACTTTCGGTTAGACTAAGCTGGCAAGTAAGCGAAGAGTACTAAAAGTGGAGCACTGCATCCGACTTTCCCGCTATACCTCGCCGGAGAACTAAAAAATTAATTTTGTGTGCAAAGTATATGCCGGATTACCTGATTTCAGCTCAGTTTTAAGACTAAACACAGACACAGACTTCGAAAGTGTAAAATTTGTGGCATATTTTGAAGAACTTAAGAAGCGCGAAAATGTTTCTTTTTCGCTTTGCGGAATTGCAGTGAATACGCTTCTTATTTTGCAAATATTTACTGCATATCTATTGTTTTAACAGTTCCTTTACCTAGGTAGAGGTACAGTTCCTTGCAAAAAAAAAGGAACTAGTTCCAGGTACACATACACAAATGCAGAAGTAACTAGTAACAAGGTACAGGTACAAAGAAGGTACTTTCTAAAATTAATTCAGTTTTATTAATTCGCAGGTTATATAATATTAAAAACTTTAGAGCTGTTGGGAAAAATTTAAAGGCAATTTCTTGTTGAAAACTAATGTTATGTTCCACAATTTAAAGTTGTACATAAACACTAAAGCTTAAATTAAACGATTTAAAAAAAATTAAACGTTTCTGCAGTAAAGGGTTAAGGCGGCTTTAGCATTAAAATATTTGATAATAAAATTGCAATCACCCCTATTATGGTTATCGACTACTGATAGAGAATCGAAAAAGTTCTATCGTCAACTAAGATTCCTAGTATATGGAAAATTAAAAATTTTTGTCGAAGATAGAACTTTTTCGATTCTCTATCAGTAGTCGACAATCATAATAGGGCTGATTGTTTTCACACAAGGATTTGAATAAATAACGTAAGAATATATTAAAAAATATGTTGAAAAATAATGAGTTTCAATTTAATAAACTTTTGCCGATTTTTCAAATCACTTTCGACTGCCACGCCCACAAATTGAGATTTTTGGTAGCACAGAAAGGCAGATCGTAGTGCGCGGATATTTTCGGATCGCTGGGTATATCGAAGTCGGGCTTAACCGACTTTAGTTTTCTTATGCTCCGGTTCCACTTATTCATTACCGACCCTTCATAAG
The DNA here is from genome assembly GCA_020466095.1 of Chlorops oryzae. Classification (NCBI taxonomy): domain Eukaryota; kingdom Metazoa; phylum Arthropoda; class Insecta; order Diptera; family Chloropidae; genus Chlorops; species Chlorops oryzae. The sequence goes on along the minus strand of CM035806.1, from coordinate 58,133,385 downwards.
CGCTAAAAGTTAATGAGAATTGGTTCCATTATCAGTTAACCGATTTCTCTTTAGCTAACAGCTGATTCCAATTGTACGAGGGTAGTCTGAAAAGTTTTCGACCCAACAAAGATACGAGTCATATTTAAAATATATTTATTTATATTTTTCTACATAATTTTGTTTTAAGTCTACACACGGCGCCAAAAATCTGATTTTTTACGCCTAAAGTGCGGCAACAGAGCGTTGAAAATGTTTATTTCAACATTTTTATTTTTGGTTTTATGTAATCAAACGCGGCACAAAATACGTGGAGAGCTTCTCTACGCCTAAGTCTTGATTCAATATAAAATACGTTGTTTGGGATTGTTAAAGCCCTCTAGTATCTCTCTCACTTTAATTTTATGATCGTTTGGCACTATTTGGTGAACTTTATCGATGTTATCATCAGTGGTTTTTGGATAACCCGAACGTTCATCTTCTCCAAAGCTATTATAACCAATAACAAATGAGCATCCAGAATTCCTGAAACTTTGGGTGAAAACTTGTCAACTGAGGCGCAACCACATTCCCTCAGCTTTGTAGGATGAGTGCTGCCATCTTCACGTTAAAGTCAGAAACTTTTCAGAGTACCCTCGTACAAATCTAGAAATGACAGCTTGCGAAAGCAAGATAACCAAAAGTCAAAAAGAAAAACTTAATCTGCTATCATTTTAGGTTTGGCCAGTGAAATCGCATTGTGGGCTTTTTGCTTGACCACTGGCAGTGCGAAAACAAAATTTTTTTGACCAAAAAAGTTTACAAAATTTTTGATGTCTTTTGAAAATCAGCTAATTTTGGAAAGTAGAGTTGCATTTTTACTTACTAGAGATGGCTATACACTCGTTAAAGGCAAGAATATTTAATACTCGTTACCGTCTCATTATCGGCCACAACTTAATGACTTCATTAGCGCGGTTATGAGAAAACCCGTCAATTAGCCTAAGTGGAACGGGGGAATTAGTTGTTTTTTAAATGTAATACCGTCGGCAGACGTATATAGTTAATCGCGATTAAATTTTTTTAATCCACTTTTCCAAAAAACCCTGACAGACGACAAATGGTGGATTAAAAAATGTATGATTAAGCAACCAGCTTTTTTATGTGTCAACAATTTTGTAAATTGAATTTGAAACTCAAAGTGAATATTGAAAATGCAAAACGAAAGTTCCATACGAGCGGTTATTGCAATAATAACAAAGAGGAGGCAGACCTTTAAAAGGAAACTTTCCCTTCTGTTGGAGCAATTGCGGAATAATAATGCTTGCATTAGAGCAATGTTCGCGAGTTTAAACAGAATACAGCAGCATGGTGCAGTGGAAAAAGTGTTCAACTATCGCCTAAGCAAGTGTCGCAGGGTAATTGAAAACGCATTTGGCCAGTTGAAAGCGCGCTTCCGAAAAATTGGAAGAGGGCTCGAAGTAGAATTGGAAAACTGCAATGCTATCATCAGGGCTTGTTGCCTTTTGCAAAATTTTTTGAAGGAGGAGCAAGACGATGTGAACAATTTGTGGATGGAAGAAGTTGAATTCACATCCCAAAGAACGCAACCAACTTTCACAACAAGAATTGGTGACAATAATATTCATGGAAACATCATAAGAGACGCAATAGCAAAATACATCCATGACATGGAAACTAGGGAACATTGACATTCCTGAAAACGTCCAATGAAATTAATTTAATTAAATAATCATATTCATATTTTTCCCCTTGGAATTTATTAAATTAAAAATACAGCATTTACCTGAGTATAAAATATAAAAAGATAAGAAAATTTTATTACATTTTAAATATTTCCATCAAACCACCATACCTCTTGTCCACCAATTTCTCCAAGATACTAAATAGTTTAGCATCGGTCTCCCTTTGTTCCTTTAAAAGACTAACAATTTCTTGGGAGGTAGATCTACTGTCTTCAATTGCAGTCCGCAAAAGCATGAGGCACTCTTCACCTTGCTCTTTAAGCTGCAAACTATCTTGGTTTTTCTTCCTTTTTTTGCTCCGCTCGCTGACTTCGAAGGTTCTGAAGTCATTGTGTTGATCGATGATGAAGCTTGCGTATCATCTGCTATATCACAGAGCTCTGACACATTTTGATGTTCCTCCTAAAATTATTTATGAGAATCAACATACATATTACGCGACCTTTTCATGAAAATCAGCACTTAACTCACAAATACTAAACTCTCGATCACTTGTTTGCCGTTCGCCGCGTTGCTGCCTATAATTTTATGAACTCTTGTAAAATATGGCCACAGAGATGGACTCCCGCCGGATGGTCCCATTATTATTTTTTCAGCTCTGAAATTCATTCCTATCAATTAACTTTTGAACTTCCTTATCAAAAATGCACATACCGATATCGTTGAGTAAAATTTTTAACTTTGTTTTTAATGTCTTCTGCACAAAACTCTCCACCTATTTCGTCTGCCATTCGCGCATAAACGTGAGAGTTTCCTCTGAGATTTCTGGAGGTCCAATTGGTGCACTTCCCAGCAATCCAGAAATTTCTCATCGTCATTCTTATGCCAAGTAACCCGTTTTTTCTTATTTTTCTTTTCGAGCTATGAAACAAACTTTGGTTTATTAATATACGTAAATTTTTTTAAATACTTACAGACTTTGCAACTGGGCTATCCATTATTTATCATTCAAAACAACTTCGATTCCACTCAATTAAATTTATTATTTAAATTCTATTTGACAGCTATCACCAAGGTTTCTTTGTCAAAAAGAACGATTATGAATATAATCGCGCTTCCAAAAGTTCGATTAAAATAGAATTGATCCTACTTTTATCTATTCATAATTCATCTTTAATCTACAAAACGGTGATAATCGCGATTATGCTATACGTCTGTCTAGGCTATAATGTGTACTTGTTTTGGGTTAACTTTTTGTGGAAAGAATGTATAAAATTTTCGTGTGCAATCCAGCGATGCAAGTAATTTATCAAAATTTCATTGTCGAAATTTGAAAATCGATAGTTTTAAATGTCTTGCCATCTACGATTTACAATTAATAAATCCATTTTTGGCATAAAAAGATTCAAGGTTCAAATTTTTTATAGTACCTAGGTGCAAGTACAAAGTACTGAAAAGTGTACCGAGGTATAGTACAACACTGTGCATGTCTAAGTATTGGCTCTTAAGGAAGTGATTACGGCTCCTTAAGACTATACCGACCCTGAAACAGCCCGACAACACCAACAAACAAAAACAAATTTCAATTCACATGACTAACGTTACCCAAATGGTGAGTGGTTGTAAAAAACAAGCCCAAGATGCCAACAAAAGCGATGATTTGATAAGTGAAATGCGCTTTATCAATTACTTTTCCTATGCTAGCTCAGTTAACTACCCTAGTCCCTAGCTACACTGAGATCAACACTTTGGGGTCCTGGCTCCTAAGTAGGTGCGCCAAAGTTGAGATCTGATTAGTTACTACTCGATTCCAAATCGAAAGTTCTCTTCCATAGATCGAAGCTTCGCTTAATTAGATCAATATTGCCGATCTAGCAATATTGGATATTGATTGATTTCGTCAGTATGACCTCGAACTTCCCCTGCCGGTGTGCCTACGTTGCACTTGTTGTTGTTGCACCTCTGGCTGTTGTTGTTGTTTGGCTGCATTTGCCAGCTTCAGTTCGTCGCATTAGCTCTTGACTGAAAAGGCGTGTGTTTGTTGCTTTGCCGTTCTACCTTGAACATCTGGTCGTAAGCTGTTGTTGTTGTTGCTGAAAGAGTGTCGCCTTTCATTCTTGGCGTTGTGTCGTCGAACTCTTCTGCTGTGTTTTGATTGTTTTTATATGTTTTGGCATTATTCCCGCTTGGAGCTGGTAGCGTGACGTTAGAGTGTGACGTGACGTTAGTTGTGTTTAATACGACTCACAACACAAAGGGTGATTTTGCATTTTTTCTTCGGATTTTTAATAAAAATTGTGCACTTTTGCAGCGGCAAAACGGAATGCAGTTCGTGTATATGAAAAAGTTGTTAAGTTATAATCTTTCTATATTTGCATCAAAAAATTTTGAAAACATGTTTATTGCCTTGGGAGCTGCTATAGGCCGTATAAAATAAAATATGATAAAAAAAAAACACGTCAAATTTTAGGAATTTTTGCAATTTGCATCCGGGGCGGTTTATACTAAAACTATTTAAAATGAGTTAAGAGCTATAATTGTGATAGAAAGGAAATTAAAATATGGAACGGATTACGAGATATATCTATAATTGAGTAATTTATTTCTCGGCCCCAATTTTTAAAGTCTATTTTAAAAAAAGTAGAGGTGACTTGACAAAGCTGAGCATGTGGCGTTGCTATACTCACCGAGCTTTTTCAAAAACAGTCGTCAAAATTTTGTTTACAAAACATGACCTCTAAAATGTGTGTTATTAAAAACGTGAGATTTAATGAAAATGTTTCGTTTACGTTATATAAATTTTTGAAAAAAGAGTATCAAATATACTATATTGTTAATAACTTTTGCAATTTTTCGAATTTTTCTCTGACATTTTAGGAGAGGTCAAGTGCGTTTAATAACTTTTTAACAAAATTCTTGTTTCCTAGATTTGACAATGTCTTGAAATTGGTGGCCCGTTTCACGAATTCTTGCCCATAAACAAATAGGCAAATAGTTATTTTCCAATATGTCTTTGTTAGATTTATTAAATGAGAGATTATCTTACGTTTTTGGTAATATATCCGCAAGACGGCGAGATTTTATGTTAAGAAGTTAAGTTCAAAGATGAACACTTTTGTTAACACTTGATAATAAAATTGAGAGAATAACGAGTAAAGCGCGCGATAGATGTAAGACAACTGAGCGGGATCAAGACATTGCTTGGCGCCATGACTTTCGCTTTGAGTGCAACATGTTGCAAAAGTCACGGTTGCATCTTGCACTGACCAAGTCTCATACGGAATGAGAGGGGTTAATTGGCCGTCCACATAAACATACTAATTTGGTTAATCCAGACATTTATGATTGGAGGTTTGAAAACTTCACTTGATGGGTTTGATGTTTGTATGTGCATGTAAGGAGGTAGAAGTATTGCTCAGGTTTGCTAAACGGGACTGTGATTGGTGGCGATGTGGGTTTTTTTTTTGGAGTCTTATGACTTTGATTTTCAATTGTTATATTAGTGAAATGCATAAATGCTGCTTTTATGGCTATTTAATAAATTTGTTGTTTTAGTGCAGTGCTTGTCAGCACGACCACTACCACAATTTCTCTCATTCTTCACATGTATGTGTGCTTATTCATTGCCGCTGCCGAACTGATTGAGTTCTCTCGTTAACACAGACGCTGTGTGTGAGAAACAACATAAAAGAAACAACAAAGCCGCAATACTCAGCTTTGTATGAAAGAGTATTACGCTGGCAAGCACTGTTTTAGTTCTTAACTAAGAAGTGTTTAAGCATGTACCTTATTAAGGGCTACTGAGCGTCCTCGTCTTTCCAAACAGGCCTGATTTTCATGATATCTCAAATAGCTTCTGATATGGGTTGTTTAGTGAGACAAAGTCTAATTTTATGAAATTCTCGAAAATTCAAGATTTTTCCTCATAACTTCTACATTTTCCGATCATTGAGTTTGTGACTTAAAATGTTCGATACGACTGAACCAAAAATGTGTATGTACCAGATTGAGATAATCTGAACTGGTTGCTGAGATATGGATCGATAAGTGTGTGAAAGTAGCGAAAAACATGAGCGAAGGATGGCTCTTCTGACCGCATACCAGCCACAATTAGAGGTTTTTGGACGATCACTAGCTTTTATAAATTGGACTATCAATTTTGGCTATCTTATATATCGAGTTATGTACCGAAATATGGAGCAAAGAAAAGTGGAGATTTCATAATTTGGTCCATATGTCGAAAATACTGCTTAAATTTATCAAACCATTGGCTATATTGGGACCAAGCATTGTGCTGTGCTCGGCAACTGAACTAAGAATTACAATTACGGATGTCAACTTATTTTTGTTGACTATTGCGATGCTTGGCCAATTTAAAATGCGATGTTTTTGACAGCTAATAACTTATGCTTCGAAACGGTAGCAATATTTTTTGAAATATGCAGTTTGAACAAATAATTGAAGCGTTGAACAGAAATACAGTAAACGCCCGGAAAAGTTATATCCCAAAAATTTAACATATCGCACCCTTGCTAATAAATCGGCACAATTCAAAATTTTTTTAATAAATTTTTATACCCGACACACTCTGTGTCGAGGGTATATTGCGTTTGTTGGGTTGTGTGTAACACCCAGAACCAGTCGAGATAGACCATACAAAATGTATATAGAAATGATCAGCGTCACCAGGAGATTTGATTTAGACATGTCCGTCCGTCTGTCTGTCTGTCTGTCTGTCTGTCTGTCTGTCTGTCTGTCCGTCCGTCTGTCTGTCTGTTTGTAAACAGTTATCTTATCGAAGGAGTTGTGCTATCTTGACAAAATTTGGTATGCGTGCTCACGGGGACATGAGTAAGAACAAGTTCGAGAATGGACCCGATCGGGGTACTAGGGTCTGTTACGAAAATCACAAAAACTACTCTAAAATCGAAGTTTTTCATGATATTTTGATGAAATTTGATATTTGAACATGTTTAAAGGCAAGTAATACGATTTCAAAAAATTGGAAAAGTGGGCGTGGCATAAGGGTGTTTTTCAAAAATTGTCTCCTACTCCCGAAATACCAATGGGACTTGAAAAAAAATTGGCACTTATACTTCCTTGATAGCCAGTAACGTCCCTCCCAAAAAATTTTTCGATCGGACCATTATTAAGGGTACCTCTAGTACTAGGGTCTGTCACAAAAATCCCAAATAATGCCTCAAAATTAGACTTTATTGAAATATTTCAATGAAACTTAGAATTTGAGCGTATATATAAGGGTCCGATTAGAATTCCAAAAAAAATTGAAAAGTGGGCGTGGCAAAAAGGCGGTTTTCATTTAGAAATTTAACAAAAATCGGTATATGGGGCTCCTTATGCCCTTAAACACCTCTTGATATTAAAAATTATGTGTCTGTGTCGGGTATTCTATTGTCAGGCTCGCCTGACTATAACACCCTTACTTGTTTAGGTTCGATTTAATTTTGCTGTAAGAAACCCAACACCTTGAGAATGAACGCTTATATTGACTAATGCAGCAGTCAATTAAGATTAAGATTAGTTAAGAAAAAATTTTATTTCTCTTTAGTTTCAAGAGAGATTGAATGATTTTTGAGAAATGCGAAATTTTGAATTGTGCCGATTTAGTAGTAAGGGTGCTATATGGGCATTTCCATGAATATGTCAACCACGACTGAAAAAATAAAAGTGCTCGAAATTTTTTTCCAACACTGGCTATGGAAGGCAAAAATACTAAAATTTAATTATCTGGAAGCATTTCCAGCCTATTAAAATTTGAAAGAAAAAAAATAACGGCTTAAAGTCAATTGTCTCGTTGATTCATTTTAAGCATTTTAAATATATAGTTTTTTGAATCGAAAAAATATTTTTTATTGGTCATTAATGAAGAATAATAGTGGGGGAAATTATGTCACGCACGATATGTCACGTAAGATATATGAACTTTGTTCCCTATAAAATCAACTAAAGATTTTTTCAATTTAAACATAACGAATTTAAAAGGAGAAATATTTCACTAAGTGCAAGAAATTAGAAACAAAAAAATAAACTCCATTAATTCGCAGAGTTTTGCACATTTTTACGAGTACCTCAAAAGTACTTCCGTTTTTGGTCACGTACGATATAGCCCTATTTCGCTCGATTTTTCCGACTCAAACATTTCAAATCTACTTAATTTTTTTTTTTCAAATGATAAACTCTCTGAGTGGAACATATCGACACCATTTTCTTGGAGTTAATCAAATTTTTGTAAAATGTATTCAACTCTATTTGCGTACGAATTCCGCGTACGATTACCTGGAAATGCCCATATGGGAGAAGTTAATCGAAATTTGGCTCTCATGGAAAGCTTAATCAACCTTTTAAGCTTACTCTAATAATTTCCAAATTTCTCGCTATGCTTTGCAAGATTTTCGTAAACATTCAATAAACGAAATCAAGTTTTATTTCTTTAGACAAAATTTTACCCATTGTGTCCGTCGAGGCAACAGAAAAACTAGTTAAAGGACAGGTACCACTTTATAGTTTTAAACAGAGGGAATAGCTCAGAGGACATTTGCACATTTGACGATTATGTCAAAATCTCTCTCAGAGTTTTAACGTAATTTTTATATTTTAATTTTATTTTTTTACGTGATAACGTCTATTAAATCGATGATAGGACACTCGAATTGCGAGAATCTGACGCCGGAAAACTCAATTTGCGTTCAAAATGTTCGTCGTTCAATTTACGCGACAACAAAGTTGGTTTGCGGGAGAGTATCGCATGGGGGAGGTAAAAAAAATCGTTCAAATCGGTTAAGAGCAGAGAGTTCGATCGCATGAGAAAGCAAATCGTCTCAATCGTCTCTTCACAAGCAGACAAGGCGAAAATATGCAAGGTCTCCGACTTAGCGAACTAAAGGTGCACCCTTCATAGCACTCCCGTTATTGGAATCACTAAGGTACGTAAATACTTTTAATATTTCTCATACACACATACATTTATCAGTAGACAAGCCATCATCTTGTCTTCTGCACTCCTACACATATCAAGTGTACCTCCGTGTCTGCAATTCCCATAACATTGATTGGATCACCCCTCTTCGTACCTTATTCTTATCAGAATCCAATAGGAAATCCTAACCTTTGATATATTTGCATACTAAAAGCCGCGCGCTATCATACATACGAGCACATCTACGAACAGTGACATCCATACATACATATATATGCCAACCGAAGAAAGGAATAAATAAAAGCAGAAAGAAATAAGAGCAGAAAAGGCAACCTTAAGCCACCCGAGCAATTTTCAACTTTTAAGCCGTCTGTATACGGTGCGATTTTAAGCTGTCCTTATACGGTGCCATTTTTAAGCCGCCTTTATACGGTGCGATTTTAAGCCGTATTTATACGGTGCGATTTTTAAGCCATCATTAGATTTTGTAGCCTTTTCAATGCATTTCAACGCCAATTTTTCAAATTTTAAATCAATTTAGATGCTTATTACATCATATAACCATTAAATACCACTACAAGTCTACGGTTCAAATCTAAATTCCTACAACAAAAAATAAATAAAAATAAAGAGTGTTTAAAATAATTAAGAACGGTCTTTTATTTAACAAAGATTTGAAATAAATAGAAATAAGGGCTTATATTTACTTTAGGGGCGTTTCTGGGACTTGGTTGAAACTCGGTATGTATATGTCGATATGGCCTCCTGATTCCAAATCTGCAATCCGTTTTTGGGGATCGCGTCTAGCTTAGAAGTTATAGCCACTTAAATTTTGTATGGAAATGCAATGTAAACATTGTGGAAACAGACTTACGGCTATTTTTATTGCTGCCAGTCTCACTGTTTTAAAAATCCATTAATTGGTATATTTAATTTCTAAATGTTCGAGATGTGAAACAATATCAAGTTAAATAAGAATTTTGCAAAACAAAAGAAAATCTGTGCATGAAATATTTTGAACTTTCAGTTTCTTACTACTTTCTGTAAAATTATGCTAAAATATACGAAATTTTAGACGAACAAAATTATTTCGAAATAAAATTAATAACAAAACAAGTAAGAAAGCTAAAGTCGCCCAAGCTCGACATTGAAATACCCAGCGTCCGGGCATTATTGGCGCACTATGTTTTGCCTCTCCATTTGTGGGAGTGGATGTGGGCTGGCCACATACTTTTTTTCCTACGCCTTTCATTCGCCTTAGTCAACCTATGTTGTGAATTTGAAGCTTATACGTCTTTTAATTCACAAGTTACGGTAAACCCTTATTTGTGGGCGTGGCTCGAGGAGGACGACGTCCATTTTTTTCCAAGATATGTCCCTTTTCGTAGTTTATCAGAACACCAAATATTAATTAAATGTGGCAGGAGCGATTGTTCGAGGTTACCCACTTTGTGGAGCAAATTTCGGGCATGCTTGGGAAGTTCTAAAGGCGCGTTACGAAAATAAACGCCTCTTAATCGACCACCAGCTGAAAACCCTGTTTGATCTGATTGAAGAAGAAACCATCGAAGGGATTCTGCGAATACAAAACACTGTCAACGAGTTAGTCCATTTCTGCTCCAGTCGCTTGCCGGCTCCTACGATTGCGCATTGGGAGCAATCACTTTCATCGCATCGAGAGCCTCTAACATGGAAACAGATGAACGAATTTCTCAGCAACAGATACGAAGTCGTCGAGCGCCTTTCCAGCTTTACCAAGGTCAAAGCGCAAGTTCTAACGTCGAGTCCATCGAGTTCGTCAACCAACGAATTCCATGCACAAGAGCAGACCGCCGGATCGTGGTTTTTATGCCATGGAACTCATCCTTTACGGCAGTGTGCCCAATTTCTAAAAATTCCGGTCGCAGAACGCTTTAAAGTTGCAACAAAATCGAAGCGCTGCCTCAACTGTCTTGCTACTAAGCATCAGAAGTCCAAATGTCCTAGCAACTTCAACTGTGCGAAGGGCCAACAACGCCACCATACTTTGCTGCATTTTCCGAATGCCTACGCAACACCGGATAGCCAAGTTTCTTCACCCCCACCGACATCTCCTCCGGAGATGGGTTCGTCCCCGGCGAGCCAACCGGCGTATAGTTTTGCGCAATCGAAGACTTCGAATGCCGTGAGCGCTCCTACTCCTTCTACGTCACAAGCACACGCACACGTCTCCGTCAATCACACCCAGGTGCTTTTGCCGACGGCCATCGCACATATCGTACATAATGGAGAAAGATTTTTGGTGCGAGCACTCTTAGATCAGGGCTCGCAAAGTACATTTATCACTGAGCGGATTCAGCTGCAATTACAGCTTCCAACAACACCCAAAGTATGCAATGTGTCCGGCATGGCCGGCCATTGCACTTAAATTTCAAAAGAAGGAGTGAACCATCATGCTCGCATCGCCTCGTTCCACGGTTGAGGAAAGGCTTGACGCAGTGATGCTGCCAAAGTTGACAAATTGGCTTCCAGCCAAACGGGTCTTCGATTTGGATCCCCAAGAGACTTCATCGCTTGAGCTCGCCGACCCACATGTAACACGTCCGGGCCGCATCGATATGGTCATCGGCTCCGACATCATGCAAAAATTATTGTTCGGGTGGTATTTGAGTGGGCCCATCGCCAGCGAATCCACCGAAGCGTTTACGACGCAGGTCTCCTCCGGAGACGCCAACGAGTCGCTCCACGAGCTGCTCAAATCGTTTTGGAAACAAGAAGAAATCCCTAGCTCTCCTCCATCTCTTCCAGAGGACATATATTGTTAAGAGCTGCATGCTCAAACTACTGTCCGAAATTGCGAATGTAGATCGTGTTTTCTAAATCCGCCCTCCGCTTAGGGTCATCACGGTTCGGAGCGCTGACGCAATACAAAAGCCTGGAGAAAAGGCTTGCGCGGCAGCCACTTATGCGTGATATCTATAATTCAGTGTTGTCTGAATATTTAACATACGATCTAATGGGGCCATGCCCTAATTTTGAAATTATATGTGAAAATAATTTCTTCTCCTTTTATCTTCCCCATCATGCTGTTATGAAGCCAGAGAGTACGTCTACCAAAGTGCGCGTCGTCTTCTACGCCTCCCAGAAAACCTCGTCCTCGCTATCTCTGAATGATGTGCTTCATGTTGCAACGGTACTACAAACGGATTTGGTCATCCTGTTCCTCAACTGGCGCCTTTATCGTTTCGTGTTCAATGGGGACATCGAAAAGATGTATCGACAAATCCTGGTGCACGAAGATAATGGAGCATTTCAACGCATCCTATTTCGCGAAGAAGAGACGGGACCGGTCAGGGACTATGAATTGAAAACCGTGACGTTTGGAGTCAATTGTGCTCCATTTTTGGCCATTCGAACGCTTCATCAACTGGCAAACGACTCGGCTCACGACGCTCCCCAAGCGGCATTCATTTTGAAGAATGACACATACGTCTACGACGTTCTATCAGGTGGTCATACACTCGAAGCGGCCTGTGCAGCAAAAAACGCAACTCATTCGCACGCTCGGTTCAGCGGGATTTTCGTTGAAGAAGATGACTGGTCAAACGCAGTTCGGCTTCATCACAAGGCCCGTTGAAATTCCAGAAACCTTACGACTAATATCCCTCATTCTTTCGCAACACCTCCCCTTCCCCCTATCTTTGTTTGTGACTGCTCATCTGCTCATCGTAACCTCCTATTCGTTTCGGACAAGTGCCATGGAAAGACGATTGTGCGTGGTGTGCAACAGGGCCCACGGCCTGAGTCGCTGTCGATGCTTCTGCCGCTGGACCGTGGAGAAGCGATTGCTGGCGACGCAGCAAAAGAAATGTTGTTTCGCCTGCCTTGATTCGTCGCATCTGAGGCGAGACTACCGTGCGCAGGGAAGCTGCAAAATTTGTGGGCACCGGCATCACACGCTGCTTCACCGAGAGCCACACGTGCAGCCACCCGAGGAATCCGGCCCGTGGCGACCCCAAAGGGACCGAGAGCCTCTCCCTACAGCGCCATCACGTCGACGCCGTTCTCGCCGACGCCACCACTCCCGGTCAGCCCGCCACCACCTTGAAGAACGCCGCCCAAGGAGCCGCTAACCGCCGTCCCCCAGAGGGACATCATGAAATGTGCTGTCGCGGACGCTCCAACGTCGAGAGGTGCTGCTCGCCGTCTATGTCCCGACGTCGGGAACGAGATGATGGCCGTCCCACGGTTAGCTGGGTTTCCTCGCCGGCACAAAGTTCAGCATCATCCCTGGCCCCCGATAGAGGCGAAGACTGGCCAGCCCCAAGACCAAGAGACATGGCCATCATTCGGGATCTGATGCAGGAGGTGCGCGAGTACCTGCACAGTCGAGACAAGTAAGCAGGAAAACCCGGTTGCGTAGCCCAATGCGGGCAGTATGTTCGTTCTTCGCTGTAGTCGCTGCGCAGCCGAGCCTTTAATACACGGCGAAAGAATCGTCCTAACGAGTACTTTTCATATTTTCTACAGCGCTAGCTCGTCGGAAAGCTCCTTCCCGATGAGAAGGAGAGAGTGACAGTGGTTGATCGCTTCCGCTGCAATACGCACACCACAAATCGAAAGCGCAATTTTATATCTCTCGGTAAAACCTCCAAAAATATATATATAAAAAAAAGTGAAGTGAATAATAAGAAAAGAAAATATATCCCGACATAATTTGTTGAAAAGAAAAAAATGAAGAAGATAAAAAAACCCAATCGCCACGAAGGCAGATCTTAATTTATAAAAACAAGAGAACCCTTTTATTAAATCATATTCAAGTCGCCAAGGAGAAGCATTTTAATTCCTAATATAAGTCTCGATAAAACGAAGTAACGCGTCGCGCAATCCGTCCAATCCAGCTATTCTTCTGAAGAACCAGCACGCCGATCCGGAAATCACAGGTACGTCTCCTCCTTGTTGTCCCTCACACTAACACACTGCTTCCAGAGAATCGTACACCAAACGAGCAGTTTTATCAGCCATCGCTTGATTAGTTGATCCCGCCGGCTGGCTAGCTCCAGTCATTGTATCAGCAAAAATCCTGATGCAGAACATCTAGCTGTGCAGCCTCAACTGGGATGACGTCTTACCGGAGAACCTGAATACACTCTTTAAAGCTTTTTTGCAGAATTTGCCGCTAGTTGACCTTATAAAAATTCCTAGATGGACACATTACGACCCTAGTCAACGACCTCAGTTACTTGCCTTCTGTGACGCTTCGGAAAAGGCATATGCCGCATGCATCTACCTACGAAATAAAACTTCCTTGAATGAATTCGCTACGTCCCTAATATTTTCAAAAACCAGAGTAGCACCCATCAAAAGTCTCTTGCTCTCCGCAATGTTGGCATCTATTCGTAACGAAATTGAAGTGGATCTGGCAAATATTTTCTGTTGGACCGACTCTACATTTGTTTTAGCATGGTTTCGAAAACCCTCGTGTACTTGGTCAGCATTTGTAGGCAATCGTGTCTACAAAATTCTCGAAAGATCCAATTTTATTGAATGAAATCATATCAGATTCGAAGATAATCCTGCCGACTTGGCAAGTCGCGGATGCTCGCCACAAGATTTGGCCTCCTCGTCGATTTGGTGGCATGGCCCCCCGTGGCTAAGCCAATCGGAATCCGAATGGACATATTCACAAGCTGGACCCGATTTGACAACCGAATTGGAGAAAAGGCCCTACAAAACAAATTTTTTTGCCGCACCAGTAAAGAGAGATGTATTAGAAAGATTATCTTGTTTTTCACGTGCCCTTCGCGTGCTATCTTACTGTTTCCGCTTTTATCATTACAATTGTGAAACTGATCCGAACCAAATTGTCATCGTAAGCCGTGACATTAAGCCTCATGAAACTGCTTTCGTCAAAAAACGCCTCATCATCCTTGAGCAACGACTTCATAATGCCAACGATATTGCCTCTCTCACCCATAAACGCATGCTACCCTCTAAAAGCACTTTTCTTCCTTTAAACCCTTATCTTGATCCAGATTTCATTCTGCGAGTTAACGGGCGCCTCACAACCTCCAAGTCCTTGAGTTTATCAGAGACTGGTCCCATCATTCTTCCATATATTTAAATGCCCATCAACGAAATTGCTGGTCCAAATCGTGAACAATATCTCGCTTCATGGGGGAAGTGCCCTAATGCTTAGAACCTACGGATCTCACAGCCCTAACACCAGGTAATTTCCTCATTGGAGGACCCCTCCTTTCTACAGTCGATCCACCTCTACACGAAAAACCCTTATCCATTATAAACAGAGGTGCCCAAAGTGTTAGCTCCAAGTGTGAATGAGCGTAAAAGAGAGCATTTTTTCACACGCATAAAAACTGTGAGCGGGAGATGAAAAAGTATAAAAGACGATCGAAATTAAAGCAAAATTCCACATGTAATCGAGAAGCGAAGCGAACAACCGAAGCGAGCCAAAAAACGAAGTCACGTCAATCTTTCAAATCAGTGCTATGATGAACTTCGCAGAGGGAAGACATGTGTCGCTCTATTTTATTTTTTTAATCCTTTTTTCGTAAAATTTTTAGTTTTGACTCAGTTAGAGTGCGTTGAGAGTTTAGTATGCTATAGACTTTCGGCGAGGTAGGACCTATGTCGCTCGATTTTTTCTTACTCTCTAGCGTTTTTAATTTTATGTGTTTGTTGTATCACTACAGATACATGCAATCTTATTGCGCCTGTAGTGGTGGGCAGCTCTGATTATAAACCACTGGCGCCGTGTACGAGCCATAATACTTTCTTGTGCGAACGATGGAAGCATGAGTATTTGAACGAGCTACACAAGCGTTATCGGTGGAAATTACCACGAGACAATCTGAAAGTGAATGATTTCGTCGTTATTCGGCAAGATAATCTGTCAGGTACCGAATGGCGAGTGGGCCGTATTGTCAAAACTTATTTAGGATCAGACGATAGAGTCAGGGTAGCAGACATACGTACCATCAAGGGAATTTGTACTCGTCCTATATCAAAACTTATTGTACTTCCGACAAATTAACAGACAAGCAAACAAAATAATATATATATAAATACAATAAGAATCAACATCCAATTTTCACTATCTTCGTCCTACTTTATAGATCAATGTTATCTAAACGTTAACATCAGTATCGCTGTCGCTTATGCTGCCGTCATCATCCACTCTCCCAGTATCCAAATTTTGAATTAATGGCAACAGAAGTGCGACGCCGGTCTGTCACCAAATAACGATACTCCCTTAATTGCTAAGCTCACTCACATCTTCGGAGGGATTGCAAGAGCCAAGGACGCCCCAGTATAAGAACCTATCGTCTTAGTGCCCACAGCTCAGGTCAAAATTCGAACCCAACACCTTAATCACTCGGTCCGAGCATTGATCGATCCATGCAGCGAGAGCAGCGTTATATCGGCGGAATTAATAAAAAGGCTCTAGCTCTCCACTTGAACATGCGGCGAATTTCAAAAATGTTCCGTCACTCTCAGTCCTCACTTCGACTCAACGCACACATTTAGGTTCAAGGTACAAGCCAGCACAGAACGCTATTCCACACATCTGCAGAATTTTAACTGGAGTGTACCGGAGCGGTTCGACCATGTTGTGCTAGCGGACAGTGCTTTCCATTTTCGATCCTCATGCAAACTAGTCCTTGGTGGCAATATTTATCCCAAGATGTTGCGTCCAGGCATTCTCTCTCGCTCTCGCGGTACTCCAATAGCACAAAACTCGATCTTCGGCTCTTTGATTATTGGGCCGGTCTCCCCATCACGGAACTCTTCGCTGTAATTTTTTGCTGCAAGGGGCACGTGAAATGCAGCTGTGTACTCGACATTAGTAGTCGCGGCGAATTCATTTCGATTAGTCGCTCTTTTTATGACGCGTCGCGATATCGGACTATTTTTTGTGCTTATCCACGGTGTGTTTTTTCATCACTTGTTATAATAAATTTGCATCATATCAGAATTCGCGTATCGGACCTGGCTCGGCGTCCTAACATTTATTTGATTATTCTATGCATTAAATGTGTGTTTTATTCGGTTACGGCGAAAAAATATAATTCTATTGAAGAAATCAGATTTTGGATATCGCGTCCTTATTTTGATTGGAACCAAGAAAGAAAACGCGAGTATAGTTCTTCTGGCATTTATCAACTTTGGAGAGAAGTCCTAATTCTATCGTTTCTCTTAATTAAAGGGCATCAATCGAACTACACCCTGGCTCAAGTCGACAAGTGAGTATAATTAATCCATTCAAAATTTTCAGCAAGAAAAAACAATGAAATTCAGTATTTTCTGTAATTGTTTGTATTTTATTCGCTTTTTTGATCAAGTAAGAAAATTAGTTGAAAAATGGCTAGTTACGGAAATTTTACTTACTGGATTAGAAAAAGAGCGACAGAAATCAAAATACAAGATAACAGCAGACTCATCGACAAACAGCGGCTGGAGGGTGTTCAACGTTTTCCTAGATTGGCTGTTAAAAAAGCATGATTCCGTTGTAGGAAAAGTTCAAATATTCAACACCTTTGTATACGCAGGAATCAAAGCCACTATAGAAGCACCAAATATACACAGAACGTTGATGTGAACAAAACCGAGAATTGGATATTGCCAAGAAGTGTTGACCGTCACTGGATGTTAGTAATTGTACAAAACAAAATTTTATACGTATTTGACTCACTCAGACCGCACAATTACAATGAAATAGCCAAAAATATTACAATATTTTTGAAATGGTCGCTAATCTTACTAACTTACTTACCAATAAATTCATCATTAATAAAAACATTATTCCACAATGTACCCAACAAAACAACATGATAGATTGCGAGGTATTCACTTTACAATTTGCAGAATATTTTTTTACATATTTAGCAAAAGAACAGGAATTGTGTTAAAACAATATATGGACATGCTCAGCAAGTCGGAGGTGACAGCGAAATATGATTCGTCCACGCTGCGTAGATATATTCAGAGTTGCAAGTCGTGTGTCACCTCCATCGAAAAATTGAGTGTGCAAATGGGTGAGAGCAAGGAAATTTGAGTGTATTATTTGCCCAAGAGACTGCCTAGCGCAATGCGAATAGGATGGGAGCGAGATTTGCGCAAGCAGCAGCATATTCCAACATTTTCTGAATTTTGTACTTATCTGGAGGCACACCACCAGATGATGGTCACATCACAAGGAGCATCAAGTAATCAAGGTACTAAAGGTCCCCATAAGGGTGCACCATCCACCACACGGACGGAAACCAAAGCGTTTTCGACTACACGGGAAAAACCTATTTGCGTTCTATGTACCAATGAGAAACATTGCGACTGGGAATGTAGTGCCTTCAAAAAGATGACTATTCAGGAACGAAGAAATGGTGTGAAGAAGTATAACTTATGTTTCAACTGCTTAGGCGTCAAGCATACGGCTGCAAAATGTGACAGCTAAAGCAAATGTTCAGTGTGAGGTGGTCGGCATCATACGCTTATCCATCTGCAACCATATAATGAACCAAATGACTCTCCGCAGAAGGCTGAATATGGATTGAATGAAACTAAACAATGTTTGTCCACATCAATTACGCATGATGACGTCTTGTTGCCTACTGCACTAATAAGGGTATTGGATGCGAATTTAGAGGAGTTAAAACTTGCAGACCCACATTTTTATCAACCACGAGGAGTGGATATACTGTTGGGAAACGATATCTGTGATGAATTGATACGGGAGGATCTTAGACGCTCAGAAGGGGATGCTCCAATAGCGCAGCTTACGTCATTGGGATATATTGTATCAGGAAAATGTTGTGACCCGACATCTCGACAGATCACTATCTCCACCATGTGTAATGCGTTACGGGATGAATTGCAGAAGTTTTGGGAGATGGAAGAAATCCCAGTGCAGCAAACTACATCGGACGAAGACGAATGGTGTGAAGCCTTCTATAGAAAAACTCACCATCGATTATCAGATGGGAAATATCTAACAGTTACCTATCCTTACGGAATTTAATTCTCCATTAGTCATTGGGGCCTCTAGGAACATAGCATACAAGCGATTTTTACAACTGGAACGTCGTCTTTTTGCAGACAACGACCTTCGTCAAGAATATCAAGCAACAATTGAAGAATATCTAGATCTGGGACAAATGAAACGAGTGACTACCTCTGAAGACTCACATAAGCTGCAGCGGGAGGGTAAAACTCATTTTTCCTGGTGCTATCTGCCACATCATCCGGTCGTGAAGGAGTCCAGCACCACGACTAAGGTCTGGATTGTGTTTGATGCCTCCACTCGGACACAAAACGGTAGAAGTCTAAATGATATATTGGCAACCGGGCCCATATTGCATACCGATCTGCTTGGCGTTCTCATTTCATGGAGAAGCTTTGCCTTTGCTTTCACAGCGGATATGAAAAATATTTATCGGTGTGGAGCAATGAACGATACGTGTGCTCAATATCAGCGAATTCTCTGGAGAAATATTCCGCACGAACCGATGGAGGAGTTATATTGCAACACGGTTATGTTCGGAACACGGTCGGTGCCATATACTGCCTTACGCACTTTTCAACAGCTTGTAGAGGATGAAGGAAGCAGATATCCACTGGCTGTGGAGACTCTTAGAAAACATGTCTACGTTGACGATGTGTTCTCGGGAGGCCACTCTGTTGAACAAGCATGCAAACGGCAATCACAGGTAACTGCATTGCTATCACTCAGAGCTTTCAAGTTGAGGAAATGGGCGAGCAATGATAAACGTATATTGAATGTAATTCCAGTACAAACTAGGGAAGAAACTCCAGCTCTTCACTTCAATGGAAATGACAGCGTTAAAACTTTGAAATTGCTATGGAATACGAAGACGGATACCCTTACTTTTAGCATAAATTTTGAAACGACGTCAGTCGCCAACACGAAACGTTCTATCTTTTCTTTAATAGCGAAGCTATTCGATCCATTGGGATTAATCAATCCAGTCGTGATTCAAGGTAAAATCATACTGCAGAGCTTGTGGGCGGAGAATCTGCAATGGGATGAACCAGTTTCATTAAAAATTCTACGACAATGAGAAGGATATGTAGAAAGGCTTAAAGATATTTCGGAAATTAGCATACCTCGTTGGGTAGGAACAGTGAAGGAGAATAACAACCCTTCATTTCACATCTTCTGCGACGCATCTGCAGCAGCCTATTCCGCAGTGGTGTACATTCGGATGTCGGACCCGAAAGGCTCCTACCGTACTTCCATAATTATGGCAAAATGTAGGCTGAACCCCCTTAAAGCAAAGCTGACGATTCCGCGTGCGGAATTAGCGGCTGCAGTTCTAGCGATAAGACTGTTTAATCACGTGAAGCAGCATCTGACATTTACAGTTGATCAAAGAAACAGGTTTTTTTGGACAGACTCCATGATCGTTTTAGGCTGGATAAGAGAAGATCGCAATAATTGGACAATATATGTGGCCAATCGGCTTCAACTCATAGCGAACGCTTCGTACACACATCAATGGCGACATGTGAGAAGTAAGGACAATCCAGCTCACATATCCACAAGGGGGATGAGCGCAGCCAAGCTAAAAGGGTCGGCCCTCTGGTGACATGGCCCGGATTGGCTGGAGTGGGAATCACACCGGTGGCCCCAAAACGAAGTATGATCTCCTCTACCTGAAATTTAAATGAGAGTCATAACACATCTGAGCACGACCGAAACCGACCATTTAACACAATTTATTGAACGCTCGACACTATCATTCGAGTCATCGCATATTGTTATCGGTTTTTTTATAATTGCAGAAAACAACGTTCTACAAGGAAGACGGGCACCCTGACTGTTGAAGAGTTACAAACCGGGCTTATGGCAATCATCCGGATAGTGCATATAAACGAATTTTATCACGAATACGCTAATTTAAGTTGAAATAAAGAAGTGTTGCCGCAAAGCTCTCTGAAGGCCCTTAATCCAACTTTTGATAAAGATAAACAGGGGATCCGGTTAAGAGGCCGTCTGCGCCATTTTATTCTGCCTGAAAATAGGAAGCATCCATATATACTGTCATCAAAACATCACTCTTCAGATTTGGTAATAAGGCACATGCATAGAATCACCATGCATGGAGGTGTATCGTTAACCTTGGCGCAAGTGCGAAACAGCTTCTGGATTTTTAATAGTAGAACGAAGGTACGCTCTCTTATTCATCGGTGTATAACCTGTTACAAAAACAAACCAAAGGTACATCAACACTTGATAGGCGATCTTCCAGCTGCACGAGTACGTCCGGCAAGAGCATATTCTGCAGAGGGTGTAGATTATGCTGGCCCGATAAGTATCTCACCATCAAAAGGGAGAGGACGGACATCAATTGAAGGATATATTGCTCTGTTCATTGGCTTAGTATCGAAAGCTCTACATTTGGAAGCCGTGGGAGAACTGTCTACAGAAGCATTCTTAGGAGCCATGCAACGTTTTATTGGGAGTAGAGGCATTTGTCGTGATATTTACATTGACCAAGGTACCAATTTTATAGGAGCTGATCGGAAATTACGGGAACAATACGCTGCATATGAACAAGTTGTTCAACAGAATGCAAATTTCTTCAGTAGTAAAGGAATCCAGTGGCATTTCAATCCGCCTTCCACTCCTCATTTTGGAGGCCTATGGGAGGCAGGCATTAAGTCGATTAAATATCATTTGAAGCGGACGATGGGACCCCAATTTTTAACATTTGAAGAGCTAACTACAGTCCTGGTACGAATAGAATCATGTCTCAATTCTAGACTACTCTGCCCACTGACCAATGATCCAGACGATATAAGTGTGTTAACCCCAGGCCATTTCCTAATTGGTGATGCGCTATTGTCCCCTCCTGAACCGGAAAGTGATAAACAAAGTCTTTCGAATCGTTGGAAAATTTTTCAATTCACAGTTATGGCGGCAATTGAGTAAGGAATATTTAGCTCGATTGCAAAGGCGACCAATATGGATGCATCGAGCTGACAATCTTAAGGTGAATCACATCGTGCTGATTCGGGATGAACGACTTCCATGTAGCCGTTGGGCACTGGGAAGAATTCTATCAACGCATGCTGGATTGGATGGAGTGGTTCAAGCAGTTACATTAAAAACAGCAAACGGAGTTTTACAGCGACCTACAAGTAAGCTTTGTCCATTGCCAATGTCTGAGTGCGATGGAGAACCAACTAATAGTTGTTAACCGCTGATTTAGACTTTCCATACTGCTCGATGGTCAGAGCTTCGCTCCATAATGAATTTGTCGAAATTTCATTCTGGTGGGGAGAATGACATGCTATCATACCAATGTGACGTGTGTGAAACCAGACTAATTGATCGAAAGTGGGAAAAGCACATCACTATTTAAGAAAAAACAAAAACACATCTCTTGCAATTTTTTTTTATCGCTTGTTTTTCTAAGATTGTCATCATGTAGGACTGTAGGTCTAACTGTCGACGTCGAAAAGCCTCTGTCGCGATGGGGAAATACACCATTAGGCAGGTATAGGAAATTCAACAAATTGGGGAAATTCACCAAAAAGCTACCAACAAAAACCTTAAGCAGGAATAGGAAATTCAACAAATTCGAGAAATTCACCAGAAAGCTACCACCAATAATACGGGTAGACACAAAGGGGTACTATGATGCCACTTGCAAGAAAATTATCAAAGAAACACGGCGTCGGCTCGGGTTTTTTATATTGCTTTAAAAGTTATAATTGAAGCTTTAATAAATGTATTGCGATATGCTTTTGCTTAATGTGCACGAATGTTTTCATTTTGTAATAAATTCACATACATTTTTGACTACGGCTACGAATTCGATTGTTCATAGAATTTAGAATTTTTGCTGAAACAGTGTGATCAAAAAGTTATGTGCACAAGGTAGGACTAAAAGAAGAATTTCTATTTCTCCTTAATATTGAAAATCCTTGATTAGTTTTATGTTTTTCAAGCTTTTCATGGCATTTTATGAGTTTGGTAGATATTTTATATGTAATGTACTCGAAAATCGCCCAAAATTAAAAATAAAAGTGGCAATGCATTTCACCACAGCAGAGCTAAAGATTTCGCTGCCATAGCATGCTTCTCTTTTCCTCACGCTATATGCCTTTGTTGAAGCAGCGTAGCTCTAACACATTGCAGGGATTAGGAGGAAGAAGAGTTAGACCTACAGTCCTATATGATTGTCATATTTTGTCTTATTTTTTTTTGACAAATTGAGGTGCTGATTATGTATGGCAACTTTTTTTTAGTTTGGTTGCCTTTCGCGCAAGGCAACCAAATTGCGATTACGTATGGCAACTAGAACATGCAGCTGATTTTTTAGTTGCCTTGTTAGTTGCCTCACAAATTTTGTAGCGATTACGGATGGCAACGCTTTTTCGGTTCGGTTGCCTTAACAGTCAAAACAAGGCAACTGCTATTTAGCAGTTGCCTTTTCCATTTTTCAGTTGCCTGGGGGTGCAATAGTTCGTAAAATGGAACATAGTTAAATGAAATTTTTTTCAAATACAAAAGTATTGTAATTATTGATAGTTTTTATCTATTAAAGACAAAATGGTGATAGCAAAAAAAAAATATTCACAAAAATTAAAGGAGGTTTTGGAACAGCATCCAGATATAGGGCGGTGAAAGATTTGGAATACATTTGCCGAATAGCTGAATCGTTAAGTACTAACTTTAGTTTAATGAAATAATCCAATGATTCCATTAATGTACATGATTCCAGAATGTACTAAAAATCCAGATTTTCTGTAAAGATCCAGTTTCGAAGAATTTTTTAAGCCTCTATTATGTTCCACATATTCGTCGCTGTAGAACATTTTGCTCTCCTTTTAGCACTATGCATATTGGTGTTTGTTCCAAAACCATATTAAAGACATTTCCACATCTATCCACGTCGCGTTTTATTCATCGAGTACATAGCGCGATGTCTCATTGCTTAGTTGAATTAAGAACAATTTAAATGGATTTTGAACGTGCCGGCTGCTTGGCTGTTGCAATTTTTTCAACGTATTACGAATCCTCCTGTGCGCCCTGGTCTCTAATTTTCAGTGGGTAAAAAGATCTCCTAAATAACCTCCAAATATTTCTATTTATCGCATAATTTGTGAACCTGATGCATAAACTTTTCAAAAAAACTGTTTCAAATCAACAAATTTCAAAAAATATTGTTGCTTTCTTGAAACATATATTTTTAGTTGCCGAAAATGCTAGATTTTCAGTTGGCAACGCGACGCAACAGTCAACCAAAATAAGTTGCCATCCGTAATCGCAATTTCTAGTTCGGTTGCCTTAATAGTTCGGTTGCCTCTGAGGCAACTCAACTTTTTTTGGTTGCCATACATAATTATGTTTATAATAATTATGATTATAATCAGCACCTTAATTTCCTTCAAACACAAGCTAGTTATATTGCATTAAGTCGATTAACGACCAAGTTTCATCTTAAAAACATCTGTTTTGTAAGATTAATAAAATAAGAGACTGAGAACCATAATTCGTGTTCCATTTCTTGAGCCATCGTTCCACAAATCCAAAGGGGCGGAAGCATTGGTATTTGCTGCAGCGAGCTGCAACGATCTCGGAAAAATTAACTTAATTCACACGAAGAATCATGTGGACATATGTATGTTACATACACTGAGCTAAATTAAACATTGTGTAATCAGCAACGGTTCGTAGTATACCACGACTGTATTTCTAATGGAAACAAGTAAAGGTGTTATAGTCAAGCGAGCGTGACAATAAAATACCCGACACAGACACAGATGTTCAAATAATTTTTATACCCGACACACTCTGTCTGAAAAAAAAATTGCTCTTAAGTCGAAGTTTTTCAAGATATTTTGATGAAATTCGATATTTGAACTTGTTTAAAGGCAAGTAATATGATTTCAAAAATTTGTTAAAGTGGGCGTGGCATAAGGGCGTTTTTTGAAGATTGCCTCCTACAACCGAAATGCAAATGGGACTTGAACAAAATTTGGCACTTATGCTTCCTATGTAGCCAATAACATCATCTCCAAAATTTTTTTTGACAGGTCCATTATTAAGGGTACCTCTAGTACTAGTGTCTGTCACAAAAATCTCAAAACTGACCCAAAATCTGACTTTTTGGAAATAATTCAATGAAACTTAGAATTTGAGCGTATATTAAATCTTACGATTAGAAATCAAAAAAGCTGGAAAAGTGGGAGTGGCGAAGATCTATCAATCTATCGATCTATCAATCTTTCAATCTATCAATCTGTCAATCAGTCAATCTATCAATTTCTCAATCTATCAATCTTTCAATATATTTATCCATCAATCTATAATTCTGTAAATCTGTTAATTTATCAATCTTTCAATCTATCAACCTACCAATCTTTCAATCTTTCAATCTATCAATCTCTTAATATATCAATCAATCAATCTATCAATCCGTCAATCAATCAATCTATCAATCTTTCTATCTATCAATTCTTACAACTCACAAAAATGCTGATATCTCACGACACACGCACCAATGTCGCACGCGCACCAATGTCGCACACGCACCAATGTCGCATATAGCTTAAAACATTCAGGCAGACTTCACCTTTCAAACAAAAAAAACTGCATGCAAATCGGTTCAGCCAGTGCCGAGAAAGTTCAACACAAACACATTTCGCAACATTATTTTATATATATAGAAGATGTACTCGAAAATCGCCCAAAATTAAAAATAAAAGTGGCAATGCATTTCACCACAGCAGAGCTAAAGATTTCGCTGCCATAGCATGCTTCTCTTTTCCTCACGCTATATGCCTTTGTTGAAGCAGCGTAGCTCTAACACATTGCAGGGATTAGGAGGAAGAAGAGTTAGACCTACAGTCCTATATGATTGTCATATTTTGTCTTATTTTTTTTTGACAAATTGAGGTGCTGATTATGTATGGCAACTTTTTTTTAGTTTGGTTGCCTTTCGTGCAAGGCAACCAAATTGCGATTACGTATGGCAACTAGAACATGCAGCTGATTTTTTAGTTGCCTTGTTAGTTGCCTCACAAATTTTGTAGCGATTACGGATGGCAACGCTTTTTCGGTTCGGTTGCCTTAACAGTCAAAACAAGGCAACTGCTATTTAGCAGTTGCCTTTTCCATTTTTCAGTTGCCTGGGGGTGCAATAGTTCGAAAAATGGAACATAGTTAAATGAAATTTTTTTCAAATACAAAAGTATTGTAATTATTGATAGTTTTTATCTATTAAAGACAAAATGGTGATAGCAAAAAAAAAATATTCACAAAAATTAAAGGAGGTTTTGGAACAGCATCCAGATATAGGGCGGTGAAAGATTTGGAATACATTTGCCGAATAGCTGAATCGTTAAGTACTAACTTTAGTTTAATGAAATAATCCAATGATTCCATTAATGTACATGATTCCAGAATGTACTAAAATCCAGATTTTCTGTAAAGATCCAGTTTCGAAGAATTTTTTAAGCCTCTATTATGTTCCACATATTCGTCGCTGTAGAACATTTTGCTCTCCTTTTAGCACTATGCATATTGGTGTTTGTTCCAAAACCATATTAAAGACATTTCCACATCTATCCACGTCGCGTTTTATTCATCGAGTACATAGCGCGATGTCTCATTGCTTAGTTGAATTAAAAACAATTTAAATGCATTTGAACGTGCCGGCTGCTTGGCTGTTGCAATTTTTTCAACGTATTACGAATCCTCCTGTGCGCCCTGGTCTCTAATTTTCAGTGGGTAAAAAGATCTCCTAAATAACCTCCAAATATTTCTATTTATCGCATAATTTGTGAACCTGATGCATAAACTTTTCAAAAAAACTGTTTCAAATCAACAAATTTCAAAAAATATTGATGCTTTGTTGAAACATATATTTTTAGTTGCCGAAAATGCTACATTTTCAGTTGGCAACGCGACGCAACAGTCAACCAAAATAAGTTGCCATCCGTAATCGCAATTTCTAGTTCGGTTGCCTTAATAGTTCGGTTGCCTCTGAGGCAACTCAACTTTTTTTGGTTGCCATACATAATTATGTTTATAATAATTATGATTATAATCAGCACCTTAATTTCCTTCAAACACAAGCTAGTTATAATGCATTAAGTCGATTAACGACTAAGTTTCATCTTAAAAACATCTGTTTTGTAAGATTAATAAAATAAGAGACTGAGAACCATAATTCGTGTTCCATTTCTTGAGCCATCGTTCCACAAATCCAAAGGGGCGGAAGCATTGGTATTTGCTGCAGCGAGCTGCAACGATCTCGGAAAAATTAACTTAATTCACACGAAGAATCATGTGGACATATGTATGTTACATACACTGAGCTAAATTAAATATTGTGTAATCAGCAACGGTTCGTAGTATACCACGACTGTATTTCTAATGGAAACAAGTAAAGGTGTTATAGTCAAGCGAGCGTGACAATAAAATACCCGACACAGACACAGATGTTCAAATAATTTTTATACCCGACACACTCTGTCTGAAAAAAATATTGCTCTTAAGTCGAAGTTTTTCAAGATATTTTGATGAAATTCGATATTTGAACTTGTTTAAAGGCAAGTAATATGATTTCAAAAATTTGTTAAAGTGGGCGTGGCATAAGGGCGTTTTTTGAAGATTGCCTCCTACAACCGAAATGCAAATGGGACTTGAACAAAATTTGGCACTTATGCTTCCTATGTAGCCAATAACATCATCTCCAAAATTTTTTTTGACAGGTCCATTATTAAGGGTACCTCTAGTACTAGTGTCTGTCACAAAAATCTCAAAACTGACCCAAAATCTGACTTTTTGGAAATAATTCAATGAAACTTAGAATTTGAGCGTATATTAAATCTTACGATTAGAAATCAAAAAAGCTGGAAAAGTGGGAGTGGCGAAGAGGCGGGTTTCATAAAAATATTTAGCAAAAGTCGGTATTTGTGGCCACTTATGGCCTTAAACACCTCTTGATATTAAAATTTATTTGAACATGTGTGTATGTGTCGGGTATTATATTGTCAGGCTCGCCTGACTGTAACACCCTTACTTGTTTATATCAAGAGGTGTTTAAGGCCATTAGGGGCCCCATATACCGACTTTTATTAAATTTCTTTATGAAAACCGCGCCTTTGCCACGCCTACTTTTCCTTTTTTTTATTTTAATCGGAGGCTTAAATATACGCTCAAATTCTAAGTTTCATTGAAATATTTCGAAAAAGACAGTTTTTGGAGTTTTGTGACAGACCCTATTTATGGAGGCAGCCTCAATAATGGACCGATCAAGTACATTTTTTGGGAGGACGTTTATGGATAGAAAGGAAGCCAAAGTCCCAAGTTTCGTTCAAGTTTCATTTGAATTTCGGGTGTAGGAGACAACTTTCGAAAAACGCCTTCTGCCCCGCCCACTTTTTAAATTTTTGGAAACCATATTACATGCCTTTAAACATGTTCATATATCAAATTTCATCAAAATATCTTTAAAAACTTCGATTTTAGAGCAGTTTTCGTGATTTTCGTAACAGACCCTAGTACTGGAGGTACATCTAAAAATTGTCCGATCGGGTCCATTCTCGAACTTGTTCTTACTTATGTCCCCGTGAGCACGCATACCAAATTTTGTCAAGATAGCTCAACTTCTTCGATAAGAAAACTGTATACAAACAGACAGACGGACAGACATGGCTTAATCGAATCTCCTGGTGACGCTGATCATTTCTTTATACATTTTCTATGGGTTATCTTGACTGGTTCTGGGTGTTACACACAACCACACAAACGCAATATACCCTCGACACAGAGTGTGTCGGGTATAAAAATATGGTACGAACGTATTCAAACTAGTTGAAAAAACCTTTTTAAATTAAAATAAAACTTTATTTGTTTTTCAAATTAAAAACGAAAAAAATACGACTTTTAATTTGGCAAGCATGGTATCGCTGTCGAGCACATGAAAAGAATACAAGAGTTCCGAAGTTCAAATCCCACACCCAGCAATTCAAAAGCAGTAAATAAAAATCAACAAAGCCAAACATAAAAACACATTTAAGGGTGTTATAACCAGACGAACCCGACAATAAAATACCACACGCAGATAAAGGATAACCGAAATATGTGTGAATACTTTTTAAAACAGTCCCGAAAAACAAACCCATTAATAATCAACTAAGATTTAGATCTTCAAGACTATAAGGGATCTTATTTGCCAACATTCGCTCACTAATTTCCTGAGAAATCGTTCTTACTCATGTCCCTGTAAACACACATACCAAATTTCATCAAGATAGTTCAACACTTTCGATATGAAAACTATATACGGACGAACGGACAGAAAGACAGACGGACGGACATGGTTAAATCGAATCGTCTGGCGACGCGGATCATTGCCACATACATTTTGTATATGCATCTCAAAAAGTTCTGGGTGTAACACATGCACGCACAAACCAAACGAACTATGTAGTTGTGAAAAAAATTGGGATTTATTTTAAATGCAATATAAATTAAAATTACTTTACTTAAACATATAAAATTAAAATGGTCTGAACATGTTAAGATTGCGTAAGCCACGCGAATCGTAGACATGCCATGGGCCAGCGTGTAAAAGTGGGAGAAATACAAGCTCTTTACTTATGTTATACTCTTTGTATTAGGACAAAACCACTCATCCACGAACCCTTAGCTATATAAAATTTCAAAAGGACCCCAAATAAATGTTTGTCTTTATTGATTTGAGTTCGAAAAGGAGGGTTTTCTCCCACTGGCTTTATTACTTTTGATCAAAAAACACCAGCGAAATTTCCAATAAATACACACTATAAATGTTACAACAACTGAAGCAGTCTTTTGATAAAGTTATGCTTGGCGCTGCAAACTAAGACAAATCTGAGGCACTTTCTCCATAGAACTTACTTTGTTCATGTAAAGTTTCACTGTTATCCTTGTGTGATGAGATAGACCTTTGTGCAGACGGCTGTTGTTTAAGAATTGCAGCGGGAATAGTTCCATCCTGATCTTCAGCATATTCGCTTCGTGGAGACAAACGAACCAAACTGATATCAATTTCATGTGATATTGCCACATCAGCTTCCTGCAGCTGTTGCCTTTTCGTAACATTCAAATCATTTGAGCCAGAGGCAGTTTTATAACTGGTCTCGTGGACGCCTACCTGTGAAAAAAAAAACATTTTTCAAACAGTACAACCAAATGGGTTAAAAATAATATAAAAAAACTTTGGTGGGTAAATTTAAATTCTGAACACAACAAGAATATTTGAACCACCTTACTCTTGATTTTTTGCTTTTAGCAGTTAATGCAACAGCATTTATTAAAGGAGCCTGATAGACGAGTTTATGGAAGGTTTTGCATTCTTATATATATGTCTTTCTTTCATTGTGAACCGATTACATGAAATTTTTCGAGCAAACCCTAATTTTTTTTTATTTATTCATCTTTTTACTTTAATTTTTGGATTATATTCAATTCTAATTATATAATATAAAAACAAGTAAGAAAGCTAAGTCGAGTCATGTAGTCCAACGGGACATTATGAAATACAACCCAGCGTTCCCGAACATTGGATTATAATGACTAGTCACTTATGATTTTGACTTCTCCATTTTAGGATGCGTAGGCAGTGGGAGGGCAAACTGAAAGTTATTTCCCTACACACTTTCATTCGCCTTGTGTTTTTGAAACCTATGTTGCGATTTGAAGCTTTAGCCTTTTATTTCGAAAGTTACAAATAAATTCTTCGTTTGTGGGACGTGGCAGTGGCGGCCAAAAGAAGTTTTTACCTCACGCTTTATTGCTTGGTGAAAACACTATGTGCGAATTTGAAGCTATACGACCTTTTACTTCGGAATGTTACGAAACTGAAGCTCTTTGATAAATTTGGCTGGCAGTGGGCGGGCAACAAAAAATTTTTTCTGAGCACCTTTTCATTCGCCTTGGTGAACTATTGTTGCGAATGTCGAAGCTTCTACGCCTTTTACTTTGTGAAGTACGAAAGAATCTTCATTTGTGGGCGTGGCAGGGCGGTCATTTAAATTTTCCCTAACCTTTCATTTGCCTTGGTCAACTATGTTGCGAATCTGAATGCGTCTACGCCTATTAACTTCGGAAGTACGAAACGAATCGCCATTTGATGGCGTGCAGTGCGGGCATACAAATTTTTCCTACACCTTTCATTTGCCTTGGTCAACCTATGTTGCAAATTTGAAGCTGTTACGCCTTTTAATTCACAAGTTACGATAAGCCCTTATTTGTGGCGTGGCTCACGGAGGGCGGCGTCCATTTTTTTTAGGATGGTCCCTTTTGTAGTTTACCAGTAACCAAATATAAATGGAATTGTTGATGGTCGAAGTTACAACATATGGGTTACTGAAAACAATATATATTCATTTGGGCTGGAGTGGGGATGCTCTATTTTTACAGGATCATACTCGGACACACGATATACTGTGTGCCAAATCCTTCACTTGATTTTTTCCAGCTGTTTCGGAGGAGATCCGACCACGGACGACGGACATACGGAAACGGACCGAGACGACGACGTTGAGGAAGACGTTGACAGACGAAAGTGACATTCTTAAATCGATTACAGTTTTTCGACAACCTATCATTTCTATATATATATTTCTATATCTCGGAGCTTAGATTTCCCTGTTAAAGATTCCAAAAACTAATTATACCCGCTTAGTGGGTATAAAAATCGAATAAGATGACTAAATAGAGACAAGTAACTCCCGGTTATTTACTTTTGATCGTCTGAGGTCATTTCTCTTGAATAACAAAGTAACTTTGCTTACCCACTTTAACTTTCTCTCCAATAATGGTATTTATTTGATTAGAGCTTATATGAAAACTTGGGCGAAAACATCGCATACGGTATGTCAACCTTCTGGTACAGAACTTTCTTTGTATGTGCCGGTGTTATTATTTACCTAACCAAAAGATTACAAAAAATTTATGTAAACAAGTGACGGTGTTTTAGTCAGGCGAGCCTGACAATAAATTTCCCGACACAGAAACACATGGTTAAATAATTTTTAAATCACGCCCAAAAAAAGGACCACAAAGAAAGAATATTGAACACGTTTTTAAGGCCATTATGGGCCCCGTATATAGACTTTTGTTAAGTTTCTTTATGAAAACCGCACTTTTGTCATGCCCACTTTTCCATTTTTTTTTTTTTCAATCCTAATCGGAGGCTTAAATATACGCACAAATTCTAAGTTACAATGAAATATTTCGAAAAAATCTGAATTTGAGGCAGTTTTGGGATTTTTGTGACAGACCCTAGTACTACAGGTACCCTTAGTAATGGACCGACCAGGGAAATTTTTTGGGAGGATGTTTATGGCTACAAAGGAAGCATAAGTGCCAAATTTCGTTCAAGTACCATTTGAATTTCGGGTGTAGGGGACAATTTTCGAAAAACGCCCTTCTGCCACGATCACTTTTCCAATTTTCGGAAATCATATTACCTAGCTTTAAAAATGTTCAAAACCCAAATTTCATTAAAATATCTTGAAAAACTTCGATTTTGGAGCAGTTTTTGAGATTTTCGTAACAGACCCTAGCACTGGAGGTACATCTAAAAATTGTCCGATCGGGTCCATTCTCGAATTTGTTCTTACTCATGTCGCTGTGAGCACGCATAGCGAATTTTGTCAGGATAGCTCAACTTCTTCGATAATAAAACTGTATACAGACAGACAGACGTGCGGACATTAGTCGAATCTCCTGGTGACGCTGATCATTTCTATATATATTTTGTATAGTCTAGCACGACTAGATCTTGGTGTTGCACACAACCACACAAACGCAATTTAACCTCGACACCGAGTGTGTCGGGAATATAAACGTAATGACTATATCAGTGGTATTAAGGCAGGTGTTAAAAATATAAACACTTCGAAATTTCGCGAGCTCGAAAACTAGTTTTTATAAAAATTTATTTGCGCAGCCCTAAAAATCCTGAACACCACCTGAAGTGTGCAAAATTGGTAGAGTTGGGTTAGATTTCGCTACCAAACGGGTATGAATGTGTGATGAAATTTACAATATTTTACCAGAACCGAAAGTTTTGCAAATACATTCTGTTTTTACGAAAAATGCTTACTTAATTTCTCCCTCATTAGAATGTTAATGATATCTTGCCTTGTGTGTAGATGGACCACGCAAGTAAAAACGCAACGCAGCTGTTTACGCAAATGTTCGTGCCTATTATGTGTTCTGGCGGATCGAATCCGTTCGGATTTAAAAAATTTTTTTATCAATGAAAAAGAGTTTTTCCATTCAATAGGGTCGTTCATTGCAAAATTCAGAATTTCCCCACGCAAAGTTTTGGCCAAGGTATTTCTAAGGCTTTTTAACACCACCATTGCCACTAAGTTCGTAAGGCTTATATAATCAAATTTTTGGGCCGAACATCCCTTCTTTCCTGTTATAGGCTTAACATATCAGTTCTCTTAAGCTTAAAATCATTTCTCACCTTATTGTCACTGTCCGTCGTGTTGCCTGAACCAAAGCTGGCCAATGAACAACGATCATGATCATTTTCTACAAACTGTTCATCGAGATCTCGTGAAGATCGTTTAGATGAACCAGAGTTTTTTCCAGGCGATTTTGGCAAGGTTAATGATGTACCGGAAAAACAAGTTTCCTGTACAACTTCACGCAGTTTTTTAACCCAAGTCTACAATTGATTTAACCGTATAAATTGTTCCTACAAGTATATTATAACATACGTGTTTTGTTTCAAGACAATTTGCTTTGAGAACAATACGGCAATCTGAAAGCATTGGTGATCGACCAGTCCAAACAGCAAACTTCGTTTCATCTCCTTCTATATGTTCAGTGACACCCATATCTAGAGCAATAAAAAAGAAAGTCCATGAATATTATAAAAATTGTTAGATTATATATTACGTGTTACCTGTAGTCATGAGTTTGCTTTTGAATTGGTATTTCACTGACCCGTTTGAGTCCTTCACCTCCTTTGCAAAAACCAAATACAAGTCAAATAAGAAAACCCGGCGCTCTCGACCTTTTCTGATGAGTTGTTTGGTATCCCAAGCTTGAAAGGCATCTTGAAGTACTACTTCACCGAGACTGTCAATTGATACGTCACTGTTTTCAAGAAGGGATAGGTGCATAGCGTCGTTAGCCTTTTTGGGGACATTAAGCATCACTTCAAGCCCCTCTTTTATTTCACCGTGTCCTTCCTCACAACAAGAAAGTAAATCTTTGAGCAACAACTGGTACTTAGTAATTCGTTGTACTGGCTTAATTAGGAACGCTGGTAACGGATGCTCCACTTTTAGCTTTTGCTGAAGGTCTTCAAAAAACGTTCCCGAATGTTGCACCAGCAGATTGTTTGAGTTTGGTTTGTTCTTGCAGTAGTGGACGTACATATCGAACTTAGAAGCCCAAGTCACAAAACAATGACCAACATCTTCAGGCATGGTCTCATACTTTTCTAACTCGCGAAGGAAGATTTTTTGATGAAAATTATAAATCTCGCGTATGTTGCCAAATATAATATCATCCTTGCCAATCAGAGGTGCAGGTACACCTCGACAAGAGCGAAACTCATCAAGGAAGCTCTTTATGCATATCTCTAGATCTTTAACGTATGTGCGTTCCGTCTGCATAAGTTCTGCCATTACGAACTCTTTTCGACGTGCTGACTTTCGTTTTTCCTCGTTGATTTCTTTCGAATTTGAGTTCGCCGTTAATTTTGCCTCAAGCGAAGGATCAGAATTTCGATCGCCTGTGCTGAACGATCTAGTACAGGAACAAGAACTTATCGATGAATTTGCGTCCGCATCTACAACTGTTGAAAGTCCCAAAGATTTCTCCAGCTCTCCGCGGTAGGAATCCATACGGCTACTGAAATCTTTATAACGTTTATCAACAGAAACAACCCACTGCTTAATACAGCTCGCGTGGGCATGGCCTTTTTCTACTAGGCTGTCGGCTAGCTGTATTAAAAGTTTCACACGTTCTCGCGTCTCACTGGCTGTACGACGGAACTCGTTGTGTTCTTGAAGCAATGCTTCCGTCTCCTCGAAAGATTTGCCAACGACGTTAGTGTGCGATGCCAAATAAGCTTCACCAGTGTTATGAATCCACTCAATAGCTTGCTTTGCACTACGTTCAAATAGAACAAACTGCTGGCACTGATCCAGCGATTTTTTGCGCTGTGTCCAATATTCCAGTACTATGTGCTCTTGTGTAAGAAGTTTGTCGAGAATATTTTTGACCCGATTCTCGCAATTTCCTTGGGTTACGTATTTGTAATATTGTTCTGACCGATTAGCGTATTTCAGGAATGTTTCCGCCGTTCGCCGTGCCAGGCTGCATGCTTTTAAGAATGCCTCCTTCTGCTCCTGATGTTTTGAGATAAGTTGAACTATTGCTGCAGCCTTGTCGCTGGAAGTACCACCACCACACCAATCATCTTCTCTTCGATATTCCCGTTCGAGACTGTCAAGGACCGAACAAACCTGTTCTGCGGTTTTGTAGAAATTGATGGAAGCAGTAACAAGCTTGTGTCGTTCCTCTGCACATGTAACCAGCTGCTGCCACTTTTTACTCACATCATCCGAAATTTCTTGTATTGATTGTGGGTCATAGTGATTAGCACTGATTAATGCATCAGCGCGGTATTTCACTTGAACCGCTGAAGTATGCGTCTTTTCAATAGCACCTTGAAACTGCTCGTGTTCTTTTCGCAATTGATCGGCTTCTTGAAGGCTACTTGGAGTTATGAAACTTGCCACCAACATTGCGTCGCCGTTTCTTATCCACGAAATCACTTGGTTTGCATCGTTTTGAAACTGACAAAGCTGGACTGCTTGCTCTAACTTTGCACGTTTTGCTTCAGATAGTTCCTCTAAATCGATTTCACGTTCTCGTAGGAAATCAAGTAAATACTCAATACGCGCCTGTGCGGTGTGCGTTGCATCCGCCATAGATATGAAACCGGCAGTTTCAAACATTTGAAGTAAGTCTTGACCGGTTTGCAAAACCTCATACGTATTATTTTGGATATCTGTAACGGATTCATTATGCATTCGTAATAATTGCTCTGCCTTTTGATAGTCGCGTGACACGTCAATATGTTGAAGCTCTTCCGACCAAATATCTAATTGCGATGAGAGGTCCATTGCGTCACGCTCAAAATAACGCAGTCTCAATATCAAGTCGGCGCGAAATTTTCGTGCTGACCATAACTCCTCCAGCTCGACTTTTTGATTGGTGAGCTTTTCGAGTGTTGTTTCAAGTACTCTGATAGAACCCGTATTGTCAACATATTCCAGCGATCGCATCTCCTGCAATAGCGCCTCACCTTTGGCAATAGTTTGCATACATCCGTTGAAAACACTTTCCTGCTGATCACGAAACTGTTGAATTATTCGCTCAATGCCTTCGAGGTTCTCCTGCGAAAGCATAGTTTGATCTGTTGAAACATCAGAGCGTAATTGTTCAATCCACACAGATATCTCTTTCTCATTTGTGTAAAATATAACAGCCATATCAAGACGCCGGCGGCGCTGTTCAACCCGTTCTGCAAAACTAGCAACTTGCAGCTCCAGATCTCTTGCAACCGAGTAAATTTCGTTAGGATCAGCTTCGCCGCTTCGAGCAAGCTCGTCCGCAGCGGATAACAATTTTTCTGCGTTGCTGTATGTGTTTTGTGCAACATTTTCAAAGTGCTCATGTGACTTTTGATAAACTCGTGCCTTTTGCAAATTGCGTCCTATGCCTGTGTTTTTCCGAAGGAATACTTCACCATGATTTTTCAACCAGTCAATCACCTGCTTCACATCCTCTTGGAAAAGACGGAGCGCCAATGTTTGGTGAAGACGAACCTTCTCTTGATGCCATTTCGCCTCTAATGATCTATGATGACCCAATATTTGGTGAATTACCCCCAGCACGTGCGACGCCCCCTCACTGTAGTCAGCAGCCGGGTTCTGACGTTCGCATTTATTGAAGTTACTATTTTTACGATGATCAGGCACACCAGGTGGTGGAGGCTGGTTGCATACCTGCACCAAATGGTCTAACTGGTAAAGTAATTTCTTGCTTGTTGAATGTACTTCGGTATAAGCTTGACACATAGCTTCGTACAGTGACTGATGTGTCCTTATAGCTGTTTCGAGACTCTGAATATCGGACGGAAGAGGCTGCGAGGCTTGACAGGCGGCAGCCCAGGAAGAGACACTGTTGCAATATTGCTCCGCTTTGTGGTGGAATAAAACGCTAAGTTGCAGAACCGCAGTACGTTCATCTAGACCAGATGCAAAGTCCTTCCAAGTGCGATCCAGACGCGCTGCGAGTGTTTTAATCTGTTGCGCAGCATAGTGTGGACTTTCAACTAGGCGCGACGCAACGGCTAATATACGATCTATGTTCACTGAGACGTTCATTGAAGCCGCTGAAAATTTTTGGTGCTCCTCTTGCAATGAGTTCGCAACCGAATAATTATGTCCGATCTCGACATATGACATTTGGAAAACATCACGGTTATGCAAAATCCAATCAAACATTTTCTCACAATCTTGCTCGAAGAGTCGCCACTGAAAACACTGGTCTAACTTGCCCTTCTTATGCTGCCAAAGTGTTTGCAAACGTTGTTGGCCCGTATTTATGAGATCGATTTGACGTAAGGCCTTGTTTATTGCAGCAGATGTATCGGGATTATTTATAACTATATGTGGAGTGGATGAAGGATATAAGTTTTGTGTTTCAGCTGAATTTCCAGATTCAGTCCCACCAACCGTCCCTATGGCCCCAACACTATCACAGCTGGGATCCCCAGCAGTACCACTAACGGTTTCAGTTCCACTTGTGCCCGTTGAGTAGTTCGCACCTATCTTAGATAACAACTTTTTACGCTGTAAGTTGAGATCATCTATAGGCAATTTGATTATCTTTTTCTTCATTTCATTATGACTTTCGAGTGCGTGTCGTGCACCATTTACATCTTCCGCAAAATCGATCCGCTGCAGGTCTTCCTGAAGATCATCAATACGATCAGCCAAGTCACTAGCCTGCCAAAAGAAATCCTCAATCGCCAGTCGGGCCTCAATCCACTGCTGATGATGATACACTTGCGTGCCATCGAAGTCAGCCGTCAATTGGTCAGGATCTATTATTTTGTTCAACGATTCAATAGAAATGGTCAAAGTCTCAAATTTGTACTTGTTCGCGGGAACTGATGTCCGTTGTTTTTGCCAAAAGTTGTCTGGCTTTATGATGACAACGGTGTGAATGTTAGCACTGAAATGCTCCTGTAGAACCTTGAGGCTGGTTTTTACGTTTACAGAACAGTTCCCGTTGCCACGCATATCAATGATAACTGTAAAGCCAAGGTTTCTTGCAGAGTCGCTAGAAAGAAAAAATTTCAGTGTCAAAAAATTCAAAAACAGTCAAGTACCAAGAAATTAAGACCTGTGTAAAGAAAAATTCTAGTGTTAAACTCGACATATGACAGGAAGAGGAAATTACATAGGTACCACAGAATATAAATCATATTTATATTTAGATATTTTATAAAAATACCAATTTATGATCTCCATTAATTACGTCAACAGCTTTTCTCCAAATTTGGACCTCCATGCCTACTTACGAGAGTTTGAGTCAGATTTTTACCGCCACTCTCGTCGCTAATTCTCGCGAAAGATTTTAATTTCAACATTTAACACATACGATTTTCAGCGTATACTAATTTTTATTTTATAACAAAAATAGTTTGTAAGAATACTAAAAATCAATACGAACAAGTAGGGGGGATATGTTCGTTCTGGGTGTGCAACTTTTTTTGTATGGAAAATCGGAAAAAGACGCACATTGAAGTCCTAGAAAATTTTTGTTGATTTGTATGAAAAGATGCACATTTAAGTCCTAGAAAAATTTGGTTGGTTTGTATGAGATGACACACATTTAGGTCTTTGGAAATTTAGGAATTTTGTATGAGATGACACACATTTAGGTCTTTGGAAATTTTTAGAGGTTTATATGAGATGACATACATTTAGGTCTTTGGAATTTTTTGGAGGTTTATATGAGATGACACACATTTAGGTCTTTGGAAATTTTTGGAGGTTTATATGCGATGACATACATTTAGGTCTTTGGAAATTTTTGGAGGTTTATATGAGAATGTTTGCATTGAGCCTCATTGAAGAGGTGAGGGGGTGGGAAACTGTGCGGTAGGAGAGCATATATAGTTCAATTAGTTCAATATGTAAACATTGGGCTAGAGCTGGAGTTGACTTATCGCTACTGAAGTCATTGAGATGAAGATAAGGCATGATTTTTTAGTCAGAACAAGTTGAAGCTTGCTTCATTGGATGTTTATTCAAAAAATTTTCAACTTCAAGTTCAGTTCAATCAGGGGAATATTAAAATATTTTGGAAAAGAAAAACAAACAGTTGCATCTCGTTTATTTCTTAACCTTTAAACTTTAACTGTGGACGTTCCATTTTTGTTACACTACCATGGACGTGCGGTCTCACAGACCGCTATTTTTACGGGATGGATTCTACCTTCATGAGAAAGTATCAGGCCCGTGCGCACGGTCTGGCCTAGCCAGCCGGATATCTGGCATCCTCCGGAGGAGAGGGGCACGAGATCCACAAACTACAAGCGGTCTGTGGATCTCGTGCCCCTCTCCTCCGGAGGACCCGAGGCGTATGCCGGCCTCAGTAGCTTCAGTTTTCGTTGCGAAA
Organism: Chlorops oryzae; assembly: GCA_020466095.1. Lineage (NCBI taxonomy): Eukaryota > Metazoa > Arthropoda > Insecta > Diptera > Chloropidae > Chlorops > Chlorops oryzae. Next base: position 58,094,030 of record CM035806.1, on the reverse strand, counting down.
TGACTGCTGAGAGAGAAGGTTACGTCGTCGGCTAAATTTTGCGTGAGTTTTTTCGCTTTATATTTTAAGTGCGGTCTGTGAGACCGCACGTCGACGTTTGTGTTATAAATTGATACTGACAGTGATTTTGTTTCTTTGAGATTTTGTTACCTAAAATGTCAAAAAACGGTCAACTAAAGACTGCAGGCAAAGTATAAGATAAAACGAAAGACATCCCACACTTGTGTAGGCTGTAAACAGCCAATATGCCTTCAATGCTCGAAGCCGCTGTTCAAAGACTAGTGTTGCAACGGATAGTGTATCCGGTAGGATGCCGGATATCCGGCTGGCTGCTAGGCCGGATATCCGGGTGCCGAAAATCGCAGTTTATTTTTATATATTTTTGGGATCTTAAAGCCATATTGAACAGCGTATCAATGATCCTGAGGGTTGCCATTTGGTAGAAAAAATTTTAAACGTTATTTTTTGACACAGCACACATTTTAGTAGTGCGTGTTTCAAGTGGTTAGACAGAAGTGCAATGAAAAATCTCTGAAAATGGAAATTTTCTGTGAAAATGTAAGAGGAACTGCATCCGGTTACTTCCAATCGCTCCAATTTCTAATCTTCGTCCTAGTACAAATACAATATAGCAAATGTATAATGTGAGGTATCCGGTGGCTGGATATAGATGGTATCTGGTATCCGACCGGATATAGATGGTATTCGGTATCCGCCCGGATACTAAATTTAAGGCTGGATAGGTCAGATATGGAATAGTGGCAGGATATCCGTTGCAACTCTAGCAAAGACTGCCAGTAAAAATGACCAAATTCGACCCTTGTGGAAATTTTTATGTTTATTTTGGAGAAGAATATATCAAGTTTTTTATGTTTTTTGGTCTTTATATTTCATTGTAACAGAAGTTAAAGTAACTAAAGAAATAATTTTCCTGTGGTAATATACCAATAGAGTGATCTCAAGCTATAAAGTCTGAAAATTGCCTTTAAATGTTTTATTGTTAGATTAAGTTTAAAATAAATCCTTTTTTTTTATTAAAATTGCATCTCTTATTTAAAATTAGTAGCTATTCTAAGGGATAACAACAAAAAAAGATACTATACTTTCTCATGAAGGTAGAACCCATCCCGTAAAGATAGCGGTCTGTGAGACCGCACGTCCATGGTAGTGTAACAAAAATGGAACGTCCACAGTTAAAGGTTAAGAAAAATTTATGGATAAGAATTGTACAACATGAGCAAAATTGTGAAGGGAAGTGTGTATAAAATCAGATTTTCTCCTTTGACGTTGCCATTCTTTAAAGTGAAATCAAAGAATTCAGTTTAAATTTATCGAAAAATCGATCGTGAGCGTCGGTTTCGAAAGTAGTGTCGTCTTTAAGTGTATAAAAACCCGTGGACTTGTCCATTCCGTATCGTGATCCTCGTATTGATAGAGACTAACGTCCATCATCAAAGTTTACACTCAAAGACGATCGCAGACAATTCCGCCGTCAAACCCCCAGGTATGTGACCCTTTGCAACCTTTTCTGAAGTGTGCACGTAGCATTTAATATTTTCCTACTGGGAACGTAGGGTTGAATTTAATATCATATTTTGCTTTTTTGTTTCTAGAATATAAAAATTAACAATCAAAATGAATAAGGCTTGCGAAATTTGTTTTATTCGGAAACGGGTATGAAACGCCACAAAAGGGCAATGCATTTAAAGAACAATTTTTTATGCGAATATTGCGGTGTTATTTTAAAGAATCATTTTACTCTCAAGCGACATTATGAGACAACTCATAGTATGGAATTTCCAAACCAAGACCAAAACGATTCTGATATTCTGTGCGAATATTGCGGTATTAGATTTAAAAACCGTTTTGCTATAAAAAGTCATTATGAGAAACTTCATGGTACGGAATTTCAAATCCAAGATCAAAACATGTCTGATGAAAACCTTGTCACGAAGAAATGTGAAGCATGTGAAGTAGATGTTATTATAACAGATTGGTCTTATCATTTGCGAACCAATCAACATAAAAAGAATAGCATGGTTGACTTTAGTGAAAACCTCAAGAGGATAAATCATGCTTTTAACGAAAAAATGGAAACTCTAGTTTATGTGAATAAGGATGAAAGTATACTCATTCCAGAACAGTTCTTTGCAGCTGCAAAAACAGAAGTTCTGGACGCATTGAGCAACCTAATTCTAAAGCATACATCGATAAAAATCTAACATAGAACTATTTTGCGAATATTTGCTAATCAAGCAAAATGAGGAAGAAACAAAAATAATGATAAATTCTTTCTCAACTAAAATGACTATATTAACGGAGTCATCAGATATAAATGAGGACTTTTCCAAGAAATGCAAAGATATTTTGGAAAAAATGAACGTTTTTCAAGAAAGGGATAGTGGATGGTCTCTTTTACGAATTGTTCACTTGGAAGTGAACATTAACCAATATAGACCCATGAGAGGATCTGGTCGTATAGTGCTTCCATTATGGATTCAGAAAAAACATGCTTGTATAAATGTTAAAAATAAAGATGAGAACTGCTTCAAATGGGCAGTGATATCGTCCTTTCAAACAGGTCGAAATCTGGAAAAATGCTCAAATTATAAGCTAAATATAAAATTGGATCACATTACTACCCCAGATGGAACTTTGCTTAATTTCTCCAACTTATCATTTCCATTGACATTGGATCAAATTAAAATTTTTGAGGAGAATAATCCAGAAATAAGCATCAATGTTTTTGGATTAAATGAGGAGAGTAAAGCGATTGTTGGACCGTATTATTTTACTGGAGGAGAACAACAGAAGCATATAAATCTATTGTTTTTCGAGAAGGAAAACAATCAAACGCATTATATATGAATTAAAAATATTTCAAGGTTGGTAACCCAGAATATTATTTTTTATTAATTTAATTTTTTTTATTTTTATTATTTTTTTATATTTTATTCTTGTAGATTAATCAGCTCTCAACTTTCTGCAAATCACAGAATGAAACATCTCTGTCATGGCTGTCTTCAATACACCTTATCCAAGGAACGATTGGAAGCTCATAAATTGGTATGTAATCATGTCGTAACAAAGCTGCCAGACGAGGACAATAAAATTTTAAAGTTTCGTGCTCAAAAAAAGCAACTAGATGTGACTTTTGTTATTTACGCCGATTTTGAGTGCATTTTAGAAAATATAAATATTAAAGATTCGAAGAAAGTTGTAAGCATTAAGCATCATAAGCCAATGGCATTCACTTATTGTGTTAAATCTAAATTTGATGAAAGTTTGAATAAGTTCAGGATCTATACGGGAGAGGATTGTGTTGAAGTGTTTATAAAGAAATTAGTAAATGACTGTAAATTACTTTATAGCAACTATTTAAGTGTTTGTAAACCAATGGATTCTCTTACAAAAGAGCAAATGAAAAACTTAGCGGAGAGTTCAATATGTCATATCTGTAATGAAGATCTTATTAATGATCGAGTTGCAGATCACTGTCATTTTACTGGAGATTTTCGTGGAGCAGCTCATTCAGAATGTAATTAAAAATATCAGATATCGAAATTTATTCCAGTTTTCTTTCATAATTTTTCCGCCTTCGACTGTCATTTGTTTGTAAAAGAACTCACTTCCATTCCCGGAGACATAAGATTTTCCACTCAATAAAGAGCTTTAAATTTCACTATCGAAATACATTCCAATGGGGGATAATCTCAAGAATGAATGCATGGAAATTCGTTTTGTAGATTCCTATAGATTCATGACAGCAAGCTTAGAAAGCTTAGCTCAAAACTTGCGATCTGAAGATTTTCACGTACTCAGATCAATGTATCTCAACACTGAACAGTTTTCTTTACTTAAAAGAAAGGGTGTCTTTCCCTATGAATATTTAGATTCAATTGAACGTCTTGAAGAAAATCAACTACCTCCCCGTGAGAAATTTTTCAATATACTAAATAATAGTGAGTGTTCTATTGAGGACTATAGTCATGCTGTTAATGTATGGAATACATTAAATTGTCAATCATTGAAAGACTACATGATTCTCTATTTAAAAACAGATGTATTTCTCCTAACCGATATCTTAGAAAATTTTCGAAAAATATGTAAAAGTATCTATGATTTGGATCCTTGTCAATACATAACAACAAATATATGCCTGATTTTGATTCCACCAAACTATCTCAATATATTGTATACTTAGATGCGAACAACTTGTATGGTTGGGCAATGTCTCAATACCTACCTACTGGATAATTTGAATGGCTAGAAGACATTGAAAGTTTTAATATATTTGAAATAGATTCAGAAGCTTCATATGGGTATATTTTAGAAGTAGATTTAGATTATCCCCAAGAAATTCATGATTATCATAATGATTTTCCTTTTTGTGCGGAAAATAAAAAAGTTAGTGGTTCAAGAACATCGAAACTAATAACAGACTTAACAGATAAACGAAATTATTTCATTCACTATAGAGTGCTACAACAATGTATTAAGAGTGGAATGAAACTAAAAAAAGTTCATAGAGTTTTAAAGTTTAAACGGTCACCTTGGTTAAAGAGCTACATTGACTTAAATACTCATCATAGAACGCTTTCTAAGAGTGATTTTGAGAAGAATTTTTTTAAATTACTCAACAATTCGGTTTACGGTAAAACTATGGAAAATGTAGATAAAAGGAAAAACATAAAAATTTTGAGTGAATATGAAAGTAGAGGACGACATTTAGGTGCTCGTGCTCTTATAGCACATCCAACATTTCGCAACGTTAAACATTTCAGCGACTCTATGATAGCAATTCAATTAGATCGGGATCATGTTACATATGATAAACCGTTATCGAAATTTCTAATGTATGATTTCCATTACGACTATATGAAACCCAAATATAATGAAAACCTTTTACTAAATTATATGGATACGGATTCCTTTATATACACAATAAAGACGGATGACTTTTATTCAGATATATTCAAAGATATTGATTTGCGTTTTGATACGTCCGAATATCCTCCCAAAAATCCATATAATTTACCTTTAAAAAATAAAAAAATATTAGGAATCATGAAAGACGAAGCTAATGGAAAAATAATTAGAGAATTTGTGGGTCTACGTGACAAAATGAATTCCTTAGATATAACAGATATGAAAGAAATAAGAAAGTCGAAAGGTGTTAAAAGATGCGTACTCAATAAATAGAGTATTAATGATTATAAATTATGTTTATTAGAAGATAAATATTATGTTCGCGATATGTATTTTTATTAATCAAAATTTCATAAAATTTATACAGAATTATTTACGAAATTAGTTTTAAGTAACAATGATGATAAAAGATTTGTTAAAGAGGATAAAAAAAATACTTATGCTTGGGGAAACTATAAGATTGCTGTAAATGATGACGAACTCATGAGTATTGTTAAATATATTGAATTAATGGAATATATGTAATCAGATATTATCAAATTATAAATAAAAAAAAAAACTTTTTATGTATTTAAAATTGATATTTTATTTAATTGTTGCATGATTGTGAATACAAAAACTTTAAACACAAATGACCACAGTTATATGAATTGTATTGCTGATGTTGTTTATAGTTGTATCTTAAATTATTTGCACCGAGATATTTGACAACTTCTTTTGGTGGTGGAAGGTTACCAAAACTATCAAAATATTCTTTAACAGTATTATTTTTAAAATATGCTACCCAATGAGTACCATCTCCATCTGATTAATCCAGATTAATTATTCCACATTCAATCTTATGAGGACGTCTTGATAAAGTATTTCGCATAAAAACTCCTCTGAAAGATTTCAAGTTTGCGGCATATTTTCTTAGGTCAACCTCGGTTAGGGCTCTTTTGGGTAGAGTGCTAATTAGATTTTTGAATAAGGATGAAGATAGAAACCATATCCATTTCTTTAGGGTTTTAAATAAAGCCCATTTCCAATGGCAACAGGTTCCTTGGGCTTTTTATCCTTTACAGATTTTATATTTTTTATCATATTTGCAATCGACATGCCTCCCGATACTATTCCTCTAAGTTTTGCAATACACGCTAAAATTGGTATTAATGGTAAAAATCCACCCACTTTTGGTACAGGGATTATGCGAGGTAGAACTTTACGATTTTTCCTCTTTAGAGTAGATGATAAAGATTTCTCAGCAATTTGAATAGCATCATTCATATCAATTGGTTTTGCATTTTTTTAAACTTTTGTAGCACTTTTTATTGCAGCAGTGAAAATTTTAGTACAGAATTTCTTCTTTTTGTTCTTCACAGTCTTTAGTTTTCGATTATTGTTTTTTCGAGGACTACCACCTATCTTCAGTTTGGCTTTCATTGCGTTTGTAACAAACCAAGCGTTTGCCTTTTCTGCGACACTCGAATCTGGAGCTTTTACTCTCTCCCAAGCTCTCTCAACTAAAATCTTATCGGCAATGCGGCGATTAGGTAAGTCTTTGAATTTAGAGTAGGCAATATCGTGTTCTCTACATGCAGAATCCAAAAGATTTATACCCTTGTCTCCTTTTGCTAAACGTTTTTCGAGTTTAGTTCCCGGTCCACAAAACTGATAGCCTGGTAAATGAAGTTCAATTGGCAGTTTATTAATAAGGTTATTTATTAATCCTTGTCCAACGGCTTTACGTTTACGACTAAATAGTTTTTTGCTGCTAACAAGCATTTATAAATTTTTGATTGTTTGTATAGCACACAAATAAACGGTCAAAAGCATTCTGAGCAAAAAAGTATAAAACGAATCGCTTTTATATCATTGTTGTTAGTTTAAAGAGTAAAATGCGTTTCATAAGACAACAAATGAATATTTCGGTGAAAAATTTAGACCTAAAAACGCTTTCGAATGATTAATTGTCACAAATACGTCATAGTTTATTGCTACCAAACACAATACGTGCACTAATTGTCGGACCATCGAATTGTGGAAAAACCAAAAATTATGTTGAGTCTTAGTGAAAGTCCCAACGGTCTTAGATTTAAAAATGTATACTTGTATTCAAAGTCATTGTATCAACCGAAATATCAATATCTTCAACAACTTATAAAACCAATAAAAGGAATGGGCTTTTACACCTTCTCAGATAATGAAGAAGTTCTAGCTCCAGAAAAAGCAAAATCAGATTCTATTTTTATCTTCGATGATGTTGCATGTGAAAAACAGAACAATATACGAAATTATTTTTGTATGAGTCGGCACAATAATATTGATAGCTTTTATCTATGCCAAACTTATACTCGAATACCAAAACATCTGATTCGTGACAATGCAAACTTAATTATCATGTTTAAACAAGATGAAACGAACATAAGACATATTTATAATGATCATGTTGGTACTGATATGTCATTTCAAGATTTTTTAAAAATTTGTACTGAATATTGGAAGGATAAATATGGGTTTCTCGTCATTAGCAAAGATGATTCCTTAAAAAGTGGACGATTTAGAAAAGGGTTCAACATAATTATTTATCTTTAAAAGCAGGGTGTATGCCTAATAAAATATTCAGTTTCAAAAACAGATCAAGCAGTTTAACAACAATGTTTGGAGTCAAGCAACAATCTGATCAGTTCAATAGTCATCCTTCTTCTTCATCGACAGCAAACAGCCCTGTTCATTATGGAACAGACCTGTTCCATAAGCAGATCTGTTCAACAGCAACAACAATAAGCAGACCTGTTCATCGAGGAACAGACTCGTTTTGGCCACCATCAATCCAGAGTGTAAAGAATGTTGAACCTTTGGATATGACCGATCGAATGTGCTATGAGAGCGAGCGCCTAAAAACTTTCGAAAATTGGCCTTTGGGATGGATGGATACAAGAAGGCGTCGTTGGAAACTCGTATGACATCATATCGCTATGCAATTGTGAGTACCGAATTTTCCGTGCTTATCAACTGCACAACAATCTGATCACTATGTTTTTGAAATATACTGCACGCCTTGAGTTCTTAAATTCAATACCGTTTCGATCGACCCTCGTAGGGATAATTTGAGTGATAAATAAACAAACAAAATCTCACTCCGTTGCTCACTTGGACCTCAGCTAAGCTTTTGGCAATTTTTTTTCCCTTGTTTTGCCTAATGCTGAGCTTGCATAAAGATTTGAATCATGCTTATCGTTAATATCTATACATTGGACGTTCGTTTATCAGATTGAATAACAACTTTAATAACTATCGCAATAAAGGCAATTAGAATTTGGAGTAGTGAGGTTTTACTAAACACAAAAAACATGTTGTTGTTTTTTTTTATTTTGTGGCCGTCAATATCGTAAGGAACAGGTCCTCGACGCGGTAAGCCCTTGACTCGCTTTAGTCTGTAGCCAAGAGAAATTATTATGATGACGAGGAGGACTAATAGGACCACTGCTACATAACTGATGATTAAGCTGTGGCTGTGTGTGGCATTTGTCGCTTGAAGAAAATTTGATGCGCTGATCAGTGCAATTTGCTGTTGGATAATTTCAAAGTCTTTGAATTATGTTGTGAATCCTGCTGTCCTGCTAAATCTCCAAATTTTTTGGTTTTTGCGTGTAATGACCAGAGTGAATAAATGCTTGTTTTTGCATACGTCATACTATTTTTGCATATTTTAGTAGTGCGAGCTATTTTCTTGCCAAAAACTATTTTTTTGCATATTTCCCATATTTTTGGTTAATTGTACTATCTTAAATGCCTTTTCCTACCTAATTTCCGAAAAAAATCAACAATGTTGAGCTGTTTTTATTTCTGCTTTATTGCTTTCCTTTGTCAATGACTCGAGCATACAGGTGTGTGATTGGATTCCCGGGAATTCATTTCCCCGGGAAATTGGAATAAATACTCCGGAATTTAAATATTAGGTGTAGTAAAAAGAAATCCATTATTTTTCCAGTAGATGGCGTTATTTATCTGCATCTCGCGTTGTATAAGTCCGATCGTGTTCCGCTAGGGGGCATTAGAAAGATGACAGTTCCTACTAAAAAATCTTTTTTGACACTTTTTTGATTGATTGATTCAGTTTTGTTTGAGAGCTTGTCAAAGATGGACATCAGCAAAGAGAAAATTTCGCTACATTTTACAGATTTTCTTCGATAAGGGAGAAAACGCAAGCCAGGCGGCTGAAAATGTGAATAGCGTTTAAAGACCTGATACTGTAACAGCCAATCATGCGCAATTTTGGTTTCGTCGATTCCGTTCCGGTAACTTCGATGTCAAGGATGCACCACGCACTGGAAGGCCAATTGTCGAAAATGTCGATAAAATCATGGAAATTATCGAGTCCGACCGTCATGTTAGCACTGTTTCGATTGCAAAAGAGCTAAAGATTGCACAAAAAACCGTTTGGAACCATTTGAATAAGGCTCGATACACAAAGAAGCTCGATGTATGGGTGCCACACGAGTTAACGCAAAAAAACCTCATAGACCGAATTTCCATCTGCGAATCGCTGCTGAACCGCAACAAAATCGACCCATTTCTGAAGCGGTTGGTGACTGGTGATGAAAAGTGGGTCACTTACGACAACGTCAAGCGAAAACGGTCGTGGTCGAAACACGGTGAACCGGCGGAAACGGTGGCCAAGCCAGGATTGACGGCCATGAAGGTTTTGCTGTGTGTTTGGTGGGATTGGCAGGGAATTATCTACTATGAGCTGCTCCCATACGGCAAAACTCTTAACTCGGAACTCTACTGTCAACAATTGGACCGTCTGAAGGAAGCAATCGCCCATAAGCGGCCAGCTTTGGCCAATAGGAGAGGAATTGTGTTCCATCAGGACAACGCCAGGCCACACACATCGATAGTGACTCGCCAGAAGCTCCGGGAGTTTGGTTGGGAGGTTCTTCTGCATCCACCTTATAGTCCGGACCTGGCACCAAGTGATTACCATCTGTTCCTGTCCATGGCGAACAATTTTGCTGGTGAAACATTCGCTTCAAGAGAGGCTTCTGAAATCCGACTGTCTCAATTTTTTGCTAATAGGAACGAGGGCTTCTATGAGAGAGGCATAATGAAATTACCTTTAAAATGGCAACAAGTTATCGAACAAAATGGCGCATATTTGACCTAAATCGGGTCATTCTAACTATCTTAAATAAAGCCCTCAATTTAATGCAAAAATAATGGATTTCTTTTTACTACACCTAATATGTTCGAAATTTTTTAATTCCAAAATTTTATCGTATAGCCGCTCTTTTGTTTTTGACAATGTCATTTCTTTCAAAATTTCCATACATTCTTCAAAATATTGGAGGAACGAAATTCCCGAACGAATCCAATCACATGCCCGATAAAAGATCTTTTAAGGGCTGTGTCCAATGCTGGCGTATACGTTCGATGGCGTGTTTACGTTTGAGTGTGTTTTACAATTTTGCCCCCTTACCTCTTCAGACGTTGAACGATCTTTTTCATAGTATAAAATTCTTTTAAGCGAGAAGCGCCAACATTTTTTGTTTGAAAATGTAAAACAACATCTAGTCATATATTTTAATAAGTCCACTGAATAAAAAATAAATTTTAACTGCATATTTTTCGGACTATTTTCCTTGTTTTTTCGAGCTTTTTATAGCGCTTATTTTTGGGTTTTTTCGGGCTTTTTTTACTCACTCTGGTAATGACGTTTGATGCTTTATACAGTGATTAGAGCATTCCTGAACGTGCAGTCGGATCGGAATTGAATCATTACACTATGTTAAAGTTCATTTTGTAGATTTTCGTATTCACACACGGCCGTAAAGCGATCATTGCTCGTTGTCGCGTAGATCCATTTATTTGGTTGTTTAAGTTGAAGTCAAGTAATCGTATCGCTCGACCAGTTTAGTTCGCATTTAGGGTCCTTCTAATTGTTTAGTAGTTCCTTTTCACACTGACAAACAGCTGATGCCTTAAAGTAAGTGACTTGCATATTGGGGCATAGCCATTGCTTGTTATCGAGACTTAGGCATGACTGGACTTTATCATTGGACAGTGAACTCGTCATTATGCGGGCTGACAGCAAGAAAAGGTGTGTCTGTTTTTACGGCTGCTAGCGTCCTATTTATTACTGTGGAAATTTGAAGTGCATGTAATAGTTTAAACTCTTTGGAGTTTGTTAAAGGTAGTTCAATACTGAAGACAATATGGTTTTCCGCAACAACTCCGCTAACCTTCATCAACTGATACACTTCGAGCAAATTATTCTGATGGACGGGCAAGTGTGATTCCGGTGCTAGGTGGGCTTTTGTTTTCTTGCCTTCATCTCCCCATTGCTCAGGAGTTAATAAAAACGGATTAGTTTTTCCGTGATGACTGTCAATTCATACATCCAGTATTGAAGCATGCGTCCCTTGCAACTTTGAGGAAATAATGCTCATTTGAATTTCCAATGTAAGAATTAAGTTTGCTTTTCGTGGTACTTGATGCTCGGCCATGAAGCAAATCGTCTCTTAACCGATCGATTTCATCAAATTTGCTTTTAATTCTGAGTTGTTCGTCTTTGACGATGTTTATCGTTGAATTAATCAAAGACGTTTGATTTTAGAGCAGGTGCTCAAGATGTTCGTGATTTTTGCGTAGGCCGGTGATGGTCTCAGTCATTTTTGTGGCAAAGATAGAGTCAAGAACCCCAAAAAGTAAATTAGCGATGTTTCGGACAAAATCTACAGCACCTCTCCTCACGCTGTTGACCGAAAGTAGATTAAGTTCCGTTTGTAGCTGCCGTTCTATTTTTTCGAAATATTCACTTAAGAAGGTGCAGATTGTATCATTTTTGGGTTGGGCACACAACCTTTGCAGTGTTTTGATTCAATCAATAAGCACGTCTATGTGGTCTCGATTTGGCTGGAGGTCGTAATAAATTGCCATGTACCAATTAGAGGTGATAGGCCTTGCGGATCCAAGATGCTCGAAATATATTACTGGCTTCTGGCTAAACGTGGTGATATTGACTGGATTACAGAGGATTTTGGCAACAGGATCAACTCCATCAGGGTGAAGAGGAGGCTTGGTTGATTGCATCTAACCTTGGTCTAACCTTTGAAACAGTGGCCGAGCATTGCTTCGACCTCAGTCACCACCGTATTTAATTCCTCGAATGTCATTGTTGCTTCATGCAAGTTCGGAATCAGCAATTTTTTTGTTTACTTCACCGCCGCTTCCCCAATACCTCCAAAGTGTGGAACTCTTGGTGGGATGAACTGGAAGCTGATTCTTTTTTCACTACAGGTTCGTGTGATAGAATCAGATGGCTTCGAAGAAAAGATATTGCTGTGAGCGCCTCAAGTTGGTTCTTGGCTCCCACAAATTTCGTCGCAGTGTCGCAAAATATTGTTTTACAGTAACCTCTGCGTACAATAAATTGTTTGAGGGCTCCGATAAATGCGTCGGTCTTACACTCCGTTACCAGTTCCAAGTGCACGACCTTGGTCGAGAAACACCTTACACAATGTTGAACTACTGACCTTGCCACGCTTCCACCTTTGAGTAACCAAAATTTTTGTCTAACGAAAGAGAGCAGTGCTGCGGGTCCACAATGATGATTTTCCTTGTGATATTTATTTATTTATTTTTTTTTTACTTTCCATTTTTTATTGAATCTTCCTTTATATAATGAATAACAATAACTATTCAATTCTTAATTCTAAATAAATTTTAGCTACTTATACCGCATATAAAGTATAAAGTAGTAGTCGATTCGACGGGTCTCAATTAAAGAGATTGGCTGCTGATAGGTTTGAGGCTCTCGGAGTGAGTTCGATGCGCGCTTGACGCGTACTTTTCGACGGGTGGCGATTGCCGCAGCTGGACAATCGTCTGTCGCAAAGTGTTCGACGGGTATATCGCACCAAGTAGACGGGTGACTTATGAAGAAGATCTACAGCGATGAGTCGATCGCGTAGACGCGTACTTTTCGACAGGTGGCGTTTGCCGCAGCTGGACAATCGTTGTCGCAAAGTAATCGGTCTCGCGGGTTGGCATCGACCGCTTCTATATGCGGACCCGGTAATACTTTAAAGTGTAGTGGTCGGACGATCAATCCTTTGTAGTCTGGAACTCGAAGATGATGATGCAGACGCTCTGTGTAGGCTGATTTCAGGCGTGCTACTTCATCCCTTACAAACGGTATTTCCAGGTCTCGGTGGATATTTGCGTTGCGTATATACCAAGGTGCACCTGTAATTACACGAAGAATTTTCGGTTGTACTCTTTGTATTATTTCAATGCTGGAGGAACTAGCATTTCCCCACAATTCGACTCCGTATCACCATATTGGTTTTAATATACTTCTATATAAAAGAATTTTATGTTCAATTTTTAAAAGCGAGCGATGGTTTATAGGCCAATGAAACTTAGAATCTTTCAGTTTCAATGCGTTCCTTTTCACTTCTATATGCCTCCGCCATGTAAGACGCCTGTCCAAGTGACTACCTAGGTAAACATCGTTTGCTATCTAAGGGACTCGTATATTGTTTATTGTTATAGGTGGGCATGTGCCTCTTTTGAGAGTAAATGTCACGTGCTTACTTTTTGTTCGTTTATTTTGACGCTCCATATCGCAAGCCATTTTTCGATTACTTTTAAGTGTGATTGCTCCTGCTCTAATTTCTATATTTTGGGTAATGTGGTCTTTAAATTTAACTTTAAAGACTCTATTGCTTAAGTAGCATGTTAGAGTCCCGTGAACAGAAGGTGGTAGGAGAGATTTAACTTGATATTTTTCCAAAAGCAATTTTATGAGTGTATCGTCGTCGGGTGATATTATTTGATGATTCGCGTCATATTGTTGAGATATTGAATCTAATCTTCCGCCTACTCTGATTACTCTTTCTTCATCTAAGAATGGAGTCAGATTATTGAGGGAGTTCGATATGGGTACTAGGGTGATGACTTTTTTTGAAACTCTTTTCCTGTATCATAGTACGATGAACTTTTATTAAAGACTTCATAAAATACTAATTTAAGGTTATTTGGTAAAAAAAAAAAAAAAAATGTCACGCACCAAGTCATTTGAAAAAAATTATTTTTGATTTTTTTCCAAATTTTTGAATTTACTGTAAGCAGACTCGCTCCTAGAGGGGTCAAATGTAAAACCAACTCCCATTATTTTTTTATTCCCAACAATTTCTCCAAACAAACCATCCCCCTATCTCCACTCCTTATGGGGGCTCCCATACAAAAGTAATTTTTTTACGAATTTTCCCCCCACTGTCCTAACTAGCCCCACAGTGCCCCTGCTACTGTTGCTAGACTGCTTTCGATGATTAATTCTCTGTTGAAGGGAGGAGGCCACCTATGCTCATGCTCACATAAGAAAATGATCCAATAGAATCGACCTTCATATGTAATACCCAAGTTGGTTAAGTCTTCTCATTGCTAAGAGCATTTGGGTATTCGCCTACATTTGGATATTAACAGAAGAAAATTTTTTTATAATTAAGAAAGTTAGTTTTTGCCTTATCCTAATTTGGCACTTAAGATCAAGCCCTCATTACTTCTACAAGGATTTGAACAAGGATTGAAAAAATATATTGAATTTTTATTTGTAAGGGACTAGTTTCCGGCCGGGGTATATATCTCAGCGAGTTACCAGAATCCCGTTCCTCACAAAAATTTATTTGAAGGAAACACTCGGAGGTCGTTATAAAAGATGTTTTATTGAAGAAAATACTACACTTTTTTAAGGTGTAAGAAAAGAAACAATAAAGCCTGATTCAGATCACTTTATTTTAGGGAAAAAATCTTAAATCCACTTGTTTCGTTCCAACAGGGCAACATCCAACTACACTATTGCTAAACTTAGCCTGCCGATCTATAATGACGTCACGTCGTACCTACATAAGCTATGCAGTGTGTGAGTGGCGTAACCCTAACTTCGATGACGCTCGGTTAACCTATCGATAACTTCGTTCAAATGTACACTGCCCAATTGTCCGTCGAAAACGGTCGACACCTATCGATAACTTCTTTCGCAAAGTACACTGCCCCCTTGTCAGTCGCATACGTTCGACACCTACACACACTCCCCACTTGTACGTCGTTTCCGTTCCCGTCTAATCGGAAAATGAGTTGGCTTGATCTATAAATTTTGATTCTTCTAGAACCCCTGGGGCATCCTCACTTCCAAACACGTATGTACTTTCTGCAGTTCCTAAATCCTAGGATTCTGCTTCCAAAAAGTACTTCACTTCAAACACTCGAGCACTTCAAAACACACATGCACTCTCTGCAGTGCTTAATCTTGCGATACCACTTGCAGAAGAGCACGCCTTTCGCTTCCAACACACACGCGTGCACCTTCTGCAGTTCTTAAAGTTGCGATACCACGTGCAGAAGAGTACGCCTTTCGTTACCAACACACACGCGTGCACCTTCTGCAGTTCTTAATCTTGCGATACCACGTGCAGAAGAGTACACTTTTCGTTTTCAAAACACACGCGTGCACCTTCCACAGTTCTTAATCTTGCGATACCACTTGCAGAAGAGTACACCTTTCGCTTCCAACATCCACACGTGCACACTCCGCAGTTCCTAATCTTGCGATACCAAGTGCAGAGTAATACACCTTCCACTCTGAAAATTCACGTGCACTTTCTGGAGTACTTGAATCTTACGATTCCGCTACCAGAAAAATACACTTTCCTTTTAAAACCCACGTATACTTTCTCGTCAAAATATTATTCACTTCACAAGGGAAAAATATACACGTTCTAAATAATTACTCACGATTCTATCTCTGAATCCTTACAATGTTGGAAACCTTCTCCGTCTGTTGTCTTTTTTTTTTTTTTTTTTTTTTTTTTTGGTTTTAAGGTTACTCCATTAACTGCTTAGGTTAATGGGATATCCACTGGTTTAGCAGAAAAGGAGAATTATTTGGCCGGACTCATTCGAGTTAAATCGCCATCCTGAATTTAGGTTGTTTAGTTTTAAATTGGTGCTTTAATACTTTTTAGGAATTTTGCAATTAATATGTACGCTTGTTTTTTTTCCGTGTTAATTAGTTCTTTGAATGATTTACTTTTTTTAATTTCTTTATGTCTTTTCCTTTCGTTGTCAAAGTTTTTGCAATGAAACACGATATGCTCCGCTGTCTCCGGCGTTTGACATGTGTCACAGTTTTCTTCTTCTGAAATTCTTAGCCTGAACAGTGTTGCCTTACAAAATGCATGGCCAGTGATGCATCTGTTTATTTGCTTTATTTGTAGTTCGTTTAGATCACTTTTATGGTTTCCAAACCATGGTTTGTCGAGTCTTTTTGGGAAGATTTTATGATATTCCTTTCCCTTACTTTGCGAAATCCGATCATACTTGCGTTGCCACCTTTTTTTTAATATGTTTTTAATTTGGTTTATTGCGTCTGAAATTGGCCATTTACACTTGATTAATTTGCCGTTTTTAACTGCATCGTTAGCCGCTTTGTCGACTATTTCGTTATCTTTGATATTTTTATGACCCGGTATATAGTGTAATTCTGCCATTAAATTATTTTTTTTTATAAGTTTTTTAATGTCATTAGCGATAACATTGTGCATGTCGTTGTTTTTAAGGCACATTACTCCACTTTTGCTATCCGTTAAAATAGCTATTTTTTCCATTTTTTGGTTGATTGCGAAGATTGTTGCTTTTTTAATTGCCATAAGTTCCGTAGACATTGACGATAGTTTTTTGGGGATTTTGTATTTTTTGATTAATTTTTCTTTGGGGTAGTATACTGCTGCTCCCGCTATGTTTTCTTGAACAGATCCGTCCGTATAGAGGATTTCGAACTGTCTTGATTGGATTCCTTGGATTTTTTCTCGGAAGATTTGTTGGATGTTTTCCTCGTTTGTGTTGTTTTTGGTCTGTTTGTTATTTGGAAAAAATTCCGTGAATATTTCCATCTGGTTGTTGACATTCACATGCTGTTCAATTTCCACACTCGCTATTTCTGGCCAGATTTTTTTGAATTCTTCATACACTTTTCCGTAGCTGGTGTTGAGGTTCTCTGTCGTTTGTAGGGTTTTGATTACAGGGAGGTCGAGCGCGACGCATTTGGCTATTTCTTTTGCTGTGTAGAGTCTCATTCTGTATCTTGAAGGCATTTCTGCTGCCATGTGATAGACCACATGTGTAGGGGTTGACTTTATAAGTCCCAAACATTTCCTCAGGTTTGTACTTATACATGTATCGAATTTGGCATGTGCTGTTTTGTTTACGTTAACCAGTGATGATGCTGCGTATTCCAGTTTGGGCCTGGCTATTGCTTTGTAGATGTTAATTGCTCTACGCGGATGTATTCCGAATCTGCAACCACTTAGGATATTCATGAAGCTGCATGTTTTGTTTGTACTATTTATTATTTGATTGATATGCTCACTGTTAGAATTGTTTGATGTTATGTGTCTGCCTAGGTATTTTATATTTGTGACTTGTTTTAGCTGTGTATTGTCTATTTTAATCGAAATGTCTTTTTTTTTCCTGTTGAAGTGGATGACGTTTGTTTTTTCTGGGTTGAACTTTAGATTTAGATCTAGGCATTCTGTGTTAAACTTATTTATTTTTTCGTTGAGGATTTGTATTGCTTTATTGAGATTTTTGTCTGTAACTATAATGAAAAAATCATCTGCAAATTGGAATAGTGCACAACTTGCGTTGTTGATTTTATGGAGAGATGCTGTATATAAATTAAATAGTGTTGGGCTTAGACCGCTTCCCTGACAAAGACCGTTGCCTGTTTGAGCTGTCTCTTTCCCGAGTTGAAGTTTTCTGTTTTGAAGAAACGATGTTATCCAAAAGTTGGCTTTGTTATCAAAATTCATGTCCTCCAGTACTTTGCTTAGTTTTGCTATATTGACATTGTCAAATGCTTTGCTTATGTCAAGGCATGCTCCCACTACTTGTTTATTTTCCTTTTTAGCTGCTTGTATTAGATTGATTAGATCGTTGATGCATATTGTAGTTGACCTGAATTTCCTGAATGCGTATGTTCGTTCCGGTAAAATACTGTTTTCCTCAATGTGAGTATCGAGGTGCTGTTTGATAAGTCCTTCTGTGAGCTTGAGGAAGATTGGGAGTAAGCTTATTGGTCTGAAATTTTTAATTTCTGCCAAGTCTCCATTTTTTTTTGGGATCGGAATTATTTTTATTGTGCGCCAGGATTCTGGTATGTTGTTATTGTCCCATTCTTTTTTGAGCGCCCCAAATAACGATTTCTTTTGGTTGGTGTCTAGTTTTTGTATGTGTTTGTACGAGATTCCATCATGCCCCGCCGCTGACATTGGCTTGCGCGATCCAAGGAAAGTTAGAAAGTTTTCGTAGTTGAAGTAGAGCTCCGTTTCTTCGTTCTCACTATTTGTTGGTATGGAGTTTATCTGGGGTGTCCCGTTGTTTGAGTTGTTTGAGATTGATTCTAAAAAGTCTTTGTTTTGTTGATTTGAGAACGCATTTCCCTGACTTTTTTCTTGTTGGTATCTTTTTAACAGTTTTATTTTTTGCCACCAGTTTCTTATATTTGTTGGGTTTGAAAATTCTTCAGTTAATTCCTTGAAGCTTCTTTTTTTTTGGTTACTAATGTGTTTTCCTAGATTTTCCTGTGCTTTTACCAGGTGTTCGCAGTTTGTGAATGTTTTAATTGAATTGTATCTTTGTCTTGCCGCATTTCTTAGTCTTATCAGTCTTTCAGTCTCCTTTGTCCACCACGCCTTCGGGACGAATTTGTTTTCTGGTTTAATGTGTATTGTATTTTTTTTTATGATTTCCTTAATTGCTGTCGAAATTTCTTCCACGTTTGCTGAGATATTTAATTTTTGTATTTCTTCCATGATTTTATCATTTAATTTTTTGAAATGTATTGTTGGTTTTTGCTTTATTGCATTTAGCTGGATGGTTATTGGAAAGTGATTGCTATTTGTTATATATGTATGATTGCAATCCCAAGTATATTCATTTACTCTTCCGTTTGTGAAAGTTAAATCTAGAACTGAAGGGGGGTTACTGTTGTTGTTAAAAGTGGTTGTGCCGTTATTTAGGCAGTTGAAGTTGTTTGTTATGGTTGCATTGTCTAGGTGTGCTCCTTTTGCGTCAGTATTAGGGCTCCCCCATGTCAATGATTTGGCGTTGAAGTCCCCTCCTACTATGGTTGAATTTGTTAAGTTTCTTGCTAGGGTAAAAATTTTTGTTATCTCTTCATTAAAAAATTGGTTGGTTGTGCTGGGCGGTAGATATATGCCTATAATATTGATATTTTTATTGAGGTTGAGTGTTGTTATTCCTATTGCTTCTGCTTCTGTTGGTAATTTTAAAATTGAATATTTGATCTCTCTTTTTAGGTAGATACCTACACCTCCATATCCATCATCTCTACATTTGTGAGCAAATTTATAATTTTTTATGCTTGTGCTTGCGTTATCCAGTAACCACGTTTCAGAAAGAATTGCTATATCTATATTGTTTTTTTCAAGGTATACCTCCAGTATTTCCTTGTTGCCTTTGTGTTTCAAACTTTGAATATTGTATTGTAGAATCTTTGTCATAGCTTGTTTGGATTATTTCGACATCATTGTTGATGAGCGCTTGGTATATGTCTTGTTTAATTTTGTTGAGCATGTCTAGCGATTCTTTAGGTATATTCTTTTCTGCTATTAGGGTGTTGATGTTTTTGCATGCTCTTTCCAATGTTACTTCCTTATTGTTGGCTTCTGCTGTTTTCCATTCATTAATAACGTTTTGGTATTCTTTCATTGTTTGGCTTGTTTCTAGTCTCCTTCTCGGACTAATCCGCCTTTTCCTTGATGCACCTCTTGTTGCTTGCGAATATGGGAGAAAATTGAACATCGTTTTTGCTGCTTCCGCATGGTTATCTATTATTTTTTTTGATTTTTTCGGACCTTTCGGTAACTCTGGAAAAGCTCTATCATATTCCTCATCTAATAGACTATATTTATTAAAAAGAAGCGGATATTTTATTTTAATCTCGCTTTTGACTAAGTTTTCCAGTGTCATGATTTTTGAAATATTGTAGGCTTTTGCTCTGGCTGGGCATTTCTTATCTGTCGGGCTATGGTTTTCTTTGCAGTTTATGCATATTAACGCTTTACACGGTTCATCTACGATGTGCTTATTGTAACAATCTCTGCATACCTTGTTGTTGTCTTTGCAGTGTTTTGCATAGTGTCCAAATCTAAAACAGCTGTAGCATTGTGCTACTTGTATGTATGGTTTCACTTCTATTTTTGTATGTTGAAGGTATTTAATTTCTGCCGGTAAGGCGTTACCACTGAAAAATATTTTCATTCTTTGCGTTGGGATCAAAGCTGCTTGTTTGTCTGCTTGTTTATTTTCTTTTCTGTAAACTCTTTCAATTTTTTTTATTACAATTGGTGATTCTATTGATTCTAAAAACTCCTCCTCTGTTATGTCGGTTGGGATTCCAAAAATTATTCCCATTTTTCCGATGAAGTGTGGAAGAATTTTTGCTGTGTAGCCGTTTGTTTTTATGTTTTCATTTTTTTGCATGTCATTCGCCGCTTTTGCATCTTTGAAAACCATTTTGCATCTTCCTCTTCCAATTTTTCCAATTTCTAAAATTTGGTCGATTTTGAGCTGGTGTAAAAGCCTTGTTAGTGCAATGGCATTAATATTTGTTGAATTTGTGGCGTCTATGTACACTATATACGGGCCAGTGTGGTTTTCGTCGTATTCGCATGTCACGAATGTTTTTGTTGTTGGATTATTTCCGTTAATTCTTTCTGGAGACGCGTTAATGGCGTCGTTTTGCACTTCTTTATTTATTACTTTAGTAGTATTAGTGACACAGCCAATTATTCTAGGAATGTCCTCCTTGTTGAATTCACAGTTTTGCAGGATGTTGAAATTCGGTTCAACTCTTTCACCTACCTTGTGGCTCATTTTGAATTTTCTGAGAAATTCCTCACTTTTCTTTTTACTTTGGTTTTTCATCTTCACTCTGTTTCTTTTTCTTTCACTATTTAGCACTTCGTCTTCTGTTTCAGAACCGTTAGTTTCCATTCTATCCATTTTTTTTTTTTTTTTTTTTCTCCCCTTTCTTTTTGTTTATATTTTTACTATTTCTTATTTATTTTATTGTTGTTTTTTTTTTTTTTTTTTTTTTTTTTTTTTTTTTTTTTTTGAGCCAATACAATAACTGGTTTTTTTCAATTATTTTGCATCTTTCTTTCGCGTACGTTATATTTCGCTTCAAAATCAGTTTACACACGTCCGGGCTCACTCGCGTCTGAATCGAAACTGGTCTGTTGTCTTTTTCCGGTTGATTTCCAAGACCCGTCCGGTCAGCTCGCTAGAGCTGGGAAACTATCGATACTATCGAAGGTACTATCGATGGTTTCATACTATCGGTGGCACCATCGATGGTTTTTTGACTATCGACTATCGAAGTGATTCATATATTTATATAACAGGAATTTCTTTGCACATCCAGTCCATGCAACGAATTTTTCAGTGAAGGATAGCCGAGAAATGTAGCAAAAACAGCCCACATTTCTTCTTTAGCGAACACACTTACTATCAAGGTGTATTTAACAAGGTTATGTCAATACAGTAGAAATCGTTTATAGCAGGTCCGGTTATAACAGACTATCGTATACAACAGACAAAACCTCTGGTCCCTCCAAGTGTAATGGGAATAATACATATTAATTCGTATATAACGGACATCGCTTGTAGTAGACATATCGCTTATAAAATACACGTTTAGAAGTCCCCACGACTCGATAGTACTGTTTATAACAGACAAGTGAAGAATTCTACTGTTACATTTTCGTGTTTTATGTTCGTATTATTAGATGTACATACATAACAGAAACATATGTATTGTTACATTTTGTTTTTGTGTACAATATGTTTGTTATGACACATATATACTTAATACTAACGTAAGGCGGCCAACCGTCCCGCACTCCGAGGCAAAAATATTTCTCGGGCATTACTGCCAATAACAGAATGTCTGCTATACGTGATATGTGTATCGTATATAGCAGACTGTCTTCTATATGCGATATATTTCTGTAATAGAAATCGTATACAACAGACAGATTTTCCGGTCCATTGAAGTCTGTTATAAACGATTTCCACTGTATTATAACAATAACAACAAATCTAAAACAAACACATTGCTTTGTTGTTGCAAGGGAACTAAAAAGTCAAAAAATTTCATATAATTTGACAGTTTAGTTACAGATTTGTTGTTGTTGTTGTACTATTGATATCTCCTTGTTAAATACACCTTGGCTTACTATCAAATCAAAATGCATTTCAAGTGATTGTCATTTGGTATGGATCGAGTCTAAAATCCAGGCTGAAGCATATTGTGAGCATTTCTCATTTCCCCGTGCGTCCACAGGTGACAAAATTGATGTATTTCTGAAATGTCTCATAGGGATCTCAGACGTGCTAACTTTACGTACGACTTGGCTATGGTCGGAACGTCTGAGATCCCTAACACTGTATCCTGTTTTTTTATTTAATATTTCGGTACTATCGATGGTCAGAGCCGATAGTATCGGTGGCTATCGATGGTGCCGACTATCGATAGTTTCCCAGCTCTACAGCTCGCTGGTCGCAGAAGAAGTGAACGAGCTGCTCTGCGTTCTTCTACATCAAGCCTTTTCTTCGAGAAGCTCGACTGTCGATAACACTATCGATAACTTACACTCCCATTCATTCAGTTACTCCGGTTACACACCCTACGATGTTGAATCCGTTTTACACGGGGCAACTTACTTCATGATTTCACTAATTGCTGTTGGAACGGATATCCTATCCTAAGGCAAAAATAAAATTGTTTTTGCCTAAAACTAGATACGGTGCTTATCTGTTCTTGGTTTTCACTTACTAGAGCTTACGGCTATACGATAAATCCAAATTTCATGACTATCTTAAGTGGTACTTATACCTAGAAATTCAAAACTTAAATTCTTCTCTTTAAAAAAAAAATAAACAAAATTCTTAAAATGAAATAAAATTTAAATGGGAAACAATTTGTATTCTCCTACGGTCATGGCCACGCTCGTGAGGTGACTCCTCACATATTGATAGCAAGATTTATTCAGCGAACGAAATGGTTTTTCAAATAGGTTTCCGAACCCGTGGGTAACACAATGGACCTCTAAGTGCGCCACCTTTCTGGTGGGCGGCCCCTACAATCAAGCCTAACCTATCCTAACCTAAACTAAGTAACTAATGGATTTTTTTACACACACAGGCAAGATTCAGCCCTAAAATGCATAAAACGTTTTTCCTCAAACACCCGGCTTTTATCAGGATAAGTGAAAAGAAATCTGAGTGACCTAAACAAGAGATATATAAAAAGGTCCCCTGAGTGTTGCAAGTAGCTAGAAAAAGTTGGTCTTAAGTTTTAGCTGTTTGAAGTGCGAAGAACAAAAAATTTTCAGCTCCTAGGCTAATGCGCCAAATCAGCGCCTAACATTTTCGCCACTAGAAGACAGAATTTTACTAGCTTGTTTCTCTTGTTTCCCATCCTCATTTCTCCCCCGCGGCACCTTCCGCCATGACGCAAACACACTCACATGTGGCGGACAGCCATTCTCAACCACCTTGTCAGACTGAAGTTGCTTTAGACGATGCGAGTTCTGGTGGAATTTACGTTCTCTCCCCAGGTAGAACTGTGTTTAGTGCACTCAGCATTTTACTAACAAAAAATCGATATGAAGACATTATATTTTCAATCTCTTCAATTCCACTACAGATTTTTTCAATTATGTTAATGTTTTTCACAACAACTAAATTTAGTCGTAATGAACTAATTTGGACTACACTCAAATAGTGAAAAATATATATAGCGCAATACAAATCAATCCTCTCAACTCTCATATATAGTGCATTCGCTACTATATGAACACGTTTAAATGTTATCACTTCAAAATATGAACACTTTAAATCTGGCACTGACTAACAAGTAGGAAAACAAAGGAATAAGTCGCAATGTGTTAAATAACAAGATATCCGGTGGTAAATTGTGTTCACTTCTTCGAGGGATAACACGCTTTAGTTGTGCGAAATGTGACTGCAAAATTTTCACAATTTTTGTAGTGAATTTTTATAATTTCAATGCGTTGTTGAAGCGTGTATCGTTCCAGTTTTAGTAATAGCGTAGTTTCCACATGTCAAATGCCAATAAATAACAGCTACAAAAGTGACAACTACCGAAATAGCGGGCTATTCTAAATAACACCTCTTATTGGAAAACCCTGTATATATAAAATTGTAAAGCAATATTTTTATAAACTAAGGCCAATAATCAAAAAATTTTTGACGACAAAACAATGAAATTGATTGAGAAGCTATTTGGTAACGACATTATTTTAAATATATGCTTCAAGATATATATCTATAAATATTTTGATTTGAACAAGTCTAAAGAGACTTGTACAGAATTTACCTCGGTATAACCATTAGGTAGTTCAGTATTCGTCGCAAATCTTCTGGTTTCAAACGATCTCGTTGAGGTGTTGCTGGAAAACACAGTATAGGCCCTCCCCGGCGATCTCTTCCACCTGTCAAAACCACGACGCATTCCTGGAGCAAAGTTAAAATATCGCGTGCTCGTTGACCATCCATTGCTGTTGCTTTTTAAAGGCGATTAAGGTTCAGTTTCGGTTTTGCTAGGTGCTGCATTGGCATGACACTGCAAAATTTAAATATTTTAGAAAGGTTGAAATGATTTACACTTACTCGCATTTACGCCATTATAAAGAGTAAAATCAAATTTATCATAAATCTAATGCCGGAAAATCTCAACTGCTTAAAAAGTTGTGCAAGATACAAAAAAAGTTTAAGGGGACCTTCTGGTTTAGAGCACGAAAATTAAGGGTATTTTCAAGATTTTTTTTTTTTTTTGGTATTGAGCCAAATTTTTTTGATGAAAATATTTGAAGTTCTTGAAATAAAAATTTTGATTCTAGCTCACGCATTAGCCATTGATGTTGTGAATAACATATACAAATTTCAGACGAATCGGTTGGATGTTTTTTTGTTTTCATGTCTGCCAGGTCAAAATAAGTAGTTTTGAGATAAACGCTGTCTCCACCTACTAAAACGGCTGTAGCAAAGAAAATATTGTCAATATCTTCACGAAACTTTGGCAGCATATTCTTAGAAGGTGTCTAGCAATAAGTTTTTAAGGCCCGATATTACAGTGCATACTTAAGGTCTCCTTAGCACTTATATAAATCTTAAGTCTGTAAAGCATTTTAACAGTAAAAATTTTAAGTGATCCTTAAATAAGTTTTCACATTAATTAAATGAAGGAATTTCACCAAATTTACGAATTTTAAAAAAGTATAAACAAAAAATATAGGTTTTTTCAAATGTTGCCTGCCGAAAACAATTTTCGTGAGTTTTGGATAAAAATTGACCGTTAAACCGCTTGACACTTAAGGTGTTCTTAAGTCTTCAAGCTTCCTTAACTTAAGTATACACTGTAATATCGGGCCTGAATCTTACCCCAAAAAATTACAAATCACAAAGCATTTGCTTAATTGAAAAGTTTATGACTTAGTAACTAGTTCATTGCGGGCCTCGGATACCGAAAACTAGGCTTTGTTGGTGTGTGAAGAAACACATGTAATATTGACGGTGTTTTTTTTTGCGGTTATTTTTATATTGAATCTTCTTAATCTTAAGAACTAACAATATGTTTTAAAATCTTAAGCTAATACACAATTTCACTACATAAAATTTATATTGACGGTGTTGTTTGCGGTAAGGTTGACTCTAAGCAGCTAGGATGTGCGTGGATTGCAAGGGTGCATGGAGTGCACCCACCGAGTTGACGATCAGCTAGGGAAACTGAGTTGATGGATGTGCGTGGATTGCAAGGGTGCATGAAGTGCACCCACCGAGTTGAAGATCAACTAGGGAAGCTGAGTTGATGGATGTACATGGAATGCACCTGCTGTTATAGAACGATTTATAATTGCTGGTCGGTTATTTTTTTTAAATCTCGAGGAGTACGATGTGTTCGATAATCCACGGGCGAGTGGATTTATATGTATGCGCAATTTATCGAAGTATTTCTCTTTGATATTGGTGAACTTTGTTTTAACCAGTTTAACAATGAGCTCTTTATGGATCCATTAATTCGAAACAAACCAAGGATCTCCTGTTATAGGCCTAAGGATCTTGGACAGTGCTCTTTGCAGGATTTATGTATTCGAAGAGCTGGCATTTCCATACAATTGTAAACCATACGTCCATATTGGTTTTATAACTTGGTTGTATAGAAGTATTTTATTAGGTGTAGTAAAAAGAAATCCATTATTTTTGCATTAAATTGAGGGCTTTATTTAAGATAGTTAGAATGACCCGATTTAGGTCAAATATGCGCCGTTTTGTTCGATAACTTGTTGCCATTTTAAAGGTAATTTCATTATGCCTCTCTCATAGAAGCCCTCGTTCCTATTAGCAAAAAATTGAGACAGTCGAATTTCAGAAGCCTCTCTTGAAGCGAATGTTTCACCAGCAAAATTGTTCGCCATGGACAGGAACAGATGGTAATCACTTGGTGCCAGGTCCGGACTATAAGGTGGATGCAGAAGAACCTCCCAACCAAACTCCCGGAGCTTCTGGCGAGTCACTATCGATGTGTGTGGCCTGGCGTTGTCCTGATGGAACACAATTCCTCTCCTATTGGCCAAAGCTGGCCGCTTATGGGCGATTGCTTCCTTCAGACGGTCCAATTGTTGACAGTAGAGTTCCGAGTTAAGAGTTTTGCCGTATGGGAGCAGCTCATAGTAGATAATTCCCTGCCAATCCCACCAAACACACAGCAAAACCTTCCTGGCCGTCAATCCTGGCTTGGCCACCGTTTCCGCCGGTTCACCGTGTTTCGACCACGACCGTTTTCGCTTGACGTTGTCGTAAGTGATCCACTTTTCATCACCAGTCACCAACCGCTTCAGAAATGGGTCGATTTTGTTGCGGTTCAGCAGCGATTCGCAGATGGAAATTCGGTCTATGAGGTTTTTTTGCGTTAACTCGTGTGGCACCCATACATCGAGCTTCTTTGTGTATCCAGCCTTACTCAAATGGTTCCAAACGGTTTTTTGTGCAATCTTTAGCTCTTTTGCAATCGAAACAGTGCTAACATGACGGTCGGACTCGATAATTTCCATGATTTTATCGACATTTTCGACAATTGGCCTTCCAGTGCGTGGTGCATCCTTGACATCGAAGTTACCGGAACGGAATCGACGAAACCAAAATTGCGCATGATTGGCTGTTACAGTATCAGGTCCATAAACGCTATTCACATTTTCAGCCGCCTGGCTTGCGTTTTCTCCCTTATCGAAGAAAAACTGTAAAATGTAGCGAATTTTCTCTTTGCTGATGTCCATCTTTGACAAGCTCTCAAACAAAACTGAATCAATCAATCAAAAAAGTGTCAAAAAAGCTTTTTTAGTAGGAACTGTCATCTTTCTAATGCCCCCTAGCGGAACACGATCGGACTTATACAACGCGAGATGCAGATAAATAACGCCATCTATTGGAAAAATAATGGATTTCTTTTTACTACACCTAATATATTCAAGCTTTATAGGAGAGCGGCTATTTATTAACCAGTGCACGCTGTTGGCTTTAATCTTCATTTGGGTTCTCTTGGCTTATGCAATATGTCAGTCTTTTGTCCAAATAAATACCGAGATATGTGACTTCCTTACATTGTAGGATGCGTACGTTATTAAGGAAAATGTCCGGAGAAACTTTTCTATTGAGCGTGAAATTAATATGTTGACATTTAAGCTCATTTATTTTGATTCGCTATTTAGATAACCAGCTTTGGATTTCGCTCAAGTGATCTTGGAGCTGAGAAATTTGCAACACTTATGTCTATGTGCCGGCTAAGTACCGCTGTGTCATCAGCAGAGGTTGAAATCAATATTCTATCGTTATTTAGAATATCTGCTGTGTACACAGGGTAAAGAAAAGGCCCAACAACATTCCCCTGGGGGAACCCTGCGTTTATTTCAAAGGTTTTTGTAATAAATGAGTTATGTCTTACCTGAAACGTTCTATGTTTTGACTATGAGCCTAACATCGCGTGAAAATAAAAGGGAAGTAATCTTCGGATTTTGTATAACAGTCCGTCATGCCAAACTTTATAATTTTAAAAGCATTTTGAGAGATTTTTTGTAATACAAAAAATTGCATCGGTATGCAATTTCCAAAAAGTCAGCTTTCAGAAGAAATAAAAATGGATCCCTGCCCGCTGGTGACAGGCGATCAGCTATACCTTTCTTTCAAACATAAAACATACGTTTTTTGTCAACAAATATCTACTAATTTCATTCGTTCAACAATCCTCGCGAAAAAAACATTTAGAAGTTATATATAGACCAAGGTGAGAGTTGTTTTAATGCTTAAAAAACCCACATCCAATCTATCGTTAAACAATTTGCTGCACGAACCAGTTCGGCAAGTCGATTCGGTTGTCCTGTTGCTCAATTGTCGCATTACCAACGGCATCATCGGGAAAAATTACCGCAAAATTTTGGTTCATAACGGCGATTGTCCATTCCAACAAGTTTTATCCTGAGACGTCCGTAGCGCACCCATTACCGATTTTGAATTGAGTACACTCATCCTTCGGCATAAATTGTGCAGCATTTGAGGCGATTCCAACTCTAGCCAGTTGGCTGATGACTCGGCCGACTCCGAGTCCTGAGCAGGATTCATCTTGATATGGAAACTTACGTAGACGATGTACTGTCAGGTGACCATACTCTCACTGAAGCGCCCTAAGTCCAAACGCAGCTGATCTCAACGTTTCAGCCTGTATGATTTCCACGGCCAACCACAAGGTACTGCTCGAAAAGTTCGCATCGACGCATTTATCAGATGCCGATTCGGTTAAATTCAGCACGAGCAGTAATACGAAGATGTTGGGAATCTGATGGCACACCTTGACCGATAGCTTCTCATATTGTTTCAATACGCAGCTCACCTTATCCGTCATTAAAATCCATATTCTGTCGGATATTGTAACGCCTTTGTTGAAGATCTGCCATGCATCAAGCCGATTCAAATTTCACGTTGGCTTCGATATGAACCCGTCGCGAGCATCCAAATGCATAGATTTTGCAATGCATGGAACGAGATTATTGTGTCGCTATTTATCTTCGCTTTAAAATCACCGTCCACGTCCACACGCATCTGCTTAGAGGGTAATAATAAGTCGCACCATTACGGACGGTGAGCTTGCCACGCCTCGATTTGTGTGCTGCAGTGTTGCACAAATGCTAAGCAACATCGGCAATCTGCCTTGGCGCGCTGAGATCGCAAGACAACCCTTCTTATTTGGGTACCAGATGCTCCAATTATAGAAGAACATACATTACCGCTTTCATCGCTGACGAAGATCTCATCACCTGCTTCCCTCGTCCCGATCCTCGGATTAGTATTGCGATTCATTCAGCAAGCAAAAAGGGCAGCCAGATCACCTTAATTTTCCCATACTCACTCTAGACAGGAATTAAGAGCTGTAAAAATTCGTCTCATCATTCCAGCTCAAAAAAAAAAGTAAGGGTGTTATAGTCAGGCCAGCCTGGCAATAGAATACCCGACACATATACGCACGTTCAAATAATTTTTAATATCAGGAGGTGTTTAAGGCCATATGGGGGCCCAATACACCGACTTTTGTTATATTTCTTTATGAAAACTGCCCCTCTGCCACGCCCACTTTTCCAATTTTTTGGAATTCTAATCGGAGGCTTAGATATACGCTCAAATCCTAAGTTTCATTGAAATATTTCGAAAAAGTCCGATTTTGGGGCAGTTTTGAGATTTTTGTGACAGACCCTAGCACTGGAGGTACTCTTAATAATGGACCCATCAAAATTTTTGGAGAGGATGTTTATGGCTACAAAGGAAGAATAAGTGCCAATTTTCGTTCAAGTCCCATTTGAACTTCGGGTGTAGCAGACAATATTCGAAAAAACCTTTTGGCACGCACACCAAATACCAAATTTCATCAAAATATCTTTAAAAACTTTGGTTTTAGAGCATTTTTTGTGATTTTCGTAACAGACCCTAGTACTGGAGGTACCCCTAAATATGGTCCGATCGGATCCATTACTCATGTCCCCGTGAGCACGCATACCAAATTTGGTCAAGATAGCTAAACTCCTTCGATAAGAAAACTGTACGGGCAGACAGACGGACATGTCTAAATCGAATCTCCTGGTGACGCTGATAATTTCTATATATTTTTGTATGGTCTATCTCGACTGGTTATGGGTGTTACACACAACCACACAAACGCAATATACCCTCGACGAGTGTGTCTGTAAAAATGTTATTCTGAAGAATACGAAGGTTTAAGAGATCAGCATCCAATCAATAAAAAGAGTCTATTGTTAAGTCTTAATCCAATGCTTGACGATGATGGCCTTCTGCGGGTTAATGGATGTCCAGTCGATACCGACGTAACTCACAATGAGAAATATACAATTATCCTGCATTATCTAAATTTAGTCGCCTTTTTTGAATTTCACTCATCGATCAATGTAGCATACAGGAATTTAACTTATAGTTCAAACGATCGCACAAAATTTCTGTATCGCAGGACTTAAACGTAGATACAATTTAAATTTGCAACAACCGTTGTCACGCTTGTACCATCCATGCTCATCGAATGAAGATACAAATTAAGGCTTTTCCCTGCGGAAAGATTAACCCTTTCGCTACCATTCACCGTAGATTTTGCGGGACCGTTCGAGATCAAAGGCGTTTGTGATTTCGTGTCCTTTGCAATCAAAGGAACCCATTTGAAATTTTGCCGCTTTTGATAGATTTTTTGGTCGCCGCGGCCGCGCCAAATGTGTATTTTCTGATAACGGTGACAACTTTATCGGCGCGAAAAGCGCCATGGATAAAACTGTGCTCGATTTGGGAACTTTTTTTTCAACAACTTGTAGTCGTTGTGGGTAAACCAAATTCGACTACGCCGATTTCAATAGAGGTAGTCATTTTCCGAAGTTAGTGGCCATTTTCGAGAATTCGTGTCCTGAAGTTGAAGATCCCAGGGACAAAAAAAAATATTTTAACTTTTTTAAATGTAAATCACAGTACATCGAACTCATAAGTATCGAATCAACAAAAATACATAAAATAGAAACATATTCGGTAAGAATTCAGACGTGTTCACATCTTGTTCTGGCTTAAGGTCACGTTCAGAAAAGCATTTTCTTTTTGTTTATTTTATTTTTATAGAAAATTTTGGAATATTTCAAAAATTCTTCTTTTTTATTTAATATTTCGCCCTTCTTTTAAGAGCATCTTCAGGATATGATTTAATTTTTGTTGAAACATTATTCAAAAACGTCCGTCCCTTACGTAAGGCATGTTAAAATTGTGCGAAAACAGCTGATTTCAATGTTTACTTTGCAGAAAGAAGTAGAAGCGAATATCACTCATATTTTGCGCATCACAAAATAGCTCGAAATTTCCCAGGACGCAAATTTGGCATGCCTACTTGAATACCACTAGTAATAACAATCTTACGTACATAATGGACATCCCCTTATGTTATGTTCTCACTATAGGGGTTCAGAACTTAACCCGATACTTTAACTCAAAGCGTTCATATCAGGTTAGAGCGAGTTAAGGTTTACAAACGTCGTATGACCCAGCCGGAAAGTGCACTACTTCTGCACTACTTCCGAAGTGGTGAAAATTCATACTGCGGCTACTCGCATTACTAACCCTTACTGTTAATGAAGTTTTTTGGGAGATGGCCGCTGTTTTCATTACATGCATGCGATAATGTCCGGCTTGGGAGTTTGAAATATAAAAATTGCGCAAGGTATATCTGATATACTATATCATCGAGAAATTGCAAATAAAAATGGAATTTGCTTTATTAGAAATGTTTAAAGAAGCTGAAAAAGCCAAAGGAATATTGGAAGCAATAATATTAGAAGACCATTGCAATATCCGCAGGAACAAAAAAAGATTTATGGAGCTAATAGTGAAAGCGGCATCACAAAACGTTCCACGACCTGTGATTAAAATTTACATATCCAAATAGGTGCATCCTTCCCCACTCATTTTCTGCACGGGAAAGCTTCCTGCCAGTGTCGTATTAAATTTTTACCCGGTTTTTGTACTCGGTGTTAGCAAATGTAACTGAAAATTTCAAATGCAACTCTGCGCTAACCTCAGAGTTAAATGTTAACATGGGGTTTATTTTCGGGTTAGATGATTTTTTTTATATGCGTTTTGACATTTGAAACCCTGGGTTTCGCCGATAACATTAACCCGGCCTAGTGAGAACATAGCATTACGCTATTTTTAGATTACAAAAGGTTAAACTTGCAAATTTGTTCGTTAAAACTATTTTTAAGAAAGGTATAAAAAATGAAAAAATCCAAGCAAAACAGAAGTTTTTAAAAAAATATGATGAAAGCTATGAAAATATCAATTTAATACGTAAGGTTTTCGCCAAATATGCTTCTTTTTTACGTATTTTTGTTTGTTCGATGCTTATGAGTTCGATTTACTGTTATTTACATTCAAAATAAAGTTAAAATATTTTTTCCCTGGGATCTACACTTTAGGACCCGATAATGACTAGCCCTCTTGGAACCAGCGTATTTGAATAAGGTTTACGATTAAGGACTACCCATTGTTGAGATTTCCGACTAGCACAATCAATTCAATAACTTCCTGTGCAACGCGTCCGCGAAAGTTCGACTACGGTATGTAGTGCACGGATTCAAACACCGTTTTACTCCATATCATGCTGCTCATATGGGCGGATTGTGGGAGACCGCTGTTTCAAGAGTTTCAAGATGCTTTTCGTGACAACTGGCGTTTGTAAATTTTCTTTGGAAGAATTTTGGTAGTTCTCACATGCATCGACGAATTCCTTAACTCGATCACACCAATGTCTGACAATCCATAAGTCCTGCTCGCACTCACGCCGAGTCATTTTCTGAGAGGTTCACCGCTGACACCATGACCTGAAGATTCGCAAATTGATCAACCTATTGCCAGCCGTTGGGAGAAAATGAAAATCCTACATCATCTTTTTGTCACACGCTGGAAAGCTCAATACGAACTAACCTAAAGCTTGGCGATTTCGTGATAAATATGGATCAAAAAAACACACCCCTTTGAATGGAGCAAATAACGTGCAGCGGCTTCGCATCCGAGAGAGGATATTTTGGTACAAGTTGTCGACGTGAAAACGCATTTCAGCATCATGACCCGACCAAACGTCAAATTGTGTGTACTGCCGACCAACTTAACTAAAATATTATGACAGGCCACCCCTGCACTTTCACAACCAACATTCCCACACCTCTCATACCTATGTGCTTGATTTTATTTCTGATAACCGTCGCATGCAGTCGATCTCACCACATCGCCGTCACTTTGCTGACACGCGTAGATCAGATGAACCACACTTAGGCCGCCATTTCTCACCAATGCTAAGAACTGTCACCTTTACGCTGCGCCTCGACGGGCAATAATTATTGCTAGCAATCTGTCAAATTGCTTTGCCAGGTAGAGGCAATATTGCCAGGGTGGGATTTTTATGTTGTGCCATCTTCATATTCAAAATGACGTCGAACAGGCTACTACGCTGCGCACGCGCTCTCGATGCCTTGAAACAACTTTGCGATGAGTGTGACAAAGAAGAAACTCTCTTATTTTTTCTTCTCTGCGATATAGGCAGTTCGCAAATTTTTTATGATTTTTTTTTATTTTTTATTTCAACGTAGTCCTTTTTAATTTCCTTCGCCATTTAAAGCCACGCATTATTTTTTCATATCAGTACATTTATATGATGAGGTTTTATAGCCCAAAGAAATTCGAACTATCGGTAAAGATTTATTATCTTATAGATATCGGCGACGCACCAATCCATTTTGACGATATACACACTTTGAAAAATTCATAGAAATGAAATTCGGCTGTCAAATAGCAAAATGACAGCTCATTGCCAATCTCAAAGTTGGCAATCGCAGCGAAGCAATATTGCTTGCCATATATTGCCATCTTTTCAAAATGAGCGGTCTCCATTGGCAATATTGCTCAAGTTGACAGATTGCTAGCAATAATTATTGCCTGTCGAGGCGCCATGTTATCCAGCCTGTGTGACAATATCGGTTTTGACACGCCAGTGCTCACCACGGTCACGCCCACTTTCAATGAGGGGACGCCGCAGCCAGAGTCCACGTCGCCTTCCAAGTGATCTGCAGGCTTACATGCCGGAACTCGCATCTGGCTTTCCGATTCCAACATTTCCACCAAGCTCTCCTCGACCATTCCCAGTAAGCTTTAGGCGTCAAGTCCATTAATGTTCGTGGATGCAGAGGAGGTGTTTCGGCTGACAACAGTAAGCCCGGGTTTTCGGTTGCGTAGAGCAAGGCGGGCAGTATGTCCGTTTTTCCCGCTGACATTACGCACCGAAAACCTCTCAGCGGCGGAAACCTTGGAAAAGGAGCACACTGCTCGTTGGTGACGGGATGTCAGATGTTTAAAAAGTCGCCGCCGAAACTATTCATCTTTTCTTTTTTCTGATCAAAATATGGAGTCCTCGTATAGAAGATAATAGCTAAATTCTTCCCTATTTTTTTTATCTTCTGTGTTTTTATTTTTGCCAACAGTGGGAGGCCAAACCAAAAGTGGGTGGGAAGTACTCCTCTTCCACTATCTGTGAACAAAACTAACTGAAAACAAAAAACGAGAGGGGGAAATCAAACCCTTATTGTGAACAGTCTACGTTTTCATCAATCAGGTGTTTGTTCTGACACGTTTGAAGGCATAGTTCGTCCCGCCACGTGTGCACCGTGCTTAATCCAAACCGTCGATCGCACCGCTTAGTCTAAACTTCTCCGATTTCAACAGGTCCGACCCGAATCCACCGCCAGCAACTTCTTCTACCATCGCAGCAATCATTAACATATCATCCAAATTATCCAGGTACGTGGTCATTTAAACATTATTGCTTTCAGTTTTCGAGACAAAACAATGTTGGTAAGCCAACACAGAGACTCATAATTTTGTATGTATTTTTTGATATATCACCTCTGTGTGGGAAAGGAATATATCACAAGAGAGCCCAAAATATTGATTTTTCATTCATCCCATCATAT
Source organism: Chlorops oryzae (assembly GCA_020466095.1). Classification (NCBI taxonomy): domain Eukaryota; kingdom Metazoa; phylum Arthropoda; class Insecta; order Diptera; family Chloropidae; genus Chlorops; species Chlorops oryzae. The sequence continues at coordinate 58,058,904 of CM035806.1, read as the reverse complement.
CGTATTAACGGTAAAAGTTACGTGATTGCGATGCAGACATAATTTGCAGATATTTTGAATGCGATTACTTCGGTATATCGTTTCCATGTCTGCGACACCTGGCTGCCGAGATCTACAGTGAAATTTCTCCTTGCGGACAGCTCCCATAAGCGAACATCTCATATAAGCGGACAAATTTGCAATACACAAGTGTTTTCGAAAGTTTTCACATAAAACACGCTCCAATAAGCGGACGCTCTGATAAGCGGAGCTAAGAGCCATAAAAGTTATAAAGAGGTTCAAAAATCATAAAATTGGAGAAGTTTTTGTAATTAAAATTACACTACACCACAAATTTTGAGCAATTCTCATATCCTCGACATTTGGTACATCATTTCTATGTAGAATTTTGCGCTGAGTCCAAATATGATTCTTCAAATGTAGAACAGTTTTTGAAATATTGCAAAATTACCATTTTTTTTTTGGTTACAGAAAAAGACGACCTCACTTTTTATGTAATAACTTCAATATTTGTTCTCTGGTTTTTATTTCAGTTTTAACAAATGAAAGAGAAATAAATAATTTTTTCTAATGTGAAAAAGTTCTTAAAATTTGTCGAAAAACAAAAGAGTAATGCTTACTCAAAGTCTTTAATATGTGTAAATTTTCGTCATTTTTAGCTATTTACAAACTTTCACATACTTTTTTGTAACACAAAACAAAAATATCCTCCTTATTTCGCTGTGTAAATCAATAGTTTATTTTATGGCGAACATTTTAAGCCTATTTTGATAAAAATTTATGGCAAAATGACTGAGTTATTCGCAATTTAGCAAAACAACGCGGTTTTTTTTTTTCACTGCAAAATAAAAATGTTTTGATGACTGGAATGGTAACAGTCTGGCGTGTGAACATTTGAAGAAAAGTTATCCAAATTTATCGAACCCAAAAATAAAAGAAGGTGTGTCTGTGGGCCCAAATTACAAAATCCTCAAGGGCACCAATTTCGGTTCGACGTAATCTGCGAACGAGGCGAACACATTTGAGTCATTTCGTGCTCTTTGCTTTGGAATCTTAGGAAACTGTAGAAGACTACGAGGAAGTCATAGCAAATTTGTTGAAAAACTTTGAGAAAATAGGTAAAATTTTCGAATTTCCATCTTTTTTAGTTTTGTCTTTAAATGCATTGCATTTTGTTCCAAACAGGCGTAAATATGTCTTTAAAAATACACTTCCTTCATTGTCATTTGGATTTTTTTGCAAATAATCTTTGTGATGAAAGTGGCGAACCCGGTGAGCGTTTTCATCAGGAAATTCAACAAATGGAATCGCGCTACCAAGGGTATTGAAACGATCCGATGAAAAGCGATTTTTGTTGGATTCTTATCCGAGAAATGGATAATAATGGGAAGCGCAAAAATAAAATTGTAATCAAAACATATTTAATTAACAGTGAAAGCGGTGTTTGCTAAATTGCGAATAACTCAGCCATTTTTCCATAAATTTTATATAGGAATAGAGGATATTTTTGTTTTATGTTACAAAAAAGTATGTGAAAGTTTGTAAGTAGCTAAAAATGACGAAAATTTTCACAAATTATAGATTTTGAGTAAGCATCACTCTTATGATCACACTCATATCTCAAAATCTATTCTACTTTTGAACAATCTGACTTCATATTTGGATTCAGCGCAAAATTCTACATAGAAATGATGTATCAAATATCGAGGATATTGTTTTGTTCAGTACTGTTATTTTTAATGAGTCCAGAGCTGAACCTTTGTCATAGATAGGAAATTAAAATATTGAACGCGTTAGGAGATATAGCTATAAGTGCGCAACTTAATTCTTGGCCCCACTTTTTCAGACCGATTTAAAAACGAAAAGAGACAAATTCACTAAACTAAGTATGAGGCGTTGGTATACTCACCGAGTACTATCAGAATCTGCAGTCAAATCTTAGGACACACGCAATGACCTCAAAAATGTCACACAGTGTTTGTTTACTTTTTTGGGTGAGCAAAAAGATGAGACCGCTTATTTATATTTTATTCAGACTGCAGTTTTCTTTAATTAAGCGCTTAGAAATTATAGTATTCTTTTAAAATCTGCGAAAAATAAAAATAAGGAAGCAGAAAAACTGTTAACAGACGGAGAAAATTTAGAATTTTCTTCTTTAAACGAGACAGGACTGTAAATTAGAGAAATGGCCAGGAAAATTGGCTTATCAAAAACATTTTTTCAGATTTTCCTAAAAAACAAAGGGAAGATTATGGAAATAACAAGAACTTTACAAAAAAAACCATAGTTTACGAACAGAAAAACACAGCATATTGTGGCAAATACAAGTCACAAAATGAAAAGTGCCAATGAAATAACCTCGACTTGCCAAGCAAAATTGTCTCGTTTCACAGTGCACAGAGCGGTAAAGCAATCTGGAGTAATTAAAAGACATCGAATGAAAACTTAACCGAGACTTAAAGACCAGCACAACATCTGATTGCTTGGAAAAGCTAAAGCTCCGAAGATCTTTTCGCAGAAAATTCTTCCCAAAGTTCCTCTTAGAAGAGAATCCGATTTTTTGGTGAGATACCCACAGAAAAACTTTTCAATACTCGGACCATGCAAGTTAAGTTTGTTCTCATCAGGAAAAACCATCTAGAAAAACAATTACGACAAAAAACAAAAGAATTAAACGTACGTTGGTTCAATCCGTGGCCATATTTTTCCTTTTTTAATAAACACCCGCAACTTTGTGTTGGTCTTTAAGTCTCGGTTAAGTTTTCACTCGTTGTCTTTTGATAACTCCAGACTGCTCTAACGCTCTGTACACCATAGAATGAGCAACGCTTGAAAAAAAATTTTCACACTAATAAATTAATTATTGTTCTTCTAGAATAAAAACTTTCATTGCAGAAAAGTGTCACCGAATAAGGGGCCAAAAAATGCAACAAAAATAGGAATCTGTTGATTCGCTATCAAAGAAAAGAGAAGTTTAGCTCATATACTTTCACAGTTAAATTGCGAAAACAATGTATGCATATGCATACAACAAAACAAAGTAGAGATGGGGTGGGAATTATGATCTCTAAGAGAACACGAAAGAGCCTTATTGGATACAACCCAATCTCAGATAGAATAATAACGGCACGATTTAATTGTATATTTCGGAATATGACAGTTATTCAGTGTTACGCTCCAACTGAAGAATCTGTTGATGAAGGATGCATTCTATGAGCAACTCCACGTAACTGTTACAAATACTTACTATGGTGATATAGCAATTCTGTTTGCAAAAATCCAACGCCAAAGTGCGATCTAACAACACAGGCTACGAACGAGTAATGGGCTGTCAGGGCCTAGGTACAATAAAGAACAATAATGGGACCAGGCTTGTCGACCTATTTATTGGAGGTACAAGATTTCCCCATCGTGATATTCATAAGTACACGTGGGAGTCTCCCGAAGGCAATGCACGAAACCAGATCCATCATATAATTATAAGTCGAAAATTCCATAACTCATTGCTAGATGCAGGACCTAAAGAGGTGCTGATTGTTTCACAGACCACAACTTGGTGATTGGAGTGATAAGGCTCAGATCATCAGCGATCCACCCAACCGAAAGGGCCGAAAGAAGAATAAACATCGATCAGCTCAAAGATACAGCGAGAGCAGATGCATACAACAACACCGTGCAACAACAACTAAACGCAGTAAGAGGCAATGAGATTTGGGAAGAAATCACATGAACTTTTAGACAGGCTGTGACTAACACACTCGGTTACGTTGACAGCAGGAGGAAACCATGGATAAGCAATGATACATGGGCTCTCATCATCCAACGTAAAGAGGTAAAACGACAACTGCAGAATAGGAACTCCGCACTGAGAAGAAATGAAATAAAGCGTGAATACATTGAAATCGAACGACAGGTTAAGAGAAATGCGAAGAAGGATAAAGAAAAGTTTTAAAACTCTATAGCCCAAGGGATAGAAAGGGAAGCTGGTAATGGTAACATTAAGGCTGTGTACGAAGACATTAAAAATATGACTAACTCTAAGCATGTTTTACCACCGATAAAAGACTTAACTGGCAACGTTATCCCTACTACAGATGACCAGCTATCAAGATGGCAACAGCACATTGAGTACAGTGCATAACACTTTAAATCCAGATCGAACGGCTAGACGAAGAAATTCCTTGCGTGAAATTTAGACTGATCTCCCTTCCAAAACAGAAATTGAAAGAGCAATCCAACAACTAAAAGGCAATAGAGCGGCAGGTCCGGCCTCTTTGAAATCCGAGCTATTAAAAACCAACCCAAGCATGCTAGCTAATTCACTTCTCTGTATTATTAGAAGGGCTTGAATCTCGTGTGAAATACCTTCAAGCTGGAAAGAAGGAGTGATTGGGCCAGTCCCTAAAAAAGGCGACTTAAGCCAATGTTCCAACTTCAGAGGTACGAGTATAACGCTACTTAATGTTATTCAAAAGCTTTTGGCCTCCATTGTCCTCAATAGACTCAGAGATCCTGTGGAGAAAATGCTACGTCGGGAACAAAACGGGTTCCGCGTCCGCCGGTCATGTGTAGATCATATAAACACAGTAAGAATATTGGTAGAACAATTTGTAGAATGGAGGTCCCCCCTGCATCTACTTTTTGTGAATTTTGAGCGTGCATTCGATAATCTCATACGCGACGCCATATGGAACGCACTTAGAAATATAGGAGTCCCGGATCAAATAATCCAGATCATAAAAGCGCTCTACACTGACAATAACTGTTTCGTCAGATACAAGGGAAGGAATAGTGGTTGATTTAGGACCAACAAAGGTGTACGTCAAGGCTGCGTATTATCCCCTTTGCTCTTCCTAGTAGTTTTAGACACTGTCATGCGAAAAACAAACGAAGACTCTCGGACAGGTATCCAGTGGAGACCATTTGAGTTGTTGGGTGATCTTGATTATGCTGACGACATCTGCTTAATGACGCACAACATCGTAGATATGAAAAGGAAATTCGAATCGCTAATAACTAACGCACGGCGGGTTGGGCTCAAAGACAACATGAGCAAGACAAAGCTAATGCAGATCGGGACGACGACATCGAAAATACCTTTGTCTGCATACGTAGACCGAAGGAAAGTAACATTGGAAGACGTTGAGAAGTTTTGCTATTTTGGGCAGCATAATCTCGAAAACTGATGGCACTGAAGAAGACGTAGAGTCCAGGATTTCGAAGGCGCGGTATGCCTTTTACAAGCTGAAGAAAATTTGGGCGTCTAGAAGTATTTTGCGACGTACTAAACTACTTCCATTTAACTGCAGCGTAAAAATCTGTAATACTTTATGGATGTAGTACATGGAAAATCACCGATGCCATCACCAGAAGGTTACAAACTTTTGTTAACCGTTGTATACGAAGAATTTTGAATATATTTTGGCCTGCGATAAATACGAATGTGGAACTGATTAGACGTGCGGGTTATAATCCCATTGCAGCAGAAATGAAAACTATAAAGTGGAGATGGATAGGCCACACGCTTCGTAAAGAGGACAACGACATAACGAAAATGGCGCTGCAGTGGAACCTCCAAGGATCAAGAAGACGCGGGCGACCTAGATCAACCTGGGGCCGAACAGTCCTGAGGGAAAGCCGTCGAGCATGGCAGCAAATAAGATCTCTTGCAGCCAACCGCGACCAATGAAGAGGCTTTGTATTCGCCCTATGCTCTGAATAACATTGGCAGTGTATGAGTCGAATTTTGTTTATTCTGCTAGAAATGTACATTTGCCAAGGAAATAATAATAATAAATAATAAATCTAAGGCTATGTTTTTGTTTTTGCACCACTTGCCTAAAATGTACCCTTATTAAGTTATAGTACTTTAAAAAATACTTTTCAGCTCCTGATGTACTCCTCCAAACAAAGTACTCCTTTCGACCGCAAAATGGAGGACAAGGAGAGTAACAGCACAGAGCAATCTCTTTATCTCTTCAAAGAGCACAAAAGATGTAATAATATTTATGCTGAGTAAAAATATTCAAATTTATTTCGCCCCAATCATACCAAAACGCACCCGCAACGCGTACAAATTTAAAAAAAAAAAACCCGGTCGGCGACAAGCCCCGCACAAATTGTGCAATACATATTTATAATTAATTTTTTATACCCGACACACTCTGTGTCAATCATACAAAATATATTAGATTTTGTCTGTCCTTCTGTTTGTATACAGTTTTCTTATCGAAGGAGTTGAGCAATCGTGACGAAATTTGGTATGCGTACTCACAGACAGATAAGTAAGATCAAGTTCGAGAATTGACCCGATCAGACCATTTTTATGGTACCTCTAGTCCTAGGGTCTGTTACGAAAATCTCAAAAACTGCTCTAAAACCGGAGTTTTCCAAGATATTTTGATGAAATTTGATAGTTGAACATATTTAAAGCCAAGTTATTCAATTTCCAAAAATTTAAAAAGTGGGCATGGCTGAACTGAGATTTTCGAAAAATGCGTCCTTCACTCGAAATTCAAATGGGACTTGAACGAAATTTGGCACTTAACAGGTTGGCTGATAAGTCCCCGGTCTAACAAAGAAAAACATATTTTTTTGTCAAAATTCGTTTTTATTATTCAACATAGTTCCCTTCAAGAGCGATACAACGATTATAACGACCTTCCAATTTTTTGATACCATTTTGGTAGTACTCCTACGATTTTGCCTCAAAATAGGCCTCAGTTTCGGCGATCACCTCTTCATTGCAGCCAAATTTTTTCCCTGCGAGCATCCTTTTGAGGTCTGAGAAAAAGTCGCTGGGGGCCAGATCTGGCGAATACGGTGGGTGGGGAAGCAATTCGAAGCCTAATTCATGAATTTTTGCCATCGTTCTCAATGACTTGTGGCACGGTGCGTTGTCTTGGTGGAACAACACTTTTTTCATCTTCATATGGGGCCGTTTTGCCGCGATTTCGACCTTCAAACGCTCCAATAATGACATATAATAGTCACTGTTGATGGTTTTTCCCTTCTCAAGATAATCGATAAAAATTATTCCATGCCCATCCCAAAAAACAGAGGCCATTACTTTGCCAGCGGACTTTTGAGTCTTTCCACGCTTCTGAGACGGTTCACCGATCGCTGTCCACTCAGCCGACTGTTGATTGGACTCAGGAGTGTAGTGATAGAGCCATGTTTCATCCATTGTCACATATCGACGCAAAAACTCGGGTGTATTGCGAGTTAACAGCTGCAAACACCGCTCAGAATCATCAACACGTTGTTGTTTTTGGTCAAATGTGAGCTCGCGCGGCACCCATTTTGCACAGAGCTTTTTCATATCCAAATATTGATGAATGATATGACCAACACGTTCCTTTGATATCTTTAAGGCCTCTGCTATCTCGATCAACTTCATTTTACGGTCATTCAAAATCATTTTGAGAATTTTTTTGATGTTTTCGTCGGTAACCACCTCTTTCGGGCGTCCACTGCGTTCACCGTCCTCCGTGCTCATTTCACCACGCTTGAATTTTGCATACCAATCAATTATTGTTGATTTTCCTGGGGCAGAGTCCGGAAACTCATTATCAAGCCAAGTTTTTGCTTCCACTGTATTTTTTCCCTTCAGAAAACAGTATTTTATCAAAACACGAAATTCCTTTTTTTCCATTTTTTTCACAATAACAAAAGTTGCTTCACAAAAGACGCTCTATCTCACAAATTAATTGACTTACAGACGTCAAATTTTGACACGAATCATTTGAAGGTTGCCACTATATAAAAATAATATGCATTTAATACTAGAGACGCCATCTATGTGTCAGACCGGGGACTTATCAGCCAACCTGTTATACTTCCTTTGTAGCCACAAAAAAACTCTCCAAAAATTTCTTTGACAGGTCCATTATTAAGGGCACCTCCAGTACTAGGATCTGTTCCAAAAATCTCAAAACTGCCCCAAAATCCACCTCTTTCAATGAAATTTATAATTTGAGCGTGTATTTAAGCCTCCGATTAGAAAAAATATATTGGAAAAGTGAGCGTGGCAAAGGGGCGGTTTTCATAAAGAAATTTCGGTAAAGTCGGTATATGGGCCCCTTATGGCCTTAAATACGTTTTGATATTAAAAATTATTTGAACATGTGTGTCTGTGTCGAGTTTTCTATTGTCAGGCTCGCCTGACTATAACACCCTTACTTGATTTTTTGTTTGTTTGTTTTTATAATTTCAAATATTGCTTATTAAATTTAATTTTTTGATCCCCCTGTTGTGGGATTTGAACCCAGTTTTCCAGTCTTGTGCTCAACCATGTACACCGTGTTTGCCAAATGGAGTCAGGAATTTTTTTCGTCTATAAGTTTAAGATCCGCTGCCGCTGCCGCTATAGCAAAAAACGTTGGCGTCCACGAAAAGCAAAAGGGGTCGGCAGTGCAGACAGGCATGGATCGCTACGTGAACATTAAGCGGAAATTGAGTCCCCAAAAAATGCAAGGACAGAAGGCTCTGAAAGTATTGAAACCCAATGCATCAACGAGTACTGCTACTAGCCCAAGCCAAAATAGATTTGCGCTGCTTGCTAGCAAAGATGATAATGAATCATCTACACAAAACCCCATCAAAAAAATTAAGCCTCCCCCAATCTACTTGCGTGAAGAATGTTCCAACGCTCTGGTAGCAACTATCGCTCGTTCCATTGGCAGTAGCAACTTTCACGTTGTTTCCATTAAAAGGGGTAAAGTGAAAGAAACTAAAATACAAATTTATACGGAAACCCACTATCGTACCCTGGTGAATCACTTTGATGCACTCAAAAAAAGCTACTATACCTACCAGCTTAAAGCAAGCAAAGGTTTAGTGGTAGTAATTAAAGGCATCGAGCCCTCAGTTGACCCAGCAGAGATCAAAGGCGCTCTGCAAGCTGCAGGTTTTCCAACGAAAATCGTTTTTAATATTAAAAATAAACAAAATATTCCGCAACCCCTATATCGCATTGAGCTTGATCCTTCAGCCAACTCCCAAAAACTAAAAAAGAACGAGGGCCACCCAATATACAATCTGCAATTTTTGCTACACCGCAAAATTACGGTCGAAGAGCCACATAAGCGGAAAGGACCGGTTCAATGCTCTAATTGCCAAGAATTTGGTCACACGCAAAACTATTGCACATTGCACCCCGTGTGCGCTACATGTGGAGATAGGCATTCTTCGAACTCTTGTCAAGTTGATCAAGACAACCCTGATGTAAGAAAATGCAGCAACTGTGGTGGTAACCACAAAGCGAGTATCGTGGATGCCCAATCTACATAGCAATAAAAAAAAGACCAACCCAAGCGGAAAACTCATCAAGAAGTTCCGAACTTCCTGCCGAGCCAGCAAGGGCCAGCATCAGCTGCTCTTCCTCCCAAAGCATTTTCATATGCTGACGCAGTAAAGTCTAACACTGCGACCCAAGCTCAAGCATCTCTTGCGACAGCAGCACATCCTGGTCGTACTCCTATGACTATTTCGTACGCTGACGCTGTCAGGTCGAACACTGCGGTACACCCTCAAGGTGCCATATCAAATTTGGAATCAATAATCTCAAATTTGACTAACTGCATGATGCAGTTCACTTCAACTGTGCAATCAATGCTGCAAGAGATGATGCGTGCTCAAAGCCAACTCATGCAAATTCTAATTGCAAAGAAATGAGTGTCTTAAAAATTTGTCATTGGAATGCTAACGGCATTCGACAACACAAGCTTGAAATTCAAACATTTCTTGAATTACATTCAATTGACGTAATGCTCGTCAGTGAAACCCTCCTTACAAGCAAATATAATTTTACTATTAAAAATTATACGTTTTATGGCACTCATCACCCAGATGGAAAGGCACACGGCGGCACCGGTGTTTTGATCAAAACTCGAATAAAACACAGTTTAATGGATGCATTTTCCCAAAATTACTTACAAGCAACCTCTATCTCATTGCATTATGGTAACAGCATTATCGCTCTAAGTGCAGTTTACTGCCCACCGAGATTTTCTGTTACTGGTACACAATTTTTAGAGTACTTCCAAAAGCTTGGCAACAAATTCATAGCAGCTGGGGATTATAATGCCCACCCTGGGGCTCTAGATCAGGGGTCGGCAAAATGGGTATGTAATTGTGTGAGTGAGAGCAGAGCGGCTACTAAAAATAGCCGAAAATAAACAAAAAAAATGCTGAAACTAGCTAAAAATAAAAGCTAAAAGTAGCATAAAAGAGTTGAAACTGACGGAAAAAGCTATAAATTTCCGCATACTCGCTCTCGATGTGGCATGCTCGGCTGCTCCCGTCAAACTGAGACAAGAGCGTAAGCAATACGTGTGAGTGGCTGTCGCAAAAATTGTTCCTAGCGTGCCGACCCCTGCTCTAGATTAATTAACCCCAAAGGGCGACAATTATATTCACTTATAATAAATAGTCGTGAAAATTTTGACTGTATTTCAACAGGTCAACCCACTTACTGGCCTTCCGACTTGCAAAAAAAACCCGACCTCATTGATTTTGCAGTCAGCAAAAACTTTGATCGTAGCGAAATACATGCTGAACCCAGCTTCGATCTGTCATCCGATCATTCCCCTATTATAATAACAATGATGGGCGTACCCACACTCACTGAAAAACCCGGGAGAATCATAACAAAGAAAACCGACTGGCTCAAGTTTAAAAAATATATTAGCTCTCATTTGAACGAGAACACGATCCTCCGGAGCGAAAGTGATATTGAGGAAGCCATAACAAAACTAAACGATATCATAATATCGGCCGCAGTTCACGCTACCCCAAAATCAATCAGAAACCCAATAATACCTCGAAGATATACTACAAGCGAGATCGAAACCCTTGTTCGAGAAAAAAGGCGCCTACGAAGAGAATGGCAGCGTCAACGATCACCCTCCGCAAAGTACAACTTAACACAAGCAACTAAGCGCCTAAGAGAAGCTCTTGATAATGATCTGAGAACTAATTTAGAAAACTTTACACGAAAATTGAGCCCAACAGCCGAAACTAATTACTCTCTATGGAAAACAAACAAAAAGGTGAAGGCACCCAAAATAAACGTATCACCCCTGCGTACCAACACTGGAAGTTGGGCTAGAAAGGATGAAGAAAAAGCTCATCTTTTTGCTAAGTACCTAGAAAACGTTTTTAAGCCTAATCCACCTACCAACCCTTACCGTTTACCACAAACTCACCCACGTCTAAACGAAAATATACGTGCATTTCAGCATAAAGACGTTCAAACTATTATTAAAGAGCTTAACCCAAAAAAGGCAGCAGGCTTTGATCTTATCACGCCACAGATGATACAACAACTCCCGGCCGCAGCCACAAGACTAATCCTCTTCATATTTAATGCTATATTAAGAATAGGATTTTACCCTCGAGCCTGGAAAATTTCAAACATCATCATGATCCCTAAGCCAGGAAAAGATCCCTCATTGCCATCATCATATAGGCCAATTAGTCTACTGCCTGTGTTCTCAAAAGTTTTTGAAAAATGTCTCTTGGCAAAAAGTTTACCGTCCTTGCAAAGCTCCAGAGTAATCCCCGAGCACCAGTTTGGTTTTCGAAAAAGCCATGGTACTATTGAACAGGTAAACAGAGTTACTACCGAAATCAGAAACGCGTTTGAAAAAAAGAAATACTGCTCTGCCATATTTCTGGATATTTCACAAGCCTTTGACAAGGTTTGGCATTCTGGTTTAGTGTTTAAAATAAAACAAACACTACCCAATAATACCCACAAAGTCCTACAATCGTACCTCCACACGACGAATGAGTTCCACATCGCAGCAGGCGTACCTCAAGGCAGCGTCCTCGGGCCATTGTTATATTTGATATACACGGCTGACCTGCCTCTTTCCCCAAAGCTATTCACATCTACATTTGCAGATGACACAGCAATTTTGTATGCACACAGCGACCCTGCGGTCGCCTCTCGAGTTCTTAATAATCATCTTCATATTGTTGAAGACTGGCTTGCGAACTGGAGAATAAAAGTAAATGAAAGCAAATGCACCCACATAACTTTCACGCTGCGTCGCGAGACATGCCCTCCAATTATGCTTAATAACACACGAGTTCCACAGGCCAATGAAGTGAGATATCTAGGCATTCACTTAGATCGCCGACTCACATGGCGCAAGCATATTGAGGCAAAACGCACCCAAATGAAGCTGAGCGCCCAAAAACTGCACTAGCTACTCAACAGTAAGTCAAGATTGCGGCTCGAACACAAAGTGCTTCTTTATAACGCAACACTTAAGCCTATATGGACTTATGGCTCCCAGCTCTGGGGAAAAGCGAGTAACTCTATAACAGACATTATACAACGCTCACAGTCTAAAATCCTTCGGACTATCACTGGTGCTCCATGGTTCATTAAGAACGAAAACATACACAAGGACCTTTGTATCCCGTTGGTCAAAAACGAACTTATTTCATTAAGTCGCAAATATAGCACTCGGTTGTCCCAACATCCGAACTCATTAGCCAGAAATTTGTTATTAACAAACAGCTACACACGGCTCAAGAGGCGTGACCTGCCTTCTCTCTATCAGCACTAATTCTCCTATTACCCTCTGTAACAGCCTTGGAGCAATTCAACACACTAAAGGCAGCCTAATCCATGCGTTGGCTTGGACCGGAGGCCAAATAATATAAATACATATATATTATATAAATTATATATATATATAATATTTGTATAATTCTAGTATTAAGATTTTTCACTTATTGTTAGTTCATAAGTTTTTTGAAGATACAATAATAAAAAAATAAAAAAATAAAAAAAATAAAAATAAAAAAAAAGTTTAAGATCAAATGGAATTTTATTTGATTTCGATTTCGTATTGCTCCGAATGCACAGTGGTCTGGGCTCCATATATTATGCGGCCAAAAATAGAAGGAGAAGTCGCAGAGCATTGAAATTTGGATGGAGCACTTTTGGGATTCAAATAAAGAAATTCTGAAAAAAAATTTGAAATCCAATCACTGCCACACCCACCTCCCATATAACGACACTTTCCAAAATTTTTTTTTTATCTGTAGTGTTGAAACTTGGTCGACGTCTTAGATATGTTCTCCCAAAGAAAATAAATAAACCATAATGGGACTGCCACGCCCCATTTTATTTTCATGCGTACGTATTTTCATTTACCAATTTTTTGGCAAATATCTTCTAATTGCTGAATCTCAGAGCACTCTTTATCTGCGTACTAGGATTGTAGGAAATAAATACTAAAAGGGGAATCGGAGGGAACACATTTGAAACCTTAATTAAACTTTTAAAATAACTGCCAAATCCCAGAAAAGGGAACACGAAAATAGAAATTTTTTTTAAATAAAGACTGTCCCAGAAATAACTGTCTTTTTGTTTTTTTTTTTTATTGCAAAAAAACCAATGATGTTTTTTTTAAATTCTTTCAGTTTATTATTAAGTGAACATTACAAAATAAATAAAAATTTTAATTACACTGAAAAAAATACACTTAAAAAAAATTATACACTTTTTATTAAGGTCCTCCATTAGGTTTTTTACCGACCTTTCGTTCACCTTGATGTATGCCCGACGCCATTTATGTCGAAATATTTCGATGTTCTTCGCAGTTTGTTTGGTCTTCTTAAGGTTCCTTTTCATTAAAGCCCAATATTTTTCGATTGGACGAAGGTCGGGGCAATTCGGAGGATTTGCTTCTCTTGGTACCACAGTGACATTATTGGCTTGGTACCAATCCATCGTTCTCTGGGCGTAGTGAGATGTTGCTAGGTCAGGCCAAAATAGTACTGAACCTTGGTGTTGACGTATAAAAGGCAGCAAACGCCGGTCCAGACACTCTCTGATGTAAATTTCGGTGTTGATTGTGCGATCCGTCACAAATTCCTTACTTCGAAGGCCACATTTGCAAATGGCCTGCCACACCATGTATTTCTTTGGAAATTTGGTATGTTTTTTGGTGGTAAATTTAGAGGATGCTCCACCCCTTCTAACCGCAGTATAATATCCATGTACAGGTAACTGCTTGAAATCCGCGTTGCAATACGTTTCATCGTCCATGATCACGCAATCAAATTTGGGCAGGTAATCGCGATACAGTTTTCGAGCCCTCCTCTTGGCTTCGGCGTCCTTTTCTTCTGACCTATCAGGTACTTTTTGTACTTTTAAGCTCCTTAGGTTGTAAAATTTTTTAATCCGTTGAACACTTGACTTTCGATGTTCCCGCTTTTGCTGCCATATCACGAACCGAAGTGCCTGGATTCTGAGTAAACAGCCGCTTAACGTTCTGGGCCACCGCTTGGTTCGCTGGACCACTTTTTCTCCCTGATCCTGGTGTTTTTGATAAAGAGGTAAGCTGTCTGTATCGTTTTATGGTCCTACCGACAGTTTTTTCGCACACGCCAACTTCCTTAGCGATCTTTTTGTACGTGGTGTTTGGATTTTCCAGGTGTTTGTAAATAATTGCTTTCCGCTTTTCTTCTTGTTGAGACGACATCTTTTCAGTAGCTCTTTTATTTTACGAATGAGTATTTTTTTTTAATCTGCAATATTTATACTTTATTTAGGTACCAAATACGTTGCTATAGAGTTAACACTTTTTTATAAATAGCCTAAAAACAAAAGGACAGTCCTTAGTTCTCTATAAGCTTATAATACTTTCTTACGTAAGAATATAAACAGTAGTGGTACTCATGCAGCTTCGCAAATGCCTTCGCAACTTATCCCATCGTAAATTTTCATATAAATTTTGACAGTTGTGTGACAAATTACTCATTTCCCACAATATGCAAAGCTGCATGAGTCCCGCTAATACCTTTATATTCATTATCCATTTTATTTTATTAAATTTTTTCACTTTGGACGACGTTTTTTTTTCTCTCAAAACTTGCCTCACTTTTGAATTGCTTAGATTGAACTAACAAACGAAGCACTTGCACTCACTTCTGATTCAATTCTCAAAACATTGCCGTTCGTTTTAATCTAAAATAAAACAAGCAAGGGTGTTATAGTTAGGCGAGCCTGACAATAGAATACCCGACACAGACACACATCTTCAAATAGTTTTTAATATCTGGAGTTGTTTAAGGCCATAGGGGCCCCATATACCGAATTTTGTTTAATTTCTTTATGAAAACCGCCCGTTTGCCACGCCCAATTTTCCAATTTTTCGGAATTCTAATTGGAGGCTTAAATATACGCGCAAATTCCAAGTTTCATTAAAATATTTGGAAAAAGTCAGATTTTGGGGCAGTTTTGAGATTTTTGTGACAGACCCTAGTACTGGAGGTACCCTTAATAATGGACCGAACAAGAAAATTTTTGGGCAGATGTTTTTGGATGTTTATGGCTACAAAGGAAGTATAAGTGCCAATTTTCGTTCAAGTCCCATAGGCATTTCGAGAGTAGAAGACAATTTTCGAAAAACGCCCTTCTGCCACGCCCATTTTTCTAATTTTTGTAAATCACATTTATTGGCCTAAAATATGTTCAAATGCCAAACTTCATTAAAATATCTTGTAAAACATCGGTTTTGGAGCAGTTTTTGTGATTTTCATAACAGACCCTAGTACTAGAGGTACCCTTAAAAGTGGTCCGATCGGGTCCATTCTCGAACTTTTTCTGTGTCTGTGAGTACGCATACCAAAATTGATCAACATAGCTCAACTCCTTCGATAAGAAAACTGTATACAAACAGACGGAAAGACAGACCGACAGACAGACAGGCGGACATGGCTAATTCGAATCTCCTGGTGACGCTGATCATTTCTATATATATTTTGTATGGACTATCTCGACTGGTTCTGGGTGTTACAAACAACCATACAAACGCAATATACCCTCGACACAGAGTGTGTCGGGTATAAACACAGTCATGAACATGAATGTATGCGCTACTTTCTGTATACTTTAAAAGTCCTAAATTTTAACTTTCATTTTTTATTTTTGGCCTATGGCAGCAAACACTGTGGAATGGATGAACAAGTTATTACTCCTTCATTGCTCGATTTAGGTATTACTTCACATATTTTTTACTGGGAACGTTAACTTTTAATTTCCTCAAACTTAAACAGCCCGATTCTGAATATTCCCGGGGAATCAATTCTCGGGGATTTTACTTTTCTCCAGAGTACACTTCTTTTTTTTTTAATATATGGGGTAATAAATTCTATAGAGAATGGGTTTTTGACCCATACCCATAATTTTTCTTACCCTATCTATTTATAAAATGGAAATTTATGTCTCGAGAAAAGTAAATTCGCCGATAAATCGTTCCTCGGGAATATTCAGAATTGCGCTGAAAATGAAAATTCAGAATTTGTGATCAAAATTAAGTGAACATAAGATTTTGTCGAAGCAAAAGTTATTGAAAATACATACATAAACTTAAAATGAAATCGAATTCACTTCGTTCAAAATCGTGGCTTATGAAAATGGGTTAACCGCAAATCAGTGCCTTGACTTCCATACAGGGCTGGGAAGTATTTCAATTACTTGTATTTGAAATACGTATTTGATATACAAAAACATACGTATTTGGTAGTTGTAATTCAATAACTTCCTAAGAATGTAATTTATAATTGGCAGTTCAAATACCTGACGGTGGGGTATTTTGTAATTAGTATTTCAAATACTTATTGCTTTGGGGGTATTTTGAAATTAGTATTTCAAATACTTATTGCTTTAAAATAAATCGTATACAAGGCAATAATACGGCCAATGCTCTGTTATGGAGCTGAAACATGGACCATTGCGAATTTAGAGGAACAACAAAATCGGATATTTGAGAAGAAAGTGCTGAGGAGGATATTCGGAACAGTCAGTCTCGGAAATGGAGAGATATCCAACGAAGAGCTACTGGAGTTATGTGATGGAGAAGACGCGGTGAAATACGCAAAGGCTGGGCTGGTTGGGCCAAGTAATGCGCATGCCAGAAAGCAGACCGCAAAAAGCAATTATTAACTAAAGACCATATGATAACCGCGCAATGGGAAGGCCGCGTATAAGGTCGCTCGATGACGTGGTCGAAGACCTACGAAAGATGCGAGTCCAAAATTGGAGGGTATTGATGACGAACAAGCCGTACTGGAAAAGGAAGATTGTTGATGAAGCTAATAGCCTTTTCAGACTAGCAGCTTAATCTAGATTTAGAGTCAACTTCTGCATTTATCCGTGTATTTAAATGCATTTAGGGCCTGCTAAATGCAGAGATATATTCTGAATTTATGATGAATTCGCTGCAACAATGGCGAGAAAAATACGAAATAAAATTTTAATTCTAGGCAACCCCAGCCGAAACAGCTGGTTGAAGCCTGCCGAATATTGTGAAAAATCGAGAAAAGTGTGTTTAGAAGAAATGAAAAACCCCAATTTGTTAATAAAAACGATGTTCATCCTCTTTAAATATGACATGATCTCTATTTTGAGAAGCTCCCTTCTATCCTTTTTTTCTTTTTTGTTGTTTTAAAAGACATTCAAAAATATGGAGGCCAATTTTATAATAAGTCAATGCGGGACAACCACCCCTATCCAAAAAAGACACAGAATTTGCTGGAATTGTTGTACTTAAATTAGAAAGCAACAATATTACTATTGATTTATGAATAATGAATTATAATATATAATTTTATTTGATGTTGCAATACGGGATCACAATTGTCTTTACGGGACGGTTCCGCAGAATGCGGGACGGTTGGGCGCCTTATTTAACAAACGAAACAGTTGACTTAAATGCAGAATGATGCTTAATGCAAATAGGAGTAGTCTGAAAGGGTATTTTTGACAACTGAATTTAGCGCGCTAAATACTGCTTTTATTTGCTAGTCTGAAAAGCCTATAAGGCTCACCCTGAGCTGTAAAGCTGATGATGATGATCTGAAATACTAAATTATTTAAAAAAATCTATAAATTTGTTATGTTGATTTATTAATTAATTTTTGTTCTTTTGAGAGCATACGTATCTAAATTTCACTCTACATTTTTGAGTCTAATATATTTATTGTAAAAAATTATAAATGGTTTGAAAATTATAAGTTTTTAGAAATCTTTTGACCTTTTCGAACAAAAGAGCTATATTTTTGGACTATAGATGAAGCTCAAATTATACTGTTGGGTTAAATCTTTGAAAGTCTAAAAATAATCATTATATCAAACATGTGGTATATAATTTGTATTTTAAATCCAATATTTGAGATGCTGTATTTTGTATTTTATTTTTCAAATACATCCCTTGAAAGTATTTTGTATTTTATATTTTAAATACCTGACAAAGAGTATTTTGTAATTAATATTTTAATTTCAGTAAACCATGTATTTTGCCCAGCCCTGCTTCCATATGGCTCCAAAACCATTAATTCATTTCTCATTTAAGTCGACTAAGGCTTCTCTTCCATAACACAGATATATATATTATATATTAGAGCAGTTCATAAATGTTTGGGGAAAATTATGTGTCTATTTTTCTTCGGTGCGCGTCCATTTTCTGAAGCTCTACCCCTAATCAGAAGAAACATATTTCAAGACCCCAAAAAGTTTGACCCCTAGGTGTGGCACAAATCGTTTGAAGGCAATTTTTGCGCTTTCTATGACTTAAGACCTTTTGAATAATGTGTTGTCCAAACAAAAACACATATGGATAATATTTTGATGGCAGATTACACAGTGCGACACGATTTTGTAAACAAAAATGTTACGACTGTTTTTGAAAGTTCTCGGTGAGTATAACAATGCCTCATACTCAGTTTTGTCAAGCCACCTGTACTTTTTTTTAAATAGACTTCAAAAAGTGGGGCCGAGAATTAAATTACTCACTTACTTATGGCTATATCTCGCAATCCGTAAAATATTTTAATTTCCTCTCTATCACAATTTAAAGCTCTGAACTCATTTTAAATAGTTGTATTACAAACCGACCCAAAAAAGAACTCTATTTAGTAGGAGCAAATTGCAAAAATTTCTAAAATTTGACGTGTTTTTTATCATATTTTATTTTGTATGGCCTATAGCTCCTAAGGCTATAAACATTTTTTCAAAATAGAGTTTTTTCGGGTTGGTTTGTACTAAAAATATTTAAAATGTGCTGAGAGCAATTGTGATAGAAAGGAAAGTAAAATATTTAACGGATTACGAGATATAGCCATAAGTAAGTGAGTAATTTAATTCTCAGCCCCAGCTTTTGAAGTCTAATAAATAAAAATGTAGAGGTGATTTGACAAAACGGAGTATGAGGCATTGGTTATACTCACCGAGCACTTTAAAAAACAGTCGTCAAATTTTTGTTTACATCAAATATTTTTCTTATTTTTGTTCTAGAAAAAAAAGTTAGCATTTTTGTAATTTTGAGCGAAGATTGGCCTTTCTTACGGTATATAATGTTGTACATTCTTTAGACCATAAAACAAAAAATAAAAATAAATAGCTACTACCAGTCTAGATAGACCATACAAAATATATATAGAAATGATCAGCGTCACGCGGAGATTCGATTTTGACATGTCTGTCTGTCCGTCTATCTGTCCGTATACAGTTATCTTATCGAAGGAGTTGAGCTATCTTGACAAAATTTTGGTATGCGTGCTTACGGCGACATAAGTAAGAACAAGTTCGAGAATGGACCCGATCGGACAATTTTTAGATGTACCTCCAGTGCTAGGGTCTGTTACGAAAATCTCAAAAACTGCTCTAAAATCGAAGTTTTTCAATATATTTTGATGAAATTCGATATTTGAACATGTTTCAAGGCAAGTAATACGATTTCCAAAAAGTTTTTAAATGGGCGTGGCAGAAGGTCGTTTTTCGAAAATTGTCTCCTACACCCGAAATTCAAATGTTACTTGAACGAAATTTGGCACTTATACTTCCTTTGTAGCCACAAAAAAACTCTCCAAAAATTTCTTTGACAGGTCCATTATTAAGGGCACCTCCAGTACTAGGATCTGTCACAAAAATCTCAAAACTGCCCCAAAATCCACCTCTTTCAATGAAATTTATAATTGAGCGTGTATTTAAGCCTCCGATTAGAAAAAATATATTGGAAAAGTGAGCGTGGCAAAGGGGCGGTTTTCATAAAGAAATTTCGGTAAAGCCGGTATATGGGCCCCTTATGGCCTTAAACACGTTTTGATATTAAAAATTATTTGAACATTCCTTTGCAGCCATAAAAATCCTCCCAAAAAAATTCCCTGGTCGGTATAGCGAAACTACTGTACTCATATCGGGTCTGCTTTTAAATCAGCAGTTTAAGTGGTGTTTGGAATGAAACTGGTGTAGAGAAAAAGAAAAAAACAAACGTTATATTTCTTATGAATAATAACAGAAAAAAAGACAACAAAAACAAATGCAAAACCATTATTTTTGCGAATTTACTTTGAGTTCAATGCGAATTTCCTTACAATGCAATGTAAACCTAAACACCAAAAAAATAAGTGTTTGTAGTATCAATTTTTTTAATTTTTTATTTTATGGTCCAAAGAATGTACAACATTATATACCCTAAAAAGGCCAATCTTCGCTCAAAAATATAAAATGCTAACTTTTTTTTCTAGAACAAAATAAGAAAAATATTTGATGTAGAAAAAAGATAATGTTCGCTGAGGAGTTAAATTTCACACGAAAAATTCCGCCAAAAATAACGGACAAAAATTTTCAAAAAAGTAAGAAACTTAAAAATTATTTAGATTATTGTTAATAATCTGCCATCAAAATGTTATCCATATGAGTTTTTGTTTGGACAACACATTATTCAAAAAGTTTTAAGTCATAAAAAGCGCAAAAATGACCTTCAAACGATTTGTGCCACACTTAGGGGTCAAATTTTTGGGGTCTTGAAATATTTTTCTTCTCATTAGGGGTAGACCTTTCAGAAAATGGACGCGCAAAGATGAATTTCAACAATTTTGGAATGTGAACCGGTCTAATATATACATTACACCAAAGACCTTATAACTATCAGGATGTGTTTTTTAGATGCTCTCTAGATTCGCATGCTCAAGCTCTCCCAATTCGCATGCTCAGAGATTTTAAAGACTTGTCGTGCATTCATATAAATGAAGTAAGAAAACTTACATACAAACTGTATGTCAAGAGTCCCTTAGCTTATATTGAGCTGATTATTGCGCATATGACTTTGAACTTGTGCGCATGCCCGGTAAGTTTCCATTCGAATTTAAAAACCTAAAGAATTTTTTGTTTTAGGTGACTTTTGAAGGATACTTTTTCGTTTTGCGTTGAATTTGTTTCTTTTGCTGATTCCTTTTTATCGAGGTTGTTCGTGTCCCAGCTTTTTGTCGATATTAAAATTTTGGGGCGTCATTTTGTATTGTTTTTTTTTGCGGCTCAATTCAAATAACGCTATGAGTGAGCACAAGGAAAAGCCGAAGCGTAACAAAATAAGCAGTAAGCGGTGTTGTTTACCACACTGCTGCAAATCTAAACGTGACTATGCTCATTACAGGTTTTTTAAGTTTCCAGAATATGACAGTCTTCTTTTTATGCAATGGGTGAAAAACTGTAGTATAAATGAGGACTTCGTTGCAAATAGCTCTTCATTATTTTTGTGTCAGGACCATTTCGAAAAAGCTGCAATTGGTAAAAAATTCTTGAAACGGGGCACAGTTCCAAATCTCTTCCTATCAAAAAAATTTGAAGGGGTTGTCAATGACTCCACTGATATGGAAGACATTGACTTAAGATTGCTTAAATCTCCGCCACGAAAAATAAAACCGTCAGTTTCACCCGCCGCAATCTGTCGCCAATGCCACAGAAATACTGCAAACTTAAAGTGCTTGCAAAAAAAAAATACGTTTTGGCTAAAACGTGCGCCAACTTCCAAAAGAGACAAGTTGACGAATTAAGAAAAGAAAACAATAATTTGAAAAAGAAGTTGATTCGTTTGAAAGCAAAGCAGAAAAATTGTTTCGAAGACCACTTAAAAGATGTCGATTTAAATGAAAACGAAAAAATTTTTATAAAAATGCTTGTTAAAGGTAAAAAAGGCACTAACACTCGTTGGGAAATCTCTGAGAAGCTTTTCGAGCAAGCTATTTTTGATCGTTCCACATCAATGTATTTATTTTTACGAGACTCTCTACAATTGCACCTTCCAAGCCCATCATCTTTACACAAGTGGAGCAATATAAAAAAGTTACAACCTGGCGACAATGAATGTATATACGCAGCTCTCGCAGATGCCGTCAAAGAATTGAATATTTCTGATCGAGAATGCATTCTTGCTTGCGATGAGGTTCCAACAAAGCGAAATCTCACCTACAACCCAGCTGTGGATGTTATTGATGGGGTTGTCGATTTGCTTGAACGATCCAATAACATGGGAAGCCATATTTGCGTTTTCGTTTTACGAGGGATTTTTTCAAATTGGAAATTTGTTTTAAATTATTTTGTTCCTGAAACAAATGTGAAAGGAGAAGACTTAAAGAAACTAATGTTCAAAAACCTTTTCAAATCTGAAGAGTTTGGTTTGAGTCTAAGAGCTGTTACTTTCGACCAGGGAGCCAACAATATAAAATGTGCGAAAATCCTTATTTTTATTTCGAGGGGGAAAAAATTTATGTGTTATACAACGTCCCTCACCTCTTTAAATCTCTGAGAAACTCACTCCTAAAGCCAAATTTTCAAACTCCTGACGGTGTTGTGAGTTTTAATGTGATTAAGGAAGTGTATGAAATACAAAAAGCCATATAGATCCAACAGGGTTCGAACAAATGCGGGTGTGTCTGGCTACGCAAACTTTCAGTCATACTGTTGCGGCTGCAATTAAGGTGTGTGCTAAAACAAATCAAATGCATAGAAACAGCCCGGAAGTCTCCTTTTCAACAGCCGAATTTGTGCAAAAAGTAAACGATTATTTCGATTGCTTTCGTTAAATTGAGTACCATCACAAAATCATTTTTTTCTTATTGTAAGAGATTAAAATTATAAATTGGGCTTATAAACAATTTTTTATTTCAAAAGAATTACACTATGCTAGTTGCAAAATCCGTCAAGCCGGGGACCCGGGGGAAAAACCTAATTCGAGTACGCTGAATTCAATGATGCTAGTCGTTTTTTTAGGTTAGCTCTTGTTTACGTGATATTTGAAATTCAAAATTATATGCTCAAAGACTCAAAAAAACTTAATTTTTCTAAATTTTTAACCATTTATTGAATTGGAATCGATTAAAATTAATGAGAAAATCATGTGGTCGATGAAAATACATAGAATAGAAACTATTTGAAAAAAAATTTAATAGATTTAGTCAATTTTAGTGTGTTTTTTCATCATTTCGTACGTAGACTTTTGTCGGCCACTGTACATACAGTGTACATACATCAAAATTATTTTTTGAAGTATGTATAATACACATCAAAACTTTGAATGTGTATTTACACGGTGTGCTTGAAAAATTTTCACAAAATGATTTTGAATGACCGTAAAATGAAGTTGATCGAGATAGCAGAGGCCTTAAAGATATCAAAGGAACGTGTTGGTCATATCATTCATCAATATTTGGATATGAAAAAGCTCTGTGCAAAATGGGTGCCGCGCGAGCTCACATTTGACCAAAAACAACAACGTGTTGATGATTCTGAGCGGTGTTTGCAGCTGTTAACTCGCAATACACCCGAGTTTTTGCGTCGATATGTGACAATGGATGAAACATGGCTCTATCACTACACTCCTGAGTCCAATCGACAGTCGGCTGAGTGGACAGCGATCGGTGAACCGTCTCCGAAGCGTGGAAAGACTCAAAAGTCCGCTGGCAAAGTAATGGCCTCTGTTTTTTGGGATGGGCATGGAATAATTTTTATCGATTATCTTGAGAAGGGAAAAACCATCAACAGTGACTATTATATGTCGTTATTGGAGCGTTTGAAGGTCGAAATCGCGGCAAAACGGCCCCATATGAAGAAGAAAAAAGTTTTGTTCCACCAAGACAACGCACCGTGCCACAAGTCATTGAGAACGATGGCAAAAATTCATGAATTAGGCTTCGAATTGCTTCCCCACCGACCGTATTCTCCAGATCTGGCCCCCAGCGAATTTTTCTTGTTCTCAGACCTCAAAAGGATGCTCGCAGGGAAAAAATTTGGCTGCAATGAAGAGGTGATCGCCGAAACTGAGGCCTATTTTGAGGCAAAACCGAAGGAGTACTACCAAAATGGTATCAAAAAATTGGAAGGTCGTTATAATCGTTGTATCGCTCTTGAAAAGAACTATGTTGAATAATAAAAACGAATTTTGACAAAAAAATGTGTTTTTCTTTGTTAGACCGGGGACTTATCAGCCAACCTGTTATTTTCTTCATTTGACTATCCTAAAACCAGACAAAATTACAATTGACCCAAAAAAAACTGGCCTATGGTCAGCCGTTTTGCGGTTTAGTTCCTCCCCAAGGACAGGCACATGTTAAAAAGGTCAGTTGAATACATTAGAAGTGGAATTATGAGTGGACTAGTACTGGTAACATGAAGGACTGACCGAAGGCTACACTTGGGTCAGTCCATATTACTGCAGGGAGGCTACTTTTGCTATTCAAATGAAAGCAATGAAACTGACTGAGCAATGAAAAAAATTCGAATTTTGGCATACACACACACAAATAGGAAATGTAGTGATGGCCGGCACTGCTTATACCCAGCCGGAATTTATCTCATAAAGGACCAATTCATAAATTTTTTCACCAAAGATATCAAGGGGAAAATTTGAGTACTTCTCAATTGCAATGGAATTGTCATCGAGAGAAGGAGCTTTTTATCGCCGCTTGTGTGTTAATTTCATGAGAAAGTTGGTACATAATCAGGAGGAGTCGCGGCTCTATGTCATGCTGAAATCATTGATTGTTGCATCGGGAAATTTCCGGCTGGGTAAGTAAAACTAATTCTATCAGGCAAGCGATCTTAGCAACGCTCTCGCATTTGGGTTGAACACGAACATAACACGAAACAGCATTCGGCACTCACTGCCACTGCGTTCGCTCTCATTTTTCAATAAACCACCAAAAAACCACTACCATAGAATGCTCTCACATCAAGCGTGCAAGCTACAATTTGAAATATTTTTGAATTGGAAGTTTGTATGAAGTGGCACATCTTCTTATACTTTATTGTCTTTGCCTTAACCAAACGTAAATCAAAAACGTGTTTTGTTTAACGTAAATTAAAAATCAAACGGAAAATCTGACGGTTCGCGAAATTACAAAATTAAAATCGCTAAACGCAAAAGTAAAAGTTTCGAAAAGACGCTTCTAAAGACGGCCATTGTTCTTCTAACGGCAAAAAAAAAAAGAACTTTCGAGAATATAGAGTTGCGCGCCTATATACCGAAAAAACGACGAAACAACGACGTAAAAGAGGAGAAAACAACAACATTATGGCTCGACTAGGCGACTTCGCATTCGTTCGCGATAATCTAAAGCGGCAAAAGAGGAACGTAATAACTGCTTTACATAAGCTTGTATTCGAAGAAGAAGGGGATCGAAACATCGCTGAAAATGACGACGCGCATAGAAACAAACTTCAATACATAACGGAAAATCTAAATAAAAACGACTTGGTAGCGGTGTGCAGCATGTTATGTATAAGCTATGAAGGAGAAGGAATATGTTAGCAGAAAGCATTGTGAACAAGCTGTTGAAGGGGAAGTTGCTGAGTTCGACCGAAGACGACGAAAAGGAGAATGACGAAGAAAAAGACGATTGGGAAGATAATCCACACGGCGGAGACAACGACGATAGCGAAAAGGAGAATACAATGGTGCCACAGCGAAATCGGAATGGAACAACAACGACTATGGTAGCGACAACAGTGAAGTTGAATTTGATGACGTCAGTGAGGAAATTACAGAAATTCCGACATCGTTGCGCCAAAGCATTTTTCAAAGCAACACACAACGAAAACAAAGATCTTACTCTTCAGGATCTGCATTTAATTTCCACGACATCGAAGATTATGTCAAAACTTTTGACGGGAAAAACAATTTATCGGTCCGAAAATGGATATCAGATTTCGAGGAAACTGCTGAATTCATGCATTGGGACGATTTTCAGAAATTTGTATTTGCGAAGAAGTCACTTAAGGGGCTAGCAAAACTGTTAATTGCGAGCGAAGGAAGAATTACATCGTATAGAAAACTTAAGCGAGCCCTTCTCGAAGAATTTGATTCGCAAACAAATAGTGCTCAATTGCATAGAATTTTTAGAGACCGGAAAAAAGAAAAGAACGAAGGTGTGGAGGAATATTATTTAAAAATGAGAGAAGTTGCATCGAGAGGCAATGTATAAATGCTAAAACTGCGGCGAAAGGGGGCACAAGTCAAATGAGTGCAAAAATAAAGCGAAAGGTGTCAAGTGTTTCAGTTGCAACAAATTTGGGCACATTGCTGCTGAATGCCCTTTAAAGAAAACTGAAAATCAAGTCCGGCTTGTAAACAACATTATAAACGATACCATGGTCAAAGAGGCATTTATTGAAGATAACCCTTGGAATGCTCTTTTCGATACAGGAAGCAAGTGTCACATAATGACCAAACGTGTATTCAATTCGCTAAAGTATCGTGAATTACAAGAAACTAAGGATAAATTGGTTGGCTTCGGAAAAGTTAGTGTTTCTTCCATTGGACAAGTTAATGCCGAAATTTTGGTTGACGGCCAAAATTTTTATCTGAAATTTCATGTAGTTCCATCGCATTTCTTAGACGTGGACATTATACTCGGTAAGGAAATGAGCAAGGTGGCGAATATTCAAATCACAGCTAACAAAGTCGAATTCACGAATATCGTTAGCAAACCATTGGAAGCAGGCGGTGAAACCCCGGAAATTTTTAAAATTGATGTTGCAGAAGATGTTGTACCGGATATCGACTCCATGGCCAGCGAACAAGCAAAAATGAAAGTCGAAAATTTGATCAAAGAGTATAATCCTACTAAAGGAACGGAGACTGTTGTAGCGATGCACATCGTTCTCGTCAGTGATGTACCGATTTTTTGTGCACCAAGGAGACTCCCATTCAAAGAGAGGGAAATCGTCGGGCGTCAAGTAGCAGAGTGGCTGAACGAAGGTGTAATCGAGCCATCAAACTCTGAGTTCAGCAGCCCAGTCGTATTGGTTAGAAAGAAGGACGGTACCCCAAACCTCTGTATTGATTATAGACGAATCAATAAGATAATAGTCAAGGATAGATTTCCACTGCCACTGATCAAGGATCAAATCGAAAGATTACAAAATGCACGAATGTTTAGCACCATCGACTTAAAAAATGGCTTCTTTCATGTTCCGGTGGATGCATCTAGTAGGAAGTTTACGTCGTTTGTAACGCACAGTGGTCAATACCAGTTTCGCAGGGTGCCATTTGGATTATCAAACTCTCTCAGTGTCTTCCAACGGCACGTGAATTTGATATTTCGAGACCTAATGCGAGATGGTGTGGCACTACAGTATATCTGTAAAGCTATACTGACGTTACGGGTGCACAATCACACGAACGATAAAGCCACTTATAGTTTAGGCATCTAAGTTGGCTTTGAAGACTACAGCAAATAATATAAAAGTTAACAAGGAACATTGATTTGTAAAGAAAAAGGCAGAAAGGAATTTCCAAGCGACAAGAATTTAAATACCTGAATTTAGTGTGTTTACGTTTAATTAAGGCATCCTGATAGCATTTTAAATAAATTATCATTATCGGAAGGATCTGGAATTTTCTTTCTCTACAAGTCAGAAGTGGGATTATCTAAATCCCTTACGCTACGAGAGACGGTAACGAGGTAGAGGTAACAGTCAACGTAAAGGAGGGCGCACACAAACGGCAGGATAAAGGGATCAAGCAACGAGTGGTGCCCTTGGAAGTTTGAGGATGGTGAAACTCAACGCTTTAAGAGTTGCACAACTTAACGGGCTATTACTAGCACACGATCTTCGGGTCACCGGTACGAAACTCCAGAAAATCCTGGCGCTGCAAGAAGTCCTAGGATCTGATGAGGTTGACGAACGCCGAATTGTTGGCGAAGAAAACGAAACGATTGGCGAACTTCGAGAGGCGGTGCAACGATTGAGCGCCGAGGTCAGTCAGATGAGACGTGACGGGGCGTCAGCAGACGAGGCAGGGGCAGCAGTTTTAGCAGTCAACGATCTGGCAATCACCAGTAGCACCTCATCATCGAAAGTGAGCGTTAGCGAAGTTACGGGACTTCTCCCGGAGTATAACCCTCAAAGCGAAGTCATCACGGCAGTTCAGTTCTTGCGGCGAATTGAGCGTTTGAGGGCAGCGTACGTATGGCCGGAGCAAATCGTTTTAATAGCGGCCCAGCAGAAGCTGAAAGGAATCGCCAAAGAGTGGTTAGACGCTTAAACCGTTTTTACAACGTGGACCGACTTCACGGGGGCATTGACTCAGGATTTCCCATCAACGTTGAACGACGCAGAAATACATCGGATGATGGCACTCCGGAAAAGAACGGTTTGGGGAAAGCTTGGTGGACTACTACTACGCGATGTTGACGTTGGGCCGCCGAGGGTGCATGGACGACGCGTCAATTATTACACACATTATAGCTGGACTGAATGACCAACAAACGACTCGTATGTTGGCATCAAGGATGTGGGCGTCATGCACCGAGTTGCTGCCAACGTTGAAACAGATGGCTTCAACGTATGTGGCCCCAGCAACAACTAACGGCCCACGTAACCCAAAGATTGAACAAGTGAACAAGACATCCGAGGGGAAAAACGCATCTACGAACGAAGGAGTCAAATGTTATAACTGTAACGAATATGGTCATTTCGCGCTAAAGTGCCCGCAACCACAAACCAAACCTAGATGCAGTAAATGCCACAAAGTAGGCCATGCAGCGCCCAACTGCAATAAACAATCAGCGGTTACCAAAATTCTCGACGTCCAAGAAGAAACCGTGCCTCCCATAATGAAAACAGTCACATTCATTTGGGACAACGAGAGTGCGACGCTTGATGCATTCGTTGATACGGGCAGTGACACTACCCTGATACGGAAAACGGCAGCAAAGGGAATGGGCCTGCAACGCACTAGCAGACGCTTATTAGGGTTCGGTGGTGCCATAGTCGAAGTCACAGAGGTGGCAAACGTCTGGATCGTGATAGAGGATAAGAAACAACCGATCACTCTTTGTGTCGTGTCAGATGAGACGTTGCAGTATGATGTGTTGTTGGGAAGAGACATTTTACAGAAGGAAAATTACAAAACGGTGGCAGCAATGGGCATTTTGCAGATGAACGAGATCAAGGCTGCCGAAGTCAATGTGGCGAAAGATTTGTCCGAGGAAGATCAACGGAAAGTGTACAAACTGGTTGACGAGTACAAGGAATGTTTTGCGGAGGATATAAGTCAATTGGGAAAATCCACAAAGGTGGAGATGCAGATCGAGGTGACCACGACGCGACCCATAATAGGGAAAAGCTACCAAGTTCCTCTAGTTCAACGGGCAAAACTGTCGGAAATTCTGCAAAAGCTTCTGGAGTGACGAATAATTCGGCGGAGCAATTCTCCCCATGCAGCATCAGTGCTATTGGTGCGTAAAGCAAACGGAGAAAGCCGCATGTGTGTCGACTTTCGAGCGCTCAATGAAGTCACCGTAAAGAAAAACTATATCATGCCGGTAGTCGAAGAACAATTGTCGAAGCTAGGTGGGAATCAATATTTCACCACGGTGGATATGACGTCTGGATATTACCAGATTCCCCTTGCAGTTGACTCAAAGAAATATACCGCATTCCTCACTCATGATGGTCTTTACGAACACAATTTGATGCCCTTTGGATTGTTCAATGCATCCATGGTTTTCCAAGAGGTCATGGCAGACGTTATCAGTACCATGAATTCCCGGAACAACATTGTGAACTATGTCGACGAGGTCATAATAGCAACTAGAGATGCGCATGGGCCTTGCTTTTTTTCGGGGCCCATCGGGCCCCTGCGTGTACCCATGGGCTCGGGCATTAAAATGAAAAATGTGCATGCCTCGTGCGTGTTCGGGCTCAACGGTTAACCGTGATAAAACCCGAAACACGAAAAAGTACGATAAAGCACGATAAAAATTTTTCATTTTTTTTACTTTCTGACGTCAATATTATATTCGAATGTGGCTTTTTACATTTTGTGTACTATTAACTTAAGACACTGTAAATATGTATGTATAATTTACGTATGTTATTGTTACAAGTATATGCATCCAAATGTTATACACAAGAAAAAGTACAAATAAATTTGAGAAATTCGAGTACCTAGTATCAATAACTGAGTTGTTGCTAAAACCGATTCAAGAAATTGTTTGCCTGTTTTTGGACCAAAATGCATAGCATTCATTACTATAATCTCATATATTCGGGGTGGAATAAAAGTAAAAATATTTAATTGAAAAGAACTCAATTCATTTTGTTTGAGACCAAATAAAACTAAAACTTCAATATATTTTTATTATTATACCTTTTCCGAAGGAAAGGGTATATTAAGTTTGGCACGGAGTATGTAACATACCAAAGGAGTCGCGATAGATATAGACATATATATATATTCTTGATCAGGTTGACAAGAGGAGTCGATCTAGCCATGTCTGTCTGTCTGTCTGTCTGTCTGTCTGTCGGTCACACTTTAGTTTTTCGTAATTTACTCCTAAGCCATGAAAGATATCATATTGAAATTTGGCATGGACTTGAACCAGGTAAATGTCCAAAAAACTGCATACAAATTTTTTTCGCACTCCCTTCTTGAGTCGTGGGAAGTGGTTCAGAAATTTCAAAAATCACAATTTTTAACGCTTTTCCTGGATAACTTTTTTTCTATACATCCTAGCTTATTGAAATTTGGTGTGTGTATAGCTACTATGTAGACTTAAGCTTTCGCTGAAAAAAAATTGCGACATCGCTATAACTATGGTCATCATCCTACACATTAGAAAAAAACACTCTTTCTCTTATTCTCATATCTGTATACAAAAATGATTTTTTTTGCTTCTTCTGATTGTGTATTTTGCCGCCAAATAAAGTCGTCCTTTATGGATAAATTTTGACCATGACCACATTTCGCGAAATTCGCAAAAATTTTATTTTCACTATTTTGAAATGAGTATGTCGCTGCTAGACAAAATGTCCTCTAAGGGTTAAAATTTGACCATGACCACCATTCGCGAAATTTACTATATTCACTATTTTGAATTGAGTATTTCGCAGCTAGACAAAATGTCCTCTATAGGTTAAAACTTGACCATGCCCACCATCCGCGAAAATTTTGTGCTTAATAATAATTTCGAGCTTGAGAAGCTAAATCAAAGTACAGATAAGGTATAAATAGATATCCAAGCTAGAACAACGAAAACGGCAGGAATTTTTGTTAAGGTAATGTTTTAACATAAATATTTTAGGCTGAGGAAAAGGTATGTGTGCAATCGGCTTAGCCGATGTAAACTTCTTTACTTGTTTTTATATTGATTTTTAAAAAAAACTTTTTTTAAAACATTAACTTTTGACTTTCGTGCTTTTTCGGGCCGGGCCGGGCTTTTTTGAAAATATGCCGTGCCGGGCCGGGCCTATAAAATTTGGTTCGGGCTCGGGCGTTTGCATGCCTCGAAATTGAGGCCCGTGCGCATCTCTAATAGCAACTACGACAGTCGATGACGGGATCGAACGTCTGACGGATCTCCTCGAAGCGCTAAAAACCGCTGGCTTGACTCTGCGTTTAACAAAGAGTCAGTTCTTGGCTAGACGCGTCCATTTCTTGGGACATGAGATCGACGGCGACGGTATTCGCCCAGGTGTCAGGAAGACGCAATGTATCGAAGACTTCCCAACCCCGACCACGGTAACGTCAGTGCGGCAATTTTTAGGAGTCACGGGATATTTCCGGAAATTTATACGAGAATATAGTCTCATCGCACGACCCCTCACGGTGTTGTTGCAAAACGGAGTGACGTTCGAGTGGAAAGACGCCCAAAAGGAAGCATTTGCAAAACTCAAGGAGAAGCTGACATCAAAGCCACTTCTCCCCATGTTTGATGTGAACAAGGAACACGAAGTACACACCGACGCTTGCAAAATCGGGTTGTCAGGGGTTTTGATGCAGGATGAGGACGGCCGTTGGAGGCCAGTGTTCTATTATAGTCGGCAATGCAGCGAGGCTGAACAAAACTACGCCTCGCATGAACTGGAGGTATTGGCGATAGTGGAAACCTTGCAACGTTTCCGATTGCAATGCTATCGCAACAACGTAGTCGACGACGGCCCTTCTACCAAGAGTGGCTAGATGGTGGCTCAAGCTGCAGGAGTTCAATTTTGCCTGTGTTCACCGATCAGCTAGTAAGATGGGTTTGGCAGATGGATTGAGCAGGCAACCATCGTTATCACCTATCGAGACCGAAACGGTTGCAGAAAGGGTCCTGAGGGTTGTCGAAATTGACTCCGACTGGATCTCCGCCCTGCAACGTAAGGACGAAGGGATAAAAGGAATTGTAGAAGTTCTCTCAGGTAAGAACGCCAAATGAACGTCAATTAAAAGGCAAGTTCACTTTGCAGGGAACACGCTTATACCAAAAGGACAAGGGAGTACTGCGTCTGGTTGTACCTAACAGTGTTCGATGGAGAGTGGTGCGGTCGTGCCACGATGAAGCTGGACATTTCGGGTTGGAAATAACCTTGGAACGGGTGTTAAAGTATTTTTGGTTCCCACGGATGCGAGCTTACGTGAAGTCATACATCGGATCGTGCCCAGAGTGCTGCTACAATAAAGTGACGGGAGGCCAACGGGAAGGGCAACTTCACGTCAACGAGGTGTTACCCATCCCTTTTAGAAGCCTTCACATAGCTCATCTGGGTCCCTTCCCCAGGAGTAAGCATGGAAACCTATACATTCTGTTCATCGTATGCGCATTCAGTCAGTATGTGGTCTTAAAGGCTCTACGAAATGCGAAAACAGCTCCAGTCATCACCACACTAACGGCTCTGATGGCAACTTATGGGCGTCCCTTACGTATTACATCCGACAGAGGCCCTGCTTTCACGTCCAAAGAGTTCGAAACGTTTTTAAAGGACCATGGCGTACAGCACGTGAAAGTGTCCGTGAGGACCCCACGGGCTAACGGGCAAGCGGAGCGAGTAAACCGAACAATCCTGGCAGCAAAAAAAGTAGCATAAAAACCGATAAGGATTGGGACGACGCGCTGCTTAATTTGCAATGGTACATCAACTCGCAGTCTAATGCGACAACGAAGCTTTGTCCAAACAGTCTGGTCTTTGGCTATGATCTGAAGGATGTCACCAGAAACCGCTTGATTCAGGTCCTAAGCGAAGAAGAAGGGAAGAATGACGAGTACCCAGACGTTAGAAGACAGGAAGTGGCTCAGCGCATCAACGACGAAAAGCATAAGTGGAAAAGACGGTTCGATGCAGAGCATCGTACTCCACGACAGTATCATGAGGGAGATCTTGTGGCAATTGACCACGTACCGGCAGCATCCGGCACGCCTCACAAGCTGGAGCCATTGTTCAAGGGACCATACCTGGTGACGAAGGTGCTTAGCTATGACCGGTATGTCATTGAGGATTTTCCGGACGTAGGATATAAGAGAAGGAAATACTCGGGAGTCTTTTCAACGGATTATATTAAGGCTTGGTGCCCGATAGGATCGGAGGAACTAGATAAACCCGACAAATCGTCCCGGAGCGACGATGAGGCAGGATTGGCCGAGCTGTAAAGCTATACTGACGTTACGGGTGCACAATCACACGAACGATAAAGCCACTTATAGTTTAGGCATCTAAGTTGGCTTTGAAGACTACAGCAAATAATATAAAAGTTAACAAGGAACATTGATTTGTAAAGAAAAAGGCAGAAAGGAATTTCCAAGCGACAAGAATTTAAATACCTGAATTTAGTGTGTTTACGTTTAATTAAGGCATCCTGATAGCATTTTAAATAAATTATCATTATCGGAAGGATCTGGAATTTTCTTTCTCTACATATCGATGACGTGATAATACCAGCGATCGACGAGATTCAAGCAGTCGTACGTTTGGAAAAAGTTTTTAAAACATGCGAGGAATACGGGCTCCAGACAAACTTCAGAAAATGTCATTTCCTCAAAGCGAAAGTATAATTCCTGGGATACGTAATAGAGAATGGGAAAGTTGACCCATCGCCAAAAAAGGTAGAAGCTCTATCATCATATCCAACGCCGTGAAATATTAAGCAGCTCGAAAGCTTTCTTGGACTTGCCAGCTATTTCAGGAAGTTTATCCCAAAATTCTCAACGATAGCAAGACCATTGACGGACCTAAGGAAGAAGAATCAACGCTTCGAAATGTCAGCAGAAGCTTTGTATGCCATTAATAACCTGAAGGCAATTATGACGCAGCATCTAATTTTGATTATCTTCAATCAAAATTATGAGACGGAAGTACATACGGACGCTTCCATGGATGGATATGGCGCTGTTCTCGTGCAAAGACTCCCGGACGATAATGAGCTTCACCCAGTCTACTTCATGAGCCGTAAAACTACAGACGTCGAAAAGAAGTATACCAGCTACGAACTCGAAGTTTTGGCAATAATCGAGGCACTGAAGAAGTTCAGAGTTTACCTGTTGGGGCTCCATTTCAAACTGGTGACCGATTGCAAGGCATTCACGCAAAGGCTGGGGAAAAAGGATTTAAGTACAAGAGTCGCGAGATGGGTTCTATTTCTGGAGGAATATGATTTCGACGTAGAGCACCGTTCCGGCTCGCAAATACGTCATGTCGATGCATTGAGTCGAAATCCAATACTGACGATCAACGAGGTCAACTTTCTTACAGTTATTAGACGAGTCAAAAAAAGTCGAATAAAGTTCGCGCTCCAGTAAAAAATCTAAATAATAGTAATTAAAGTTCGTATTTAGTGAAACTAAAGTAAAAATTAGGCAGAAGCCAAAAGGAAAGCGGGATACAAGGTTTCGTCGTGAAATCGGTGCCTTTCCATCCAAATAGTAAAGCTAAGTATTGCGACAAACAAACATACAGATATATGTGTTTTGGTTTTATATTTTAATCAAATTACAGACACACACTATACAAAGACAACTGGTCCCTGCAGCTGTTTACAGCTGACAGGTGTTCCAAACTGGTGGTGGAAATACTGGTTTCAATGCCAGTTAATAGATCGCCTCCAAAGCTAAGCGTGGACACAAACCATCAAATATATGGAAATATCAACAATGTTCCGCAACTTCCTAGTAGGGAAATAAACGAAAGTGGTGACAACCTGGACCAGTCTGACAGGCTTCAACCAGGTACAAATCAATTTTCAAGCTTAAAAAGCCATTTCGAAAGGAAAAGGTCGCATTCGGTTAGTGTAATGAATTCATGTGTAATGAAGGAAAATAGCTGCAACAACACTTCCTCGGGTAAAGCCTTAAAATCTCCTGTAGCCAGTACTTCTAGCGCTACTCCCAAACTTTCTTCGCCCAATCAGAGCAAAAATGCAGTTGTTTCTGAAAAAAAAACCAAACCAAATTATTCAAAAACAAAATGACCAGCAGGCGGTGCTTATCGGTATGCACCGTTATATTAATATAACGAAAAGAAAAAGAAGCCCTTCCGGGAAAAATGACTCTAGGGCCAAGCTTAACAAAACGGAAGTCCCCGCTTCCCAAAAAACATTAACGGGAAATCGTTTCGCCCCATTGGCTGAAATCTCAAACGAGAATTCAACCGAAAATCAGCCAAAAAAAGAGCTTAAACCGCCTCCAATCTATTTGCGTGAGAGGAGCTCAAACGCGCTTGTTGCCAAATTGGCCACATTATTAGGAAATATCGATTTCCATGTAGTTCCCTTAACAAAGGGTAATATACATGAAACCAAAATCCAAACTACCACTGAGGACAGTTTCCGCAGGGTTGTTAAAGAGTTTGAAGGGGCAAATAAAAATTTTTATACATACCAGCTTAAGAGTAGCAAAGGTATAACAGTTGTGATTAAAGGCATCGAAGCCGAAGTTGACACAAATGATATAAAAAGTGCCCTAGGGGAAAAGGGCTTCCATGCAAGATCGGTCATAAATATATTTAATAAAGCGAAAATCCCTCAGCCCATGTTTAAAGTTGATCTTTTGCCTGACAACTTAAAACTTAAGAAAAACGAAACGCATCCAATATATAACTTGCAATTCCTTTTGCATCGTAAAATAACGGTCGAAGAGCCACACAAGAGAAATGGTCCTATCCAATGTGCCAACTGTCAGGAATTTGGTCACACAAAGTCATATTGCACCCTGCGCCCCGTTTGCGTAATATGCGGCGAGCTTCACCATAGTTCGGTCTGTAACAAAAAAACTCAAAATGATCGCAGATTAATTAAATGTAGTAACTGCCAAGGAAACCATACTGCAAACTACAGAGGTTGCCTAGTTTATCAAGACCTGAAAAAGCGAATTAATATCAAGAAAGAATCAGCTCGCAATCCTTCAAAAAACATTACTGTCTCTGTACCGTTATCCAATCCAAACCTTAATAACAACCCTGCAACTTCAGGTATTTTGTATGCAAATGTTCTAAAATCTGCAATGAATAATAGTTCTCCCTCTAACGCGAATAATAATCTTGAGATTATGATATCGACTCTAACTCAAAGTTTATCACAATTTATGCAAGCAATGCAAAGCTCGCTCGATAGAATTGTGCAAATGCAAACACAATTAATGACCGCACTTTTAGCTAAGATATGAGTGTTCTAAAAATTTGTGCCTGGAATGCGAACGGGTTAACAAAACATAAACTAGAGATTCAGAATTTTTTAAATCAAGAGGAAGTTGACGTCATGCTTCTCTCTGAAACTCATTTAACAAATAAAAATTTCTTTTCAATCACCGGGTATAAATTTTATCAAACCAACCACCCAGATGGTAAGGCGCATGGAGGCACGGGTATACTCATTCGTAGAAGAATACAGCATTTCTCTATGGATTCTTATAGTTATGAATTTATTCAGGCAACGTCAATCTGCGTCGTATTGCAAGGGAAAAATATCGTACTTTCGGCAATCTACTGCCCGCCGCGCTTTTGTGTTACGGAAACGCTGTTCTTAGACTTCTTTAAGACTTTGGGTGATAAGTTTCTAGCAGCAGGAGACTATAATGCGAAGCACACTTTCTGGGGCTCCAGAACGTGCAATCCCAAGGGTCAACAATTATACAAGGCAATTATCAATAAAAATAATTCTCTTGACTTTGTATCTCCCAGACAGCCAACTTATTGGCCAACAGATCTCCAAAAAATTCCAGACCTCTTAGATTTCGGTATAACTAAAGGTATTGCAAGAGAGCTAATTTCTGCAAAAACAACTACCGACCTCTCCTCGGATCATTCCCCGGTTTTATTTGCTTTAAATAAATATCCGGTTGAAGTTGAACGTCCACTCAGCTTAACAAATCCAAGTACAAATTGGCTAAAATACAAAAAATACATAAGTGCGCATATTCATACGAATTATAAAATTGAATGCCATGAGCATATTGACGACGCCGTAACTGTGTTTAATTCGTATCTAGGATCAGCAGCGCAAAATGCGACTCCTCGTTTTGAATATAGCTCAAAAAGGACTTTCTCAAATAGGGAAATCGAAAAACTCGTCGCAGAAAAACGAAGGCTCAGACGCGAATGGCAACGGTCCCGGTCTCCGTTGGCCAAAAACAAACTAAAAGAAGTAGAAAAAAAGCTTAGAATAGCTCTAAATAGGGAAAAAGAATTTAAAGCTCACAACTTTGTCGAAAATCTTACGCCTGTAGGCTCAAATCGTAGCTCCTTGTGGTTGGCAAGCCGTTTTCTTAAGACTCCTGTGCAGAGTGAAACACCTGTTCGGTGTCCCAACAGTGGTTGGGCGCGCTCAGACGAAGAGAAGGCTACAGCTTTTGCTTTGCACCTTAATAAAGTATTCCAACCGAATCCGAGTAATTCTGAGTATACTCTTCCGAACGAATCCGAAAATACACGCAGAATTTCCGTCCAAATTAGTTCAAGTGAAATTTCGGGTATCATAAAAAATGAACTTGTGACAAAAAAAGCCCCGGGACATGATCTTGTCACTCCAAAAATGTTAAAAAATATCCCATCTGTAGCAATACAGTTTTTAACAGTCTTGTTCAATGCAATAATTAAATTCAGTTACTTTCCAAAAGATTGGAAACGATCGGTCATTAAAATGGTGCCTAAGCCAGGAAAGGACCCTACCCAAACATCCTCTTATAGACCAATTAGCCTTCTCCCTTGCCTCTCAAAACTATTCGAAAAGGTTCTTTTAGCTAAATTAACACCTTATTTGCAAGAGCAGAATATAATTCCAAAACATCAATTCGGGTTTAGGAAACAGCACGGTACTATCGAACAGGTAAATCGAATTACCAACGAAATCAGGATTGCCTATGAAAATCGGGAGTATTGCTCTGCAGTATTCATAGATGTGCAGCAAGCATTCGACAAAGTCTGGCACGATGGATTGTTGTACAAAATCAGAAAACTACTTCCCGTTAATTTTCACGCAATCTTTGAGTCATATTTAAAACATAGAACGTTCCAAGTAAAACATAACTCGTACATTACAAAAAGTTTTGAAATCAATGCAGGAGTACCCCAAGGGAGTGTTGTTGGGCCTTTTCTTTATCTAGTATACACAGCAGATATTCCTTATAACGATCGAATCGTGATTTCAACATTTGCTGATGACACAGCGGTCCTTAGTCGGCACAAGGACATTAGTGTTGCAACTTCTACACTGCAAGATCATCTCAACAAAATACAAAATTGGCTTTCTAAATGGCGTATCAAAATAAATGAGATCAAATGCCAACATATTACTTTCACGCTCAATAGAAAAGCTTCTCCGGACATTTTTCTCAATAACGTACGCATCCCACAATGCGAAGATATCACATATCTCGGTATTCATTTGGACAAAAGATTGACATGGCGTAAGCATATTGAAGCCAAGAGAACCCAAATGAAACTTAAAGCCATAAGCCTGCACTGGTTAATAAATAGCCGTTCTCCTCTAAAACTTGAGTATAAGATCCTCCTGTACAATCAAGTTATAAAACCAATATGGATGTACGGGTTACAATTGTACGGGAATGCAAGCGCTTCGAATATAGAAATCCTGCAAAGAGCGCAGTCCAAAATACTAAGGACTATAACGGGAGCTCCTTGGTTTATCTCAAATGAACGGATTCATAGAGAGTTAAACGTTGAACTGGTCAAAGCTGAGTTCACCAAAATCAAAGAAAAGTATTTTAATAAATTGCGAACTCATGTAAATCCACTTGCGCGTGGACTGTCGAACATATCGAACTCTTCGAGATTAAAAAGGAATGATCGACCAGCGATTTCAAATCATTCTTCTACAGCAGGAGCTTTCCATGCACATCCATCAACTCTGCTTCCCTAGCAGATCGACACGCGTTTCTTGGTGCATTCCATGCACGTCCGTCAAAACAGCTTATCGGTATCTCGGTGGGTGCTCCTAGTACCCAATGCATTTCTCCATGCAATCCACGCCAAAACAGCTCTTTTAGCTTATCGGTATCTCGGTGGGTGCTCCTAGTACCCAATGCATTTCTCCATGCAATCCAACGTCAAAACAGCTCTTTTAGCTTATCGGTATCTTGGTGGGTGCTCCTAGTACCCAATGCATTTCTCCATGCAATCCAACGTCAAAACAGCTCTTTTAGCTTATCGGTATCTCGGTGGGTGCTCCTAGCACCCAATGCATTTCTCCATGCAATCAACGTCAAAACAGCTACGCGCTTCCTGTATGCATATATGCGGTTGTAACAAATCAGCTCTCCTAGCTCATTAAATCGTTTACCCTAGTGGAAAACACCGGAAATATTTCGCGTGCTCCTTCACACATCAGTTAAGCCTAGTTAACGTTACCTGAGGCCCGCTATTCATAAAAACTTGCGACTCATAAACTTTTCGAAATTAAGGAAATGCTTTGTGATCTGTAGTTTTGTTAAACTAGGTGTAAGATTTTGAAACTTATTGCTAGACTCCTACTTTGCAGGAGTGATACAATAAATAATAAAACGTTTTAAAAAAAAAAAAAAAAAATTAGACGAGCACAATCCCAGGACGACGAACTAAACGCGATGTTCCATATCCTGAAACACACCCCTCATTTTAAAGACTACTTCCTTAAGGGCGATATTCTGCATAAAGTCGAGAACGGCAATGAGTTAATAGTTGAACCCAAAGCAATGCAAAGAGAGGTGATTCGGAAAGCCCACGAAAAAATGTCACTTCGCGATCAAGAAAACAAGGGAATTGATTCACAAGAAGTACTACATCCCAAAGCTGGAAGAAAAGATACAGCGTTGCATCAGTTGCTGCATTCCATGTATAGTCTCAAATCGTAAGCGGGGAAAACAGGAAGGCGAACTTCATCCTTTTCTTAAAGATGACCTGCCGTTGCACACGTACCATATCGATTTTCTAGGCCCTCTGTAGACTACAAGTAAGCAATATCACCACATTTTAGTCGTAGTGGATGCGTTCACGAAGTTCTGTTGGCTCTATCCAACCAAATATACCACAGCAAACGACGTGATCAGTAGGATGGAGCAGCAAAGCGTTAACTTCGGAAACCCTGTACAGATGATATCCGATCGAGGTGCAGCCTTCTCCTATGATGAATTCCGCAGCTATTGTAATTCACAGAATATTAAGCATTTCATGGTGATGACCGGCTTGCCACGAGTCAATGGCCAAGTCGAACGACTTAACGCAGTTATAAGTGCAGTTTTGGCGAAGCTGAGTGTCGATAATCCCTTAAAGTGGTATCTTCACGTTGACAGAGTACAACAGGCGATCTCAGTTTGATGACGAAAGACGATGCATGAGGACTCAACTTGGCGGAGGACTTAAGCTTCGTCCAAAGTTTCTGGGCCCTTACCAGATTGTAAAGATCAAGTCAAACGACACCTACGTGGTGTTAAAAAGTGGTGTGTGTGAAGGACCGGTACGTACTACAACGTGCGCCTAGTACATGAAGCCGTATATGGTACAATCCGGCTTCAGGTTTTGACGCATTCGAGACGAATGGACCGCAGGATGGCCGATATGTGGGAATGAAAGAGACGGACATACGGTGCAACTCGGTTGACTCGGCGATGAACGAATCGAGTTGCAAAGCGGGCAGCGCAGTCAGTTGCGAATAAGACGTTAGCGAGTTAAGACGGCAACGAAACGACGGCGCGAATTAAAGACGATTGTTAAATTCAATAAGATTCAAACGTGTATTTTTTATATATTGAGCCAAAAGCGGAATTAGAAAATAAAACGATTTAATTTGTTATTTAAACATTCAAACTCCACATACATGTGTGCCAAATTTCGACTTCATTGGTTCAGCCGTTTCGGAGATCCGACCACGTACGGACGGACAGACGGTCAGACGGACAGACGGACATGTCTAAATCAATTCAGTTTTTGATCCTGATCATTGATATATACATTTTTCTATATCTCCGGAGCTTAATTCTCCCTGTTACAAGATTTGCACAAAACTAATATACCCCGCTTACGCTGGGTATAAAAACACATAATAGACCAATGTTTGAAATGCACCCAAGAAAGTAATTTCTCTACATGGTTTAGCAAGGAACATGTTTGCTATTTTCATAGATTGGCTTTTTTAGACAAGTTAATAAAAGTGTTGCTTTTTAAGCATTGTCAATGGACGGTTGCTGAAGATAAATGTAAAAGTAAAGCTAAGCTTGACATACTTCTTCATAAATAATATGTTTGTTTGTCAGTTTGCTTGTGCTCTGCAACACTTCTTTCTGTTGGCGATTCATCTTTATATTCGCAAAATAACCTAAACCAATTCTTAACCGATCTTGATGTTGCAGATCCCTAGTCGTCTCAACGAATAAAAAACAAGTTTAAATTAAAACAATTAAGAAAGCTTAAGTCGATCAAGCCCGACTTTGAAATACCCAGCGCCCCGACATTATTGGCGCACTATGTTTTGCCTTTCCGTACGAAAGTTACACAAAATTAATGTTTGCGGGCTTGACAGTGGACGGAACGTGCTCGTTCTACGCCTTTTACTTCGGAAGTTACGATAAACCCTTATTTATGAGCTTATTTGTGGGCGTGGGTCGAGGAAGGCGGCATCTATTTTTTTCCAAGATATGTCATTTATCGTAGTTTACCAGCACACCAAATATCAATGAAATGTGTTGAGTGGTTCGCAAGATACAAGCATTTTACTGAAAACACATTATATTCATTTATGGGCGTGGCAGTGGGCGGATGTCTCCCATTCTTACTTAGGATCATACTAGGATCCCGATATACCTGTGTGCCAAATTTCGACTTGGTTGGTCCAGCCGTTTCGCAGGAGATTCGACCACAGACGGTCAGGCGGACAGAAGGACATGTCTAAATCGATTAAGTTTTTGATCCTGACTAAGAATATATGTAGGGTGGCAACTCTGACGGACTGACATGAAGACAGAGACAGAACAGTTTTTAGACGGAAAGAGAGGCTAGAAGTCAGTCGTAGATGAGCAACGAAACAGAAAAGTTGTGAAGTCGCCAATAAGCGCATATATGTATAAAACTTTATTAAAATCTTAATTCTAAGAAACGATACATTATAACGAGAACTATCAAAATAATAAAGAAGTAAAGTTTGTTTTAAATCGGCGCTATCGAATAAAAACACGAAAGAACCCACAATTTGGGGGCTCGTCCGGGATTGGCGTCA
Organism: Chlorops oryzae; assembly: GCA_020466095.1. Lineage (NCBI taxonomy): Eukaryota > Metazoa > Arthropoda > Insecta > Diptera > Chloropidae > Chlorops > Chlorops oryzae. Next base: position 58,016,140 of record CM035806.1, on the reverse strand, counting down.
TTCGGTTGGCGAATGGGTTGTTGGAAATAAAAAGAAGCCCTAGACGAAACGTGACGTCGCGGAATAAAGAGTATCGTCCGTACAGTCCAAAAATTCAGACCCTAATTTGAGCGCAACAAGGCTGGCGGAATTGGAAAGGCAAGTTTCCGTTAACTGAAGTCATTTCATAGGAAGTCATCGGCAGCGAAGCCGGCAGAATTTTATTGTGGAAGCAGCCAGATCGAGAAAAAAGCTGAAGTCGTTTCACGTAAAGGCAAAGGCAGCGAAGCCAGCAGAGTTATCGTGAAAGCAGGAAAAACAAAAGGCAATTTCAACACAACTGTGGTGAGAGTGGTTCAGTTGATACGACGTGAGTATGGTGAAATGCAAGTAGCGACGACATCTGTTGCAATTGAGTAGAAAGCTGTAAATCCTAATTATATTCTTTAACGCGAATTTGAAAATAAGTTGTAAAAGCTAATTTTAGCCAAAAGTTGTCGAAAATAAACAAGCTGAAAGGGCTATGTTATAACTAAAAGTTGCCCAAAAGCCGAAAATTTGTAGTAGAATTTTAGGCTGAAGTAATGTTAAAGTTGATTTGAAGTTGAATTAAAGTTGAATATTAACGAGCAGTTGATTCAAGTTGAAAAATTTAATTGGAAGTTGAATTAAAGTTGAATATTAACGAGAAGTTGATTTTAAGTTGAAAAATTAAATTGGAAGTTGGAATTTCTAAGTCGATAAGTTAAAAGTAAAGTGGAAAATTTGAAGTTTTAACCGAAAGTTGGTAAAATTCGAGAATAAGTTGAAAAAGCTATTTTTAAGCTTGAAGTTGTCAAATGTTGAAAATTCTTATATTTCGATTCGAAGCTGACAAAAATATTTAATTAAAGTTGAAGGGAAATAAAAAGCTAAATTTGTAAGATTGGACAAAAGCAAAACAAACTGTACAATAAGTGGACAGCTGATTTTTTGAAATTTTGTTATAATAATACTGTAACTGTAAATATTTGTATTAATACAAGTTGCTCAGTAGGAAATTTGAAGAAGAAAATGGACCTTGAGACTATTCTCGAACTGGACGTGGAGGGACTCAAAATTGCGGCACAAGATAATGGTTTACAACAGGACGGACGTAAAGCTCAGCTGCAACAACGGCTGATGCAGCACCATGGCCTGGTGACCAAAGATGATGCCAGTTCAGTTGCATCTAATTACGTCGATGTACCAGATCAAGCCGGGAATAACGCGCTCCATAGTCGATTCCTATTAAGTGACGTTGGAGACCTTGTATCGCCATTCAGTGGAACCGAGACGGTTGATATAGAGAGTTGGCTTGTTGAATTCGAAAACAGTGCGGATATAGTCGGATGGTCGGCGTTACAAAAATTCATATACGGAAAACAGCTGTTGCGGGGCGCAGCCAGGTCGTTCGTTAAGAGTCAAACTAGCATTTATGGCTGGCCGTCGTTAAAGGAGGCGTTAAGGAGGGAGTTTGGCACGCATTATGCGTCAGCCGATGTGCATCGTAGATTAAAACAAAGACATAAAAGGAACGATGAAACCTTGTTGGAGTATCTCTACGTATTGCAAGAGATCGGTAAACCCATCAATATCGACGAGGAAAGCATCCTGCAATATTTCGTGGAAGGAATTCCTGATGCTAAAGCGAACAAGCTGTGTCTGTATCAGGCGCGGAGTATCAGCGAGCTCAAAAAACAACTCAAGGTGTATGAAAGAGTTCGAGGGCCGCTACCACCGCGAAGCCAAAGAAACAGCGAACACTCTTCAGCAGGAAAGAAAGATGAGGACGTCAATAGGAAGATCCGACGCTGCTACAAATGCGGTAACGTGGACCATATTGCAAGAGATTGCAGTGCAACGGCTTTTAAATGTTTCAAATGTAACAAAAGTGGTCACGTAGCTAGGGATTGCTCGCATCAAGGGAAAGCTCAATAAAACTCCGAGAATCATACAACCAACATGTTGTCGAATAATCCGGCGCTGATATTTAAAAAATTTCGATGCCAAGAAGGAAATATCCTCGCACTGATCGACACTGGGTGCAGTTTATGCCTGATACGCCAAGACACTTTGCTCAACATCGGTGTAGTCGAGAAGAAAGAAGAAAAGCAAACCTTGTACGGTATAGGTGAAGCATGTGTGCAAACGCTCGGAAGTTTCAGCACCATAATCACGGCAGACGGTCTGGATATTGAGACAACATCGTCAGAGAGCGGGACATTCCCTATGCCGCAATTTTGGGAGCTAGTATTTTACATCAAGTGGGTATCATGGTTCATCACGATCAAGCAACATTCATCAGTATGGCTCTACTGCCGGACTATGTTCCCGCAAGGGATTATAGGATCGGAGTGATCGGTGAAAGTAAGGAACCCGTATCCGAGGTGTATGCGGAATTCGGCGATATTTGCATGACAGTGCAACCAGAGTTATGCGATACGGTGGAATTGGAGCATCTGAACGGGTCCCTGGCGGAGGACATAAGAGATTTGATTCGATACTATAAGCCCAGTAAAAATCCAAATTCACAAATCGAAATGAAGATTATTGTAAAAGACGACATTCCAGTGCAGCAGCCCGCGAGACGATTGCCAATGACGGATCGCATTACGGTGGAACATCAAATCGAGGAGTGGCTGCGCGAAGGAATAATCAAACCCAGCAATTCCGACTACGCCTCACCAATTGTATTGGTGTCGAAAAAGGACGGCACCAAACGTCTATGTTGTGATTATAGAAGGCTCAACGAGAAGATATGTCGGGATAACTTTCCAATGAACAACATCGATGACGTGATCGACAGACTACAAGGTGCTAAGGTTTTTTCCACGCTGGACTTAACAAATGGATTTTTCCATGTACCGGTTGCGAGGGAATCGCAAAAATATACTTCGTTCGTCACGCACAAGGGGCAATATGAGTTTCGATTTGTGCCTTTTGGTATTACGAATTCCCCGGCAGTTTTCTCGAGGTACATAGCTACTGTGCTCAGAGAACTGGTAAACGCAGGCGTGTTGATCACATATATGGATGACCTCATTATACCGGCTAAAGATGAAGAAGAAGAACTGCAACGGTTGAAGCAAGTGCTGCAAGTTGCTGCTGAAAACGGTCTCCGTATTAAGTGGAAAAAGTGCCAATTCCTAAAGAGAAGAGTGGACTTTTTGGGGTATATAATCGAGGGTGGAACGATCAAACCGTCAAATGAGAAGACGAACGCTGTACGGAATTTTACTGTTCCAACGGACAGGAAGACGCTGCAGCGCTTTTTGGGACTAACGTCTTATTTTCGCAGATTCGTGCCTAATTATGCAATGGTCGCTAAACCATTGACTGATTTATTGCGGAAGGATGTGAGTTTCAAGATTGGCGAGGAACACTTGTGCGCGTTCCAGTTACTGAAGAATTTACTGACAACCGCTCCGGTGCTGAAGCTGTTTAACCCTGCGCCTGAAACCGAGGTGCATACTGATGCCAGCATGTTCGGATTTGGCGCGATGTTGCTTCAAAAGGACTCGGACGACCAGCATTTCCACCCGATTCAGTACATCAGCAGGAAAACAACACCGAAACAAGAGAAATATCACTCCTACGATTTGGAGATTTTGGCCGTCATAGAGGCGCTGAAGAAATGGCGGGTGTACCTGTTGGGTATCCGATTCAAAATTATCACCGACTGCAATGCCTTTGCGATGACTATGCAAAAGAAGGACGTTCCTCACAAAGTTTATCGTTGGGCCATGGCGTTGCAGGAGTATGACTATGAAATTGTTCATCGGTCGGGCACTAAAATGAGACATGTGGACGCTCTAAGCCGATTATCGTGTTTGTTGCTGGGAAGCTCGTTGATTCACCGGCTCCGGGAAGCGCAACTGGCCGATGAGTGGATAAGGGCTGTAAGACAGGTGCTTTCGAAGCAGGACCATTACGAAGACTTTTTTATGCAAGGCCACGTTTTGCACAAGGATCCCGTTAAGGAACTTGTTGTGATTCCATCTGCCATGGAAGAAGAAATCATTAGCACCGCTCACCGTCAGGGCCATTTTGGAGCGAAGAAGACCGTGGAGATGCTTGACAAAGAGTACTTCATTCCGAACATGACCCAAAAAGTCGTAAAAGCCGTCAAGAATTGCATTGAGTGCATCATCACTGAGGCGAAAACTGGCAAAAAGGAGGTGTTTTTAAATCCAATTGACAAGGGGAGCAGACCACTAGATACCTTTCACATCGACCACGTTGGACCAATGGAAGCAACAAATAAAATGTATAACTATTTGTTGGTGGTAATCGATGGGTTCTCAAAATTCGTGTGGCTATACCCAGTCAAGAACACCGGTGCCGAGGCTGTTATCGACAAGCTGAGTAAGCAGTCCGTGCTATTTGGAAACCCGAAACGAATCGTGAGCGATCGAGGAGCTGCCTTCACCGGAAACGCCTTTAAGCAATACTGTGAAGACCAGCACATCCAGCATTTAGTCATCACTACTGGAGTGCCGCGTGGTAATGGACAAGTAGAGCGAACACATAAGACTGTTGTTTCCATGCTGGCAAAGATGTGCCAAGAAAACCCGAAGTCATGGTACAAACACATTGAAAGGGTGCAACAAATCCTTAATCGCACTCCGCCGAGATCTACCAAGGTTGCCCCTTTCGCCATATTGACGGGACTGGAGATGAGAATTCCCGAAGACCGAGAGATGAAGGAACTTATGGAGGAGTCAACCTTGGAAGAATTGAATGAAAGTCGAGACGCCCCTGCGAGAACTGGCCATGGGTAATATTCGAGAAATACAGCAAGAAAATCGGAGGTCTTTTAATTCAAAGCGTAAAGTGGAAATTAGCTACAAAGAAAATGACTTGGTGGCAATCAAAAGAACACAATTTGGTGTGGGAATGAAATTGCGGCCAAAATATTTCGGGCCATATCGAGTAACCGCCGTAAGGAAGCATGGAAGATATGAAGTGGAAAAAATTGGCGAGGTGGAGGGACCCTGTCGTACCTCTTCCGTGGCGGAGTTTATGAAACCCTGGCAAACTTCGTTCGGGACGAACGAATAACAGGATGGCCGAATGTAGGGTGGCAACTCTGACGGACTGACATGAAGACAGAGACAGAACAGTTTTTAGACGGAAAGAGAGGCTAGAAGTCAGTCGTAGATGAGCAACGAAACAGAAAAGTTGTGAAGTCGCCAATAAGCGCATATATGTATAAAACTTTATTAAAATCTTAATTCTAAGAAACGATACATTATAACGAGAACTATCAAAATAATAAAGAAGTAAAGTTTGTTTTAAATCGGCGCTATCGAATAAAAACACGAAAGAACCCACATATATATGGGTAGAAAACACGCTGGGTATAAAACACATTTTATAAAAATAAATTTTAAAAATTTTTATCATAAAATTATTTTTATGATAAAATCAAACCTCTAATATAATGATTATTTAATTAATGTATATTAATTAAGGATTATTTTGCTCAAAAAACCTAAAATTATCAAAAAAATTTTAAAATAATCTAAAATTTATCGGGATAATTTTTTGGATTCATTTTGATTTTATATGTTTTTTTTTCATTAATCTGAATAGTTCCCGATTATTTTAACGATTATTTGGAAATTTTTATAATTTTTAATCCAAAATTTCAAAGTGATATTATTAATGATTATGTATTAAAAAAAACCAAAATTAAATGATTACTTATCTCAATTGGAATGCAACAGGTCCTCATAAAATGAGATATTTGTTTGAGAAAATAATAAATTACTAATAAAAACACATTTCCTTATAACTTATAAGTTATTATAAATAAGTACAATTTTAAAGGGTCTTGCCGACTGCGGCCCAATGAAAGGGATTTTAAGGTTTTGTTGATTGAAACTTATTTAATTTATAGGTCAAATTGATAGGTAAAAGTTAAAGGACCCATTTTGCTGTTTAAATTATTTTTCACTGAAAGCAGGTAGAGAACTAAGATAAGTGTTTTTTTAAAGCAAAGTTATTTTGTTATTAGTTTTCATAGGGGTAGGTTTGTATTAAATAATTCTTTGTAATAGGTATATATAATAGGTGTATATAAAATATTGTTGGATGAAAAAATATATGCAATAAAATATGAAAATAAAACATGAAATCAAATCGCAATATTTTGTGCAACAAATCGCTATACCTCTTTCGCTAATTTTTATTGTATATAATTATATATGGGCATTTCCACACGGACGCGAAATGCCCATATATGTTGGCAAGCGGAATCCTTACTTGCTGTTTTGTAAAAAATTCTTAATCCGATTAATAGTTAATTAATAACGTCCAACATGCCGTATAAGTGATGCCTCTGCATGCGCACGTCTAGTGCAGCATATCAGTACTGAGAGTGTCTATATGGGCTTACGTTTTTGTTAATATCTCCTAAAACTACCTTTTGATTTTGATAAAATTTTTTTTAGTTAAAGGTCATACTCAGAGGTATTTTTTAGAAGTAGCGAGAAAGTGGCGCGAAAACGGGAATACACTGAAAAAATTTTTAAATTTTTATTTTCTCTTTTGTGAAAGTTTTTTTCTCAGTGTAAAATATATAAAAAATTTTTTTAAATTTTCCGTTTTATAAGCTATCAGTAGTCATTTGTTTCATCTTTTTATCTTAATTCGTTTTTGAGATATAAATTTTTGAAAAAGGGCTTAATAAAAAGGGTTTTGTAAGGATATTTCAAGGACACTGGGAAATAGAAACCTAAAAATCGGTTCCTACAGTGTGTTAGGGTAGTATCTATTCAAAAATCAACAAAACCTTAAAATCCCTTTCATTGGGCCGATTGCCTTCCTGAGTCGGCAAGACCCTTTCATTAGCAGAAGTTTTCGGTGGTTTTCGGAAAAAGAAATTAATTGAATGAAATTGGAAAAGAATTTGATTGTAATATTTGTTAACACAGTTGCAGCTGTTATTGTTTTTCCCACTTAGCAGGCCGTGGTTTTTAGTTTCTCCTCGCATTCATGCATATAGCCTATATGATATAGGAATCCTATAATAGGATATGCTTATATGTATGTATGAATGCACATATATATACACCTAAGTCTGTTTTTACACGGTTTTGATATAACACGGTTTGAAAATTGAATATTTTTAATTTTTTTACACGATTTTATTCCATTTAGCACGATTTGAAATTTTATGTACTTAAATTTTTTTTTGTCAAATTTAATTTTTATGAAGTATGATCAATGTCTTTTTTTTACACGGTTTTTTTTTTACACGGCTTCTTCTGGAACCAATCTACCGTGTAAAACCAGACTTAGGTGTATATCAAATATTCTCGCTCATTCATCTCTCATCGAACAATATTTGTCACAGAACAACCGCGACCATTCGGTTCCACAGCGCACAGCCGACTGAAATCAAAATGCGATAGAGAGCCACTTTTTTGTTTCGCTCTCAAATCGTCGCCCGGAGATTCATGTGCTCTATACGCCATTTTAACGAATTTGAGTTAAGGATGCCATCCCCCATTTTCAATGCCAAATTTTTTAAATCCGCAATCAATTTTTTGCTATATCTTCTAGTTACTGAGATAACTCATCTCCATTTTGCTCTATATCCCTTGAAACACAATATTTTTGTGATCTTTTGCCCTATACGCCATTCAAATCGAAGTTTTTCAAGATATTTTGATGAAATTTGATATTTGAACATGTTTAAAGGCAAGTAATATGATTTCCAAAAATTGTAAAAGTGGGCGTGGCAGAAGGGAATTTTTTGAAAATTGTCCCCTACACTCGAAATTTAAATGGGACTTGAACAAAATTTGGCACTTATGCTTACTTTGTCCCCATAAAAATCTTCCCAAAAAATTTCCTTGATCAGTCCATTATTAAGGGTACCTCCAGTACTAGGGTCTGTGACCTAAATCCCAAAACTGCCTTAAAGTCTGACTTTTTTGAAATATTTCAATGAGAATTTGAGAGTACCTATATTTAAACCTCTGATTAGAATTTTAAAAAAATTGTACAAGTGGGCGTGGCAAAGGGATGGTTTTTATAAAGAAATTTAACAAAAGTCGGTATATGGGGCCTCTTTTGGCCTTAAACACCTCTTGATATTAAAAATTATTTGAACATGTGTCTGTGTCGGGTATTTTATTGTCAGGCTCGCCTGACTATAACACCCTTACTTGTTTTTGAATTATAATTGGAGGCTTAAATATACGCTCAAATTCTAAGTTTCAGTAAAATATTTCGAAACAGTCCGAATCCGGGACAGTTTTGAGATTTTTGTGTTAGACCCTAGTACTGGAGGTACCCTTAATAATGGACCCATCAAGCAAATTTTTGGGGAGGATATTTGTGGCTACAAAGAAGGCATAAGTGCTAACTTGCGTTCAAGTCCCATTTCAATTTCGGGCGAAGGAGACAATTTTCGAAAAACTCCCTTCTGCCACGCCCAATTTTCCAATTTTTTAAAATCATATTAATTGCCTTTAAGCATGTTCAAATACCGAATTTCATCAAAATACCTTGAAAAACTTCGATTTTAGAGCAGTTTTTGTGATTATCGTAACGGACCCTAGTACTGGAGGTACCCCTAAAAATGGTCCGATCGGGTCCATTCTCGAACTTGTTCTTACTCATGTCCCCGTGAGCTCGTATACCAAATTTTGTCAACCGATTTTGAAAGAAAGTATTTACAGTGTTGTGCAAAACATACGCAACCATATAAATTTGTGACGTATTACGCAATAAAATTTTTAAAACAACAACAACCACAAAAAGAATGATGCTGTTTTATTCCTTAAAGCAGACCAAACCAAATTGAGTTTCGATTTTTCTTTGTTTTTCCATACATTTTTGATAAAAAATCGAAACTCAATTTGGTTTGGTCTGCAAATCTTAAAATAGGTCTGCAATATTTTAATTGTTGTACTTTTTACAAAGCTCGAAGTGTTAAGAAATGGTCAAATTAGAAAAACGTGCGAAATTTTCCCTTTTGATATTTCTTTCAAATTTTTAATTTAAAAAAGCACTGAAAATTTGTACTGGAGTTGCTTATGTTTTGTATGTGTATTTTAATTCAAAATTTCTCCGTTATGCATTCTTATGGTTATCTTTTTGTACATACTTATAGCTGATACTTTAAGGAATAAAACAGCATCATTCTTTTTGTGGTTGTTGTTGTTTTACAAATTTTATTGCGTAATACGTCACAAATTTATATGGTTGCGTATGTTTTGCACAACACTGTATATTGAAAAAAAATTTTTTATGTCACTTTGCTCTATGTATTACATTTTAACCGAAATATGTTTGAAATGGCGTATAGAGCAAAGTGGATTTTTTTTAAAGCCATAAAATACCCTTTTATGCGTTACATCAAGGTTTCGAAAATATACTCTTCGAATAACTATTCTCGCACAAATTAATAGTGAAACACACAAAAAACCTTATCGTACAGTTTTTGAAAAAAATAGTTTCAAACTTCAACTTCGATTTACTCGAAATGTGTTTTTTGCACGTAGAGCACATGAATCCCCGGGCGACGAAATAGGAAGCTGTGGCTTTTTAATAGAGCCACCACGAAAATTCTTATGGATTTTCGAATGTATGAGCGTTACACATCTTGATAGTTATAAGGTCTTTGATTACACCGTTTCACTTTTTCAACTTTTTTCGAAATGTTAATGGAAACATTTTTTTCTAAATCTATTAAAATGAACAAAAATTTTTTATAGTTTCGAAGGTTTAGACCTCGCGCAAAATCGGTAAAGCTTTTTGCCTAAAAAAAGCTGATTTTGAAAATTGAGAAAAAACATTGCATTACTAATTTTATAACTCTTGACTCGTTTGTCCGATTTATGTTTAGTCTGGCTTATAGCACTGACAGACTTGGGTTTTTTACACCATGATGGTGTGAAGTCTAGGTGACACACATAGGTATTTCTCAAAAGTCTACCTTAGCCAACATAGACTTTTTATAGACTTCACACTACATTGAAAGGGAGGATTTATTGTGGACTTCTTAGATTGATATGGCAACGCTGCACAAAATTAAACGAAATATCGATTATTTTATCGGAAACCAGATGTTTAAATTTCTAATTTCAAGTAATTTATGCGAAATTCATGAAATTAATTCCATCGTATGGATTTATATAACAAACAAACGATATTTCCATGGATTCTTTTGAGATAAAATCGAGTCTAAATGCTACCAAAATGTTTTTATTGTTTTTGTTGTTGTTTTAATTTTCAATTATCAGCTGTTTTAAAGAAGTCCACAATAGAAATCCACATTCAATTGTAGTGTGTCACCCCAACATAGACTTTTTCCATTGTAGTGTGAAGTCTATAGACTTTACACCATATATCTGTCAATGCTATTATTTTAAAGGCAATTAAATTTCAGATTCCTTCTTTGGGCATAGAAACATTTCGATAAGAATTTTAGATTCTACAAACTTTCAAAGTTCATTTATCATAAAATTTCAAGAACAAATTTAGCTACATTGAGGCCCGATATTACAGTGCATACTTAAGTTAAGGAAGCTTGAAGACTTAAGAACACCTTAAGTGTCAAGCGGTTTAACAGTCAATTTTTATCATAAACTCACGAAAATTGTTTTCGGCAGGCAACATTTGAAAACCTATATTTTTTGTTTATACTTTTTTAAAATTCGTAAAATTAGTGAAATTCCTTCATTAAACTAATTTGAAAACTTATTTAAGGAGCACTTAAAATTTGTACTGTTAAAATGCTTTACAGACTTAAGCTTTACTTAAGTGCTAAGGAGACCTTAAGTATGCACTGTAATATCGGGCCTGAGTCATTTAAAAATTCTTTTTAAAAATTTGAATCACTTTTCAGTTTATCTTTGAATGCAGATTAATGAAAAATTTCATGAGGAAGAATTTGATGTACCACAAGCCTATTTAAAAGAATTCTTTAAGCAAATATTTAGAAATTGAACTCGTTGAACGCGAAAACTCTCGTTCTGTTTCTCAGCATAAAAAGAAGCATCACTTGTGGTATTTAATTTATGTTCCACTTGGTTTTTCTCTTTTCGACCATAGGCATTCTGAATAAACTCTAATAGAAATGTCAGCAGCATTAAAAACTCAAGAGATCAAAAAAATTTCATTCGTAACATTTCGCTTGACTTCGAAGACAATATTAATATAGCAAACCTTGTTTAGGAAAATACTTCGCAGTTATTCAATATTGTTGGAATTGATAGCAGCTTCCTTGCATTGCATCCGTCGAGCTGGCCCACAAACGAGAGCTTCAAACAAATCCGGAAAATTGTTCGAAACATAAGCGTTGTTAACAATCCCGCTGAACGAGCTAATGGACTTATAAAAATATTAAATAAAATTAGTAATGCAATGTTTTTTCTCATTTTTCAAAATCAGCTTTTTTAGGCAAAAAGATTTACCGATTTTGCGTGAGGTCTAAACCTTCGAAACTATAAAAGTTTTATATACCAAAATGTTTGTTTTTTTTTTAATAGATTTAGAAAAAAAATATGTTCCCATTAACATTTCGAAAAAATTTAAAAATTGAATCGGTGAAATATATATATATATATTAGACCGTACCACCTTATATGGAGAAAAAAAAAAGTGCGCCGTATACCAGCGAATATGACGCATTTTTGCAAGACAATAACAAAAAGAAAAAAAAATTTTTTTTCGATCGAACCTAGAGGTCGCGCATTGGTATATTTCTTCATATCTCTGGTGTTTACAGTCGGATTTTAAAGTTTGATACATCAATGTTTTTGTCGCAAAGATACCAATATGACCTCTTTAGAAGTCATTGACCGCAGGCGTACCGTTCTAGTACTTACCCCCAAGATCTCAGTGCCTACCACCCTTATGTACCACTCTAATATCAAAAAAATAAAACTCTTAAAATATCATCAAACTTCTCCTCAGAAAGTATATCGATATTTCCAACATAACTATTTTTAACTAAATTTTGAAAATTTTTTTAAGTTATTTTGTTCACTGTTTGGTCCCTATCTATCTATAAGTTTAAGTTTGGTGTTCCAAATTAACATCAAAATGTACTTTGAGATATGCCAAGTAATTTTTCCGAAAACACTGTTGTTGTAAAATGACGCATTAGGGAACTATAACCGTTTAATATTCCAAAAATAGCAATTCTCCCTGAAAGTATGTTATTAAATATTTTATTTAAATGTTTAATTATTTAAAAATATAAAATAAATAGGTAATATATTTTTCAAGTAAAAAACTTTTTTAGTGCAAAAGGCTTGTTTCACGAAAATCTGAGCAACCATAAACTCAAGTTAGCATTTTGAACACGGAATTAAATTTGCAAGACCAACTAGAAGAATTCCAATATTCAAACAAAATAATCAAATTACCAGGTTCTCACAATGAAAATGGCGTAATTGATTATTTTCCTTAGTAAACCTATATATTTTGTCAGCTTATCTATGTCATTCGCAAAACACCGAGCGTTTTGTTCATATAGTACATGAATCTGCTTTGGCGGTCACCGATGAACAACGCATGGGCACATTTTATCAAAACTTGAGAGCCGTCAGAAATATAGCCAACTTGAATCGCGCCAAAATTTGGTGGATTGAAATCGACAGTATTCTTCTATTGATATAATTAAGCAAGTAAGAAAGCTTAAGTCGGTCAAGCCCGACTTTGATATACCCAGCGCTCCGACATTATTGGCTTCTTACGCTTTTTACTTCAGATGTTATGAAAAAATTTTCGTTTGTAGACGTGGCAGTGGGCGGATGTCTCCCATTTTCACTTAGGATCATACTCGGGGCTCGATATACCTGTGTGGCAAATTTCGATGTGACTGCTCCAACCGTTTCGAAGGAGATCCGAGCATAGACGGACGATTTCAATATTTTTTGAAATATGACGTTATTGAAGTATATGAGCGATATATTTATACATTTAAATAACATATTTAATAGCATACTTTCAGGGAGAATTGCTTTTTTTGGAATATTAAACGGTTATAGTTCCCTAATGCGTCATTTTACAGCAACAGTGTTTTCGGAAAAATTACTTGGCATATCTCAAAGTACATTTTGATGTTAATTTGGAACACCAAACATAAACTCATAGATAGATAGGGACCAAACAGTGAACAAAATAACTTTAAAAAAATTTCAAAATTTAGTTAAAAATAGTTATGTTGGAAATATCGATATACTTTCTGAGGAGAAGTTTGATGATATTTTAAGAGTTTTATTTTTTTGATATTAGAGTGGTACATAAGGGTGGTAGGCACTGAGATCTTGGGGGTAAGTACTAGAACGGTACGCCTGCGGTCAATGACTTCTTAAGAGGCCATATTGGTATCTTTGCGACAAAAACATTGATGTATCAAACTTTAAAATCCGACTGTAAACACCAGAGATATGAAGAAATATACCAATGCGCGACCTCTAGGTTCGATCGAAAAAAAATTTTTTTTTCTTTTTGTTATTGTCTTGCAAAAATGCGTCATATTCGCTGGTATACGGCGCACTTTTTTTTTGAGGTACGGTCTAATATATATATATATATATATATATATAAGCGTAGTATTATACGTTTAGATGGCTTGCAAGATTTAGGATTTAGATTTTAGATAGTGTCAACATTCAGTACACACAAATATAAACAAAAGCAAATTCTATTTTTTTTGCAAAATTTTGTTTATTGTATCCATCGAGGAAACTGAAGATTTTGTCGTAAGTGATATATCAATATCATTTTCAGCAACCCATTTTTGAGAGGAAAATTACTTAATTAGTTTTTCATTTGACGATATGTTTTTAAATAAACATGAAATAGCTTGTAGATAAAATTCATGGCTTTAGGTTTCAAAAAGAGGAACATATTACAAAAATTTTCTTTTGTATCCTCCTATTTGTTACTTTTGAAACATTTTGAAAATTCTAAGAAAAAGTTGTTTTCAGAAAAGCTCGGGACAAATCGATTAACTTTACCAGGAATATACTGTATACACAAACGCGGCCAAATAATTTTATGCAGCGCGGTGTAAATTAATTTTTTCACGGAGACTTCTCTTAAAGATTTCCGTTAAACAAATATATAAACTTTAAGCCTTAATTAATTGAGATCGCGCCAATAAAAATTATTTGGGCGCGGTTGTATTTCATTTATACAGAGAATTAAGATCGCGATGCATTTTCTGAGATTTATGAATAGCGCAAATAATTCCTTGACCCAACACACGGAAAGACCCCATTAAAAGTGAAAGAAAGAAGCTAAGTGTTTACAGCTTTCATCAACGTTAACGAAGTTTCGATCAAAACATTTTATATTTATTGAATGTTTTTAGCCGCTATACTTTTGGCTCTATTTCGAACATATCATGAAACAGAAAACAATAATTTTAGACGAACTTTTTAAACTTACTTTTAGTTAATGATGGTTTTTTGGGTTATTTTCACTCTTGAGATTATTTATTGTTGTTCACTCACAGAGCAAAACAATAATATGTAGATTTGGTAGTTTTCGTCTCCTTTACAATGTCTGCATAAAGAACACATACGTGTCATCGCTCCTACCTTCAGCATACATAATTCCATTTAAATACATTTTTAAGAACACGCGATGGACTCCATAAAGAATGCAAGATCTTAAAATTGATGATGCTTTCTTTTTATCAGATGTTCTTATGTTAATCCATGTCTATATCACTTAGCTTAACCTTAAAATGGTGGGTGGTTTCTTAAGTAAAAAACTTTCACGCACATGACAAAAGAAGTCACAAAGAAAACGAAAAATTGAAGAATCCTAAAATTTCAAGGCAAATAAACAGAAAACTTTAATTTCTTAATGTTTTTATTGTTTACTTGGCTCGCACACCATTGAGTCGACACACCATTGATTTTTAACAATTCTCATTACGGAATATCTCAATATACATTGATAATACTATTGCACTAATACTCATACTAATTGAAATTCTTCATTTATGATTCTTTTTAAATAATTCCACATTCAACATCAAACTGCAATATATTAGAGCACATTTTCAGTATTTCACCGTTTGTACTACATATGCGTTCGTTGATACTGGAGTCATTTCCCAGTGAACCATGTTGATTCACTTAAGACCCCGGGCCCCGAGGTATCTGGTTATGCAAACACAAAACCGTGTAATTTCGCAGTTGTAATGGGGGTATATAATGTTATAATGGTCGAAGAAGTTGCAATATGTGATATGTATTAGCTTCGGATTTTTCAGGGTAACGTACAATCATGACGAATCTCCGAAACATGTTTGCTTGGTGTGTATCAACTACTCTACAGAATGAGCACAATACAGTGCTGCTGGAAAAGAAGAAAAGTGCTTTTATAGCGGTACAATCGTTGATTCTGAATTTTGATGCAACCCTGTACAATTTGATCGATACGTGGCCGCACATGTTGAATCAAATTCATATATGCGCCCGTGTACACATAAGAGCTCAACGCTGTTAAAGTAAATTGAAAGGAAGTACCGAGCTCATTCTTTTGAAGAAAGGAAATCAGAGTTGAAATTTTGATGACAGGTCGACAGAAATATAGAAAATGTATGACTTAAATGCAATCCTGTGAGTCCGATTACTTGGAATTAGCGTATGCGTTCAAGTAGCGAAAGTAAGCCAAAGTACTTCTTCGTTTTTTCTACATGTGTTTGGTATAGGAAATTTACTTGCTGCTTTAGAGCCCTAGTCGAGAGTCAGACACACGAACATGTTTCGGAACAATTCCATTTGATTGCATGAGAAAGAAAGAGAAGCGCAGAACATTTAACAAACAACCGTCTCTTTTCTTCGCTCGTCTTTCTATACTCACTATATTGTTTCAGAACATGTGTTCGTGTGTCTGACTCTCGACCTATACTGTCAACATCGTTCAACAAAACGCAGTTTGTCGGAGAACGGGGAGGGAAATTCCCGCTCTCTTCCATCCAAAAAACGTTGAATTGTTCAACAATGCTTACGTACGTGTAAACGGATGCTATCCCGTTTATTCCTTGTTCAGACGGAAAGTGTTTCTGCTTTTATTATTGTTTCGGGACCGAAACATGAAGGAAACACCCCAGCAAACATTTAAACTCCTTTAAGACTTCTTTAGACTCTAAATTTTGAGCAAAACAGTCTAAATTGAGCTTCAAAAAGACTCTAAAAAGTGTGATTTTGTTTGAAAAGGCACACACGTTTAGAGTCTAAAATAATAGTGTAAAAAAAGTATAATCGAACTGTGTTTTTAGAGTTTTATTATACTCTTTTAAGACTTTTTTTATACTCTTCCCAGGATACATTTAGACACTTTTTAAACTTTTAAAACCGCGTTTTTAAAGTGTTATTGCACTCTTTTTAAAGTTTTTTTACGCTCTTTTTTTAAGTATGAAAAGAGTGGTTTTGCAGTCTAAATGAGACGTAAATCAACTCGCCTTTTTACCACAATTTTACCCCTTTTTCTTCCTTTCATTGAAATTAAAGTCATAATTTTTTTCACGTAATTTTTTATTTTCTTCCAATATCTCGTCTCGCTTCGAAATCGTCAAAGGCACGCTCAGTTTTGAAGGCTTCATCGGCATAGAATTCATTTGCTTTGAGCCCGCAACTTGTTTTCTAATGGCTATCAATTCCTGCAGAATCCGCTGCTGCACCTTCTCTATTGATTTCACTTCCACAGGGAGCAAATTCAGCTTCGTAAGATTTTCTCTTACATTTTTTCTACTATTCTTTCTAATGTACCTGTATGTAGTAACACATATAAATATATATAAATATATAAGTAACAGAGTGAAGGAGTGTTATGAATTCTTACCATTCTCATTTGATTCATGGTCAACATCGCTGATTTTGTTTTCTTCTGGTGGTATGTTTTCGGTATTGTCGCAGTAATCCTCGTTCACTGGCGAAAAACTGACGCAGCTGTTTTCTTCGAGATATATATATATAGCAATCCGCAATTGATATAGCTCCAATTGCAAGATATCATAGATTCTACGACCGCTTTGCAGTAGTTTCTACGATGAGGAATGTCATTGATTTCAACGATATATAACGTAGATTTAACGATATTCCATCTTAGGAACTATGATGTTATTTCATAGGAACTACGATATCAAATCATAGGAACTACGATATCAAATCATAGGAACTACGGTTTCAAATCTTGAAGTACATTTCGATAACTTCTTAATTTTGATATGAATTCTTGTCGGCGGTTTTTTTTTTTTTAAAGTAGATAATTTAACATTTACATTATTTAAAAAACTGAGATTTTACCAAAATTTGTATGCTTGAAAAATTTAAAAAAAGATTCTGTAGGAATTTCTTGAAAGAGCTTGTGCGTGACGTTTTGGAAGGCGCAATGAAAGCAACTCTATTTATTTGGTTGGCAACTTACTTTCTGTTTTCCCCGTAATATTGCCTTGAAATTTACTTGCCTGTTTTATTCTCCATTTTTCCACAAATTCTTTTCTATTTGACAGGGTTCGAACTCGGACCATCCAGATTACAAGTCTAACACACTTCACCTACGCCATCGCGTGATATGATTTGAGCTTGCTAGTTTTATTATATCAATATAAGTGGGAAACAGTAGAAACTATTAGATTGACAGTAGAGCTTATTGTATTTTACGTAGATTCTATGATATTTCCATCGTAGATTCTACGATATTTAAATCGTAAAATCTATGATGGACATATTTCTTCCACAGTAGAAACTATTATATTTACAGTAAAACTTATTGTATTTTACGTAGATTCTATTATATTTTTCTACGTCTTCGTATCGTAGAAACAACGATGCAAAATTTTTTCAGTGTATGTGATAATTTGTTCATATTGAAATCAAAATCTTTCCTCTAAGAGTCTTTTTTAGAGAAAAAATATTGTTTTTTTTTCTTCTTAATTCCCATTCATTGTTATATAAAATTACATCCAAATCAAATAATTCGAATTCAAATTCATTAATAAATTAAATATAGCTTCTTTAAATATGCGCAAAAAATATACGCAATGCATTTAAAAAAAAAAAAAACAAAACAGAATGAATTTTTTTTCGTAAAAAGCAGAAATAGTCCTTTTGGGAGTACTCTTGAAGTACTCGCTTTTGTACCTAAATAGCGAGTAGTTGTTTTCCGAGGTTTTCGCTGCTGCTTTGTTTTTGTTCCGTGGTTGACATGCATGGTTGATAAACTTATATTTACTCCATATTCGAGTATGAAGTAAATGATTTAATCTACGAAAAGGAGAAAAAAAATAAACAGAAAAACAAGACTTTCTCAGCATACGTTAATTTTAATTTTGTAAAATAGGTAAAATTTAAATTTTCCCTAAATGGCAAAGACGTAACGAATAAAATTAAACATTGGAAATAGTGGATTAGGGTGTTATTGGTGACATAAGAAAAATTTTTGAACATTTTTTCTCAGCTCTAGTTTTGGAGCTACCATAGATTTTGTGGAAAATCTTCAGCTTAACTTTTACGGAAACAAATTGATATTACACCTCTTTAAAGTCTTTGCCAACTTTGAGTCGACGCAGCACAAAAAGTAGGCGTTGAAGCGTTACGAAGTTAAACTTTTCCAACTTCGGGGCACAACAGAAAGCGAATTTGAGTACCGTGGGTTCAAAATTTTGGATTTTAGAAAATCCCGTTTTCTGTTTGAGGGAGTTGGGGTGGTTCGATTTCAAAAATTTTTTTTTGTTTTCAAAGCCTTTTAAATATTGTTTTGAAATCTACAAATCAATACACATATCAAATCAATCTACATAAAAGAAAAATATAACATCCATAGAATTTATATATCTTTCGGACCTATTTTCGTATATATGTTATAGTGATGCCACGACTAGTGGATTTGGCCGAATACCGAATACCAAATATTCGGTCAACCTCTCGGCCGAATAACGAATATTCGGCAACCGAATATTCGGCACGTAGCAAAGACAGCTTGAGCCTACTCGCGACTAGCTGGAGTCAAGGCAAAAACTGCCGCTGAAAAATTTGCCCACTGTTTATAATGTTTTCGAAGAAAATTTAGAAGAAGCTAGCGTACATTTAATATTTCTAAAGAATAAAATGCAAATCTGCTGTATTTTTAGTTCTCGTTAATTAAATTTTTTTACGTTATTGTGAGAAAAATTTAATTTGTAGTTACTGCTGATTTTTTTAATAAGTTATTTCTACTATTCGGTATTCGGCCGAATATTTTAACTATTCGGCCGAATACTGAAAAATGACGCCGAATAGGCCGAATACCGAATAGTGGCCGAATATTCGTGGCATCACTAATATGTTATATTCGCAAACTTTTGGTATAGAGATCTAGTTGAGACGCAAACTTTTTGGTATAGAGATCTAGTCCAGACGCACACTTTTGGTATAGGAATCTAGTCCAGACTCGAAATTTTTGGTATAGAGATATAGTCCGGACGCACACTTTTGGTATAGAGATCTAGTTCAGACGCAAACTTTTATTATAGAGATCTAGTGCAGACGCATACTTTTGGTATAGAGATCTAGTCCGGACGCAAAATTTTGGTATTTTGCGAATATTAACGTCCGAAAGATTTCCTACAGGGAATGTCACACATTCAGGACGAGGTAAATGAAGGATGTCAGGAAATGTCACACATTCAGGACGAGGTGAATGAAGGTAAAGAAATGGACGTCGAATATACGATCGACCAAGACGAACCGATCGGACCTTCGGACAAACCGATCGAACCTTCGCAGGAACTTAGAACTTTCAAAAATTTAATATTAAAATTCGATGAATTAAGATGCCTGGACAATAATGCATTATCATTTGATCTACGTAGATATAATGAATAATTAATATACATTTAATATTTAACGACTATTTTTTTTTTATTTGTATAATTCCATTTTATTTTATTTTATACTGATATCATATTACATATTATATTATATTATATTTTATACTTTATATCATATTTATATTTTATATTTATATATTTATTATATATATTTATATATAATACACCATGCCGCGTAGGAAATTCAGGAACTATTTTGAACTATTTTTAATTTTATTTTGCATTCGCTATATATTTATATATTTATAATTATATTGTAAAGTTGAAAATAGGCCTACTGGGGAACCAACGCCTTATAAAATGGTAACGCGCCATGTTTGCATACCCCTTGGGTGGCGTGGAAATGCAACTAAATTTGAATTATAAAATAATAAATTTTTTAAAACCAAATTTCTTTTGCAGTTCCGCCTTTCCGCCCCCCTTAAAGCCCCATCGCGGCACATTCTATTGTGCACATGACATCTTCCGTTTAAACATACACAACACAAATCGATGATACGTTTGGTCACACCGCCGAAGTCATAGCAGCTGAGTTTCATCCATTGCATGCAACAACAATTGTAACAGCCTCACTCGATGCAACGGCGCGGATTTTCGATGTTGAAACTTCGATGGAGCTATGCGGCTACACCGACCACGGCGCTGAGGTCATTGCCAGCAGGTTCAATCATTCAAATGAGAATCTACTGTTGACTGGTTCGTTCGATAGGACAGCAAGAATTTGGGATATGCGACAACCAAGGTAGCTAGCCTAAGAGCCAATCGCAGCGGACGAATCTTTCTAATTTTATTAAATTTATTAAATACCATAGACTGGTTAATCAATTACGCGGTCATACAGCTGAATTGAGCAATTGTGTGTGGAATTTCTATGGTGATATGATCGCTACTGGGTCCCTGGATGGTACGGCACGTGTATGGGATATCAGGAATTTAGAAACCAGCATTTTTAGGTATTTAGTGACGACGACAATAGTGCGTCAACGGCGACTCCTGTAGTACGAATCTGTCGCTTCGTCTATTTGTTGCGTCAACGGCGACTACCGTAATAGGCCCGAATATGAGGTTATTTCGTCAAAATTAAATTCGCTTGGTGCTCCCATGACTGTCTCACAAACAAACTTTCATACTATTTTCTATTTTTCAAATGTATTGTAAAAGAGGGTTCCCAATTTCTTTTCAAATTTGTCGTTGTCGTCTCGAACTAGTACCGTTATATCTATTAAGGGGCGAAGCGACGGCGATATCGTTGTTAAGTCGTCGGCGACGATAGCGACGACTACCATAATAGGTCTTATTGTTCTGAGCGTGAGTACTGAATCAAAGAGCATAAACTGTATACGCAAATATACATATAAATATTAATGATAATAATACTCTCGAGCTTAGCTGATTGCACTGACTTGCATAAATCATGAATTGTCGAGGCTTAGTTTTCAGTTGGTTTTTATTAGTATTGATTTTGTTGAAAGGTCTGCAGCTGTTGTTGATTTTTTGGGAGTTCCATTATTTTTGACTTGTTGGTTTCTTTTAGTAATCCTTTTACTTTTTTTTTTTACTTTTAGAAAATCTCCGAGTTACTAATTAGCCGGATTTGATTGTAGCAAGTATTTGGAACCAGATTCAGGCATCAAAACCGTATAGGTAATTCGTAGCGGCAATGCAGATTCACGGACCTATCTCTATTTTATTTTTATGAATTGGCTCCAATATATGTTTTGTTTCGATTGGCGCTTGTGAACGCCTTAGAATTATAGGTATATTTTCAGTGATCACACAATCATCCTTAAATACAACGAAAATATTCAATTCGAATTCTGTAAGAGTTAAAAGATATATACATTTATAGCGAGGGTTCTTATCGTGATTCCTTACCGATTTTAAAGTTTTTTTCTATCAACGTAGGGCATGTGAACAATCGTGGCAGTATCATATATATCGGTACCAGTAATTTCGACGATATATTACCGTCTACAATTTGTATGGTTTGTATTTCTGTAGCATCCTTTGAAAATCCTTCGGGACAACCGCATGTTTCCACGCGAGTTAATTGCAATTCAATGGACTTTATTGCAGCCTCGGTTTGTTGTAAAACAATCTGGAAAGCGTTAAAAGAGAAAATTTAGCAACAGCTCACAGGTCATACCCATTCTATTTACATGGCCAGTTAGAGGGCGCGTTACACAGCACTCAGTTCTATAGATTACACCTGTTATAAGAAATCTTGGCCAGGAAATTCGCTCCCTTGAACATTTCTGTAAACTTTGCGGGCTTATGCTAAAATTAACTTCAGAATCTGTAGTTAATTTCGGATCTATACACTTTGGTGCATATTGTATACAGAATTGCTGTATTTTTCGCAACGACTTTGATAAAAAGCTTCGTTTAACATCGCAACGCAATTGATAGTTGATGTTAATGAACACTCCATGGTATGTCTCATAAAGAATTCGAGGTTCCTTGTTGCATACCAATGGAAATTCGAAATTAAATTCGGATACGCCTGGCGAAAATTTTCCAGCTGCAGCAAGCTCTAGTGTGGTATTGATTAGTCCTATCGGCTTAACCGAATTATAAACGGCATCAAATAACCCAACAGTTTTCGAGCTCAACTGTAGGTTAACAGTCCCTTCTAGCGTCAGCGTAATTCCCTCATGTTTGGCTTCTGACGGACAATAGAAAGTCACGCAACCAACGAGCAATTCCTGTAATATATATATATATATATGTAATCATTAACACTTAGTGATTTAATTATTTTAATTTCTATTTAACTTACTTCCTGGTAGTAAATTTTGTTCTCACGTTTTAACCTTATCTCATTAATTGTAATCATCATATGACATCAATTGTGAGAATTTGATAAACATGTTTGGTAAACACTTGAACTATATAACCAGTGCTGCTACTTTTTTCGGCTTTATCCCCTAAATGTCGCAAAATAGGCCCGAAAAACCGCTAAATTTGTTTGTTGCCAGTGATGCCATTTTAGGGCACTTTCTGCTATATCTTACACGGCAGCCACACGTTCAATTTTTGGCTTTCAAGTTCCCATACACTCAAAACATTTTACTAACACACTCACACTTTTAGGACTTGAACGCCAACTTGACTTCAATTTTTCTTTCAAGATCCGTTTCAATTTTACGTTCAAGTTTTTAACAGCTGATCATAGTTGCATAGAATTCTAAGTTGTTTCCTTGACGACGGCATTTTGAAAATAAAATTGCCTTTCAAGTTGCGTGCAGCCTACGTCATAGCTTCGATTTTAAAGAAATTTGACAACCAGTAGGTGTGCTCAACTTGAAAGCAAATTATTGAACGTGTGGCTGCAGTGTAAGGCAATTTTGACGATTCTAGCGCTCGAAGTTTATAGGGGATACAGACACGTCAAATGTTGTATCAACTTTGAGCGTGTGTTAGTGAGAAAGACGATGTCTGACGGAAAATCAAAATCTTTGAATTTTCGGTCAACCAGGTAACGAAGTTAGTCCGGTTCTACATTAAGAGACAAAACACGACTCACTGGAATGAAACACATGAGAGTGACAGAGACGGAAGACATTACATCTCCGTCCCTCTCATGTGTTTCTTTCCAGTGTCGCGCGTTTTGTCTCCTAATGTAGAACCGCACTTAGACGGTGTGTCTCAACGTCTATATCTATGTTGGTTCAACTCTTATTTGTGCGTGATATTCAACGAGTGAACATCGAACGGAGAGCGGAAAATTTTTTAAAAACGAGCGCAAAATTAATTGAAAATATGGAAGAACAAAATTTTATTTTGGAACTAATAGAAGTTTAACTTTGAAGCACGTTAAGTCAAAAGATTATAGTGACCGGAATTTAAAAAACGCTAGCTACGAAACGCTTTTAATTAACTCAAAGAAAAATATCTAGAGAACACAAAAAGAGTTAACGCAAAAAATTAATAATCATCGAACCTGTTACAGGAGGGAATTAAAAAAGATTTTGGCATTAGAAAGATGTGGCGCTGGATAAAGTCATCACTCATAATTTGTTTTTACGTTTTGCCGACGGGAAAATACGCTTTGTTAAAAGCAACCAGGTAGCCGAAACAATAGCGCATGCCATTTGCACTCGAAATTCGCTTAAAAATTATGAATATCGTACGACATGTTTATAGTCAAATTCAAGTTGGTACCTACTAACACACGCTCAAAGTTGATACAACATTATGACGTGTCTATACCGCGCACAACGTCATGCTACGATACGATTCGCGGTGACCGTTTCCAGCTTAAATGATGCAACCAAGGGAAAAAGCATTGTGTTCAGTTCTGCCGTTTTAGTGGCTTTCTAGCTATTCCTAGCGTAATTTTCCTGGAACAAAAAAAATTAGAGAAAAATTGCTCGTTTCAGAATTGCCCGTACTCGGCAATTCCGTTTTGCTCTTTTTCGTTTTGTCAAACGTGAAGTTGGCTGCGAGCTGGTATTTGAAGTTTGCTTCATTCGCTTTCTACTTTCGAGGTGTTAACAACTGAGATTTATCGGGAAATATAAAATTTAAAGTTTCAAATGTCGGGGAAGTGGCCGCGCGAATGCATAGAAAAGCTAATTGTGCTAATGCAACAAAATCCGTGCATATATTATATTAAATATGCCCGAACGCATCTTTTTAATCTTAAAATCAACCCTAAATCAGGGATACTTAATTATGTTATTATAATTTATTCCAAAAATCAACCCTGCGCGAACGGGGCAAACGTCAAAAACAGACAAAAAAATTAAAATTGCTCGGCAATATTTTTTATACGTGTAAAAGCGAAGGCAACTCCAAAAGAGAATTTGGAAAAAATTGCCGGCGATAATTGCCCTAGTGTAAAAGGCCTGATTGGAAATATTGCTCAAGTTGACAGATTGCTAGCTGTTCGTTCTTCACCACAGCTACCGCCGTTCGATAGCCGAGCCCTTAGAGTTAGGCGAGAATCGAACTAATCAAATACCTTTTTGTCCTACAGCACTTGATCGAGCGACGACGACGACGTTTTTTTGAATCGGTTTGGTGCTCGCTAGAAAAACGGTCGTAGAAAATTTATTTCGTCGCGCTAAAAACCCGTCTCGATCGCGAACCGCCAAAAAAAGAAAAGGAATTATAATTAAGAAAAGAAAAAAAAACCCACAAAAAGAATTGTAATTACTAAAATAAAAACAAAATATTGTTAAAACTTTAACACAAAAAAAGTGAATTAAAACGTGCATAACAAATAGCCACGAAGGCAGATCTTAATTTCAAAAAAAACCAAGTGAATTGTTTCCTTTTACATTCTTTTTTTTTCATTTATTTTTTAATCCAATTGCCGCTCAGGCCAAACGCGAAATCCGCGTCGTGCAACCGCCGTTCTACCAACTCAACCAAAACACGAACGTCGCCCAGCTCAGCCCGGAAGACAGAAGGTACGTGGTTACTATCTCTATCTCTTACTCCAACATTTGGCGATCCCGTGCCAGGAGCCTGGAATCGGCTCCGGTGGACCAATCTTAGTGGGAATCGAGAAAGTAGGCCACGTGTGTGTCACCCTTTACCGCTATTTGCCCTCCAGAAAAGTCAAGGGCAACACGATCCAATCACGTGACACACATCGCCGTTTCGACTCATCCTTTCTCTTCATATTCGCATCATCTATCTCGCTCGCACATCCGTGTTGCCTTTGGTGGTGGTTTTTGTGCACAGTCGATATTGCAAAACAACCAGCACATAGCGGCTTGGCAAGCTGCATTTGGGTTTCTCGTTCCCTGTGAGAACGAATTGCGGTTTTTTTTCTTCTTTTCTTTTATTGCGTTGGGTCTTCGCTTGCGGAACACGCAGAGACATCGGTTTGGGCTTTTTCCATTGCAAGTCCATACGAATTCAAGGCTAGCAGACAGCGAGCCAGGCAATCTGTATAATACATCGGGATTACGTGCATTGTGTTGCGTAGGTCAGTTCTAACGCTGTGCTTTGCATCGAACTTCGAACATAGAAGTTGATCGCATCGCCTGTTCGAACGAACGTGTGTGACCGCAATTCGAACACCAGGTTTCATATACGTTCAGTCTCTCTGCCTGCGCTCTGTCCGCGCTCTGCTTTCGATTTGATGCATAATCGGAACTTTGCAAGCTGGTTGGAAAAACCAACTTTTTAACAAATCGAACCCATCGAATTCTATTTATATTTCATTGACAATCATTACACGATTTGGTTTTCTTTAATTGAATTTGGGGTTGCAGGAAATTTGTGGAGTGTTGCGAAGGTTAAGGTAAACAAATCTGAGGTACGCTACGGTAGGCATTGGTCGCATATACGCACTGCGGTTGCCGTTCTATAACTTATATTGTCCCTTTTCGGCCGAGGTTTTTATCTCTTTTTCACAAACAGCATCCAGTTCACATCAAAGGCCGGCGATAATTCAAGTTGCTCTCATTTTTACGGTGAATTTGGTCGAGCTTGCATTGAATTCTTCGGACAATTATCTTGTCAGAATCGGGTTTCGTGATCAACATCCGTAAACAATATGGATCCCTTACGGCATTTTAACTCCGCGGTTGCTGAACTCAAGAACATGTGTGATGCAGCTATGAACAGCGATCCGATGAATCAAAGCGAGCAATTGCTGGAGCTTAAAATCGAACAACTGGTGTACGATTGGAATGAAGTGCGTCAAACGTATCGAGCAGCGGTCGAGAAAGGTGCCTGGAGTCCGGATGCGGCCGATTCTGCTGAAATTAGTTATCACGAGTGTCGCGATCTTCAGATGATAGCCAGAGCCGGGCTTCAGGAGATGCTACGAGAAATCACCCCCCAACATCCACCGCTGTCGAGCACTCGGGCGACCCCTCCACCTAACGACTTTCATGGAGAAGACAATTTCATCAGGGTACCACCGTGTGATACTGAAATTTTTGCTGGCGGCTATAGTGAATGGCCAGCATTTCGAGACATGTTCACCGCGGTTTACGTCAACCATCCTCGGCTGCCCCCAGTGCAAAAGTTATACCATCTTCGCAGCAAGACGACGGGAGCAGCGGGTGCTATCGTTAAAGGCTATCCGCTGTGTGGCGACAACTTTACGAATGCGTGGGAGGCTCTTAAGGCGCGATATGAGAACAAACGCATCCTCGTCGATCATCAATTAAAAAATTTATTCGACCTGCCTGCTATCCAAGATGAAACGCCGGAAGGAATCCTGCGCATACAAACAACCGTCAACGATTGCCTCAAGATGCTGAAGAGTCATGGAGTCGTGGATATTTTGGATGCCCTGCTGGTTCATTTCTGTTCCAGGCGCCTTCCGGCGCAAACGATCGCACATTGGGAACAGTCATTGGCGTCACATCGAGAGGTGCCAACGTGGCCACAAATGAACGCCTTTTTAACTAAGCGATATGAAGTTGTTGAACGCCTGTCCAGCTTTAATGCATTGCAGGCTCCCCATCCCGCTGTAAAACCCGAAGTGCCTTCGACGAACGTGTTTCTCGCCCAAGAGCGGACCAATGGAGTCTGCGTCCTCTGTCGCGGTAGCCATCCTCTACGCCAATGTGATGTGTTTCTCAATATGTCGGTCGACGAACGTGTCCAAGCTGTTTCGCAGCACCATCGATGTCTCAACTGCCTTGCGACTGGTCATCAAAAGGCAAAGTGTAATAGTACCTTCCGTTGCGCAAAGTGCAGAAAATCGCATCATACGCTTCTTCATTTTCCGAATCCAACGGCTACACAAAAGGGTCAAGGATCTTCAACCACACCGACGCCTCTTCAGGCTGACGGCCCGTCTCCGACGAGCCATCCGGCGCAGGCTTCCGCGCCACCGAAGACTTCGAATTTTGTAACCGCCGACGGATCATCCACTTTGCAGGCACATGCGCACGTATCAATTAGCCAGACGCAAGTACTGTTGCCGACCGCGCTCACACACATATTGCATCAAGGAGAGCGCTTTTTAGTGCGAGCCCTTCTCGACCAAGGATCTCAAAGGACGTTTATTACGGAACGGATGCAGCTCCAATTGAATCTTCCAACTACGCCCAAAGTGTGGAACGTATCCGGTATGGGCGGTCAGTGCACCCAAGTTGCAAAAAAAGAGTGTTCCATCATGCTCGCATCGCTTCGTTCTACGTTCGAGGATCAGATCGAGACCCTCTACCGAAGTGCATGAGTTTAGAATATCAATTTGGCACTGTATATTTATATTATATTATATTTTTTATTTTTAACCAATCTTTCTTTTTAAATTCATTTGTCTATGGTTATGATAACTTCGTCCATGGAGGTTTAGTTATACTTTACAGCACTAAATTATATCTATTTACTGTTTAAGAGTAAGATGAATGAATGTACTAAAAACTTAAATTAAAATAGTGGAGAGAAAAACATTTAAAAAACTCAAAAGGAAAAAGCAACAAATTAAGGGTATTTTATTGCAACTAAGGTGTTGGAATCTGCTCGTTGAACAAATCCCTTATTAACAAATTGTCAGACAGAGCACTACCTCTGATAAGATTATCTCTACTTTTTCTATACAGTCCTTAACAAGTTTAACATTTGTACTAGCATGAAGCCATCTCGTTGATGTAAGTCTAGGCATATTTGCCATTTTTTTTAGGATTTTGTTTTGTAAAATCTGTACCTTTTTTAGATGACAGTTTGCTGCATTTGCCCAGACCGGAGATGCATACAGTAATGTCGGTTGAAAAATCATTTTGTACAAAAGAATTTTTGAATCTAGCGAGAGGAAGGATTTTCTATTTTATTAGGGGATAAAGGGTTTTTATGAGTCGTTCCGTTTTTTTCAATCTCTCTAATATATGCAATTTAAATGTCAGTGTTTTATCGAAGACCATTCCAAGGTATGTTAGTTTTGGGCTCCATTCGATTTCACTATTTGCAAAATTTATTTTTCTTTGCGGCAATTTTGCGGTTGATCTCTTCCTAGTAAAGCACATAGCCTGAGTTTTTCCTGTATTTATTTTTATTTTCCATTTTGTAAAAAAGGCATAGATGTCGGCAAGACTTGTTTCTATGTTGAGAATTTCTTGTTCCGGTAAGCATCCTGCAGAGTAGACACAAGTGTCGTCTGCGAAAAGAGCAAGACTTGCTCTGCTTGATTTAGGGATATCCGATATGTAAATTGAGTACAAAATTGGCCCCAACACGGATCCTTGCGGAACTCCAGCAGCGATACTAAATAAAGTTGAGCTTGTGTTTTCCATATGAACAGTAAAGGTGCGGTTGTTTAAAAAACTTTTTATAAGTTTACACATATATAGGGATACCCAAAGAGTTGCATCTTGTGGACAAGACCGTCGTGCCAGACACAATCAAATGCTTTTTCTATGTCTAGAGCAACAGCTATAATTATCTTTTTGTTTGAGATATTAGGCTTAATAAATTTTGTAAGTCGAACTAACTGATGCACAGTGGAGTGGCCCACACGAAAGCCGAATTGTATATTTGTATATTGTATATTTTTATTCTGAGCGTGAGTACTGAATCAAAGAGCATAAACTGTATACGCAAATATACATATAAATATTAATGATAATAATACTCTCGAGCTTAGCTGATTGCACTGACTTGCATAAATCATGAATTGTCGAGGCTTAGTTTTCAGTTGGTTTTTATTAGTATTGATTTTGTTAAAAGGTCTGCAGCTGTTGTTGATTTTTTGGGAGTTCCATTATTTTTGACTTGTTGGTTTCTTTTAGTAATCCTTTTACTTTTTTTTTTTACTTTTAGAAAATCTCCGAGTTACTAATTAGCCGGATTTGATTGTAGCAAGTATTTGGAACCAGATTCAGGCATCAAAACCGTATAGGTAATTCGTAGCGGCAATGCAGATTCACGGACCTATCTCTATTTTATTTTTATGAATTGGCTCCAATATATGTTTTGTTTCGATTGGCGCTTGTGAACGCCTTAGAATTATAGGTATATTTTCAGTGAGTCACACAATCATCCTTAAATACAACGAAAATATTCAATTCGAATTCTGTAAGAGTTAAAAGATATATAAATTTATAGCGAGGGTTCTTATCGTGATTCCTTACCGATTTTAAAGTTTTTTTCTATCAACGTAGGGCATGTGAACAATCGTGGCAGTATCATATATATCGGTACCAGTAATTTCGACGATATATTACCGTCTACAATTTGTATGGTTTGTATTTCTGTAGCATCCTTTGAAAATCCTTCGGGACAACCGCATGTTTCCACGCGAGTTAATTGCAATTCAATGGACTTTATTGCAGCCTCGGTTTGTTGTAAAACAATCTGGGAAGCGTTCAAAAGAGAAAATTTAGCAACAGCTCACAGGTCATACCCATTCTATTTACATGGCCAGTTAGAGGGCGCGTTACACAGCACTCAGTTCTATAGATTACACCTGTTATAAGAAATCTTGGCCAGGAAATTCGCTCCCTTGAACATTTCTGTAAACTTTGCGGGCTTATGCTAAAATTAACTTCAGAATCTGTAGTTAATTTCGGATCTATACACTTTGGTGCATATTGTATACAGAATTGCTGTATTTTTCGCAACGACTTTGATAAAAAGCTTCGTTTAACATCGCAACGCAATTGATAGTTGATGTTAATGAACACTCCATGGTATGTCTCATAAAGAATTCGAGGTTCCTTGTTGCATACCAATGGAAATTCGAAATTAAATTCGGATACGCCTGGCGAAAATTTTCCAGCTGCAGCAAGCTCTAGTGTGGTATTGATTAGTCCTATCGGCTTAACCCGAATTATAAACGGCATCAAATAACCCAACAGTTTTCGAGCTCAACTGTAGGTTAACAGTCCCTTCTAGCGTCAGCGTAATTCCCTCATGTTTGGCTTCTGACGGACAATAGAAAGTCACGCAACCAACGAGCAATTCCTGTAATATATATATATATATATATTCATTAACACTTAGTGATTTAATTATTTTAATTTCTATTTAACTTACTTCTTGGTAGTAAATTTTGTTCTCACGTTTTAACCTTATCTCATTAATTGTAATCATCATATGACATCAATTGTGAGAATTTGATAAACATGTTTGGTAAACACTTGAACTATAAAACCAGTGCTGCTACTTTTTTCGGCTTTATCCCCTAAATGTCGCAAAATAGGCCCGAAAAACCGCTAAATTTGTTTGTTGCCAGTGATGCCATTTTAGGGCACTTTCTGCTATATCTAAGGCAATTTTGACGATTCTAGCGCTCGAAGTTTATAGGGGATACAGACACGTCAAATGTTGTATCAACTTTGAGCGTGTGTTAGTGAGAAAGACGATGTCTGACGGAAAATCAAAATCTTTGAATTTTCGGTCAACCAGGTAACGAAGTTAGTCCGGTTCTACATTAAGAGACAAAACACGACTCACTGGAATGAAACACATGAGAGTGACAGAGACGGAAGACATTACATCTCCGTCCCTCTCATGTGTTTTCTTTCCAGTGTCTCGCGTTTTGTCTCCTAATGTAGAACCGCACTTAGACGGTGTGTCTGAACGTCTATATCTATGTTGGTTCAACTCTTATTTGTGCGTGATATTTAACGAGTGAACATCGCGGAGACGTTTTACACGAGCGCAAAATTTTTTAAAAACGAGCCAAAATTGAATTGAACTAATAAATCTTTTGAAGCACTTAGCAAAAGTTTATTTTGGAACGTAAGTAGAACGCTTTAAAAAGCTAGAAATTTTTGAAGCACAAAACGTTAACGCAAAAAATTAATAGTGAACCGTTAAGAAGAATTTAAAAAAACCTAAAGCTAGAAATTCGCTTATAAAATAATACTCAAAATTTGAAAAATATTAGATAGAACGACAAAATAGCGTTAAGCAAACAATTAAAAAACATAGCGAATCCTTTACATCGAGGAATTTTTAAAAATTATTTTATCGAGCATGTCAACAAATGTGGCAAGCTGGTACTACAATCATCACTCAAATTTGTTACTTTACGTTTTCCGGACGAAGTCTGAATACATACGCTATCTCGCTTAAATATGCAATCCAGGTAGCAGAAACAATTAGTCGCTATGCCATTTTCCACTCGAAATTCGCTTAAAAAATTATGAAATATCGTATCGACATGTTTATAGTCAAATCCAAGTTGGTACCTACTTAATCACATGCATGCTCAATAGTTGATACAAATTATTGACGTGATCTATACCGCGCATCAACGTCATTGCTACGATACGATTCGCGGTGACCGTTTTCAGCTTACATGATGCAACAAGGGAAAAAGCATTGTGTTCAGTTCTGCCGTTTTAGTGGCTTTCTCGCTATTCCTAGCGTAATTTTGCTGGAACAAAAAAAATTACAGAAAAATTGCTCGTTTCAGAATTGCCCGTACTCGGCAATTCCGTTTTGCTCTTTTTCGTTTTGTCAAACGTGAAGTTGGCTGCGAGCTGGTTTTTGACGTTTGCTCCATTCGCTTTCTACTTTCGAGGTGTTAACAACTGAGATTTATCGGGAAATATAAAATTTAAAGTTTCAAATGTCGGGGAAGTGGCCGCGCGAATGCATAGAAAAGCTAATTGTGCTAATACAACAAAATCCGTGCATATATTATATTAAATATGCCCGAACGCATCTTTTTTAATCTTAAAATCAACCCTAAATCAGGGATACTTAATTATGTTATTTTAATTTATTCCAAAAATCAACCCTGCGCGAACGGGGCAAACGTCAAAAACAGACAAAAAAATTAAAATTGCTCTGCAATATTTTTTATACGTGTAAAAGCGAAGGCAACTCCAAAAGAGAATTTGGAAAAAATTGCCGGCGATAATTGCCCTAGTGTAAAAGGCCTCATTGGCAATATTGCTCAAGTTGACAGATTGCTAGCATTAATTTTTGCCTGTCGAGGCGCCACGTAAGATACTCGTCTGGCTAAATTTCGAGTTGTTGATGGGATAAAATTAAATCAGCTACCCCAAAAAATCCCAGGGAACCAATTTACAAGTCAATGAGATTTCTTTTTGACGAGAAAATAGCAGTCCCAAGACCATAGTTGAATGGTTCGATTGTGCAATGGTTGTTGGATAGTATTGGTAGCTCCCATGAGCCCTTTTACACAAGTCAATTTATGACCTTAAGTTATTGTTTCTATTCCCTTTTGGATTTGCAGTTGCGTTTTAAGAATTCGACAGAATTGATCGCCAATTTTCGTTCTGTAGGTTTTTTTATGACATTTCCCTCTCCCCTCACACGTCGGCAACCCTAGTCGAAGACGGAAGTTAAATTTTTCGCGCTCCGATAAAAATAATAAAAATACATTTAGAATAAGAATGAATATACATACGCACATACGTATATAAGTAAATATTGCCGTCCAATTCCAGGGCACTCTAGAAAGAGAGAGAGACAGCCGGACTCTGCAGCTTGTGAGGAGTCCTCACAGTAGACAGCCCGAACGACGGTCGAACCAGGAGTCGCTGGGAAAATTTACATTTTTTTTCCATATTTTATTATTTTTAGCCTTAAGCACGAAGCCAGTTTATTTCTAGTTAGTTTAAGTTTTTTTCTCTTTCATTATTTTCTTAGAATTAAGTTACGAAAGCCGTAGGACGAGCAAGAAAATAGTTTAAGTTATAAGTAGCTGAAACCTTTGTATTATGAAGACGACGACAATTGACGCACTCGCGTGTAGACCTCCGATAGGCTGGCGAGGCGAAACCCGCAGTAAAATCAAGCAGTGTGACTGGTGCCTAATGTGAAATCGATAACCCTCGATATAACGAAACAGACACATGAGAAAATATCGAAGCGACGGAAATGAGAAACGCTCGTTCACTTTTCTGGGAGACAGCGACGCGTGCAGATGTGCATTGGAAAAAGCGCACGAGAACAGACCGAAAAATAAGACGGAAACGTGGACTCCGGAATAGAAAATAAATCCTAAAACATCGAGGCCGTAGAATCCCATCCGGGAAAACCAACCCGACAGTTGTACGGCAGACATCATAAGCGGGAGAATATCCCAAAGATTTTGGCTGGGTGATCATCAGCCGAACCATACATCAGAACCGAAATCCCCAAGAAGTTGACAGAGCCAAGTGAGGAGGCGAGCGGAGTGATTTCGGCGAAAGGCAACGGAGGAACGGCTGGAAATTCCCAGAGGCATATCGGCAGCGGGTCCATGTGAGTTGAAAGTTTTTTTTGTAACGAACAAAGTTCGATCGTTGATCAGTTCTGAAAAACATCAGATCATTTAGATCGTGGTAGGTTTTGGGGAGCGTTGTGAAAGTCCAATCGCGCTCAGTCCAATTCTACATCAGAGCAGTGAGATAGTAGTAGATTTTTGTGGAGCGTGTGAAAGTCCAATCGCGCTCAGTCCAATTCTACATCAGAGCAGTGAGATAGTAGTAGATTTTGTGGAGCGTGTGAAAATCCAATCGCGCTCAGTCAAATTCTACGCCAGAACAGTTTGAGATAGTAGTAGATTTTTGTGGAGCGTGTGAAAATCCAATCGCGCTCAGTCAAATTCTCCATCAGAACAGTTTGAGATAGTAGTAGATTTTTGTGGAGCGTGTGAAAATCCAATCGCGCTCAGTCAAATTCTCCATCAGAACAGTTTGAGAAAGTAGTAGATTTTTGTGGAGCGTGTGAAAATACAATCGCGCTCAGTTAAATTCTACATCAGAACAGTTTGAGATAGTAGTAGATTTTTGTGGAGCGGGTGAAAATACAATCGCGCTCAGTTAAATTCTACCTCAGAGCATTGAGATAGTAGTAGATTTTTGTGGAGCGTGTAGAATCCAACCTCGCGCAGTCAAATTCTACCCAAGAGTATTTGGACGGTGGTAGATTTTGTGGAGCGTTGCGAGCATCCCATCGCGCTCAGTCCAATTTTACATAGTAGTTTTCGGCAGTGGTAGCGTTTGTGGAGCGTTGTGAGGTTACCATCGCACTCAGTCACACTCTACATAAGAACATCTAGACGGCGGTAGATTTTGTGGAGCGTTGCGAGAATCCCATCGCACTCAGTCCAATTTTACACAAGAGTAATTCGGCAGGGGTAGATTTTGTGGGGCGTTGTGAAAATCCCATCGCGCTCAGTCAAATCTACTTACAAGAGTGAGTCGGTGGTAGATTTACGAACGGCGAGACGCCCAACAGGGTAACTCGGTGATCGCGGTCAGAGTGACGACCATTGAGTGGCTCAACAGGGTTGCCAGCACACCTGACCAAATTGGTAGTTTATAGGCCGGCGAGGAGATAACACGCCTCTACGCGCCAGAGTTGCACGCGAGGGCCGAGATTGTCGACTGAAGGGACAAAGGTGCATGTGTAAAAGTTATTTTTGTTCGAAGAATATCGAACACTTAGGAGTTAGGAAATAAATACGACACCAGTCGTACTTTAGTTATAAGAAATAAAACGTGTAATTTAGGGATAAGAATAAACTTTATTTTATTTAGCTGTTAGTGAGTTGTTCTTTTAATTCACCCTGGTGTTGCTGCCAGATAGCGGATCCGTCGTCATCTTCCGTGGGCCGTCCCCTTAAAGAAGGGACGCACATATTTTCCTTTAATAATATCTTTTCACCGTTCAAACCCCTTGAGTTTCTTTTAGACAAAAAGTACAAACAATAAATTTTTTGTAAGAGAAAGAACCCCTGGTAACTCAACTGAGACATCAACCCCGGCTGGGAAAACCAGATCCTTACAAGCTGTTGCAGCTGTCAGCTGCTCTGACTGAAAGTGATGCTAAATTTAAAAATCACAAAAGCATTTGTGAAATTTGCCAAAACTTTTCAGAAAGCGTAAGCATAAAAGTTTATGAATGGCGGATATAAAAGCGTCTTCGATAAAATAAAGTAATGAAAAGAGAAATGTTGATTAAAAAGACAACTTCAAACTTCTTAATATATCTATAGGTCATCACATTCATAAGATTTGCGAAGGACGTCCCCAAAGTAGAATTACCTAAAAAAAGGTTCAATTTCAATTGAAATATATCAATATATCTGGAACACTACTTCTTTCGCTATAACTAAAATTAATTCCTCAAATCAAACCATAATGGTTTTTGATGTAAAAAAAACCAAAATAACTTTAAAAAAAATCAACACGAACAGCAAGCGGTGCTAATCGGTATGCACCGATACGTTAATATTACCTAAAGAAATAGAAGCCCTGCCGTAAAAAACGACACTAGGGCTAAGCTTAATAAAACTGAAATTTCTTCCGCTCAAAAAATTTTAACAGATAACCGTTTTGCTCCACTAGCTGAAAATATAATCGAAAACCGGCCCAAAAAGAAATTGAAACGACCGCCAATCTACTTGTGCGAGCGAAGCTCTAATGCACTTGTTGCCAATTTAGCAAAACTACTAGGAAATGACAACTTCCATGTTGTCCCCATAACAAAGGGTAATATACACGAAATCAAAATTCAAACTTACACTGAGGATAATTACGGCAGGGTTGTGAAAGAGTTTGAAGGGAGTAACAAAAAATTTGGACACATACCAGCTAAAGAGTAGAAAAAGTATTACAGTTGTGATCAAAGGAATAGAAGCAGACGTTGAAACAAACGAAATAAAATATGAGCTGGCAGAAAAGGGCTTCGATGAAAGGTCTGCTATGAATATATTTAATATATAAAGAGTTCCACAGCCTATGTTCAAAGTTGATCTGTTTCCCGACAACTTAAAACTTAAAAAAACGAAATCCATCCGATATACAATTTGAAATTCCTGTTGCATCGTAAAATAACGGTAGAAGAGCCACACAAAAGAAACGGTCCTATTCAATGTACCAACTGCCAAGAATTTGCACACACAAAATCGTATTGCACATTGCGCACCATGTGTGTAATATGTGGCGAGCTTCATCATAGCTCAGTCTGCGATAAAAAAGCAAAAAATGATCGCAAATTAGTTAAATGTAGCAACTGTGAAGGAAACCATACTGCAAATTTTAGAGGCTGTCCAGTTTATCAAGACCTGAAAAAGCGAATTAATATTAAAAAAGAATCAGCTCGTAATCCTATGTTGGCTCGTCTAGGGAGCGCGTCCAAGTAGATTAACGCAAGGAATTACTCGAAACCATTTAATGTTGAATATAGCTTTTATTTATTTCTTTTAAAGCATAACATTTAATCGTTATGCTAACTAACTTAACTGAGCTATTCCCTAGCTAACACAGAGATCCACACTTCAACGTCCTGGCTCGTGAGTAGGTGCGTAAAAGTTGAGATCTACTGAATACTTCGGTTCACGGCTGTGATCGTAGCCCCCTTTCAGCGAACCATGCTTGATTTAAATAGAGCGATATTGCTGGTCTAGTAATATCGTTTGTTGCGACATTCTTCTGGGTCATCTTTGTTGTTGTTGTTGCATTTCCAATATCTTTCCCATCAGGTCAGCTTTCTCGTTGTTGTTGTAGACTGCTGTTGCTCAATACCTATAGCCACCGCTCACTTGTTGTTGTTGAGTGTTCCATTTATTTTGTTATTGCTTTGCTGGCAGTATCGGCTATTACGACATTCTCGGCTGACGTTGTCATTATTGTTGATATAGGTCAGTATTATAATGCGTTCTTGTGCCCAGCTTATGTTTGCGAAGCATATTTCGGTTATTTCGTCAGCTTTTACGTTCACTTGATTCTGAACGCCGGTGCTTCTGTTGTTGAACTTTTTATCGCAATAGGGTATAAGAAATGTTTGTGGGTTTTTGACACCCAAATTCCTTCCCTTCTTCCACAAAGTCACGAGCATCGTGACTTTCTATAAAAACTGCGGTGAAATCTTTTCGACCACTGATCGTTGCTGAGGGAGTCTTGCTGCCTTGGAGTCTTGTTAATCGATTGTAGACCCCGGAAACGTCACATGTTCTGTTATGGTGGCTGTAGTTGCTGTGGGTTAAGTCCATGAAGATTATCCATTTGCGTTGTAGACAGTGGCCACTGTCAACCTTCACCGGGCGAAAGCAGCATCCGCTGCACTAACTAGGACCAGCGTGACGATTGGTCCTAACATCTTGCTCGTACAGGAACCCTGGACCAGCACGAGCAACAAAATTCTGGGACTGTCCCAAGCAGGTAATGTACTTTACTGCCCAGGTGACAGTAGACCTAGAACCTGCATTGTTTTTAATAACATATCCTTCTTTCCGATAACAGATTTTGTAACACCAGATCTGTGTGCGGCAAAGATCATAATCTACTCCAAGGAAGTGATAGTGGCTTCAGCCTACTTCCCGGGAGACTCGAACTCATGTCCTCCTATCGAAGTGGAACAACTCATCAGGTACGCCAGGAGGAACAAGCTGGAGGTGACCCTAGGCTGTGATGCGAATGCCCACCACACCACATGGGGCAGCTCCAACATAAATTCAAGAGGTGAGTCACTGCTAAACAGTATTTTATCTCTAGATCTTAATATCTGCAATGAGGGGAACAGTCCAACATTTGTGACTCAAGCAAGAGAGGAGGTCCTACACCTTACTCTCACAACCTCCTTTGCAAAAACCCTTGTCAGCAAATGGCGAGTTTCTTCTGTGCCTTCATGCTCAGACCATAGGCATATTAGGTTCGAGCTAGGAACTCAAGCCAAAACCTCGATATCATTTAGACCCAAGAGACAGACTGACTGGGACAGTTACAATGCCGAACTCAGTCTCAAACTTAACAAATATTCAGTAGAAACGATAGACTCCATAGGCAGCATGTAACAGGCTACTAATATCGTAACCGAATCCATAATTGATGCCTATGAAAATAATTGTCCACTGAAGATAAAGACTCTTCGGAGGCAGACACCGTGGTGAAACCGAAACTTAGAAAAGCTAAGGAGAGACCAACTACCTGTCGGATCCAAAAGATTCTTAGCACGGAGCGGTCGACCCCAATCGGCACATTGACGGACGGGAACGGCCGTAATACCACAAACGAGAAAGAAACACTGGAACTACTCAGGGTAGTCCACTTTTCAGGAGCAACGATCATACCGGAGGTTGCAATACCCCGACCTCGTGAAGGACAGAAGTGTCCGGAGAGAGAGGACTGGGAACTGGCAAGCTCCATTTGTTCGCAGCAAGCGGTGGAGTGGGCTATAAGTAGTTTTAGGAGCTACAAAGCGGCGGGAGCTGACAATATATTTCCCGCACTACTACAGAAGGGGGGATAGATTCTGCTATCCCATCTAAGGCGTATCTACTCTAGCAGTCTGGCGTTCGGCTATGTACCTGACGCATGGACGACGGTCAACGTCGTTTATCTACCCAAGCCTGCAAGAGCAGATAAAAACAATCCAAAATCCTTCAGACCAATAAGCCTTATGCCGTTTGCACTGAAGGGTTTAGAGAAAACCGTTGACAGATATATAAGAGAGGAGATCCTGAAGAGAGCCCCCTTAATTCGTGCCAACATGCTTACCGTAAGGGTAGATCCACAGAAACGGCCCTATCGACTCTGGTTGGAACCATTGAAGACACCGTTCAGTCTAAAGAACTCTGTATGGTAGCTTTCCTGGACATAGAAGGAGCCTTCAACAACACAACGTTCGAAGCCATGCAGACGGCTTTAGAACACTTCAACGTTCCTAAGATCCTAACTGACTGGATTTTGGCGATGCTGGAAAGCAGAATCATAAAATCCAGACTGGGAAATACGGAAATAACAGCCACCACAGCAAGAGGCTTCCCACAGGGAGGGGTTCTGTCCCCCCTGTTGTAATCTCTGGTAGTAGATGAACTTCTCTGCTCCCTGGACCAGAAGGGATTCCAAACAATACCCTATGCCGATGATCTAGCAGTAATTGTGAGAGGCAAGGACGGGAACATCTTATCGGATCTAATGCGGTCGGCACTGAAAACCATAATGAACTGGTGTCAACGAAGGGGACTGTACAGAATTCAATTCTTATGTGGAACGAACACACTTGAGCGTCGATCCAGGCACCAAATTCTGTTACTAATGTGGAACGAACACACTTGAGCGTCGATCCGGAAGTTAACATTCAAATTCAATGGTTTTGATTGAACTGCTCTTTATTGACTAGAAAGTTGCATTTTTATACATAAATTTTGCTTACTTCTAATAAAATAATTTTAGTGTATTTAGTGAGCAACGTGCAGTGACATGTGCCGCGGTGGTTTGTTAGCTTTTCTTACATTTTGCTGATATGCAGTTTCCCACGCGAACTGCATTCGTCTGAACCTCATATGCAATCATATTGTTATGCAATTCTGAGTGCCGAATTCGATATGCTTGTTCAATGCAAACCAAAGTGATCAATATGTTTCTCAAACATACTGCCCGCCTTGAATTGTTAAATTCAATGATATTTTGATCAACCCTCGTAGGGAGAATAGAGATTTGAATTAAGAATAAAAAAAACTTCACTCTGTTGCTCACTCGTATCTTCAGCTCAGATTTTGGCGTTTGTTGTTTCTTTTAGTTTTGTTTTGTTTTGGTTTTTTTTTGCACAATGCTGAGCTTGCATAAAAAGTTGGATCAAAGTCATGCTTATAGTCTAATAAGAATTCCAAGCCTTGAATTTTCATTCTTCGTTTACATTTTTACGTTAACAGTACATGTAGCGGATTTACAAAAACGTATGATTAGCAATAAAGGCCATTGGAAGATGGAGTAGTAAGTGTTTACTGGAAAATTTTTTTTTTTAAATTTTGTGACAATTAATATTTCAAAGCTAATTCACAGATTCTTAGCATGCGGTGTCTTCAATTGATCGTGGTGCTGGAATAGGCACTTGACGTGGTAATCCCTTTATTTGCTTCAGTCTGCGGCCAAGTGAAATTATTATGATCGCTAGAAGAACTGTTAGGCTCACAGCTACGTAACTGATGATTAGGCTGTGGTTGTGTGTGGCGTTCGTTGTGTTAGGAAAGCTTGATGCGTTGATCAGTGCTAGTTGTTGTTGAATAATTTCTAAATCTTTAAACTGTGTTGTGAACGCCGTTACTTGGGTTGAGTTGATATCAAATTGATGCGCTCGTCCTACTAATTCTCCAAATTTATTTTTTTTTTGCGTTTAATGAAGTCACAAATCTTTTGAGGCTCTGTATAGTTATCAGATCGTTCCTGATCGTGCAGTCGGATCGGAAGTGGATCATGCCGCTATGTTGAAGTGTAAATTGCTGATTTTCGTATTTACACACAGCCGTAAAGCGAACGTTGCTCGTTGTCGCGTAGATCCATTTATTCGGCTGTTTAAGTTGATGCCAAAGAATCGTATCATTCGACCAGTGTAGTTCGCATCTGGGGTCGCTCTCGTTGTTGAGTAAGTCTAGTTCACACTGACAGACGGTCGATGCCTTAAAGTAAGTGGCTTGCATATTGGGGCACAACCACTGCTTGTTATTGAGACTTAAGCATGACTGTACTTGCTCATTGGACAACGGAACGAACTCGTCGTTATGCGGGCTGACAGCTAGAAACGATGTCGCTGTTCTTACTGCTGCTAGCGTCCCATTTATTGCTGTGGCAATCGGAAGTACGTGTAACAGTTTATACTCCTTTGAATTTGTTAAGGGCAATTCAATACTGAAGACCACATGATTTTGCGCAACAACTCCGTTAATCTTCATTAACTGATACACTTCGATTAAATTGTTCTGATGGATGGGCAAGTGTAATTCCGGTGGTAGGTGGGCCTTTATTTTCTTAACTTCATCTCCCAATTGCTCAGGAGTTAATAAGAACGGATTAATTTTTCCGTGATGGCTGTCAATTAATACGTCCAGAATTGAAGCATGTGTCCCTTGCAATCTTGATGCAATAATGCACATCTGAATTGCCAATGTAAGAATTACTATTTTGCTGTTTGTAGCACTCGATGCCCGTCCGTGACGCAAATCGTCGATTTGCCGATCGATTTCATCAAACTTGCTTTTAATTCTCAGTTGTTCGTCTTTGAAAATGTTTATCGTTGAATTTATCAACGAAGTTTGATTTTTGAGCAGGTACTCAAGATGTTTGTCATTTGTTCTTAAGCCGGTGATGGTCTCCGACATCTTAGTGGCATAGTTAGAGTCGAGGACCCCAAAAAGTGAATTGGCGATATTTCCGACCAAATCTACAGCACCTCTTTTTGCCCTGTTGACAGAAAGCAGATTGAGTTCTGTTTGTAGCTGCTTTTCAATTTTTTCGAAATATTCAATGAAGAAAGTGCATGTTGTGTCGTTTTTGGGTTGGACACACAATATTTGCAATGTGTTGATCCCATCAATTAACACGTCTATTTGGTCTCTATATGGCTGCAGGTCGTAATACACTATCATGTTCCAATTAGAGGTGATAGGCCTTGCGGATCCAAGCTGCTCGAAGTATACTCCTGGCTTCTGGCTAAACGTCGTGATATTGACTGGATTGCACAGGACTACAGGCAACAGGATTAGCGCTATCAGGGTGAAAAGAAGGGTTGGTTCAATGCGTCTAACCTTGTTTGGAATGACTTCGTTGTTGAATGAGTGAACATTTTTAAGGCGACTTAGGGGGATGCTAATCGGTAAGGAGACTGTTAGTTATTCCGAATGAAAGGCACAACTTTAATAGCACGCTTCACGCTGCGTTGTTTTTATTTTTTATTTTATTTCAATTCAAATAAACTTAAAGAAAACTGTTCCGTTTATAATTACTTAAAAGAAAAATGCATATATGTACATAAATTCTTAAACGGTCGCGAGTAGGGTGGACGAGCGAGCTTTAAAACTTTGTCTTTTTCACGCGGCGTCTGAATAACTAATGCTCAATATTAACACGATGTCCTGGCTTAACTGTAAAACTAGATTTCGAACATTCTAGTTCGTTTTATATGAACATATTTACATAAGAAAGAGAATATGAAAGAAATGACAATGTATTGGTATTTACATATCAAAAGGAAAATAGAGAAGATGTCATAACACTGGTCAGCTAGCTTTTCTGCGACACTGGTCAGCTAGGCTTTTGGCGGAGGCAACATCCCCTCGCCCGTAAACGAGTCGAGTTTACAATCAGAAACGCCGACGTCCAAAACCGCTATTTTCGTTACTGGTCGCTGGAGCAAAGTTGATTTTGTTCTGACGGTTACCGTTCTGACCTGACCGTCTCTTGCCGCAATCGTATCCACGACGACTCCTTTCGGCCAGCTATTTCGCCGAAGATCAGGATCCACTAAAATCACGACGTCGCCAACTTTAACTGGCGGTTGCTTGACAAACCATTTCGTGCGTCGACATATTATGGGTACGTACTCCTTCAACCACCGTCGCCAAAAGTGATCGGCAAACTTTTGCGTTTGATGCCATCGCTGACGCAAATCCACTTTTTCGTCACAAATCGGTTTGAAGCCATCAGATGCTCCGATGAGTAAATGATTCGGCGTGATTGCTTCGTCGTCTGTTGATTCAAGGGAGACAAATGTAAGCGGACGGGCGTTTATAATAAATTCAACTTCGTTGAATGCGCAGCGTAGACTTTCGTCATTAAATTTCATTGAAGGGCAAAGACTGGCGAGAACGTTTTTTATAGATCTGATGAGCCTTTCCCATGCACCACCCATGTGTGGCGAGCTGGGCGGGTTGAATCTCCACTTTATTTGTTCGCTGAGAATCTTTGATACGGCTTTAAAGTTGGTTCCGTTGTCCGAATACATTTCACGCGGAGAACCACGGCGAGATATGAAATTTCGGATAGCCATCATACAGGAACTGGTGTCTAAGCTGTGTGCGATTTCCAGGTGGATCGCTCGGATAGTGAGACATGTGAAGATAACTCCATATCTTTTCTCCCTTCTCCGCCCGACTGCTACAGAAAGTGGACCGAAACAGTCAACGCCGGTAAATGTAAAGGGGCGCTCAAAGGCCGCTAGTCTGGCCGCTGGTAAAGATGCCATTTGTGGGGCTGCAGGCTTCGCACTGTTATTTTTGCAAATTTGGCATGATTTGCGTACATTACGATACAGAACTCTGAGTCGAGATATATAAAATCGTGCTCTAATGCAATTTATTATAGTTTCATGCATTTGATGATGCAAACGTTCATGGAATCGACGGACTATAAGGAATGTAACACGATGATGTTGCGGAAGTACTACAGCATTCCCATGGTTGTTTAGGAATTCAGCCCTGTCTTTGCATCTCAAAATTCCATCGTCATCCAAGAAGACGTTTAAAGAAACCAGTTTACTGCTTTTTCCAATAGGTTGGTCACGTTTAAGGGTGAAAATCTCTTCGCTGTACTCTGTTGCCTGAGCGCATTTGTATAAGAATTTCCGTGCCCTTTCGTACATTTCAGTAGTGAGCTCTATAGGTACCTTCGTTTTCTTTGATACTGCAGTTAGTTTTTCAATGTAGAATATAAAGGTGGCAACGGCCCGTTGCAGGCGCTTCCAACAAGAGAAGTAGTCGTAATCGGGTAAACCTGTGTTTGACGTTTGGATACTAAAAACGGAGTGACGTATTTCTTTGTCGTCGTCGTCCAGATCCTTTTCGAA
This sequence comes from Chlorops oryzae, assembly GCA_020466095.1. NCBI lineage: Eukaryota > Metazoa > Arthropoda > Insecta > Diptera > Chloropidae > Chlorops > Chlorops oryzae. The sequence continues at coordinate 57,971,841 of CM035806.1, read as the reverse complement.
TGATTCGCGTTGTGGCCAGTCGCTACATTCAGAAGCCAGAAATGGGGGTCCTTTAAACCAACATTCGTTTTTTATTCGCGATCTTGCCTTTGTCGCAATGTCAGCTGGATTAAGTGCTGATGGTACATATCGCCATTGTTGTACGTCAGTGTTCTCAACGAGTTCGCCAATCCGGTGCATGACAAATTGTTGGAAACATTTCGGGTCCATTCGGAGCCATCTGAGAGTTGTTTTCGAGTCTGTCCAGTAGAATTGCGATGTCGTGCGAATGCGTTGAACCTTAGCGATTTGTTGTGCGAGCCTTAACTCAATTATAGCGGATTGCAACTCCAGCCTCGGTATCGACAGTGGCTTAAGCGGAGATACTTTAGATTTTGCTGCCACAAAGGAAACAGTGATGAGATTGGTGTGTATGATGCGGAGGTAGCTCACGGCAGCATAAGCCTTTTCGCCGGCATCAACAAAAGTATGTAGCTGCACTTCAAGCGCTGATCCGAGCGACGTCGAGTAGCATCTTGGAATGCGTACATCGATGATATCGGGTATGGTAGTCTTCCATTGGCACCAATGCTTAAAAATAGAATCAGGAAGCGGTTCGTCCCAATCAACACCAGAACGCCAGATTTCCTGTAGGATTATCTTGAGCCCGATCGTGTAGCATGATACGAAGCCCAGAGGGTCATACATCGACATTAAAACTTGAAGTGCCTCTCTCTTAGAAGGCACAAACGGATTGCTGATTACGTCACGTCGCAATCTCGCGAATCTGAAAATAAATCTAAATACATCATTAGCAGGGTCCCAGAACATACCGAGGATCTTCGTTGTTGAGCCCCATTCTCGAATCTGCTGTCCCGTTACGGTGTCTGCTTCTATTTCTTTCAAGATTGAGAGCGAATTCGATGACCAGTTACGAACATGAAATCCGGCAGCTGCATGAATGTGTCGTACTTCTTTCGCCAGTTTTGCTGCAGATATTTCGTCATCAGCACTGTCGATAAAGTCGTCGACATAATGATAGTTGTGGATAGCTTCTACGGCCCGAGGAAATTTTTCGGAAAACTGTTCAGCGTTCTTATCACGAACGTAAGGTGCGATGCAGGGGGCGCAACTTATACCAAATGTGAGCGCACTCATGACGTAAATGCTAGGATGGTCTTTTTGATCTTCATCGTCGTACCATAGAAATCGTTGAACGTGCCTGTCCTTTTCTATTACCTTAATTCTATGGAACATTTCGGCGATGTCTCCACAAACTGCTACCTTCCCAACTCGAAAGGCGAGTAAAATTTCCACAAGAGAATTAAGAAGATCAGGTCCAGTCAACATAAAATCATTGAGCGACGAACCGTTCGATTTGGCAGCGGCGTCCCACACGAGGCGTAATTTTTCAGGTTTGTTTGGGTTTTTCACGGCGAATATTGGTAAGTACCATACTCTTGAACTTGCGATAGTCATTTCATGTTGGGTAAGCTTGCGAGCGTATCCCTTACAAATCAAATTTTCGATCTGTGATTTGATCGTAGCTTTAAGACCAGCTTCCTTGCTAAGCCTTCGTTGCAAACAATTGAGACGACGTAATGCATTTGAATAGCTTTCTGGCAGTTCAATATTCTCACTTTTCCACAGCAAGCCAACTTCAAAATGATCTTCGTTCCTTTTACACGTTTCTTGAAGGAGCTGCATGGCACGGTGATCATCCGCTGAAACCAATTTTGTCGCTTTGGAATTCTCAATAGCGAAATAATCCTTTACTGCGTTGTGTAAGGCTTGATCTCTTTGTTGACAATCGCAGATATGAACGTTTAGTTGATATTCGCCTGCATCGTTGGACTCGCATCCTTGAAGAGTTCACCCGAGACGACATTTTGATGCTATCGGTTCATTTTTTTTTCCTTCTCTAATTTTAAGAGGAACCGCTAATCGCCAGTTATTTACACCAATTAAAATTTTTGGTTGAGCATTCTCATACGAAGACAAAGGTATTCCACGCAGGTGTGGATGCTTCTTTACCATGTCCTCCGCATTGACTGATTGTATTGGCAGCTGCAAGCTTTCGACGGTGTGAACGTCTACCAATTTAAATGTTTGACCATTTTTTGCATTTGAAATTTTGATGTCAGCAAGTTTGGAATCTTGCTCCATACGGCTTGTGTTTCCCGTCCATCGCAAGCAAAGCGGTGTAGGTTGTCCATTAATTCCGAGCTCCTCAAAGATACCTTTTTCAATTAGCGTCACAGCTGAACCTTCATCAAGAAATGCGAAAATTGTTTTAATTTTATTTTTTGCATGTAAGTTGATAGGCACAATTCGAAAGTATGGGTGTGTTGTGCCGCTCTTGCAACTATGTGCGTTTACTTGAGCATTTTCTAGTGCGATTGTAGCGTTACTCACGGCTTGTTGTTCTTGCTTCTTTTGCTGCTGTTGCTGCTTCTGCTGCTGCGTAGCTTCGGGTTTATTATTGTGGAGCAGTGGGTGATGTTTGGACGTGCAACCATCAATTTCACAAATTTTCGTGCTGGAGCATTTACGGCGGTGTGCCTTTAAACATTGGTGGCAGATATGTTTGTCCCGAATGAAATTCCACCTTTCATTTAAAGGCGCCTTTTTAAAGACTTCACACTTAGCCACAGAGTGGTCTGATTTATTACAAATTTGACAATTTGTTTTCGCTTCACTTTCACTGTTATCAACCACGTGAGTATTCACTGCTGCATTTTTGTTCGGAGAAATTTTCACAACCGTGCTAGCTGCTTGCGCCATCGTATACAACCAATTGCTAAATAATTTCACGATTGGAACGTCAACATTTTTGGGATACATAGCCCAGTTCAGTTTTTGGTTATTGGGTAATTTCTCCAAAAGTTCTTTGACAAAAAATGAGTTATGCATATGTGTATACATTTGACAGCTCTCCATTGTTGCACATATATTTTGTACGTTGAGCGAAAATTCAATTAGTGTTTCCAGTTTATCTTTAATCGGAGGTATGCTTTTAGCCTTACAAATTATGGTTTCCAGAATATGCTCTGGCCTTCCGAAGCACATTCGGAGCGTTGATATTATATCTGGAACCATATCGGGTAAGCATAGCTTGCTTCGCACCATCTCGCGCGCTTTTCCTTTTAAAGAATCTTGCAGCCTAATTAAATTTTCCGCATTAGTAAAGCCGGCAGTGAGCGTGCTGTTTTCGAAGCTGCTAATAAACAGAGGCCAGTCTTCGGGATCTCCATCAAAGCTTGGCAGCTTTTTTGGCATTACCTGTCGTGCGGCAATTTGTGTCGTAGTGAGCGGATTAGTGAAAATCGTTGGTTGAGCGCTTATCGGATGTCCTTCATCTTGCGCTAAAATTCTGTATTTAGCTTCAATAAATTGTTGTTGTAGCTTTGTTTCTTCTTCTAAACGTTGAATTTGCAATTCCCTTTGCCTCGTCATTTGTGTTGTTTGAGCGTTTGACATCACATTTGACATAGTAGAAGACTGTTGTGAGTCAAAACCATCACGTCACACGCTAACGTAACGCGGCCAGCTCTATCGTCAACGGCACGCTATCAGCGCTAAGCCAAAAGAAGTGCAATAAATAATGCATCATAAACAAATGCAACGGCACCGTTCGAGCTCGAAACCTAACACCTCGAACAACAACAGCACGAGCGAGCATGAAATCGGACGCCTCAACAAAGCAACAACGGTCGGCGTTCGAAGTCATAAAAAGAGACACTGTTACCGGAGACGGCAACAACAACAACAGAGTCGTGTAATGACAAACAGACCGTCGATATCAATGTCAACCGAGAATCGATCGTTCAAGGCCATCGATCGAAAGGGAAAGCAGGCAGATGAAAGGCGAAAGAACACGAGCCGCCGAGTCAGCATGTGGACCACACACAAACAAGGGATGTTTGTGGCATACGTTTGCTTGTTCGTATTGCATTTCGTTATGTACGTCTTCTTGTGTGTGCACTTGGCTTGCATTAAACCGTACATATGTCGAATGGGTTTTGGAGTGATCGGCATGTTTAGCTGATTGTAAATACATGGCACGACGAAAATAGAAGATAACGGCACTTATGCAATCGCCGGAAAACGCCGAAATGCAGAATAGACGGTGACCAAGGGACGCTTGCGGGGAGGTCAGCTGAGGAAGAAATCTATGACGCTAGCAACTATCGATATTGCGAACGGAGCAATATCGGACTATAAAAGCGAAGTTCGACTGACAAAAGGGACTTATCATCGATTAGCATTCGAAGTATTAAGAAGATCTCAACTTTGGCGCACCTACTTACGAGCCAGGACGACAAAGTGTGGATCTCAGTGTTAGCTAGGGAATTAGGGCAGTAAAGTAAGATAGAATAGAAATATTAAAAAGACTTTAATAAAGAAACATTATTGGAACAGAATAAAGTCAGTGTTTTAATTGGAAAAAGACTTTAGCTCATCGTTGGCGCATGATAGATGTCCTTTCTCCCCAGTACACACAACATTTATGGCGCAGCCGGTGTACGACTAAGGATAGTCGGGAAGATTCTACAAACCTGAGGTATAATATTAATAAAAAATTAACTAAAATAAAAAGTGCAAACGAAAAATTTGGCAACCGAGTCGAAATCATATTGATTGTGAGCTATAGAATTTTTCATTAGAAACCATTGAACAGGAACGACGTTTCATTCATTGGTGCCTGGGAGGAACTACGGTTTCCAAAAGGTATTTTAACGAAAAGGACTAAAGCGTTCATAATCATACCGATTTTTTCTGTCGAAACCAATTGCACGATAAGCGCAATTTTGGAACGATAGAGGGACCCAAAAACAAAGTGATTTGCGAATAAAAAATTTTTTATATAACTACAAACAACGAATATAAAACTTCAGACGAATAGCTAACAGATTAAGATGGTAAGTCCACAAACAAAACTTTTATAACATACGCCTCACAGGTTTCACATCAATTTAAAATTTTAATCTTGAATTTTTGAAATTTGGAAATTTTGAGTTAAATTCATTTGTTATGCGTCTTTTATAAGCGGAATTTTCCGTTGGACATAATAATTTATGGAGAGAGAGTGGGAGGAACTAAAACAAAATCTTAAAGACTCTGAAACACATGCGACTACGTTACAGACCGAAGCTTGGGAATTAGTAAGGGAAATAAACCCAAATAGAGAATATTTGACCCTACTAGAAAACCAAGTCGCTTTATCCCGTTTTAATCGATTGGAAGAAGCAGTTTTTCTGATAGAAAAAGCGAAAAATTCAGTAGCCGTATCAAACGAAGTCGCCAAGGAAAAAATACAACAATTGGAAGAGACAGTTGGACATTTAAAAAAGAACTGCAAAGATTTGAGGGATCGAATCGATAAAGAGATCTTGCTGATAGAAGAATCAGAAGAGCAAAACGAATCTCTAAGAGAAGCTCTGCAGACAGCAGTGGGAAAGGACATATCGGAGTCCATAGAAAAGGACAAAGCTAATCTCAAAGAAAAGGAGAAAGAAATTCAATTTCTGAAAGTAGAAATTGGAAACCTAAGGAGAGAATTGAGAACAGTTTGCAGGACATCTCCATTTCCCACCAGGCGCATGCCGAACAATTCCGAAACAGCATCAGGACCAATACAAACACCCAGAATTGAGGTAACAATGGCAAATCCACAGAATGTTGCAGAAATTTTTAAAAATGTCCAACGATTCGTACCATCCTTTTCCGGAGCAAGAGGACCTGAGTTTAAGGCGGATGTAATAAAATTTGTCGAGGGCATAGAATTGCTAAATTGCATGATTGCCCCGGAGGACATACAGAGAGCCATTACATGTATAAGGCAGCGACTGTCGGGGGCTGCGTTCAACACCATTGGCACCAGAAAATTCGAGACTCTAAATGAACTCCGCGACTTTGTGCAACGAACATACGCAACAGTAAGAACGTTGGAAGATATTAGAGCGGATATAATAAACGGTCATCAACAAACAGGTGAATCCGCGTCGCTGTTCGGAGGTCGAATGGAAACTAACCTAAAAGAGGCGGAAGAGATGATCACAAAAAAATGGACTACGGAAGAATCAAGAGCGGCGCTATGGGAATACCAAGATTTGGCAAAAAGGCATTTCATTACGGGATTAAAGGATCATTCCCTAAAACAATCACTGATAAACATGACAGACCCCAGTCTGCGGGATCTCATAAATGCGGCAGAAAATTCCGAAAACATTTTGAAATCTGACAAATTGAACGTAAATACTATTAATTCGGCACTATCAACAGAACTGAATTGTTCATTCTGTCAACAGCAAGGACACACACGAGATGTATGTGTAAAGAGAAGGAATACACCCTATTGCACGCTGTGTGGAACGTATGGACACGAAGGAAGTCCTAGCTGCATGAAAAGCAAACAGACAATAATGGAGGCCAGTAAGGCATCTAAGCCAACTTGCACACACTGCGGCAAAATAGGACATATAGTTGATGATTGTTGGAGCAAGTTAAGCAGCCTATTCTGCGATAAATGTCAGATTAAAGGCCACCGCACCAATAAATTTTGCGGGAACGGGGCCACACAACAAAACCCACAACAAAGGCCAGCACAAAATAACCGTCGAGGGTCGAATAACAACAACCAAGTACAGTGTTTTCTTTGCAAAGGATTCGGGCATATAGCCAGAAACTGCCCTCAACAAGAGCAGCAGAACGCGGGAAACTCCCAGCGGCCCAGTCTTGGCCAATAGACTGGGATGCCAAAACAAAAGCAAAAGAGCGGCCAAAACCTGATCCGGGTAAAAATCAAAAACAAGGAGCAGGTCATCATAACAATAAGGATGCCACGATTTCGGAATATAATAAAAATATGCCGAAAGAGGTTCCCTTGGACAGCCTAGGAAATGGAACTTCAACCACTAACAGATGGGGAAAGTCCAAAAGAGAAATACCACGGAATGAGATAAAAAACAGAATAAGTGGTAACATGGAAATACACTTTGATGGTGAAACCGACGAGAAGAAAATTACAAAAGAGAATAAAAAGAAGAGAGTGTCTTTTAAAAGCACTGTTACAGTATTCACCTACCCCGTATGCGAGATAGAAGCGGCCAGTATAAAGAATATATTTGAAATAGGGCCAGAAAATAAAAAACTCATAAAAAGTTTGTATACCAATGTTCTCCAAAGCGCGAAACAAACTGTTAACGTTTGCACATAACGGCCCACAAAGAGATGAAGGCGTTGAATTATCCTGTGAACAGGCTATCAACGACAGTATCAGAACGGTGGACTCTCAATGCAACAGAAACACGCCACGATTTTCAAATTGCACTGCAATAACGGAGACTCAAGAGGATGATGCCTACATCGAAATACCCTGCAATCAGGCTATCAATGGCAGCATCACCCTATTGGTCGACTCAGGATCAGATGCAAGTTTAGTGAAAAGAGAAGTCTTAAAAGAAGACGTACCAATAAAAAAGGAGGACACGAAATGCTTAAGAGGAGCATTCGGAGGAGATTCCAGTACTATTGGATCAGTGACGATTAAACATAATACGATCACAGCACTAAATATGGAAATGCACGTAGTGCCATGTAATAGCAGTTTGCCAGCAGATGGTCTCCTGGGAAGGGACATGCTTTGGAACAGAACTATCTTGGACACTATTGAGAAACAGTTGACCTTCAAGGAAGGAGGCAACCCAGTGGCCAGAGTGCCATTGAAATGTGCAAGGAAAAGGATTTTTATAGCAGAAACCATAAAAATCCCCCCCAGAGCAGCGGGAATAGCACGAGTGAACACAGGACTACTCAAGGAAGAAGTAGTCGTGCATAAGACAACAATTGCTTCACAGGTATACCTAGGAGAGAGTCAATCTAGACCAAAGAATGGGATTGGATTCGTGACAGTACTAAACGCCTCCGAAAAAGTTGCGGAAATAAAAGGAGGTACGGAACTAAAATACTCGCTATTAAAGGAGTATAAAACTGTAAACACGTTAGAAGTCAACGTAGTTGAGAGCGATGAGAAAAATGAGAGGACAAATCTGTTAATAAATTCCTTGAAATTGGAAGAAAATTTGAACGACGAAGAAAGACAGTCCATAGCGAATATATGCAAGGACTATGCGGATGTTTTCCACCTAAAGGGTGACGAATTGAGTTACACCACTGTGCTCAACCACGAAATACCTACAGAGGTCGGAAAAGCACCAATAAATATTCGCCAATATCGCCTTCCGGAGGCCCACAAGGCGGAGATAAATAAACAGGTGGAAGAGATGTTGGACCAAGGCATAATTGCTCCAAGCAAATCACCTTGGAATGCACCAATCATTCTAGTGCCGAAAAAGGCAGGTGCAGACGGGAAAAAGAAATGGCGATTGGTGGTCGATTTTCGGCAGCTGAATAACGTAACCGTCAAGCAGGTATTTCCTATACCCCGCATTGATGAGATTCTCGACCAACTCGGTTGCAGCCGATATTTCACAACGCTGGACCTGGCAAGCGGATACCATCAAGTGCTTGTAAACGAGAAAGACAGAGAAAAAACAGCATTCAGTACTGGAATAGGACATTACGAATTCGTAAGAATGCCATTCGGACTCTCCGGAGCTCCGGCAACCTTTCAAAGGATTATGAATAATGTTCTGACCGGCTTGCAAGGCGTCGATTGTTTTGTTTATTTGGACGACATAGTAATTTACGGAAGTAACCTTAAACAACACGAAATAAGGCTACGTAAAGTACTACAAGCCCTAAGAAGCAGCCAATTGAAAATACAAACGGAAAAATGCCAATTCTTAAGAAAAGAAGTTGTCTATTTGGGTCACAAGTGTTCCGACCAAGGCGTGCGGCCGGACCCAAGTAAAGTCGAATGTGTAAAAATTTTCCCGATACCAAAAAATAAGAAAGAATTGCAAGCATTCCTTGGACTAGCAAACTACTACCGAAAATTCATTCCGAATGCAGCAGCGCTTCTTCTGCCTTTGACATCACTGCTAAGAAAAGATGCCGAGTTCGTTTGGACGGATGCATGCCAAATGGCAGTAATAGCCATTAAAGCTGCAATAACTAGTCCACCACTGTTAAAGTATGCAGATTTCACAAAGCCATTCCTGTTAACAACGGATGCAAGTAACGACGCATTAGGAGCGGAACTCTCACAAGGCGAGCCGGGCGACGACCAGCCGATCGCGTTCGCAAGCCGAGCATTAAGCGCAACTGAGAAACGATACTCAACAATCGAGAAAGAATTCCTTGCCATTGTGTGGGCGACAAAAAATTTCCGTTGCTACCTTTTAGGCCGCCCCTTTACGGTTTATACAGACCACAAACCTCTAAAAGGAATAGCAAATCTAAAGGATCAAACATCCCGATTGGCGAGGTTCCGCCATAAGCTCTCGGAATTTGATTTCGAAATCTGTTACAAAGCTGGAAAATATAATTTAAACGCAGACGCATTGAGTCGATTACCATATGAAAATAATCTTGTGGCAGTGGTAACAAGAGCACAAACACAGTCAAAAATAGATCAGAGCGATGAAAATACAGGGACAAAGAAAAACAGAGATGATTCGGAAGATACAAACCCCACAGATCACCCAGAGACAGAGGATTTAGCAGAATTTCTTACACAGAGAAAAGACATCGACGAGGTGCTTAAAAATTTTCACGATGGGCCATTAGGAGGTCACAAAGGAGCTATAAAAACATATTTCCGCATTCGACGACAGTACAAATGGAACGGCATGCAGAGAGAGATTCGAAATTATATAAAAAACTGCGAGAAATGCCAGCGGAATAAATGCTCAAAAGTAGAAAGAATGCCCATGGTACTCACAGACATAGCTCATGGCCCCTTCTACAAAGTTTATATGGATATGGTAGGCCCCCTACCGGAAACATCGAGAGGAAACAAATACATTTTAACATTCATAGACGATTTTTCAAAATTTTTCATCTGCACAGCTATTCCGGATGCAGAAGCGGCAACAGTGGCAAAATCTTTTTTCAACGAGATAATATCAAAATTTCAGATACCAAAGGTTTTAATCACGGATAACGGCACAAACTTTACATCGAAATTATTTAAGGAAGTTTGCAAAATTCTGGGAATCAAGAAATCCCAAACGTCACCATACCACCCCCAAGCCAATGGTGCTCTTGAAAGGAGTCACCGACCTCTTGCGGAATTTCTCCGAAATTTCGTCAAGGAGGATGGCACAAATTGGGATGAATGGCTGCACCACGCTATGCACGTGCATAACAACACAGTACATTCATCCACAAAACAAACACCTTGCAAAATTATTTTTGGATTTGAAGCCGACATTCCACTCAACTTAAAAAGAAAACCGGAGCCACTGTACAACACAGACGATTTTGCAAAAATATTAAAATATCAAATCCAACGCACCCATCAGTTAGTACGAGAAAACCAAAAAATAGCTAAAGAGAAATCAAAACGTTACTACGATAAGGGCTCGAAAGTAAGAGAATTTCAGACGGGAGACAAGGTGTGGCTAAAGAACCAAAACCGAAAAAATAAATTCTCACCCATTTGGGAAGGCCCTTATTCGATTGTATCAATTCCAACGCCGGTGAATGTAAAATTGAAAATCAAAGGAAAAGAAAAAACATTCCACAAAAACTTAATAAAGCGTCATCATCAAAAAGAACAACAAACAAAACAATAACACGTGCCTTACGGCGACAAAACAAAAAGAATATAAGTAATGCAATTTTTTTAACGAACAAAAAAAAATATAATAATAGCACACGTTTAAAATACAATAACCTAAAGCACCGAAATATGTAATATGCCAACCAAGGCGTTTACGAGAAATGTGAATTCCTAAAGAAAAGGAAAAGAAAAAATTTTGTTTTATGCATGCACTTCACAATACCATTCGATCGGAATCGAACTCCCGTCAGCTGAAAATATCTTCAAATCGATACGAACCGCAACCACTCAGTATATGCCGTAAAGCAAACATTTAAACCATCAAAAGTAACATACAAGCAAGGTCGAGCGGAAAACGATGTCTAGCAGAAATTGGAAAATGAATTGGAATTTAGATGAAATTAATGAGACAAATTGGCTGAACGACGATCACGTCAACTCCCTCCTGCCATGGATAATGAGTAGGGCGAACAACAAGAAGATTCACGTATTCGACACGCACTTTTATGCATGCGCAACCTCATCGAAGGAAAAATCAGTGCCGGAACAATTACGTTTGAACGGGTTTCTAAAAAGAGTGAACATATTCGAGTGCGAGAGCCTGGTGATCCCAGTACACGAGAGAAACCACTGGATGCTGGCAATCGTAACATGGCCAGCGATCTACGTACTGGACTCCCTTAAGCCGCACAATGCAAAGAATATCGCAGAAAAAATAAGGTCAATTGTGCAATGGGAGGCGAAAAGAAAATGTCCAGCAGACACCACGGAGTATTCGGAAGATGCGATGCCGCTAATATATCCGGAATGTAGCCAACAACAAAACCTAAATGATTGCGGAATATATTTGCTGCGTTTTGCGGAAAAATACCGAGACGTTGCAAGTTCAGGACGAGCCTTTTTGCCCCGAGACGCCTTCGTGGAGGAAAGTAAAATTTCAAGAAAATTTCTAGACAAGGTGGTAAAAGAACACAAGATGATTCGAATGGAGTGGAATGCGACGGAAGAAGAGCAGATATTCATACAAAACGAAATTCAAAAAATTAAGACAAACTGCAAACCAGGAGTTCGAAAATATGGTAGAGTAGTGTATAAAAATAAAATTTATTCAGTATTTGTCTCTCGTAAAGGGGACGTTAGGTATAAGAAATTGAAATGCGCAATAGGCAACTAACCAAAAATAAGAAAAGAATTTTATTTCCTTTAATAAACATGAAATCAAAATGAAGAAGGATAGCGTTTTTTTAATGTAATAACGATTTGGCGTTAAATTGGAGGAGCCTTTGTGGAAGCGACAACGGGCGTAGAGGTGTGTGCAAATTCAGTTTTCTTTTTCTTTTCAGGAAAAAATAATCATCTTTGGGTTAATAACAACAGTCACCTACGGACGACTTCAAATAACGCCAGTAGACGAACAAGGAGGATTTGTTCAGATCCACATAAAAGAAACAGAAATTATAGAGGATTTCTACACCGTGCTACATGTGATACACCCAGCCGGAATCCTAAAGGTCATCAACACAATCAACGAGTATGTCGATACGGTGGAAATAAAAAACAGAGAACTGCTGCTGGCAGAAATTAGAACAATCAGATCAAAAATTAGCTCCATTATACCAAGGGAGAATGATCGATCTCGAAGAGGACTTCTGAACGCGGTAGGTACGGCCGCCAACTGGCTATTTGGCGTCATGGACGATGACGACCGGAAAGAAATCCTAGAGCACTTGACATTGGCAGACCAGAATAGCCATAACGCCATAAAAGGGTTGAACGAACAAATATACATAAACGATTTTTTCAACGAAACAATTTCAACGATAAAAAGGACGATGGAAAAGGATCTGGGCATGGTTAACGAAGTATTCACCACCGTAAAAAGACAAAACGACGAAATCACTAAGCACCTCCGTTATCATGACCAAATGCTAAAACTAAAAAGTATAGAGGAAAAGGTCAACATCATCCAGGACAGTATCTCATCAGCAAAAAACGGGGTGGCGCATCCCAACATACTAACGACAGAGGAGATAGAAAGATTCAAAATGGACTATTACAAAGTAAAACTGATCAGAGTGGGAGTGATGTCATATGCAAACAAAGCACTAATAATCGCAGTAAAAATTCCAAGAAACTTCCGGAAAATAGAAGTAAAATGGTTAACCCCTCTTCCTAACCTGAGTCACAAGGAAATTATAGAAAGAGACGAACAAATCACAACAATAGATAACACAACTTACAGTTTCACGGAAAACGCGGTACGAAAGGAACTGAAAAAGAGTAGAAACTGCGTTTTTCTTAACACATGTAGACTCCAGTATAACAACAAATTCTCCATACAATACATAGACGAATCAACACTACTAATAAAAAACGCGAGGCAAACGCAGATCACACACGATTGCGACAAGCGCAACATTACACTTAACAAGAACATACTCATAGCCTTCTCCAATTGCACCATAAGCATTCAAAACCAAAATTTTACGAATACTCAGATCATAATGAACGAAAAATATTTCTACCAAGAGAACGAAAACAACAATATCAAATTCAACGACACCATTAACTTCGAAGAAATTCAAATAAAAAGTATTAAAAATCGAAAACTCATTGAAGAATTAACATTACACAGGAATATATCATATGGCATAAGCACGACGCTCGTCATGGCAGCAATAATTGGAGTCATATTCCTGTGTGTCTGTCTCCGAAACAAAAGCGTTAACATCAGAAATAACCTGGAACTCTCAGAAAGACAACCACAAAGAAGAACAAGTATTCGGACACTTAATAAAAAATTTAGAGAAGAAGCAGCGAGCAAAGAGCCTAGCGTCAACACAAATTAAAAGCGTATGGAATTATTAACCAAAACATCTTTTTATTTAAAAAATTTTTTTTTTTTTGTTTTATATTTTTACAATTTTGTTTTACAATTTAGTCCCATGATTCCAAACAGAAATGAAATTTTTTAATGTGGGAGAAGTCCTTCAGGGACACCCAACGAACTGGTGGAATAGGAATCGGACGACGGGGTATCCCTAAAAAATCGTACTTAGCATCCAAGTACGGGAGATACAACTGCGGACCCGTGGGTAACAAATGGAGAAATAGATCCATACCTCTCAATGGGGGGGGCGGGACCACGTACCGCTCCTCACGAAGATAATAATCCTCGACAGTGTAGAAATCATTAAACGTCATCCTGAAACGAAATAAGGTATGGAAAAAGAAACACATAAAACAATATTCACCAAAAATATATGAGAAAAATTATACTTACTCGAACAGAGTCAATATCGAACTTAAAAGAAATCGACGAAAACGCGACTATAAATAAGAAAATTTTGGAAAATTTTTTTTTCCTTTTTCACACAATATTTCGGTTAAAAAAGCATTTGCAAGCAAAACACATGCTTGAAAATGGTCAATATCCGAAATAGAATTTGCTTGCACATGGTTAATTACCGAAGAAAACTGCGTCGGTTAAAAAAGCATTTGCAAGCAAAACGCATGCCTGAAAGTGGTCAATATCCGAAATAGAATTTACTTGCAATATCGGTATCGAAAAAAATATTTTTTTTCTCGATCCCAAGGGCAAACATGCAGCCACATGTGCACCCGAACCGAACAAAAAGGGTAAAGAAAAAGCATTTGCAAGCAAAAATGCTTGCTTGCACATGGTTAATTACCTAAGTAAACTGCATCGGTGGGAAAAGCAATTGCAAGCAAACCGCATGTAGAATATTTCCAATAACGCATTGACAGAGTTTTATATTTTTGTTGTGTCTTCTACACAGCGATATTTCGGCAAAATCAGCACAAAACCTCAACCTTCATTAAAGGGGGGAAGGGGTAGTAGCACGTAGCACAAGTAATATAAAGAATCATTCACTTTACATTTCTCGACTCCAAAATATGTGAAAAGGAAGTCAGCAAAGTCTAATCAAGAATTATATAAAAAAACATAAGCAAATTTTATTATAACAAAAAAAAAAAGGGGTAAAAATATAAGTACTTTGAATCGAAAAAAAAAAAAAAAAAAAAGAGAGACAGAGAAAAAATATATATAAACATAAGTATTTTCATGATGTATTAGAGACTGTAAGAGTCCCAAAACAAAATATAATAGGTTAACTGTATTGACTATGTTAACATTTTGTAGAACTAGAATATTTAGCCAGTAATACTGTTTGAATTATATCCCGAAAATTAAAACACTAGTTCACTGAGATACCCACTACACTGCAGCGATAAATATGGATCAAGAAGCAACAGTATCATAACAGCGACAAAAATTTCAGCAGCATCGGTCTATCGAACACCGCTAAGAACATCATCAAAGTCACATGGGTGAACAGAGTCTACACGCCCACTACAACAGCCAGTTAGCAACATTCAAGTAACAACATCAACAACACGAGCCGGAATTAATAAAAACGTATTCAGCTCGCCTCATCTGTATCATCGAAACGAAACTAAGCATGAAGTATGCCTGGCTACAACAACCGAATCCTTCAGACAGAAAACCAGTCGTGATGCTCACGACTTGCCGAAGAGGGGAGGGATGTTGTGAGTCAAAACCATCACGTCACACGCTAACGTAACGCGGCCAGCTCTATCGTCAACGGCACGCTATCAGCGCTAAGCCAAAAGAAGTGCAATAAATAATGCATCATAAACAAATGCAACGGCACCGTTCGAGCTCGAAACCTAACACCTCGAACAACAACAGCACGAGCGAGCATGAAATCGGACGCCTCAACAAAGCAACAACGGTCGGCGTTCGAAGTCATAAAAAGAGACACTGTTACCGGAGACGGCAACAACAACAACAGAGTCGTGTAATGACAAACAGACCGTCGATATCAATGTCAACCGAGAATCGATCGTTCAAGGCCATCGATCGAAAGGGAAAGCAGGCAGACGAAAGGCGAAAGAACACGAGCCGCCGAGTCAGCATGTGGACCACACACAAACAAGGGATGTTTGTGGCATACGTTTGCTTGTTCGTATTGCATTTCGTTATGTACGTCTTCTTGTGTGTGCACTTGGCTTGCATTAAACCGTACATATGTCGAATGGGTTTTGGAGTGATCGGCATGTTTAGCTGATTGTAAATACATGGCACGACGAAAATAGAAGATAACGGCACTTATGCAATCGCCGGAAAACGCCGAAATGCAGAATAGACGGTGACCAAGGGACGCTTGCGGGGAGGTCAGCTGAGGAAGAAATCTATGACGCTAGCAACTATCGATATTGCGAACGGAGCAATATCGGACTATAAAAGCGAAGTTCGACTGACAAAATGGACTTATCATCGATTAGCATTCGAAGTATTAAGAAGATCTCAACTTTGGCGCACCTACTTACGAGCCAGGACGACAAAGTGTGGATCTCAGTGTTAGCTAGGGAATTAGGGCAGTAAAGTAAGATAGAATAGAATATTAAAAAGACTTTAATAAAGAAACATTATTGGAACAGAATAAAGTCAGTGTTTTAATTGGAAAAAGACTTTAGCTCATCGTTGGCGCATGATAGATGTCCTTTCTCCCCAGTACACACAACAAGACGGTGGTGTCAACATGAGATTTTCTTGTGTCGCCGGGAGGTGTTGCACGTTTTGATCGCCAAAAATGTTCCCTTGCGTTGTCGCTGCGAACCGTCTATTTGGATAATCAAAAAAGTTTTCGCGTATTGTCGGCAGGGGGCGCGTAGTCAGTACTGATGTTAAACTGCACGGTGCGCTCGCTGTTGTCGTTGCCATCGTGTGAGTTGCCGCCATTGCGATTTGAAAAGTTAACGGTGCCGCTGAGCACGTGGAATTGACGCATGCTGTGGTTATAGCCGGCATTGGCGGAACTCCTATTGGAGTTGACGATGCCCTTGCCCCGTTGGTATTCTTCGGTGTGCTTCCGTTGCAAGAACCGCAGCTCCAGCTACGATCAGCTATATCGCTACCCACGTTAGCACAAACGAAATGACACCAGCGGTCGCATTGATCACATTGCACCATATCCTCGTTGTCCGGCATGTCACATTTTACGCAATGTTGATTCTTAGGCATGTTGATGGATGATCCTGTACCAAATTTATCGCGGTTTATACAATTTACGCGGATAAAGCGAAATGGATAACCGATCAAATAAGAAATATCGCCAGCGATGTTAAACAACGACTTAGTTTTAATTATTTCCGTACGAACAAATTCGAACCACGTTAAGACTAACTTCGAGGTTATAGCGAAATCGAACGGTTTAAAACACAAAGTTTTAAAGATTTGTTAGTTATTCCGAATGAAAGGCACAACTTTAATAGCACGCTTCACGCTGCGTTGTTTTTATTTTTTATTTTATTTCAATTCAAATAAACTTAAAGAAAACTGTTCCGTTTATAATTACTTAAAAGAAAAATGCATATATGTACATAAATTCTTAAACGGTCGCGAGTAGGGTGGACGAGCGAGCTTTAAAACTTTGTCTTTTTCACGCGGCGTCTGAATAACTAATGCTCAATATTAACACGATGTCCTGGCTTAACTGTAAAACTAGATTTCGAACATTCTAGTTCGTTTTATATGAACATATTTACATAAGAAAGAGAATATGAAAGAAATGACAATGTATTGGTATTTACATATCAAAAGGAAAATAGAGAAGATGTCATAACACTGGTCAGCTAGCTTTTCTGCGACACTGGTCAGCTAGGCTTTTGGCGGAGGCAACAGAGACCTTTGACGTTTCAGGAGCTTCCTTTGTTCGGCTTTCTTCTCCGACGTTTTCTTCGCTACTGTCTTCCGGAAAAAGTGGCGCCAGTCTGTGTATGGGTCGCTGGATTATTCCTTTGTGAGTCCGAATATCGCACACTCGTACGGCTCCATCGTCTCCCTTATACACATTTATTATTCGACCCAGTGGCCATTGTAATACGGGGACATTGTCCTCCTTGATAATTACCAATGTGTCTGGCTTGATAATGGTTGTCGGGCCCTTCCATTTATGTCGCAATTGCAGCTCGGCTAAATACTCCTTTGACCAGCGCTCCCAGAATTTGTGTTTAATTTTGGAGACCTCTTCCCATCGTGTTGACATCTTTGTTTTCATTGGTTCGGTGTCGGCATCAACGTTTGCCCTCAATGGCTCTCCAATGAGGAAATGTCCCGGAGTAAGTGCGCTTAGATCATTCGGATCGGAGGACATTGGAACTAGTGGCCGTGAATTAAGCATTGCTTCGACTTCAGTCACAACCGTGTTTAATTCCTCGAATGTCATTGTCGCTTCATGCAGTTTTGGAGCCAGCAGTTTTTTTGTTGACTTCACCGCCGCTTCCCATAGACCGCCAAAGTGTGGAGCTCTTGGTGGGATGAACTGGAAGCTAATTCCTTTTTCACTACAGGTTCGTATGATGGAATCGGATGCCTTTGATGAATAGATGCTGCTGGTGAGCTCCTCGAGTTGGTTTTTGGCTCCCACAAAGTTCGTTGCATTGTCGCAAAATATTGTTTTGCAGTAACCCCTGCGTGCAATAAATCGTTTGAGAGCTCCGATAAATGCGTCGGTCGTTAACTCCGTTACTAGTTCCAAGTGTACGGCCTTAGTCGAGAAGCAGCAGAAGACGGCAATGTACGCCTTTTGTGGCGCCTTTCCTCGAGTTTTAAAATGTACTCGGAAAGGTCCACAATAGTCTACGCCGGTGTGTAGAAATGGGCGCGCTGGTTCGACTTGTGATGGTGGTAAGTTCCCCATAACTTGTTTGTATAAAACGGGCCTTGATCGCGTACACCTTACACAATGTTGAACGACTGATCTTGCCAAGCTTCTGCCTTTAAGTGGCCAAAATCGTTGTTTGACGAACGCGAGCAGTGCCGAGGGTCCACAATGATAATTCTCCTTGTGCATCTTTTCTAAAAGCAATTTCGTGATGGGATCATCTCCAGGTAGGATCATTTGATGCTTCGTGTCATATTGTTGAGATGATGCTTGTAATCTGCCGCCTTTTCTGATTATTCCTTCTTCATCTAAGAATGGAGCCAGAGAATTAAGGGAGTTCGAGTTTGGTACTTTTCCTTCTTTTCGTAAGATCTTCAGTAGATCTTGAAAGTCGGACGTTTGAATTTGGCGTACTATTAATTTCAATGCTGCATCTAGCTCTGCCGGTGACAGTTGCTTATTTTTTGGTCGAGCATGTTTAGATTTTTTGCAATTTTTTGAAAATCGCAGTACGTATCCAGTCACTCTCTGGAGATAGAGAAATGAATTTCTGGATGGGATTGAATACACCAGTGGGTCCTCTGCCAAGTCTGCCTGTTTTGACGTTATGGCTACCGTTGCTGGACTATTTTCAATGACTAATTCCCTGTTGAAGGGAGGTGGCCACCTAGGCTCAGGCTCATATAAGAATAATGGTCCAAAGAACCACATATGGCACGTGGCCAATTCTCTCGGTTTTATTCCTCTTGAGAGCAAATCTGCTGGGTTTTGCTTGGATGGCACGTGTCGCCATTGCTCTGGCCTCGTCAACTGATTAATTTTTATAATTCGGTGTGCAACAAAAACTGGAAGCGTGCCTGGATGATTGTTTATCCATGAAAGCACGATTTGTGAATCTGTCCACAGGTAACTTGCCTTATTTTGGTAGTTCAAATCACCTTTTACTCTTGTCATTAGCTCGGCTGCTAACAGGGCGGCGCATAGTTCCAAACGTGGAATCGTTTGCTGCTTTAGTGGTGCCACGCGTGACTTGGAACAAAGTAAGTTCAGCTTAATCGTTTTATCCTTTTGCACAGACCTGATGTAGATTGCCGCACCGTATGCCTTCTCGGATGCATCAGCGAAAGCATGCAGTTGTATGTTCAGCTGACCTTGCTGACTAAGCACGTGTCGCGAAATTTTAACATTGTCCAGTGCTGGCAGGTCGTCTTGCAACTGCATCCATCGTTGTTGAATTTCCAACGGAAGATCCGAGTCCCAGTCGATTTTAAGCTGCCATAATTGCTGTATGTGAATTTTTGCAGTAACCACTACCGGACCGACCAATCCTAATGGGTCAAAAATGCGGGCCAAGTCAGAGGTCATGCTTCTTTTAGTGGTCGTTGTTCTTCTTTTGAGGTTTGTTTTTATGCAAAAAACATCCGTTTTGGGGAGCCACGTCAGACCTAAGGTTTTGGTGGCTTGAGTTTCTTGAGAGTCAAAATTAAGGTCAATTTCTTGGTCTCCTGCGGGAATCCCATGCAGTAATTTTGGACTGTTTGCACACCATTTTCGGAGTTGCATTCCAGCTCTTTGAAGAACATCAATTAGTTGTTGCTGCATTTCCAGAGCTTCTCGCAAAGAGTCTGCGCCCAAAAGTCCGTCATCTACATAAAAATCTGCTTTAAGTGATGCTGCCCCAAGAGGAAATTGGTGTTGATATTCATCGGCTAATTGATTCAAGCAGCGTGTTGCGAGATATGGAGCCGCCCGTGTTCCGTATGTCACTGTATTAAGTTGATAGTACTTCAGATTTTCAGTCAGGCTGTTCCTCCACATTATCAGCTGCAGTTTCCGATCGTCCTCATTGACCCATATCTGACGATACATCTTTTCCACATCTGTTTTTTAGAACATATTTATGAATTCTAAAACGTAGCAGGAGGGAAAAGAGTTCGCTTTGGACAGTGGGTCCGATGTACATGATGTCGTTGAGTGACAATCCATTTGTCGTCTTAGCAGACGCATCAAACACTACTCTTAATTTTGTAGTTGTACTTTCTGGTCGGAGAATACAATGATGAGGGATGAAATAATGCATAAGAAGTTCTTGCTTTGGGTCGATTTCAGTCATGTGCCCCAATTTTTCGTATTCCATCATGAAGTGCGTGTATTGTGCTCTTAGTGATGGATTTTGGGTCAATCTCCTCTCCAAAGACATGAACCTGCTGTATGCTATGGCTTTTGACTTCCCCAAGACTGATGGATGCTCCTTGAGAGGCAACTTGACTACATATTTTCCCGCGTTTGACCTCGTCGTGTGTTGTGCAAAGTGAGATTCGCAGCGTAGTTCATCCTCTGTAAGCGACGTGCTCGAGTGCGGTGTGTCTTCAAGCTGCCAGAATTTCGAAATAGTATCCTCAAGCTCCTGTGTTGTACACACTCCACATGTGGCTATATTGGAGTGGGGACTGGTGATACTGCCTGCAATTATCCATCCAAAAACCGTGTTCTGGAGTGTTGGAAGATTCTCGGATAGCCTCTTCCTGCCTTTTGTAAGAAGGTCCAAATAAAGTTCCGCTCCTAGTAAGCAGTCGATACGTCCTGGCCTAGAAAAAGTGGGGTCCGCCAGATTTAACTCATTTGGAATGTTCCAATCGTCAATTTGTATCTTGTGAGACGGTTGGTTGGAGACGATTTTTGGAAGTACATGAGCATCTACGGTGGCACTGAACTTGTTGTATTTTGATCTCAGATGAATTGTGGTGCGATGAAGAACCGTGTTTTCTGTTACTCCGACTCCCTCTACACACGTTGGGTCGGCTCTGGTAGTTCCTTCTAGTTTCTTTAATAGCCGTTCCGTAATTAGGTTGACCTGGGAGCAGGAGTCTAATAGAGCTCGGCATTCAATTCGTTGTCCATCAGCTGTTACCAAATCTATTAAGGCTGTTCCAAGTAATACGTAGTGTTCGTTGATTTCGTTGCTGTTGGCGAGCAGGCTAACCTTTGTTGTATCGCTGGCCGTGGTGACGTCAGGCTGCTTGCTTGCGTTCTTATTGTTTTGAGCTGTGTCAGTTTGCTTAGCCCCATCCTGCTCCGTTGACCTTTTTGCTGTCTGATAGGAGTTTTCAGCGTGAAGTAACGTGTTGTGTTTTTTGGTACACTTGGTGCAGTGTTGTCGTTTACATTTATTGGATGAGTGTCCTGGTTTAAGACAGTTCACGCAGAGCTTATGCTGATTCACCAACTGCCACCTTTCTTTGCACGTTGAGCTTGTAAATTTGCCACATTGGTAGATCGGATGAGTGTCTTTGTTGCAGACCTTACATTTGCTGTCATTCTCCACATATGCAGCAACTGTTTTGGAAGACGAGTCGCCTTTTCCTCGGACTTCTAGTGATTGGAACCTGCGTTCAAGAAACTTTAACACTTCTTCAAGAGTAACCAATCGCCGGTTGTCGTCCAGGCCTTGCTCGAATGACGTTTGGGTGGCCTGGTCCAGTTTTTTGAGAACAATATGTGCCACAATTGTATCCCAATAGTGAACCGGAAGGCGTTGCGCTGCCAGGCCATGCATACATTCATGTGTTACGTCGTGCAATGTCTTGAGGGACGATGATGACTCGGACTTAGTGGTTGGCTGCGTTAGTAACTTGTTCAGCAGTGTTGTAACAAGCAACCTTTGGTTGTCGTACCTGTTTATTAAAATGGACCAGGCCGCAGTGTAGTTCCCTCCGATCGCTGGAAGGTGCTGTATTAGTTTTTTAGGTTCCCCCGCGAGAGCTTGGGTTAAATAGTGCATTTTTCTTGCATCGCTGATATTTGCTGTGTGAACGATCTCAGTATATAGATCCTTGAAGGCCATCCACTGCAAATAGTTGCCATTAAATGTCGGCACAGAAATTCTGGGCAGAAGAATCTCGTTGTCATGATGATTCGATGATTCTTGTGGTCTAGCTGCCTGATCCTCTTTTGGAATGTGTTGTCGAAGCTCCACTAGGACTGATGCCACCTTCGACTCCATTTCATAGAATAATTCTGGTGTATATTCGAGAATGTGGTCGTCCGTTGTGGATTCCCAGAGGACGTCATTGTTTTGAGTGAACTCCGACAAATATTTTTCCAGGATGCCAGATTTCAACATGTACCACGTATTTGGATGCTCCATATGAGCTTGAGCATTGATCTCTTCGATGTTGCGATTTAGCGCCTTAACTAATGCCTTTTGGTTTCTTAATAACTTCTGCGTCTTCGTGCTTAGAGTTCCATTTTCATTCGTGTTTGGTTGAGATTTGGATTGTTGCACCTTCGTTGTAGAACCTGCGCCCCTGCGACTGTCGAATTCACCACCTACAGCACCGCCATCCATTAAAACGTGTTCCATGCTTAGACCTTCCATTATTTTGATGTACCGGATTACCAAGTCGTTCATCTTGTCATAATAATTTTCCATGAAATAGTCATCTTCCGCTGCGACTTCTTTTTTAGCCAGAATTTCCTTATGATTACGATGAAATTCATTTGCCAGCTCTTGTAGTCGTCTTATACGTTCTTCCAGGTACTCTGGTGTCTTGCGGTCTTTGCCATCTTTTTTGAAATTCGCGATAACTTTCTCGATTAAGGAACCTAGTTCCTGCTGCCTTTGAATTGATGCCATCGTTGATGAAATGTTGATTATGATGAATATCTTTCGACTCCGTATGGTTTTATGCGATTAAAAAACGCGACGAACTTTTCTTAATTTCACTTGCGATTTTTCGATTTTACGTTTACGCGTTCGAATTTAAAAGATTCTTTTGAATTTTCGGGGTCACCATGTACAGAATTCAATTCTTATGTGGAACGAACACACTTGAGCGTCGATCCAGGCACCAAATTCTGTTACTAATGTGGAACGAACACACTTGAGCGTCGATCCGGAAGTTAACATTCAAATTCAATGGTTTTGATTGAACTGCTCTTTATTGACTAAAAGTGCATTTTTATACATAAATTTTGCTTACTTCTAATAAAATAATTTTAGTGTATTTAGTGAGCAACGTGCAGTGACATTGCCGCGGTGGTTTGTTAGCTTTTCTTACATTTTGCTGATATGCAGTTTCCCACGCGAACTGCATTCGTCTGAACCTCATATCAATCATATTTTATGCAATTCTGAGTACCGAATTCGATATGCTTGTTCAATGCAAACCAAAGTGATCAATATGTTTCTCAAACAGGGACTATCTGTCCACCCGGACAAAACCAACGTTGTTCCTTTCACCATGAAAAGGAAATATCACCTTAAACAGCTAATGATTTATGGGAAAAACATACAATACACAGATGAGGTTAAATACCTTGGGATTACACTAGACAGCAAACTGAACTGGGGTTCCCATATTGACAGGCTGACGAAAAGAGCGACTAATGCACTTTGGATCAGCAAAAGACTCTGTGGCAGGAATTGGGGAGTGCAACCGAAATGGCTGCTTAAATTATACTCCCTGATCATATTGCCACTAATTACCTACGGCTCACTCGTCTGGTGGGAGAAGACGGAAGAGAAAGCAACAGTCACTAAGTTGGGTAGAGTTCAAAGACCGGCCAGCTCCAGCATAACAGGATGTCTGAAGACCACTCCCTCGGCAGCATTAAACACCATGTTACATATGATGCCGCTGGAGGTGCAAGTACAGAAAACTGCAATGCTGGCCCTGCACATACTGTTTCATTTGGGCGGAGTGAAGCTCAAAAAGACTTCCAAGGGCCATCTGTCTTTATTAGAGAAGAGGATGAATAATAAAGACTTCATGATGTTATTGGACAGAATCCTCACAAAACACTCTCTGGACAAGAGATACATCATCGTGATTCCGGAAAGGGACAGTTGGAGTGCAAATAGAGTCACTCCTCCTGACGATGCAATAGTCTGGTATACCGACGGATCCAAAACCGAAACCGGAGCAGGAGCGGGAATACATAGCTCGGGGTATGGAGAAAGTATAAGCCTCGGAGAATATGCTACGGTTTTCCAAGCAGAGATGCTAGCGATTAACTTATGCACCAGACACCTCATAAACCTAAGTATGGATGGTAAAACCATATACATAATGACAGACAGTCAGGCAGCCTTAAAGGCCCTGCAGTGAACTCGATGCTAGTCTGGGAAACAGTTAATGTACTTCAGGAACTACCTAGCAGGAATCAAGTGACGCTACACTGGATACCTGCACACTGCGGTCACGAAGGAAACGAAGAAGCGGACAGACTGGCGAAGGAGGGAGCAGCAAGGCCTCCCTATGGTCCAGAGCCAATACTTAGTGTCAGCAGATCGCACTTCACTCGGACCGTATACTTGGAGTTTCTGGACAAAGCAAACCGGATGTGGTCTCGCACGGCTGGTCAAACATGCACCAAACTATTCTTTCCTAGATACATGGAGAAGAAATCCGAATATCTACTTTGTTTAAACAGATCTGAACTGAGAACAATGGTAGCTATAATCAGTGGGCACGCCCTTCTAAATAAACATAAAAAGCGACTGGAACTATCCAACAGCGATGAGTGTAGATTCTGCCTGGAAGAGGAGGAAACCTCAGTGCACATCCTGGCAGAATGCCCGGCGCTACATAGACAAAGGAGGTCTATACTGGGCAGGGAAATCATCCAACAGACAGAACTGGTGGAATTGTATATAGGAAGAGTGAAAATCTTTCTAGACATTACCGGAGTAGATAAGATACTCTAGAGCAGCAACGGGTTTGGCACAATAGTCCGGAAAGACGCAGTGCCACGGACGGAAAACGCTCGTACCCTCCACCAATAATAAAATGTGAGGTTACTGTAATAAAACTTCTCTGTGTATACTCATCAGTCCACATGTCCGTTGTGAAAGCTAAGTGGTTGTTTTTTTAAATTATCTCCATTCTATCTTTAACTTGTTCGTATTTTTCCGGAATTAAAGTTCGGTTTAGCGCGCGCCTGCTGGCCAATAGTTTATCTACATTTAAATCCAGCTCCTATAATTTACAAAAAATTTTTTTAGTGCTTATGTACTTATACAGGGTGTCCCGAAAACTTAGAGGCATACCTAAACAGGTAAAAGGTTAGTTTAAATAAATTCTCGGAATGTATTAAAAAATGCATTATTTTTAAAGATTAATGATGGGCATGTTTGGCTTAAAGTTTCTGTAACATTCTAAATATATTTATTGCAGTGAATACCTACCTTCTGCAACACTAAGCGGTCTCAAGTCCTTAGCAATAAAATTCAATTGGGCGTTTATAACTTCGTTTTTCACATTTTCGTTAACCTTCGTAAGTGCGACATCCGTCTTGCTACGTTGTCTATCATCGCTTCCCGGCAAATTGCAAGAATGTCGCAATAAGCTTCCTGTACCGCCTTTTTGTGTGTAGGCTAAAATCTTCTTACACATTTTGCATTGTGCAAAGTTTTGGACAATGCTCTCAAATTTTACTACTTGAAACTTTGTCCAAACTTCGCTTTTCGATTTCGCCGGCGTAAAAAATGTATACCGAGGATTGGATGGATCGTTTTTCAAATCATTTTCAATGATCTACTTTTTGCTCGGTCCATTCATCGTGAGCTCAATTCAATGAATGAAATGAATTCATGAATAGCAAATACAATTTAAAATATTTTTGCTGACGATATATTATATATATCCTACTCAATGCCTACTTTCAATTTATGAATACTTTTATTTTCGTGAGTATTCCGTGCGTGCGTGATATTTCTCTCACGCACGGTAAAAATCACGATTTTCTTACTCACTCACATGCACGGACTTTTCGTGATTTTCATATCACGCTCACGCCGTGAGTAACAGTGACACATTGTGACACTGTAAAATTCACATCACGCGCCCAGCTCTAATATGAACATTAAAAAATATACTTGAAATTATAAATATGTAAAAATCGAGAAATGTGTATATTGATCAATAAATTTTTTTACAGCATACGAATATATATATCACTCAAAATTTTTAAGTCTTTTTAAACTCATATATATGAGTGCGATAGAATTCATATATGTCTTTTATATGATCGGAAAAAATAGTTAAATATGAGTGCGGAAAGAGTCATATATGTTTTTTATATGATAGGCAAAAAGAGTAAGATATGAGTGAGGAATGAGTCATATATGACTCTTATTTGAGTGGAAAAAATAGTCAGATATGAGTGCGATAGGAGTCATATATGGCCCATAATAAGAAGGAAATAAGAGTCAGATATGAGAGCAGAATGACTCCAAAATGTTTCCCTTCGTTATATGACTTCGGACTCATATAAGACTACCTTCGCAAGAAGGGAAACACCGCTCTTTAAGACTCCTAAATGAGTTCATTATGAGGGCTCCGACTCCTATAAGGATTCATATATGAGTCTTTTAAGACTCAGAATGTTTGCTGGGTTCTCTCACACTATACAAAAACAAATTTGTAAACAACATATGCGACATTCAAATCTGAGTTTTAAAAATAAAATCAACAAAAAAAAAACCGGAAAATAATAAAATAAGAAGAAAACATATGTGCCAGTGCCACCACCTTATTAAATACACTTTGGCTTACATTTTGAACTTTTAAAGCTATATAAAAAACCAAGCCGACGCCCGGTTTCCTTGATAAATTTCTTGCAAGTGGCATCATAGTGCCACTTTGTGCCTACCCGTATTAAGTGCCATTTCCAAATAAGCGTCAGATGCAAGACGCAGCGTCAAATGCGTGAACGATTTCCGACAGTGCGTGTGCGTCATCATATGGGGTGCTTTGAAATTTCTTTAAAATATTTGTGTTTAGTGCGTACGAGACTTTAATTCACAAAAGTAGTTTTGTTAATTTGTTTCCAAATCGCAAGAAATTCGAGCTTCAAGCTAAACTTAACATATAAAAATAATATGCATTTAATACTAGCGACGCCATCTATGTGTCAGACCGGGGACTTATCAGCCAACCTGTTATAAACAAAAAAAGTCATTCATTTCAATTCGGCGAAGACGGCGTAATGCTGGCCACTCATGCTATACCGATTGAAGCGATAGCTATAAAGTATGTTGCCCACACACGACACACCGATCCGTAAACCGTTATTTCGCTCTAGTCGTCGTGCGGTCAACATGTCAACTAAAATTCCTCCAAAAAGGCTTTACTAACATTTGCCATTTCTTCCGCCGATGTTCACGCGACAACGATTACAGAAAAATTAGAAAATGCATAGAAAAAAAACAAACCAAACCCAGTTTGCGAGCATGCGAATTGAGAGAGTGCCTACACTGCGCCACTCACGCGTCAACAAATCGCTGGTTTGTGAAAAATTTCAAATACTTTGGATCGGTGCACAAACCACCCCTCACACGCGTAACTTTTTGTCAACATGGACAAATTGCTTCGATCGGTATAGCGTGAGTGGCCAGCATAATATGTATGCAGCGGGTGGATTCAAAAGCGTGGCTACCAGATTAGAACCGTTTTTTTTTTTTTTTTTTTTTTTTTTTTTTTTTTACCGAAAATAGTCTTATAATAAGACTCTTATTTGAATTTTACATTAAATATAAATATTAATGATTTTTTTTGCTAGTCGAATATGAAAGAAAATTGGACAAAAAGGCGAATCGAATATGATAAAAAATTCGAATAAAGCGCGATAGAAAAACGATTGCAAAAAACTAGTCGCGCGCGATGCGTAAACGATAAAAAATTCAAAAAAAAAAATACGAGTCGCGTAAAAAGGTGACTCCCTCACGAATTCGAATTCGAGCTCGCCGCGAACACTAGCCGCGAAGAGTTTGCTTTCAAAATCAATTCGATTCGAATTCGATTCGAACTCGTTGTGCTTATTGGGTACTTTCGATGGTGCATCACTCTCACCATTGTCGTTGCTCTAATGAGGCCTTCTACACTAGGCAATTTTAGTTGCGCGACTCATATCGAATTCTCTTTTGGAGTTGCTTTTTTGTCTACATTGGGTCAGCAACACGAGTTGCCGATCGCCAAAAAAGACCCCGACGCCACTTACACGTTTGAAAGTAAGAAAGAGATGGCATTATCACGTTTGAAAGTAAGAAAGAGATGCACAGAGCGTATCACACAAAATTGCCTGTACGAGCAACTCTTGGCAGCAATTTTCCCCTTACCTTCCCCGTACCGCGTCTTTCCCACAAACTCGTGAGTTGCGCAACTAAAATTGTCTAGTGTAGAAAGCCTCAATACGGGGTACCCAATAAACACAAAAACGATAGAGAGTTCGAATCGAATTCAAATCGAATTCGTAGAGCGCGAATCGCACTAAACGAATTCGAATCGAACGATAAAAGCGCGAGCTCACATTTTATAAATTCCACGATAAAAAAGCGAGCTCGAGGCGAGCTCGTTGCAAACGTTTCGAATTCTTATCGCATTTTCTCTTCGAATCGAACTCGAATCGAACGCAAAATACGATAAAAGCGCGATATCGCGAAAATTGCCTTCCGCGATTCGAATTCGATTCGAATTCTTTAAAATATTTGTGTTTAGTGCAGCGGTGGGCGAGCGCTATCCCGCGGGGCGCTGCAAACTGCGCAGTCGGCTACACACGACTTGTGCGTGAATCATGAAAACGCTCATCGCTCGCGTCAGTCGTACTGAAACTTGTTCTGTATTGTTGTTGCAAAACATAGCGAGAAAAAAGTTTCATGCGAAAGGGAAGAAGAATTTTTTTTTCATTGAAAATTCTTTCAGTGAGGCTCAAGGTCTTATTTGTCATTACATTGCAAACCGATGCCTGAATATATGTGAAAAGGCATTATTTTTCGTGCCATAAAATTTATAGCGATATAGAGGGAGACGATAGAAAGCATTTATTGTCGTCAATAAAAGAAATTTTATGAACACATATTACAAGATTCGTCAACCTCAAAACCAGCCTTAGCAGAACAAAAAGAAAAGGCGTCTTTCGTTTCATCAAAAATAAAACAGAAATAAACTATCAGACGGACACCTTCAAGATCTAATACGGACTACAAACTGTAAGAAGAAATACTTCTGAATGATATCCTTGACTTTACTAAAGGCAACTTTTGTTAGCTGTAAAATTGTAAAGTTATTATAAACAAATTGTTTTTTGCTGAAAAAGCAAAAAAAAATTAATTAAAACCTAAAAATTTCCCACTTGGTTTCTTTTGTTATTATCGCTTGCCGATCGTACCTACGCAAACTTTTCTCTCAGTGCTTTTGTCATTGCTACTACGTACGCAAGTGCGATAATGCAATGGTGTGGTGTCCCATCTCTGGTTTAGTGCGTACGAAACTTTAATTCTTGAAAGTAGTTTTGTTAAATTGTTTCCAAATCGCAAGGCATTCGAGGTAAATATAGAATCAAGCTAAACTTATAAACGAAAAAAAGTCATTCATTTCAATTCGGCGAAGACGGCGTAATGGGTAAGCAGACTAGAAATATGACTAGAAATCAAGAAGTTCGGTGTTCAAATCCCACAGCCGGTGGATTCAAAAGCGTGGTTACCAGCATTAGAACCGTTTTTTTTTTTTACCGAAAAAAGTCTATAATAAGACTGTTATTTGAATTTCACATTAAATATAAAAATTAAAAATTTTTTTTTGCTAATCGAATATAATAGAAAGGCGAATCGAATATGATAAAAAATTCGAATAAAGCGCGATAGCAAACGATAGCAAAATACGAATCGCGCGCGATGGGTAAACGATAAAAAAAATTTGATAAAAATATGAATCGCGTAAAAAGGTGACTCCCTCACGCACACTCGCCGCGAAGAGTTTGCACGTCAAAACGAATTCGATTCGAATTCGATTCGAACTCCTTGTGCTTATTGGGTGGTTCCAACTACCAATACATATATAGATCAGTGCTGCCGTTTTGAAATAAGTACGCAGTTATGAGTTACAGGTACTTTTAATATATTTATTAAATAATGAGTCATTTTGATTGATTAATATACTTAATAAAGTGTAATATTTAAGTTAAGTATATTAAAGCTTTCAATTAATACAAAAACTACGTATTATTTCCCCTGGTTTCAAGTATATCAATAGTATACTCATTGATTAACTCAGTCCATCATTGACTGTTTATACATAAAAGATGCCGTATTTGAAAACATTATTTTGCGCATGTAGGAGTGTAGGTCTAAATCTTCTTCTTCCTAATCCCTGCAATGTGTTAGAGCTACGCTGCCTCAACATAGGCATATAGCATGAGGAAAAGAGAATCATGCTTTGGCAGCGAAATATTTAGCTCTGCTCTGGTGAAATTCATTGCCACTTTTATTTTTAATTTTGGGAGATTTTCGAGTACATTACATATAAAATATCTACCAAACTCAAAAAATGATATGAAATAATTGAAAAATATAAAACTAATCAAGGAAACTCAATATCAAGGGGAAACAGAAATTTCTTTTTAGTCCTACCCTGTCCACATAACTTTTTGATCACACTGTTTCAGCAAAAATACTGAATCTATGTACAATCAAATTCGCAGCCGTAGTCAAAAATGTATGTCAATTTATTACAAAATGAAAACAATCGTGTACATTAAACAAAAACATATGTATATTAATGCTTCAATTATAACTTTTAAAGCTATATAAAAAACCCGAGTTGACGCCGTGTTTCTTTGATAATTTTCTTGCCAGTGGCATCATAGTGCCACTTTGTGTCCACCCGTATTGTTGTTGGTAGTTTTCTGGTGAATTTCTCGACTTTCCTATTCCTGACTAAGGTTTTTGTTGGTAGCTTTTTGGTGAATTTCCCCAATTTGCTGAATTTCCTATATCTGCCCAATGGTGTATTTCCCCATCGCGGCAGAGCCTTTTCGACGTCGACAGTTAGACCTTCCCTCCTATATGATTATGCGTCAACGCGTGAGTTTCGTGCTGCTGGCTATCGAAAAGAAATTATATGTTGTATTGTTCCAAAAACCATGAGTAAAGAATGAAAGCAATTATAATTTAAAATGCCACGAAAAGGAAAAATATGCGAGTTTAAGTAAAAATGAATTTGTAGGAGAAAACTGAGAAGAAGAAAGCATAAGAGATTTTGAAAGTGTCTGTCAAAAGAAAAACAAATTAATAATATACTTCTATAATTCTAGCGAATTCATCTCTTATTCCACTTCAATGAAGATGAAAGATGTGGAAAGCAGACCTTGTCAATAATAATATATTTGAAAAAATATTTAATGATAACAATTTACAATGCTTTGAATTTATTAAAATTAATTCACATTATGTTCTTTCCAATATTTAGAAGTATTTCTGGATTTTGACTGGACTGGATACCTCACGCAGCTCAAAAAATCCGTAGACTTGTCCCACAATGGACGCAAACAAAACAATTTGAGGGAAAAATGATCTGTTGATTGCCCGATCTCCTCGTTACTATTTTTTAAAAAAGTCTGATTATTTGATCAATACCCCCTCCCTTTTTCAATATAGTTCTTGAAATTTTCTATTCCCAAATCAAAGTCACAAGATCTTCTAAAATCCCTTTAAAATTTATCCCTTGCTAAAATGAGTATTTTTAACTCTAAAAGACATGCCCCTGTCGAATGGCTTAGTTGATACACTCGTACGAAAAAGCATAATATATCTTGGTCACGTAGTATATTGGGAATAAACATATCAAAATTCAAAAACAATGCACGTCATTTTGGCACCTTCCCCCTGCTTTCAGTGGTTGATCCGATTATGTGTTTTAAAGCATCGCAGTTGGCTTTTTGGATATATATCTAGTGATTGCTTGTATGCGATACGTAATCTGTTGGATCAATAACCTCGTCCTCGGCGCTCTTAATTATTCTTTTCATCAAATTTTCGGCCGTTTTATTTACAGTTGGAGTGGCTATCATGTAAAGAGAAAATGAGAATTGCGCGACTCTTTTGCAGTTACAATTCAAAATCGATTAAATATATAAAGTATTCTTTGTGAACTGCCTTTTTCATCATTTTTGCTATCAAGCAATCAGTATACTTACGTTCTGATTTTGCAGTAAGTGTAAATGTCCTTGAGCTATTAGAAATATCATGTTCACTTTGAAGTGGCGATGTAAGACCGTTGCTAGACGCTGCAGTTACCATAGCAGGTAGTCTAGGAACTTCATTGCCCATTCGGACGCTGCAAGTCTGATGTGTTTGATTGCACAAACGGAAGGCTTCGAGAAACTCATTCAAATCTACAAGTCCGTCTCCATTGATATCCATCAGTTTACACGTTTGTAAAAGATCTTCACGCGTAGATGTACGGTGGAAGTGATTTGATAGCAGATCACAAACTTCTCCAAATTCATCGAGTGATATATGACCTAAGCGCATCAGGGAAGATGGTGCAGTAATAAAAAGAAATGTCTAGACTTTAAGGCCCGATGTTACCGTGCGCACTTGAGGCTCTTGTTAGTTTTGGAAATCAGAAAATATAAAAAAGCCTTAAATGTGCATTGCCACATGGAGTCTAAACTTACCAGAACAATCCTTATCTAATATGTGAAAAATTGCCTCTAAACTGTTTTTGTTTTTGTAAAGTGAATCAGAAACGCTGGTATCAGCCTCTTGTGCCTGAATCTAAATACAGAAAAATGAAGTACGAAATATAAAAAAAAAGAAGCACCTACTATGATATCAGTGTCCAAAAGCTGTAGTGTCGATAAATAGTTGATTCTGTGTGAATTAATATCATCGGGCGAAGGTGCTAGTTTTTCCTTCAAAAGACGCCAGGGCAACCCAAGATTTGTTATTTGCTCCATTGATTCGCACCAATTGCTTACAGGAATGAAGCCTATAACAGTACCAAACAGGAAATTTATCATTATTGATATGTGTTCGCATGAAGCATTGTTCCTAAAATGTTGTATTCATATTATATTCTGAATTTAACTGGGCTTAGTTGATGAAAACGTTTGAATTAAATGCAATTTTACATCTACTCAAATCTTCCTTTTACGAATTGTTAACAGAGCGATTTTTTCTACATTCGCCACGCACTTTGACTGGCCAAGTTTGGAATTAGTTTGGGAGTCAGCCGATCCTTTTTATATAATTATCTTGCGTGTCTACCCATTCCCAGCCATTGTACATTTCAAAGTACAGCATTTTAAAAAAGCAGTAAACAAAAAAGAACACCGTTTTTCCATTGTTTGTTTTGGTTTTGCCTTTTCTGATCTACGGTCCATAGATGTGCGTTTGAAAGTTAAGACAAAGATTAACGATTATTAAATTTTTGCTTTGTTATGATGCTTGCTTGTCAGTTCTTTATATTTTGCGTAGATTAGCGAAACATGTTTGTATATGTAAAAAGCGTATTTCGCAAGAAGTGAAAAAGTTTTTTTCCCAATTTCTACTGAAAAAAATATGAGTTCTTATAATTTTATTAACACTAGTTTACGAAAAATATGACTTGGAAAATTCTTTTCCATTTCTGTATCAATGTTCAGTTTTCTGAAAAATTTTTAATTTAAGCAAAATTATTCATAGCAAAATTCTTGTCGATTAATCATATTACTATTTGTTTACTGTTTCTTTTCCAAAAGACAAGACAAAATGTTACTGTAATTTGCAAGTAAAAAATTTTTAATATTTTTTTTTCATGGTTTTTTTTTAATTAAAAATTTTTGTTAAAATTAATTTGTATTTTTGATTTGCTTTATAAAATAATTTCATTGACAACAAAATTAGGCGTTAAAAAGTTTTCCTTGTACCATCTGACGGTCATTTCTTAAGTTAAATTTTCTGCTAAATCCGAATATGTAGTCAGATAATTTTAAGGTAGAACAGTTTTCGAGATATAACATAGGCTGTTTTCCGTTTTTTGAGTTTTGAAAAAAAGTATGGTTGGTAAATTCCAATTATCTCCTGACATACTTAGCCGATTTGAAGTTCTTAGCTATAAAATGAAGGATAATAAAATTTTCTATCAACGATGCCTAGAACATCTTTCGATCCAACCATTGGCTTAGAAGATTTCAATGAACTTTTCCGGAAATTTGTTTAATTTTTAACAAAATGGCCTAATCACTTTTGGTCTAAATTACACTATGACAAAATTTTTTTTAATTTTTCATTGCCTACTTCTACCTTAAAGTCGAAAATAACGAATTAGACTTTGTGGTCCCATTTCACGTTCCGCCATGGTTTTCGCATGCCAGATTAAAAATTCTTCTTATGAATCTATTTTGTCAACAAAAAAAAAAAAGTTTTAAACAAATTTACTTCTACCTATCATTGCGATGGCCGTTGACGTTGCGATGGCTTATCAAAGGAATACCCAGATTTTTGGTACATCAGAGCACTTTAAGGTCACATGAATAAAATTTAAAGTCACTGGAAAGCAGACGCCGCGCAGTGGGGAACTTGCGGAAAAAAGTCACTTTTTTGACTAATGCTATTCAAAAATTAATGATGCAGTTTGATAGAAGATAGTTTGACTAAGAGAAATCTGAAATTGGTTTCCGTAAAATCTTATACTTTGCCTTCAAAAGAGTTATGTGAGTTCAGCTGAAAATTCTACGGCAAAAAGTAAAGAAAATTTGCATGTAATTTAGTAACATGTATATGAAAGAAATGTTTGCTTATGCAGTTTTATTGATATAATTATTTATATATAACATTTAATTTTTCACAAAAAATATAAACTAACAGATTGACATAAGTGGTTGAATAGATATGTGCGACACAAAAGTGCACTAAAAAAAAAAGTTTTGAAATTTTCGTTAGAGAAAAAAAAGTAGCTACGTCTACCTACATCGGCTCACTGCAAAAAAGTGAAAGGTAAGAGTCTCTTCTTTCAGTTTAAGCAATTAAATTCACCAATTTTTACCAATATTTTGTAAAACTTACAAATTGGCTAACGGAGTTTTGCAAATTTCAACGCATTTTAGCGAAAAAAGCTATAGCTGTGTGCCAATTTTTACTTTCATTGGACTACTCCTTCTACTTTTTTCCAAAAACTATATGAGGCTTCCCCACTGTGCGCCGTAACGTGCATGCACGCACAAACATACACACACAAACAAAGAACGCTGGTAACACCCAAGTCCATTTACATAGCCTGTAAATCGCTCAAAACTCTGTAGTCAGTCGAGCCACCACAACGGTAGCGATTTTACTGGTGGCGGGGACCGGTCCCTCGTCTATCCACAACGCTGTCGAATTGAACATTACGATGTAACTTCCAAGGAAGAGTCGTAATTTTATACGCAATTTTAGCCTTCCACTTTGCAAGCGAATGAAGACATGTATTTTCAATACATTTTATATAGTACTTTCAACGGCGCCTTTTGTAAATAAAAATAATATCAAGGTTTCTAAATCAAAGGAATTTTTGGAAAAATTTTGTGCATGAAATTCTCAGAATGTATTGGTGAAGCCAAGCAAGTCTTGCTGGCAAATTTTTTTTCCTTCACATTTATTTTGTTTTCGCTAATTTTAACACTCTCCGACATTTATTCGCCTGAGCGGGGATTTCAAGTCGATCCTTCGGACCAATACGCCACGGATCCATCTGCCCTACGCACAACTAATGTTTAACATTAATGCGTGCTAACAAAGCGACACAGCATTCGTTTTAATTACTCTCTTCTAGCAAAGCATCTACCTATTCATAATTTTTGTGTTGGTGGCGATCCGTTGCACTAATTGCTGTTCATATAGGCGCCAAATCAACGCGGCAAAGGTAGTTTGTATGCAAGAGACGTTCGGGGTAGATAGAGGGGTCTTTGTCCTACGTACGCTTTGTGTTTGGCTTTCGTCATAAAAATAGTGCTGCTATATTTGGATAAATGGATAAAATTGTACACGCAAAGAAATAATTCGTTCAAAGCAAACGAAAAAAGAGCCAACTGAACTTCGTTTGGAAAGTTTCAGTTATTTTAAATGAAGGATTTCGTTTGTTTCAAATAACGTAGTTCGTTTACTCTAAAGAAAAATCCTTCATTGTTTTTTTCTCTCTAAATGTCTATTTATAGAACTCGTTTGATAACTTGGAAACTCTCCTGAGTGCAGGAAGGTTGGAGTTTTGAGAGAGAGCTCTCTCTTCGTGTATTTTCTTTTAATACTTTAAATTGTTCTATAAATCCCTTTTTTACAATTTTTGTGTGGCTCGACTAGGAATCGAACCCGCGATCTCCGGATTGTGAGGCCAGTATGCATGTGCTACACTAAAGCTAGGGACTTACGTTTCCTAGATATTTATCTAGCCACCGCACTATGATCCCAAATCCAATATTATTGGAATTAATTCTTAGACACAAGACATTTCGCTCAAACTTTATGTGGTGGCTTCTATTAACAAAATTTAGAAACATATGAAGTTTCGTACAAATCGGCCACGCCCACCACTCACCGCCCATACAATCCAAAACAAATATTTCAAATAAAACTTTTTCCTTTCCCCAGAATATCGTGAAATTCTGCACGGAGCTTACATTTAAAGGTAGGAAGACGTCCTGAAAAATTCATCTTAATCGGCCACGCCTACCACCTACCGCCCATACAACCCAACATGAATTTTCCGTATGAAACTTTTTCCTTTCGTCAGAATGCCTTTCAATTTTGCACGGAGATTACATTTAGGAGTATGAACACATCCTGAAAAATGCATCTAAATCGGCCACAATCACTTCACACCACCCATCCAGACAAACTTGAACTTTTTCTTCATTTTGCAATTGAAAGGTTGCTAAAAATTAAGAATATTTTCAAATGGGGCCAAAACGGCCAAAATATTTTAATAACACTTTATTCTAAACACTTTAATTAATAACATGTAAATCACAACTTTTTGCAATCGCGTGCACTACAATAATTCTACTCCTCTAAAACACAAAGATTATGTTTACGTTTCGTACTGAATTACACTTGAGCAAAATATTACACAAACAGACAAAAACAAACAACTGGACAAAAACTTTTGAAGCCACTTATTTAAAACCCCTTGATGATTTTTTCCATTTTTGAACTTAATCTCCGCTTTAAAGTTTAAAGAAATATTCTCGCTCAAAATCGGTTGATATTTTTCCGAAATTTATGTCAACTCAAATTTCTGCTTAATCTGCTGACTAAATCAGTATATATTTTTTCTATCTTAAGTATTTATACTTGGAAAAAAAAAACTCAACTTTAAAATATAAAACCATAAAAAATTTGAATTTATGCCAATTAGTAAATGTTTGGACAATAGTGCACCGTTGAGTTGCAATATCGATAGTAGCCTGTGCCTTCATTGATATATTTGGTGCTAGAGAAATTGCTAGTCACCTAAGATCAGCGAAAGGCGCTAATGAGACGCCTGTCACTAGGTCAGGGAAACAAATGTTAACACGTAAAGAAACTCAAACACGAATTTGCCTAGCAGAATATTAGGTCGGCGGTGAAGAAGTCCAAGCGGCCTTAAGAGCGGACTCCTCGGTGAAATGCTCAGCATGATAATGTAAGCGAGGTGGAGTGAAAAAGTCATTCGCGATTGTCATATCCATTTTGAGCTCATTTTGCTCGAATCTCATTAGCTGCTTAAATTGAAATAGGGTGTTGGCGTGAGGAGAGCATTTGCGAGCTGTAGCGTGTTGCATGCAAACTGGCCTCACAATTCGAAGATCATGGGTTCGATTCCTTGTAAAGCGGAAGAGTAATTGTAAAAGCAGAAAGATTTTTAGAAAACATCGGAATACACGAGAAATTACGATGAAATCCTCTCTCTCACAACTCGAGTTTCCTGCACTTAGGAGCGGGGAGACAGAGAGAGAGAGAGAGAAAAGAGAGAGAGAGATAGAGAGAGAAAGAGACACACAGAGAGAGAGGGAGAGAAAGACACACACAGAGAGAGTGAGGGAGAGAAAGAGACACAGAGAGAGAGAGAGAGAGAGAGAGAGAGACGGAGGGAGACAGAGAGAGGGAGGGAGACAGAGAGAGGGATGGTGACAGAGAGAGGGAGACAGGGAAAGAGGGAGAGGGAGAGAGAGAGGGAGAGATTTCAAACGATTTATAAAGATAGGCATTGAGAGATAATAGAGCCTGTGCAGCCCTCAAATACTTTTTTTGCTATCGCGGACATTCTCGTTCCGTGCCGATGACTTCATCCGGCGTGATGTTCAATACCATTTCTTTATAAATATCACTACGCGACCCATTTACATACTAATGTCATCGTAAAGGTCAGCTGGATATTTCCTACTGGGTGTATACAAAAGACGCATATACGCGCAGGAAAACGTAGCCGACATTGGCACACACGCAACAACATGCCCCAAAGAAGCGCGAAATTCCAGTTATATACATACCTATCTAAAAGAACAGAAGCACACATCCACAAAAACACATATTTGAACCAAGAAATCGACCAATTTCGAAATTCATACTTTTCTCCACTTCTTATCAATTCAATCCGTATGCTCAGTGAATTCAAATTTGGAAATAAGGGGATAAGAATCTTAAACTATTTTCCAAGTTGAGATATCTAATTTTGTTAAATTACTTTATTAATTTGTATTGATCAAGAACCTTTTAAAGATCATTGTAGAGATAACAGTTAATTGTATGAGTGGATGTGATTTTCTGCCTTTAAATAGCGCTTTAAAGGTTATATTTTGTCAAAAATACATAAATATCAGATACTTAAGGTAAATTACGAAGGGGTTAGTTTTGAAAATTCTAAAAATTACCTAGGAATATACCTACCTGTGGAATTCAGGTCATATTTTTGGAATTCTCTTTCCAGCTCTTTCCGATGATCTCGCAATCGTGCTCCCAATTCGCGCAATGCCGAGCTTTCTATCCCTAAAACTCTCTGGTTGAAAGTCCATTGTCGGATGCGTGACGCCGCCGAAATGTATTGTACAAAGTGAGGTTCTAATTGTGGATTAAATTTGAGATAGGCCCCCTTATTAGAACCCACAGCATAATAGTTGGAGGCGGAAAATATTGTTATAACCTGAAATACACTCTAATTCGAAAATGACAAAATTTCAATGTTAATTGTTTATCACCCTTTCAGAATGCGTGAACTCGTATCCTTCGGGCTTGCATTCATGAGATCTCACAAGATATTTAAGCTTATATTGGGACAAAAAGCTATTAGTAACATCGGGACCAAAGCACGTGCCAGCGCCCCGCAAATTATTAAGTACACAACCGTCTGTATGTTTGGGATCACTCCACATAATATCAAAGACCTTTAGCGAAAATCTTTAGAAATTTAGAATACTTATTGACTGTGACTTTACCTGCTTCCACTCAAATTTATTAAGAGCTTCGGATGATGTGTCAAAAGGCGGTCGCAAAATGGAAACAAACTGGAAATATTCAAGAGAAAATATAGACAATTCCCCTTTCGCACCATAGTTTAGATTTATTGTTACCTTGCCACGATTCATATTTTTTAGTACATCTAGATCTGTTGTATCGGAGATTCCACCATGAACCACTAAAACTCCGTTGTTGACAATTGTGCCCAGTGGAAGCCATCGGTACACTTCTTCAATAAGTTTTAACAGCTTCTCTGAGTTTCGCTTAATATACGTGTACAAGGCGGAAAAA
Organism: Chlorops oryzae; assembly: GCA_020466095.1. Taxonomy (NCBI): domain Eukaryota; kingdom Metazoa; phylum Arthropoda; class Insecta; order Diptera; family Chloropidae; genus Chlorops; species Chlorops oryzae. Next base: position 57,931,940 of record CM035806.1, on the reverse strand, counting down.
GTGTTAAAAGCAGAAAGATAAACAATAAAGCTATAAAGAGTCGCCGCGTATTATATCGTAACGTTGAGTGTCAACTGATTCAACCCAGTATATGGGAAATGTGTATATCGACCCTTCATAGCTCGTCCGTCACGTTACGTTACGATACGCTATGACTGGCCGATATAAAAATTTCCCATATATTGGGTTGAATCAGATGACATGTCACGTTACGATACGCGGCGACTGTTTCTAGCTTTAGTGTGGATATGGCAAAAGTAGAAAGTAAGGAAACCAGTCAAATAGAGTGAGTGAGAGGAAAAGATATAACGGTAGATGGAATTACGTTTCAGCGAGTGCCTCATAGGGCCAGCTTATCGCTGCAGGCGATTTGACGGATAAGAAACGAGCCCAGAGATATTGGAACGATACTCACACATAACTTATGCCCATTCTGTCCTCTTTATCTATGCCATTTAAATATAAACATAACTCTAAAAATATATAGCCCGAAGAAAGACATTGATCTAAGAGGTACTCCGATCGATACTGATCAAATAATAAAAAACACCATCTGTAACCGAAACTATATTTCTTAGTTACACATGGACTACTTTCATTTCCTTGTTCTAATTTAGGATAACTGGATATCAGTTGCGTGAAAGTTCACCCCATCATTCACGGATCTCGGACCCATCAGAAACTTTAAAAACAGGCTTATATTCAAGCCTCCGATTAAATTTCTTAAAATTGGAAAGTGGAAAGTGGGCGTTGCAAATGGGCGGTTAAAATATAAAATCGAACAAAGACAATTATATGAAGCCTGTTTTATTGAATGCTCAAACAAACATGCCTGTCTCGAGTATTATATTTCCTTGCTCACCTGACTTTGACGCCCTTAAGGTACTCTTAGACGATATATCTCTTGAATGTGTGCCGTCAAATAGATCCGTCCATTTTTCTAAATGTATTCATGGAATTAGAATGCGTTCAATTTCTTTGTGTTTACATATGTCAGTTCATTTGGAAAAAAACCGTCGTCTAAAAGTACCTTTACTTGTTTTATATAGTTTTAAGATCGGTAAAAATTAGATTCTGTAGACGTTTAAACATCAAAAAACACATAAGGACTGTCCCAGAAATAACTGTCCTTTTGTTTTTAGGCTATTTATAAAAAAGTGTTAACTCTAGAGCAACATATTTGGTACCTAAATAAAGTATAAATATTGCAGATTAAAAAAAAAATACTCATTCGCAAAATAAAAGAGCTACTGAAAAGATGTCTTCTCAACAAGAAGAAAAGCGGAAAGCAATTATTTACAAACACCTGGAAAATCCAAACACCACGTACAAAAAGATCGCTATGGAAGTTGGCGTGTGCAAAAAAACTGTCGGTAGGACCATAAAACGATACAGACAGCTTACCCCTTATCAAAAACACCAGGATCAGGGAGAAAAAGTGGTCCAGCGAACCAAGCGGGGCCCAGAACGTTAAGCGGCTGTTTACTCAGAATCCAGGCACTTCGGTTCGTGATATGGCAGCAAAAGCGGGAACATCGAAGTCAAGTGTTCAACGGATTAAAAAATTTTGCAACCTAAGGAGCTATAAAGTACAAAAAGTACCTGATAGATCAGAAGAAAAGGACGGCGAAGCCAAGAGGAGGGCTCGAAAACTGTATCGCGATTACCTGCCCAAATTTGATTGCGTGATCATGGACGATGAAACATATTGCAAAGCGGATTTCAAGCAGTTACCTGGACACGGATATTATACTGCGGTTAGAAGGGGTGGAGCATCCTCTAAATTTATCACCGAAAAACATACCAAATTTCCAAATAAATACATGGTGTGGCAGGCCATTTGCAAATGTGGCCTTCGAAGTAAGGAATTTGTGACGGATCGCACAATCAACACCGAAATTTACATCAGAGAGTGTCTGGACCGGCGTTTGCTACCTTTTATACGTCAACGACAAGGTTCAGTACTATTTTGGCCTGACCTAGCAACATCTCACTACGCCCAAAGAACGATGGATTGGTACTAAGCCAATAATATCACTGTGGTACCAAGAGAAGCAAATCCTCCGAATTGCCCCGAACTTCGTCCAATCGAAAAATATTGGGCTTTAATGAAAAGGAACCTTAAGAAGACCAAACATACTGCGAAGAACATCGAAATATTTCGACATAAATGGCGTCGGGCATACATCAAGGTGAACGAAAGGTCGGTAAAAAACCTAATAGAGGACCTTAATAAAAAGTGTATAATATTTTTTAAGTGTATTTTTTTCAGTGTATTTAAAATTTTTATTTATTTTGTAATGTTCACTTAATAATAAACTGAAAGAATTTTTAAAAAACCATCATTGGTTTTTTTGCAAAAAAAAAAAAACAAAAGGACAGTTATTTCTGGGACAGTCTTTACGTATTATTAACAAAAATTTATAAAATGTTTCCTTCATCGGAATCTTAAAAATCCATCACATGCAAAGTAATGGTTTTGCATTTTATAATTAAAGTCTCTTCCTAACACAATACAATGAGATTAACCTTCATAATCTATGGATAATTGGCAAAGATATTACTTTCTTAGTGGGGGAGTAAAAGCGAAATAAGCAATTTGCATTCCTTCTCCATTCAATAACAATTTGCTGTTTGATATAATTTCTTTTTTTTTTCGTTAGTAAACACAACGAGATAAATTGGGTTCAACATTAAATACCGGCCTGCAAAGTAGTTGATAGTATGAGCATAAACGTCTTGTTGAGGTTACCATATTAGTCCTACTTAAATAATCACAAAATCTTTTTGCATAACATCATAACATCAGTTCCTTGCAGTATCCCATGTCTATTCCGGAAAACGACTCAAAAAATTGAACAGTTCATTTGGTTCCTCCTATTGTCCATATAGACCGGTAGGACTAAATTTTTTGGTCAACTGACAAATGAATTCATTAATTTTGAGACTTACCTTGTATTTTTGTTGTACTTCTCGTATAAATCCATACCTTGCATTCATTACGGTATCTTCATGATTCCCGCGGTTCAAGAAAACCGTACCTGGAAATGCCAAGAAGCAAGTGAGCAACAGAAGAAAGACTTCAAGACCTTTCTTGCCACGATCAACGAAGTCTCCATTAAAAATATAGGGATTTTCAGTTGAGGGAAGACCATTCTGAAACATAAGACTGTGTTGAATTATATCGAACTAAATTAGGCCAGAAATTCTTTTCAACCTTGTGAAAGACAACTAAAAGATCGTCCAGCTTGCCATGCAGGTCACCGACTATTGTAACCTGTTTTGACATGGCTGTTGAAGACTGGTTTAGGTTTGGTAGACGCTTTAATTTTGATGCAGCCTCACAGAGGATAGCACCAACGTATTTAGCATGTAAGATGTTCGACTAAAGTCAAATATTTATAGTCACTAGAAATGTGTTAGCCACAGGAGCGACAAATAACTTACTTTCTTTTTGCGGAAGAAGTCTATTAAATTGTCAACATCATTTTTTGTAAGTGGAAATTTTATACGAGGTCCACAATATGTCCTCTCGGGTACCGGCATGTCCTCCTCAATACAATCGTATTCATCTGAGAACTGGGATTCCAAGTTTTCTAAAAGGTGATCAAACGGGGAGCCAAAGCACAAGAGAAAAAGAAAGGATGCGAAGAAAAATCAAAGAGTGAAAACGGTTATCGAAAAATAATATATAAGCCGAAGCACGTATGTTTAACGGAATATGAGAATTTTAGTTGCCAAAGTTCTTTCGTAATAAAATATGTTTTTTTCTTAATTCTCTTCATATCGCAACACAAATGCAATACCCATGTAAGATCGATTAAATAAGATTTCTTTTGAAGAATAAAAATATCTTGATTATTATTTCAGGCAAACCTTTGTTTGTTCGAGTTTACCATATACATGACCTATCAATAGATCGCTCGTCTATCAATATTATATAAAGTGGAGAGGTAAACTCTATGGTTGCTTCAATGATGATTCTGAGGGTTACATATAAACAATACATTATTTTCCTGCTCTAAAACCTACTGGATCGTCTTAAACAGTGCTTGCGATGAGATTTAGAAGAGAATAATAACTGATAGCAGTTTTTGCATTGTATTGAAGAGTGTGATTTTCCTTTTGTTGCAGTACTATAAAACAATCTGTGCAGGAATTTTGTATGTTCCTGTGCTCCCTGATGTTTCGAAGCAATTGTTCCAGAAGTTTTGCCGTTCGCATTGGGGTTTGCTTAAAGAGCTGCACGGCGGTGCCGTCGCACAGTGATTTGTCTCTTACACATTTTTTTTTAAACGTTTTATTATTTATTAGATCACTCCTTTAAGATAGGAGTCTAGCAATAAGTTTTTAAATCTTCCAATTTGACAAAATTACAAATCACAAAGCATTTGCTTAATTGAAAAGTTTATGACTTAGGTAACTAGTTCATTGCGGGCCTCGAATACCGAAAATCTAGGCTTTGCTGGTGTGTGAAGAAACACATGTAATATTGACGGTGTTGTTTGCGGTAAGGACGATTTTAAGCAGCTAGGGTACGCGTAGATAGCAAGGGTGCATAGAGTGCACCCACCGAGTTGACGATCAGCTAGGGAAGCTGAGTTGATGGATGTGCATGGAATGCACCTACTGTTGTAGAGCGATTTATAGTTGCTGGTCGGTTAATTCTTTTCAATCTCGAAGAGTACGGTGCGTTCGATAATTCACGGGCAAGTGGATTTATACGTCTGGGAAATTTATTGAAATATTTATCTTTGATTTGGTGAACTCTGTTTTAACCAGTTTAACAATGAGCTCTTTATGGATCCGTTCATTCGAAACAAACCAAGGAGCTCCTGTTATAGTCCTAAGGATCTTGGGCAGTGCTCTTTGCAGGATTTCTATATTCGAAGAGCTGGCATTTCCATACAATTGTAAACCATACGTCCGTATTGGTTTTATAACTTGGATGTATAGAAGTATTTTATATTCAAGCTTTAGAGGGGAAGCGGCTATTTATTAACCAGTGCAAGCTGTTGGCTTTAATTTTCTTTTGAGTTCTCTTGGCTTATGCAATATGCTAGTCTTTTGTCCACATAAATACCGAGATATGTGACTTCCTCACATTGTGGGATGCGTACGTTATTAAGGAAAATGTCGGGAGAAACTTTTCTATTGAGCGTGAAATTAATATGTTGATATTAAAGCTCATTTATTTTGATTCGCCATTTAGATAACCAGCTTTGGATTTCGCTCAAGTGATTTTGGAGCTGAAGTAGCGACACTTATGTCTTTGTACCGGCTCCCTTAAAAATGGCCCCAATGCGAAATGGCTCCAAACAGAAAATGCAAAACGGACCCAAAATTTTGTATTGAAAACGACAACACATTCGTGTTAAGGGCGATTTTTCTTTTTTTTTTCGGGGCCTTTTTTAATTTTTTTGGGGCCATTTTGCATTATTCAAAAATGATGTTACATTTGGGGCCTTTTTTATTTTTTGATTTGGGGTAATTTTTCATAATGCAAAATTGCCCCAAATTTGGGGCTTTTTCCATTTTTCAAAGTGGGGCAATAATGCATTATGCAAAAATACCCCAAAATTGGGGCCTTTTTTAAATTTTTTTAAATTCCATAACGGCCGTTTTATTTTCTAGTTTTGGGCCATTTTTCATTTCGAATAAAACACCTCCTTTGGTTTTTGGGGTCTTTTCCACGCGAAATGCATCCCTGGCGAGACGAACCTGAGGAGCCAGTCTGACACTACCTTTTTTCTCGATTTAGCTGTCAAAAATAGGAAATGAGTAGTTCGCGCGGCTCTCCTTTGCTTCCGCCGGTTCGATAGAATACACGCGTTTGCTTTTCATAATCAATTAGCAATTTTCATATTTAACCGCTGTACACGCGTTTGCATTGAATTATATCGAATCACTTTTAATTGTAATCTTCAAGTGTGAAGTTTTCTTTTTTTTATATATAAATTGTTGAAACAGAATTTTAATCCGAACATATTCGGCAACATAAAGATCTATTCTCTCGTTTAATTGTAAAACCCGGAAAAAGAATAAAAATATAAGTTCTGCGAAAAAATCTAACCATCCGGAAATTCTCTGGCTTTGGACCCGTATTGTTGTCGTGAGTATCCACAGGTCTGAGGGAATTCAGCTAATTCCCCTCTTTTCTTTTATCCGCAAAAATTCGCCTCGATCGCAGCCCAAACAGGGCCAAATTTCATTTTTGATTTGGAGTCATTTTTCATAAGGATTTATCTACACTTCATATTGGCACACAACACAGTCACCTACATTTAACATTGGTAGCCATTCAGAATCACACACAAAACATTGGTCCTTTGAGCCGGATTTTCAAACCATCCTCAAATTCAGTTCCTGATTCTGAAGGTACGTTTGCATATGTTTGTTAGAAAAGTGCATATTCAAAATCCAAGTATTTAATCCAAAAAATATATGAGGAAAATTATATTGAAGTTTTAACTTAAATCACGCGTCTCTATATCTACATAGATCGATTCGCTATATATAATTTCCCGCGCGCCGAAAAATCATATATACATAGGTTCCGTTCGGTAGAACAGCATACCGGTGTTAATTTTTGTCGTTTGCTTCGCAGTGACTTTCGTTTCGGTTCGTATAGAAAAGTGCATAAACATTCGTACATACATATTCTCATTAGAATTGAATGTGATCAGTAGGCTGGGTCGTTTTTACGACCTGTCTCCCACCCTCTTCCTCAGTCGCATTCCTTTACATGCTTCTTCACTCTCTCCCTGACCCATTCTCTTTATATCCCTTTGCCTCTCTTACCCTCGAATTCCCTCTCTTTCCCTCCACTTCCTTCTCTTTTCTACTTCTTCCCCCTCTTTCCCTGCTCACTCAAGTTCTTATTTAATGCAGAATAGGATATATCACGACGAACTTTTTAGTAGCTATTTTTGAGGTGCACAATGCTGTAGTACATCATTTTGATCTATCTCGTAGGGTTAAGCTACCGTTTGCAATGTAAGCGGAAAAAAGTGTGTTTTTATATGGCATAAGATTAGAAACACAAAAATTTTAAGTTTTTTTAAATATAATATGCATGTATTATACATATAAGTTTTTTCTCGAATCACTCCATCTATTTTTAAAAAACCGCATCAAAATCCGTGGTCTAGTTTGAAAGATCTGAGCATACGGGCAGACAGACTCCGCGTGATGAATTTGTTCTTTTTTCTGTTCCAGAACTACACGTGATGGAAACAAACTGAAAACAGTTTTGGATGCCGCTAAAATCACATAACAAAGTTCTTGCTAATGAGCTTTTTTATTACTTGGCCGACCAGTGTTATTGCAGATAAGACTATTAAAATTACGAAAGGTTTTTTAAAGTTATGTGGAAAGGAATTTGCTCTTGTGCCAGCTACAAGCAGTAAATTTATCAATTCTTACCTGCGGACGTAGAGTGAGGAGTGTGACTTGAGCTAGCAATTCTTTGTGATCCTGCGTCTGGGAAATAAGTCAGCAGCGCATTGAAGAATTTGTATAGCTGGAATATATAAAAAATATCGTAAAACCTCACAATTTTTAGGAATAAAGACCTTACGCAGTGATCATGCGACACAACGGTTTGAAAATGCTGTATAATGTATGTGGAAATTTTATAGAATGGTTCATGAGAGAAATAGATGCACTTAGAGACTTTGCACTTGACCAATATCAATCGTCAGTGTCAAAATATTTTTATTCTTGTGTGTTTATAGGTGTAGGTTTTTTATCGGTAAATTTGAGGCAATTCAAAAACTTAAGTTCCTTTTTCCTCTTCAGCGTTTGGACTAGCTTTGTAGTGTTCTTCAGAGATTCCATTTTTATTGAGAATATTTTTTTTCTTTCCCATTTCCTTTCTTATTCTTTTTTCACGTAACCACCTGTAACTTAATAGCTAATACCATGTGCAAGCCAAATATTGATGTCGTTTTATGTGATCTCACCCGGGGTGTGGCTACCAATAAAAGCCCTGCATTAAGCCTGTCGCCATATGGCCCCATGTCTATATTGACGTCAATATAGACAAGAGAACTAGTTCCAACGTCAAAAGAATTTATAGGAGGTGTCATTAGAGAAACTGTGCTGTCAAGAGGCATAGTTCATCTTTATTGACCATACCAACAACGCGTCTCCTTATAAAGCGAAAGAGTACTTCTTTTGTCTACATAATAGTACCAGCGTCAATACTTCGTCAATAGTTTTTCGGTCTACTGTTGACATTAAATGACAACTCAATGTTAAATGTCAATAACGCAAAGCATTGCGACGGGTATAACTGGTCAGTAGTACTGTTGACGCAGTCAGTAGAGAAAGAGTATAGAATCTCTATTGACATTTCCTGCAGGGAGTAAATAGTCTAACAGGGAATATATACACGTCAAATGTATCAGACATTAAGAGTGTATTAGTGAAATGCAAATGGAAGTCGAATATACACACATTCAACAGCACCCATCTAATATCTTTTGTTTCTCTGATGTTGAGACGAAACCACGTCTATTGAATATCGCATTGTTTTGTAGAAAACTGAAAATGGATAGGAAAAACTATTTATGCGGCCCTATTTAATTAAAAGCGTCGGCAGTTCTCGATAAATTTCAATAAGCTCTAAGGTGAATTTTTCCTATTCCTTTATTGAAATTTATTTAATTTATCGCGATTGCATATGTAAAAAAAAGCCACTACACTTGTGTCTTAATTTTTTTAAAATTTAATCTACCAATTTGTCGACAAAGTGGTAGCACAGTATAATCAAGCTTTATAACAAAACATTATAATTAAGCGGAATATAACCAGGATTTTGACGTTTGCTGATCATGTGAGTGATGAGAAGAGAAGAAGTGAACTTAGAGGTTAGAAGAAAGGATTAATTAACTTCTTTGTTATTATAGGTAAAAATGAATTTATAGATATAGCGTATTAATTGGAGTATAAATAAAAATTTGGCATATTATTTATCCCAATATAATATGAAAATAAAATATAACCCAGGTAAATTAAACGAAGAAGCTGACTGCTAAAGCAGAAACCCAGTCTTGGAACCACACGAAAACACGGATGATTTTTTAAAAGTCCTTAACCTACTAAATTTGCAAGAAATAAAGGATGACCAACAAACAAATATACAGCTGCATAATGGAAGTGGCAGGACTATTTTTGAAAAAGGAAAAAAAATAATAAAATCATATTGTCGAAGGAACTTAGCAAAACTCGTATAAAAAATGTCCACGACACTTACTGCCATATCGGAACGACTCAGATGAAAAATAAAATAACACCGTTTTATGCAGCAAAGAATATCATTACTAATATCAAAAGAACTTGCGAAGAATGTAAAATCTGTGTGAAAAATAAGTCGAGAAGAAAAGCAAAATATGGCTTAATGTCACACCTATGTCCAGCAACACGTCCATTTTAAATAGTATCAGTCGACACCATTGGAGGCTTCGGAGGATCACGATCAACGAAAAAGTCTTCTAGTAGAACGTTTCACTAGGTACGCTTACATCTTAACGTCGAAAACTCACAACGCCAATGACTCTATCAAACTAATAAACAAGGTGTCACAAAACAACGAAATCGATATGGCACTGACAGACCAATATCCTGGCATAATTTTGAACGAATTAAAAAAATTCCTCAAGGACAAAAATATAGAAATGGTTTTCACTGCGGTTTATACACCATTTTCGAATGGTACAAACGAAAGACTAAATCAAACTTTAGTGAATAAAATAAGAATAAAAATTAACGAAAACGACAAGAAAACAGCATGGACAACCATTGCACAAAAATGTGTAGATAAATATAATGAAACAGAACACACAGTCACAAAGTTTGCCCCAAAATACCTTCTGGAAGGCGAAAACGTGTATATTCTACCCCCAGAACTAAAGTTAAAACATACAAAGAAAGATCTGGAAAGAGATAGAAAACTAGCCTTAGAAAACACAATCACATCGCACAATCATAATAAAATAATATTCGAACGTAATAGACAAGAATACGAATTCGAGTTAGGAGACAAAGTATATGTAGAAAACGGAAATCGACTAAATAGGAAGATGGATGAACTGAGGATTGGACCATACAAAATTCTCCGAAAAATTGCAAACTCAATATATGAAGTTGATACCGGACATAAGACAAAAGAATCAAATTTCTACCTCATCACAAAACTGTCTCCAGTGCTGGAGTGTAAATAAACAATTACAAACGTTTTCACTTGAAATTGTTTTTCCCCAAGGGGGAGATGTAAAGAAAGCCACTTCACTTGTGTCTTTATTTATTTTTAAATTTAATCTACCAATTTGTCGACAAAGTGGTAGCACAGTATACTCAAGCTTTATAACAAAACAATATAATTAAGCGGTATATAACCAGGCTTTTGACGTTTGCTGATCATGTGAGTGATGAGAAGAGAAGAAGTGAACTTAGAGGTTAGAAGAAAGGATTAATTAACTTTTTCCAAGCGGATAACGAAAACTTGGAATAAAGGCTTTAAATGTTGTTTCTTTGTTATTATAGGTAAAAATGAATTTATAGATATAGCGTATTAAGTGGAGTATAAATAACAATCTTTGTTATTATAGAGAAACCCAATTTAGTCTTCATTCATTTTACCGATCACTGGAAAAGGGAAGTGATAAATAAATAAACAATATACATATATAACAACAAAAATAACATCTTTGCTCTTTTTACTTCAAGAATGTTCCGGTTCTTTCCAACGTCAAACAGTGCAACGTACCCATACAGTTCTTGACCAAAAATAAAAGGAGTTGCGCTAGAAAAATGATATTTTCTTTGCAAATAATTAAGAAATTTTGATTAATTGGTGAAAATAAAACCACACCAACCCCCACCCACCATGTAAATCGGGGACCTAAATCTCACAATGTTTGACACAGAGTATAACGCTTAACTTGGTTACGCTGCATCGCCCACTTTGTGTGCCACGCCCACTCAAAGTTGAGCCTCCTGAAAATTTCGAAAATTTTGAACGTATCAATTTTTGAAATTTTTATAATATTTTTTCCTGTTTCACATACATTTTTATGCATGGTTTCATACCAACATTTATAGAAACTATATATCGTAGAGAAGATTTTCTTGCATGCAGTATAATTTCTATATATTTATTTGGCCCCCAATAGCTATACTTTACATAAATCGCCTATTTTTATTACACAAGCCACTTTAAAAAAAGTATTTTCCACATTAACAGGTATCAGCAGCTAATTCTTTTTGCATTTCGTTAAACTTACTTCTATTGCTAGAAAGTAAAAATTACACACTTTAATTTAATATATGGGGCAAAACACGTCAAGTGTACCACCGGCAAAATTATTTCTCGCCGATTATAAAATTAGTACAGTTTTCAAGATGTAAGAGTACGTTAAATGTGCAAAAAGGAGTAAATTTTAATTACAGGTTGTGGAGATACAAGGTGTCAAAGTTTAGATTTTTGCTTCAAAGAACTTCATTGAATTGCAATGGGGCTTAAATCGCCTCGCTACAAAAAAATTTCCGAACGTTTATTTAAAAAAATTTCTGAACGTTTCGAAAACAATACCTAAATTTTTGGATAACGGTAAATGAGAAAAATCCGCATATTTGTTTTATTTCGTTATTGTCTAGGAAAGACGTTATTTTTGTTATTTTTTTTATTTTTTTATTTTTTTTGGAAATAAAGCTTTGTTCTTCCCCTTTAAAATGATGCATAAATCATAATGGTCCAACCATAAATACAGCCTTGAAAATGCTTACGTAGCGTAATTTTCTTCGTCAATTCATCTCTTGTAACCATTTTGTATTTGGCATTACAACTATTTCAATAAACAACTTTACATTTGGGGGCTCAACTCGGTTTTACTAAACGCGGTTTGCCGAATAATTACAAGTGATCAGAGTGCCGAGCATGAAAGATGAACCGGTAGAAAAAGAGCAGCGAAAAATCCGTTACAACACAAGGTCAAACAAAAGTAAAATATTAGAAAGTAACATCCACGCTAACTCAAAGTCTGTCTCAATTTATGCAAACAATGCAAAGCTCACTCGATAAAATTGTGCAAATGCAAACACAATTAATGACAGCGCTTTTGGCAAAAATATGAGTGTCCTAAGAATTTGTGCCTGGAATTCGAACGAGTAAACCAAGCATAAACTGGAAATGCAAAATTTTTTAAAACAAAAAGAAATAGAAGTCATGTTTCTCTCCGAAACTCACCTTACAAATAAAAATTTCTTCTCAATATCCGGTTATAGCTTCTATCAAACCAACCACCCAGATGCAAAGGCGCATGGCGCACTTTGCTCTAGAGGCTTAAAGCTATGAATTTATTCAAGCAACAACACTTTGCGTTAAAGTCGGAAACAAAAAATTCGTCTTATCGGCGATATACTGCCCTCCTCGCTTCAGCATAACAGAAAGAATGTTCATAAGTAGATTTCTTTAACACATTAGGCGATACGTTTCTAGCAGCAGGAGACTATAATGCTAAGCATACTTTCTGGGGTTCTAGAAGTTGCAATCCGAAGGTCCAGCAATTATAGAAGGCAATTTTAAATAAAAAAAATTCCCTTAACTATATCTCCAAGACAGCCAACTTATTGGCCAACAGATCTCCAGGAAATTCCTGACCTCTTAGATTTCGGAATCACTAAGGGTATAGACAAACAACTTATTTCTGCAAAAGCTACAACTGACCTCTCCTCAGATCATTCGCCCGTTGTATTCCTATTACACAAGTATCCGCATGATGTTGAAGGTCTCAACAGATTAACCAATCCAAGGAATAACTGGTTGAGGTATAACAAGTACATAAGTTCCCACATACACACAAACTATAAAATTGAAAGCAATGAACATATTGATGACGCCGTTACTATTTTTAGTTCGATTTTAATTTCAGCAGCTTAAAATTCGACTCCTCACACTAAAAATAGAATAGGTAAAAACCTGACAAATAGAGAAATTGAAAATCTCGTTGCCGAAAAACTTAGATGTAGGCGCGAATGGCAACGAACCCGCTCACCATCGGCCAAACTTAAACTTAAGGAAGCAATCCATGCACATTCATCATCACAGCTTTCCTAGCTGATCCTCAACTCGGTGGGTGCAAACCGTCAATACTACATGTGTTTCTTCACAAATCAGCAATTCCCGCGTATAATCCACTGCTTTACCATTTAATCGAGCTTTCTATGCTCTCCAACACCAACTCAATTACATGTGATCCTACACACACATCATAAAAGCCCAGTCTTCTCAAGCCGAGGCCCGTAATTATCAAAACATTACATTCATAAACATTTCTATAAGTTGGAATATGCTCTGTGATATGTAATTGTGTTAAAATAGGTGTAAGATTTTTAAAAAATTATTGATAAACTCCTATCCTAAAGGAGTGATCCAATAAATAATATATAATGTTTAAAAAAAAAAGTAACATTGCGATTCAAACACGGTCGGAGGGAGACGAAGAAGAATATAATAGCGCACCAGAATACGAAGAAGAAGGAAAAGGCCCGTTAAAAGTCGAAAACGAAGACAACTTCTCCAATATCAAAAGCAGCGAGCAGCATCAGTGTGAAACAGCGAATAATATGCCAAAAGAAACATCGGAAATAGAAGACAGCAGCATGCAGGCGAAAACAACAAAAACACCAGCAGACGTGAGTTCTCTGAGCGAGGCCTATTAGCTACGAAATCGCTCAAAACGACAATGGTATGTCGATTGAAGGATTTGGGAGAATAAGATCAAACTTCGATGGCAATACGATTCCAGCAAAAGTGTCGTTCGAAAATTTTGAGGCGAATGCAGAGGCTTATGAGCTGAGCAAAAAACTAATGTGCGGGAAACGGTCTAGAAAATTGACTTTGTAGAGAATAGATTCACCTTTCTTTTAAGACATAAAACAACAAAATCGGTTTATATTGGGCCGACCTGGGACGCCTTAAAGTCAAAATTTTGAAGATTTTAAAAGATACATCCGCTTGGAAGCTCTTGGCTGCCGCCGGAAACCGACGGAACCGAACGATTATAAAGTGAGCATGATGGGTTGCAACACGTGTGCCGAACTTCTGGCAAGTTATGAGTTCATCGAACATGATTATAAGCCAGCCGCGCCGTATAGAAGTGCAGAAAACAATAACAAACAGAATGAATACGATCGCAACGGAAACAGTGGTGGAAAGTAAAATGAGCAGCTGAAGAGTTCGAAAAATGACAACAAATACGGTCACTCGGGTAGCAAAATACCTCATTGCTACAACTGTGGATCGACTGAACATCAAACAATTAATTGTACACAGGAACAAAATGCTTCAGATGTAATGGTAGAGGACATATTTCGAAGAACTGTACACAAGGCAGAGCGAATACAGTGCAGGTGATAAAAGATAACAAACGCTTTAAGTCAATAACAATTAACAACGTTGAAGTGGAGTGCCTGGAGGATACGGGATCAGATGTCTCAATTGTGTATACGTCACGTAGTGTAGAATCGGAAAAATTAGAGATGCAAGACTATCGATACTGTGAACATCGATAGTTTCGATGGTTTTTGAAACGCTCTGAAAAACTTTTTCCCTCTTAAATAATTGCAAAATATTCCATATCGCCGAGTATTCGCGTTTGTTTTAATCAAAGATGAGTAATATTGACTTACTGATGCTGACTCATCACCCATGGGGACTTAGAAAAATAAAAATTGTTGATTATATCGATCGTGCAATAGATAGTTTTTTCAGCAACAATGAATAACAAAAAAAAATTTTTGAAAATGGATTCATGCGTCAGTCATTTCTTCTGAAAAAACGATTTCCAGTCGATTTTCATTGATTCTATTGAGTTTTAGTGCAAGAATTATAAAAACATTCAACCTACCCAAATGCTTTCGATGCGCTCAACAAATTTCGAACGAAATAAATGTCAGTTCCTTTATTTGGTTTCGTCAGTGCTACCTCTAACGAAAAATAATTAAGAATTAAGCTCCGGAGATACAGAAAAATGTATATAGAAATGATCAGGATCAAAAACTGAATCGATTTAGACATGTGAGTCATTATTCGTGAAATCGATCACTAAAAATTTGTTTATTTTAGATTTTGATGAAATTTTGGAGAATTGTATATTTTTATGAGAAAAAAATATTTGCAAGAGCTTTTTTGAAAATAAATTTTTTTTTTCGAGTTATGACGTATTGAAATTTGGTAAATTTTCGAATTTTTCGAAAAAACGTCTGCTTAGTTTAATTATATCTTGGGACCTAATAGACCGGTTTTAACGAATTTTTCTGCATTTTAATCCTTATATAATGTACTAAAATAAAAAAAAGTTATTGTCAGGCATCGGTAGCTATGCAGCAACGGTAGTTATGTGACGTAAGTCAAAGTTAAGAATGTTTTTAATTATTTAAGTTTCGTAAAATGCGAGCAAAAAAAACTTCTTTTGAAACAAATTTTTAGACGCTTCCTTTTAATCATTTTACGCTATTTCCAGCATTTCTAAGTAGACACAAAAACGTGGTGGTGGCAACCAACCAGCTCCGAGCGCATTTAAATAATATCCAAAACTGGTAATCCCGTTGGCGTATTAAAGTTAACGCAAAAAAATCTCGTCACATTATATTCACACTTAATAGAGGCGTCTGTCCTGACGCATTCCTAAATAACATTCGAATCCCTCAAGTTGAAGAAATAACATACCTCGGAGTTCATTTAGATAGAAGGCTGACCTGGCGCAAGCATATCGAAGCGAAGCGGACTCAGATGAAACTTAAAGCAATTAGCTTGCACTGGCTAATGAAAAAATAGTCGTTCCCCCCTAAAACTTGATTATAAAATCCTGGTATATAATTAAGTTATAAGACCGATATGGGCGTACGGTTTACATCTCCACGGAAACGCAAAAGCTTCAAATATAGATATTCTGCAAAGAGCTCAGTCCAAAATCCTGAGCTCTATTACAGGAGCTCCATGGTTCAGGTAGAGACGGTTAAATCAGAATTTATGAAGATTAAGCAAAAATATCGCCAAAAATTGCAATCTCATGTAAATCTCCTCGCTAGAGAACTCGCAACTACATCCTCTCTTTCGCGAGTAAAAAGAAAGGACCGACCGACTATCCAATTCGATCCTTAGAATTCCATTAACTTAAACATAGTGCATTCCACTGCAAGACCGCGGTTACTGATTGCGCTTGTGCTTCCTTGCACTTCGGTAAAATATTACTCAAAGCATTCCATTGCATGAACGCGATTCCTAAATACGTTTGTGCTTCTTTGCACTTTTCCGGTAAAATAATACGTAAAATCTCCAAGTCTATTCAGACTCAAGAGGCCATTTCACGGTCAAATCTTTGATCGAATTATTTACATGTGTCGGTGAAAAGTAGAGTCTATATTCACACGGACTTTGGTTTTCACTAGCACGTTTGAAGGGTTTGTTCAGGGATTTGACAGTGAATTGGCCGTTTTACGCCCAGGTTTCCTTATCTGAGGCTCTCACGAAAAAAGTAATTACATTTATATGCATTTTAATAATAAAAATGCTACATATCATGTAATTTATTCCAAACTAGATTTAAGATTTTCCTACCTATTGATGGACTCATGTAAAATGAGTGATACAATAAATAAATTAAAAGCTAAAAAAAAAAAAAATTAAGCTTTTCTCTCTCCTGTAAAATTCTAAATTTGTTAGTTAGGGCCTTTCTACATTAAGGGGATGATATGGTTTTGAAGCCGAAAAAATGGCATGTTTTCATTATTTTTTTACGGAGAAATGAATAACGTTGGTGTATTATGGTGAACGACTATTAGCCAACGATGCCAGCCGCCAGTGGAGCTGAAAATAGTTCCTGATGGGAATTTAACCCCTTTTTAATCATCAACATCGAAGCCATAAAGCAGCAGGTGAACGAATGGCTCAAGGATGGTATTATACGGGAGCCCAAGTTCAACTTCGCCAGTAGAGTGGCAGTCGTGAATAAGAAAGACGGCACGTAGAGTTTGCATCGATTTTCGGTAATTGAACAGAAACGTAGCCAATGACTGCTTTCCGATTAACAGGTATCAGCAGCTAATTCTTTTTGCATTTCGTTAAACTTACTTCTATTGCTAGAAAGTAAAAATTACACACTTTAATTTAATATATGGGGCAAAACACGTCAAGTGTACCACCGGCAAAATTATTTCTCGCCGATTATAAAATTAGTACAGTTTTCAAGATGTAAGAGTACGTTAAATGTGCAAAAAGGAGTAAATTTTAATTACAGGTTGTGGAGATACAAGGTGTCAAAGTTTAGATTTTTGCTTCAAAGAACTTCATTGAATTGCAATGGGGCTTAAATCGCCTCGCTACAAAAAAATTTCCGAACGTTTATTTTAAAAAATTTCTGAACGTTTCGAAAACAATACCTAAATTTTTGGATAACGGTAAATGAGAAAAATCCGCATATTTGTTTTATTTCGTTATTGTCTAGGAAAGACGTTATTTTTGTTATTTTTTTATTTTTTTATTTTTTTTGGAAATAAAGCTTTGTTCTTCCCCTTTAAAATGATGCATAAATCATAATGGTCCAACCATAAATACAGCCTTGAAAATGCTTACGTAGCGTAATTTTCTTCGTCAATTCATCTCTTGTAACCATTTTGTATTTGGCATTACAACTATTTCAATAAACAACTTTACATTTGGGGGCTCAACTCGGTTTTACTAAACGCGGTTTGCCGAATAATTACAAGTGATCAGAGTGCCGAGCATGAAAGATGAACCGGTAGAAAAAGAGCAGCGAAAAATCCGTTACAACACAAGGTCAAACAAAAGTAAAATATTAGAAAGTAACATCCACGCTAACTCAAAGTCTGTCTCAATTTATGCAAACAATGCAAAGCTGGCTCGATAAAATTGTGCAAATGCAAAAACACAATTAATGACAGCGCTTTTGGCAAAAATATGAGTGTCCTAAGAATTTGTGCCTGGAATTCGAACGAGTAAACCAAGCATAAACTGGAAATGCAAAATTTTTTAAAACAAAAAGAAATAGAAGTCATGTTTCTCTCCGAAACTCACCTTACAAATAAAAATTTCTTCTCAATATCCGGTTATAGCTTCTATCAAACCAACCACCCAGATGGAAAGGCGCATGGCGCACTTTGCTCTAGAGGCTTAAAGCTATGAATTTATTCAAGCAACAACACTTTGCGTTAAAGTCGGAAACAAAAAATTCGTCTTATCGGCGATATACTGCCCTCCTCGCTTCAGCATAACAGAAAGAATGTTCATAAGTAGATTTCTTTAACACATTAGGCGATACGTTTCTAGCAGCAGGAGACTATAATGCTAAGCATACTTTCTGGGGTTCTAGAAGTTGCAATCCGAAGGTCCAGCAATTATAGAAGGCAATTTTAAATAAAAAAAATTCCCTTAACTTTATATCTCCAAGACAGCCAACTTATTGGCCAACAGATCTCCAGGAAATTCCTGACCTCTTAGATTTCGGAATCACTAAGGGTATAGACAAACAACTTATTTCTGCAAAAGCTACAACTGACCTCTCCTCAGATCATTCGCCCGTTGTATTCCTATTACACAAGTATCCGCATGATGTTGAAGGTCTCAACAGATTAACCAATCCAAGGAATAACTGGTTGAGGTATAACAAGTACATAAGTTCCCACATACACACAAACTATAAAATTGAAAGCAATGAACATATTGATGACGCCGTTACTATTTTTAGTTCGATTTTAATTTCAGCAGCTTAAAATTCGACTCCTCACACTAAAAATAGAATAGGTAAAAACCTGACAAATAGAGAAATTGAAAATCTCGTTGCCGAAAAACGTAGATGTAGGCGCGAATGGCAACGAACCCGCTCACCATCGGCCAAACTTAAACTTAAGGAAGCAATCCATGCACATTCATCATCACAGCTTTCCTAGCTGATCCTCAACTCGGTGGGTGCAAACCGTCAATACTACATGTGTTTCTTCACAAATCAGCAATTCCCGCGTATAATCCACTGCTTTACCATTTAATCGAGCTTTCTATGCTCTCCAACACCAACTCAATTACATGTGATCCTACACACACATCATAAAAGCCCAGTCTTCTCAAGCCGAGGCCCGTAATTATCAAAACATTACATTCATAAACATTTCTATAAGTTGGAATATGCTCTGTGATATGTAATTGTGTTAAAATAGGTGTAAGATTTTAAAAAAAATTATTGATAAACTCCTATCCTAAAGGAGTGATCCAATAAATAATATATAATGTTTAAAAAAAAAAGTAACATTGCGATTCAAACACGGTCGGAGGGAGACGAAGAAGAATATAATAGCGCACCAGAATACGAAGAAGAAGGAAAAGGCCCGTTAAAAGTCGAAAACGAAGACAACTTCTCCAATATCAAAAGCAGCGAGCAGCATCAGTGTGAAACAGCGAATAATATGCCAAAAGAAACATCGGAAATAGAAGACAGCAGCATGCAGGCGAAAACAACAAAAACACCAGCAGACGTGAGTTCTCTGAGCGAGGCCTATTAGCTACGAAATCGCTCAAAACGACAATGGTATGTCGATTGAAGGATTTGGGAGAATAAGATCAAACTTCGATGGCAATACGATTCCAGCAAAAGTGTCGTTCGAAAATTTTGAGGCGAATGCAGAGGCTTATGAGCTGAGCAAAAAACTAATGTGCGGGAAACGGTCTAGAAAATTGACTTTGTAGAGAATAGATTCACCTTTCTTTTAAGACATAAAACAACAAAATCGGTTTATATTGGGCCGACCTGGGACGCCTTAAAGTCAAAATTTTGAGGATTTTAAAAGATACATCCGCTTGGAAGCTCTTGGCTGCCGCCGGAAACCGACGGAACCGAACGATTATAAAGTGAGCATGATGGGTTGCAACACGTGTGCCGAACTTCTGGCAAGTTATGAGTTCATCGAACATGATTATAAGCCAGCCGCGCCGTATAGAAGTGCAGAAAACAATAACAAACAGAATGAATACGATCGCAACGGAAACAGTGGTGGAAAGTAAAATGAGCAGCTGAAGAGTTCGAAAAATGACAACAAATACGGTGACTCGGGTAGCAAAATACCTCATTGCTACAACTGTGGATCGACTGAACATCAAAGAATTAATTGTACACAGGAACAAAATGCTTCAGATGTAATGGTAGAGGACATATTTCGAAGAACTGTACACAAGGCAGAGCGAATACAGTGCAGGTGATAAAAGATAACAAACGCTTTAAGTCAATAACAATTAACAACGTTGAAGTGGAGTGCCTGGAGGATACGGGATCAGATGTCTCAATTGTGAGAAAAACGGTTGCAGAAGAATTGAACGTGGAATGGTATATATGTGCGTCGGTGTTCCGCGGCCTTGGGAATGCAAAAACGTTGCCTCTAGGTGCATTTGAAGGAAAAGGTCAGTGTCCACTTCAATAAAAATTTTTTTTGGATACTTGTACCTTTATTTTGTTTTGACGTCACGTAGTGTAGAATCGGAAAAATTAGAGATGCAACACTATCGATACTGTGAACATCGATAGTTTCGATGGTTTTTGAAACGCTCTGAAAAACTTTTTCCCTCTTAAATAATTGCAAAATATTCCATATCGCCGAGTATTCGCGTTTGTTTTAATCAAAGATGAGTAATATTGAATAACTGATGCTGACTCATCACTCATGGGGACTTAGAAAAATAAAAATTGTTGATTATATCGATCGTGCCATAGATAGTTTTTCAGCAACAATGAAAAACAAAAAAAAATTTTTGAAAATGGATTCATGCGTCAGTCATTTCTTCTGAAAAAACGATTTCCAGTCGATTTTCATTGATTCTATTGAGTTTTAGTGCAAGAATTATAAAAACATTCAACCTACCCAAATGCTTTCGATGCGCTCAACAAATTTCGAACGAAATAAATGTCAGTTCCTTTATTTGGTTTCGTCAGTGCTACCTCTAACGAAAAATAATTAAGAATTAAGCTCCGGAGATACAGAAAAATGTATATAGAAATGATCAGGATCAAAAACTGAATCGATTTAGACATGTGAGTCATTATTCGTGAAATCGATCACTAAAAATCTGTTTATTTTAGATTTTGATGAAATTTTGGAGAATTGTATATTTTTATGAGAAAAAAAATATTTGCAAGAGCTTTTTTGAAAATAAAATTTTTTTTTTCGAGTTATGACGTATTGAAATTTGGTAAATTTTCGAATTTTTCGAAAAAAACGTCTGCTTAGTTTAATTATATCTTGGGACCTAATAGACCGGTTTTAACGAATTTTTCTGCATTTTAATCCTTATATAATGTACTAAAATAAAAAAAAGTTATTGTCAGGCATCGGTAGCTATGCAGCAACGGTAGTTATGTGACGTAAGTCAAAGTTAAGAATGTTTTTAATTATTTAAGTTTCGTAAAATGCGAGCAAAAAAAACTTCTTTTGAAACAAATTTTTAGACGCTTCCTTTTAATCATTTTACGCTATTTCCAGCATTTCTAAGTAGACACAAAAACGTGGTGGTGGCAACCAACCAGCTCCGAGCGCATTTAAATAATATCCAAAACTGGTAATCCCGTTGGCGTATTAAAGTTAACGCAAAAAAAATCTCGTCACATTATATTCACACTTAATAGAGGCGTCTGTCCTGACGCATTCCTAAATAACATTCGAATCCCTCAAGTTGAAGAAATAACATACCTCGGAGCTCATTTAGATAGAAGGCTGACCTGGCGCAAGCATATCGAAGCGAAGCGGACTCAGATGAAACTTAAAGCAATTAGCTTGCACTGGCTAATGAAAAAAATAGTCGTTCCCCCTAAAACTTGATTATAAAATCCTGGTATATAATTAAGTTATAAGACCGATATGAGCGTACGGTTTACATCTCCACGGAAACGCAAAAGCTTCAAATATAGATATTCTGCAAAGAGCTCAGTCCAAAATCCTGAGCTCTATTACAGGAGCTCCATGGTTCAGGTAGAGACGGTTAAATCAGAATTTATGAAGATTAAGCAAAAATATCGCCAAAAATTGCAATCTCATGTAAATCTCCTCGCTAGAGAACTCGCAACTACATCCTCTCTTTCGCGAGTAAAAAGAAAGGACCGACCGACTATCCAATTCGATCCTTAGAATTCCATTAACTTAAACATAGTGCATTCCACTGCAAGACCGCGGTTACTGATTGCGCTTGTGCTTCCTTGCACTTCGGTAAAATATTACTCAAAGCATTCCATTGCATGAACGCGATTCCTAAATACGTTTGTGCTTCTTTGCACTTTTCCGGTAAAATAATACGTAAAATCTCCAAGTCTATTCAGACTCAAGAGGCCATTTCACGGTCAAATCTTTGATCGAATTATTTACATGTGTCGGTGAAAAGTAGAGTCTATATTCACACGGACTTTGGTTTTCACTAGCACGTTTGAAGGGTTTGTTCAGGGATTTGACAGTGAATTGGCCGTTTTACGCCCAGGTTTCCTTATCTGAGGCTCTCACGAAAAAAGTAATTACATTTATATGCATTTTAATAATAAAAATGCTACATATCATGTAATTAATTCCAAACTAGATTTAAGATTTTCCTACCTATTGATGGACTCATGTAAAATGAGTGATACAATAAATAAATTAAAAGCTAAAAAAAAAAAAAATTAAGCTTTTCTCTCTCCTGTAAAATTCTAAATTTGTTAGTTAGGGCCTTTCTACATTAAGGGGATGATATGGTTTTGAAGCCGAAAAAATGGCATGTTTTCATTATTTTTTTACGGAGAAATGAATAACGTTGGTGTATTATGGTGAACGACTATTAGCCAACGATGCCAGCCGCCAGTGGAGCTGAAAATAGTTCCTGATGGGAATTTAACCCCTTTTTAATCATCAACATCGAAGCCATAAAGCAGCAGGTGAACGAATGGCTCAAGGATGGTATTATACGGGAGCCCAAGTTCAACTTCGCCAGTAGAGTGGCAGTCGTGAATAAGAAAGACGGCACGTAGAGTTTGCATCGATTTTCGGTAATTGAACAGAAACGTAGCCAATGACTGCTTTCCGTTACCACTTATGGACGAGGTGCTGGAAAAACTACACTCAGCAAAAGTTTTTATCACTATGGACTTAGAAAACGGTTTAGTTCACCTGCCGGTTTCGGTGGACAGCCGCAAATATACAGCGTTCGTCACGAAGAAATGTCGGTATGAAATTAATAAAACGCCTTTTGGATTTTGCAATTTGCCGGCTGCTTTTATCCGATTTTTGGCTCATATGATTCGCCCATTAACAAATATGTTGCGGAAGGACACGGTGTTCCAGATGGACGAAGCAGCAACCACAGCAGTCGAACAACTGAAAGACATCTTATGTGAGGCACCCATTTAAGAATTCATAGTAGAGATGCACCGACCGAGGTTCATGCAAACGCATCTAAGGGTGGACTTGGCGCCACACTGGTGCAAGAGTTAGAAAGTCGTTTGCATCCGGAATTTTTTTGGAGCAAAGCCGCATCCGTCAGTGATTCAAAGCTACACAGTTAGCTATTAGAAGTAAAAGCGGTCTACTTAGCGGTAAAAAAAATCTCCGACTTTATATTCTTGGTGTTCCATTTAAGTTGGTAACAGATTGTATAGCGCTTACTCAAACATTGAAGAAGAAGGAAGTACCCCGGGAAGTAACACAATGGATTTTTTATGTGCAGGACTTTGACTACAAAGCAGAGCATCGCGCTGGAGATCGATTAAAGCATGGGGATTGTTTAAGCCGCTACACACGAAATGTTCAACTGATCAACGCGGCCGTGTCATCACGATTAAGAATAGCTCAGCAAAAATATAAATTTATTCAAGCTATACGTGAAATCCTGAAAAAGAAGCCAAACCAAGATTTTAAATTGAAATTTGACCTCATCTGCAGACAGGTTCATGGGACGGATCTGTTGGTAGTCCCCAAGAATATTTAACAAGAATAATAAGTGAATCGCACAACATTGGACATTTTGGAGCTCAAAAGACGTTTCACAATATAATGCAGCAATTTTGGATACCTAATCTGGAAAGTAAAGTGGAAAGTTTTATCAGTTCGTTCGTCGCATGTAGCACTAACAACAAAAAATTAGGAAAACAACACGGTTACCTACGCTGTATCGATAAAGGAGACAGACCTCTGCACACTGTTCATATGGATCACTTGGGGCCAATGGACTCAACGGCAAAGCAATATAAGTATATACTGGCAATGCTAGATGGTTTCTCCAAGTTCACGTGGCTATACACAACTAAAACTACAAGCAGCGAATAAGTAATTAATAAGCTGTCAGAGTAGTCAAAGATTTTTGGGGACCCGATTCGAATAATAAGCGACCTTCACGTCAAAGGCGTTCGAAGAGCATTAAAAGAAGCAGGAATAGAGCTCGTGTGGACTATGAGCGGTGTTCCGAGAGGCAACGTGCAGGTCGAACACACCAGCAGAACGCTTCTCTCTGGATAAAATTTTCTCAAGTGCGCCACCTTTTAATCGATAGCCTCAGATTTCAGTGATTGATACGGCATTCGATAGTCTTGGAGGTAAACAAAATACTGGCAAACTTATTTTTTGGAAAAAAAAATTTTTCTGTTAAGGGCTGAATACACGATATGGTTACTGACCAAATTTTGGCTGTTTTTGGAACAAATTTTTTCTCAATCGAAACAAAATCATGTAATTACCAAACATACTTATAGCCAATATGGCATTTGGTCGCATTTGTTCACGTCGTAACCAAACGTGTGTTTGCAATGCAGGCATATCGGGTAACACCCCAACCAAATGTTGATGACAAATTTTTTAGCCAAATTGTAACCCAATTACATTTGGACGCAAACGAAAAATGGCGGCATGCATATGTTTTGGGACAAATGGCGCATATCGTGTAAAAACCAAACATACGACTTGTAGCCAAATGAGCATTTGTACGAAATTTTAACCAAATGAAAGCAGCCAAATGTTGTGTCGTCTAGGGAGCGCGTCTAAGTAGATTTACGCAAGGAATTACTCGAAACCATTTAATGTTTAATATAGCTTTTATTTATTTCTTTTAAAGCTAACATTAAATCCTTAGGCTAACTAACTTAACTGAGCTATTCCCTAGCTAACACGGAGATCCACACTTCAACGTCCTGGCTCGTGAGTAGGTGCGTTAATGTTGAGATCTACTGAATACTTCGGTTCACGGTTCTGATCGTAGTCCTCCTCCAGTGCACGAATCTCCGTTTAAATAAAGAGATATTGCTGTTCTAGCAATATCGGTTGTTGCGAAACTCTTCTGGGTCATCTCGATTGTTGTTGTTGCGTGTTCTCAATATCTCAGGCCGATCAGGTCAGTTTACTCATTGTTGTTGCGTGCTGCTGTTGCTTAATACCTCTAGCGTCAGCTTTATTCCAGTATTCGCCTGCTACGTGTTGTTGTTGTTATTATTATTGGAGCAGGTCAGTGTTTAAGACGATGAACTTCTTGTGCATAGCTTATGCGACATAATTGCTGACTAGCTGTTTCGGCCATTTCGTCTTGCCGCTTGCTCGCCCGATCCATTCGTCTGATGTTCTTAATATTTGTGATCATTGGCTTTGATTGTTTACGCCAGCGTTAATGTTTTATTGATTCTTAACGCCGGTGTTTTCGTTGTTTTACTTTATCGCTTATCGAAATAAGGTATAAGAACTGTTTGTGCGGTTGTGACACACAACACAAACGTTTGGTCAGTAACCATATCGTGTAATCAGCCCTTTAGCTTTTAGCAGTCAAAGTTTTCGGTAATGGTGTTTTTTTAATTCATAACTCGCGAACGGTTTATCGAAACTCAACGTTCATCACATCAAAATTTTCGTAAATTAATGTACTTTTCCGCAAAAATATTATTTTTAATAAAAAATTATTTTTCCTTGAAAAAAGTAAGTTTTTTCTTTTTAATTGGAAATTAAAAAGACTCCGCCTGTAGAATTTTTGTTGCAAATTTTGTTCATTTCAGACATTTTCAAATGAATATTAATTTTTAACTTTTGAATATTTTTTTGGAATGAATGCCATTAAAAAACTTAACTAAAGCGTTTTTAACTAATAAGAAACAAATATTAAAACAATTAATAGGATGAAATTCAAAAATTTAAGTAATTATAAGTAATAATCATTGTTGGTTTTTCGCCGTAGCCACTTTGAAGCCGGGGCTTTAAAGAACGGCAAAATAACCAAACTTAGTGAGTACCCTTTTCGCGTTCAACTGCGCTAACCGGCAGCGCTGCCTGGGAGGACTGCGCGCTGCCCTCTTCACTGTCGAAAAAGTCTCTTCGCGTTAACTACTCGCTCACGCGTCGGCAAAAACGTTAAAATTAAAAGAAAAAAAATTCCAACTTAAAAAGTAATTAAAAATCAAAAGGTGAAGTGATTGGAGTTAAAATCAAAAATAAAACCAAAATATAATTTTAAACTAAAACAAAATAAAAAGAATAAAAAAAACCTTTACTTTTTTAAATAAAAACTAAGTATATAAATCCGAATTATCGTCGCGCAAACCGACATATAAATCGACGTACCCGGCATCCCCCAGGGTCAGCAGCGGAGTACCAGGTACGTCCTCTTTAGTCTGAAATCAGACATTTTGGCGATCCTGCCAGGAGCCTGGAATAGGTTCTGGTGGACCATAATAGTTAGAAAGGGTCGAAAAAGTCCGGCACGTGCACGTCGCCTTTGACCTCTGTGTGCCCTAGTGCAAATTCAAGGGCACGACAAGATCAAAGCGCGTGTCACGCATTACAACGTAGCGGCGGGACAAACTCTTTCCTCCTCGACATCAATCATCTGTCTCAGTCGCACATCCGTGTGTCGTTTGGTGGTGGTTTTTGTGCACAGCCGATAGTGCAAAACAACAAACACATAGCAGCATTTGGTTTTCTCGTTCCCCTTTGAGGACGAGTTGCAGTTTTTTCTCTTTTCTTTTGTTGCTTTTGGTTTCTGGACACGCAGCGAAACCGTGTCTCGACTTTGGTTTTTTCATCAAAATTTCATACGAATTCAAGGCCAGCAGACAGCGAGCCATAAACATATAGGGCATACGTGCATTGTGTTGCGTAGGTCAGTTCTAACGCTGTGCGTTGCATCGAACTTCGAACATAGAAGTTGATCGCGTATTGCCTGTTCGAGCGAACGTGGGTGAACTCAATTAGAACACACGGCCTCATACATACGATCCGTCGCTCTGCCTGCACGCTGTTTTTGATTTACGTGCATCACATCGACTTTGCGAATTGGTTAAAAAACTTGAATTTCTAACAAATCAATTGAATTTGACCTATATTTTATTACTGGAATTTCTTAAATAATTTGGAATTTTTTAACATTGGATTCGGAGTACCAGGTACGTCCTCTTTAGTCTGAAATCAGACAATCATATTTTCATGACCCAATAGGAAGATTAACTCGATAGAATTAGCTTTTGAATGACAACCAAGGCCCGTTCGCAATGTATTAACTTTTTGGTGGTCATTTCATAAATGCCGATGGCATAACATGAACAAACACACCTTGGCAATATTTCCAATGGCAAGACATCAAATTGACAGATGGTATGCCATGAAAAATTGCGTGTCGAGATGCCGGGTTGAAACAATGGGAAAATTTGTCACATTTCGATAAAAATTTTTCATATTTTCACAGCTCATTTCCCATATTGAAAAATTTTCAATTTTGTAAATCCCCTTAAGGATTTTAATGTATTAACATTATATTTGCGGACCCCGGGATATGCCGGGTCACTTGAATCACGAAAGAAGAAGTAGATATCGCGAGATGACATGAAAGGTTCCTTCTTTGGCTTTCGGACAATAGCCCTATCCACTGTTTTATTTGTTTTCATCGCACGTGGCTCCATTTTTGTTTTCAATTCAGGACACATAGTTTCCTTATAATGGATGTAATAACGATATAAGCCAATATTCTCGAGCGGTTAATATTTTGGCAATTTCCGCTGACTTTTTTCGATCAATAAATTGTAATTTGTTTTAGATAATATTTAACTTTTTAATAATTTTGAGCACTATGGCTCAAATCAATATGTAGTTCACCAAAAAAATGCATACTGATAACGGTACAAAATGTAGTTCAACAGAAGCTTAATTATTCTACGCTTCAGTGAATTACGAAAAAATTTCACCTATTAAGGCTGGTCTCCAGTTCCCCAAGGAATGAAAAACTCCATATAAAAAAAAGCCAAAGAAATGCTTAAGAAATATTTCTTCAAGAAATTTTCTGCATGCAGTCCCCAGTTCGGCAAAAAAGTAGTACATATTTTAATACGTTTTTTTGACATAAAATGTGCACGGTAACCCAGGCTATCAGCAGAAATAATTGCAAATGAATTGTTTCTTGGAGAAATTTTGACTAGTGAGGTAGGTCAGTTGTGATTGTATAGAAATAGTGCATCCATTTTTCGGGTTTTTTCAAAAAAACATGGAGAAAAACCCAAAAAACCAAAAACGCTTAATAAATTTCTCAAACGAGAATAAACGCGAATTAATATCGCTTATTAAAGAGAGTAGAAGAATTTGCGCGCTTTTTATTCTGAACGTTTATAATCGCGCCTTTTTAATTTCTGTGTTTCGTTTCACTTTTTTGACACATGTGACATATGACAGATTGCCTCTGTTGCACTAAAAAGTTCTGTAGTACTACCTTTTTTCCTCGGAGAAAAAAATAGAAAATTTCTGCTGACATTCCTTACCGAACTGGAGACCAGCCTTTACGACAAAAGTAGCAAAATCGTCATTTCGTGCTAATGTAATGTCCACAGTTATATTAATTCCAAACTATTTCTTTTAATTTCATTTTTTTATAATTAATTATTATAAATATTTTAACACACATATAGTAAAACAGTCTGGGGCGCTCATATTACAACAAGACATATGGAAGACCCTTACGTTCGCGAGCGATACTTAAGGGGGTCTTCTCATTGAGCAACTTTTTTTTCGACTTTTTTTGTTTTTTTGCATTTATTTATAGCTTGGGTAGTTGTGAATATGCCCCTAAAGGATTTTTTAAAATTCGAAATAGTTTAGAGGATATAGCCTTTTTTTTCGAGCAAGATCTTCTCTAAAACGAGTAATTTTTGCGTTGCTTCAAACTTTAAACGCGTTTATCTCGAAACCACGTTTTTCGAACTGGCGACCATGATATCTCCAGTTCAACTGAACCGATTTTCATGAAACAAAGTGGAATCGACGCAGAATTGTCACCATTCTCGGGTGAACCTCGACCATAATTTTAAAAAATTTTTTACTATTTTTTTTTTTACACTAAACTACAAAAAAAAAGCCCGAAATTGAAATTTTTTTTTGAACAGCCGCCATTTTGTCAAAAAAAATCACAAAATTAAGCTTGAGGTTCACCCGAGAATTACATCTATACTGATTATAAACTCGTTTTTTTTCCATTTCGGACGCTCCGGAGACCCGGAATCGAGGCCGCCGTGACGACACCTTTTTTTTTCACCACCAACTTTGAAGTCTCATTACTTTTTGAACAGCCCACGTATCGAGGCAAAAAAATTTTTTTTATTTACTTTGAACCTTTTGTAATACAATAAATAAAAAAAGTTTTCAATTATTCTTTGCGTTTTCAAATAAGAATTTTTTTAAAAAGGGTCCAAAAAACGGGTTTTCAATGAGAAGACCCCCTTAAGACAATTAAAATATATATGGAAGCTAAACTCGGTCAAACGCAAGACTTTGATATACCCAGCTTTCCGATAATATTGGTGACTATGTTTTGCCTTTCCGTACAAAAGTTACAAAAAATCATCGCTTGTGGGCGTGAGAAAGGACGGACCGCATTCTACGCCTTTCCATACTGAAGTCATAATAAATTATTGTTTGAAGCGCATGTGTGGGCATGGCTGTGGTAGGAATCAGGGGACGTCCATTAATTACGTCAACATATTTTCTCCAAGTTTGGACCCCCTTTCTCCCTAAGGTGAGGTTTAGTGAGATTTTTCAGTTTTCGATCCTGATCAGGAATATATAAATTTGTCTATACCTCGAGAGGTTAGTTCTTGTGTTGACAAGTTCCGAAAAAACTAATATACCCCGATATCGCTGGTATAAAACACAAAAAACATAATAAGGTCAATTATCTTACCTCAACCTGTTCCTGCTCACTGGCGTACTCAAGCGTTTGAAAGATGGTCCACGTATAACGTCGCCGTACCTCCATACGGGCCATATTTCGTCGATGCCAACGTTGTATGAGCAATGCTGCTTTCATTGCTTAAATGAGAAAGAAATAGAAACGAAAAAGTAAAGAAAGGGAAAAATAAGTTAAATGGAATTAATCTTTTGGTTGAAATCAGTCTTTTTCAATCAATTTATTCACGTAATATAAGACATATACGAACCATTTATTGGACTTGTTTTTTTTTGCCTGCCACCCACGCATCCAAGCATTTTCAAATTATTTTTAAGCTTTTTAAATAAACTGCGTTCCGAATCCATCTATCGAAGAAAGAAGGAGAGAAGAAATGCACCATCTATACTAAGCGAGAAGCATAACCTTAATAGATCAATGGAATGACCAGTCGGTAAAGATATTGAAAATTTAACTCCGCGGGATATCAGCGAGGTTCGCGTTTTTACTACCACGAAAAATTTTATGCAAGCAAAATGAACAAAATTCAATTAACTAGACTGCGCTGTATGAAAAATGTTGACGTCAGTGTCGAACGATTGCCCGTTGAGCTGATACTAATTGTGTATGTTAACATGAAGGCTGCATACACCTCAAATAAAATACACTGCATTACAAACCGTAATCTGCAAGCATTTTCGCCCTTGCCAATAAGCACAAAATATCGATTTCCGAACGTACAATTTTCATTTTAAAAAGAACTCTTGGTGAATTTTATATCATTAGAAAATCACGCATTGTCGAAATTTGAAGCTTTTATCATCTTCGAATCATCATAGTGTTTCTGCTTGTTTGCTTTTTTTTAAATCAAAGCTCCACAATTGTTCGGAATTTTTCGTAATGCCGCTTTATAAACTCTTATTGGAGCGGCCGGACTTTTTATACCCGACACGCTCTGTGCCGAGGGTATATTGCGTTTGTGTCGTTGTTTGTTACACCAAGAACCAGTCGAGATAGATCATACAAAATGTATTTAGAAATGATCAGCGTCACCATCTATTACTTTTCTTTTAGGTTGGCACATTTCCCTTCAATCTCAATCGTCTACAGCTCCTGCAACACTTTTCCAACTTGAACACAAATAATATAAACAAGTAAGAAAGCTAAAGTCGGTCAAGCCCGACTTTGAAATACCCAGCGTCCCGACATTATTGGCGCACTATGTTTTGCCTCTCCATTCGTGGGCGTGGCAGTCGGCGGGCCACATAAATTTTTTCCTATGTTGCAAATTTGAAGCTTCTACGCCTCTTACTTCGGAAGTTACGAAAAATCTCCATTTGTGGGCGTGGCAGTGGGCGGGCCACATAAATTTTTTTTCTACACCTTTCATTCGCCTTGGTGAACCTATGTTGTTAATTTGAAGCTTCTACGCCTTTTACTTCACAAGCTACGATAAACCCTTATTTGTGGGCTTATTTGTGAGCGTGGCTCGAGGAGGACGGCGTCCATTTTTATTCAGGATATGTCCCTTTACGTAGCTTACCAGTACGCCAAATATCAATGAAATGTGTTGAGTGGTTCGCAAGTTACAAGCATTTTACTGAAAACACATTAAATTCATTTGTGGGTGTGGCATTGGGCGGATGTCTCCCATTTTTACTTAGGATCATGCTCGAATCCTGATATACATGTGTGCCAAATTTCGACTTAGTTGGTCCAGCCGTTTCGGAGGAGATCCGGACACAGACGGACGGACAGACGGACGGACCTGATCCTGATCAAGAATATACATATATGTCTATATCTTCGGAGCTTAGTTCTGGCTGTTACAAGATTTGCACAAAACTAATATACCCCGCTTACGCTGGCTATAGCAATTGTTTTCTAATGAAATCAATGGTTTTCGGGTTATTATTACAATAGTTTTGAAATTATTATTATTAATAGGACACACATTATTAGTTTAATAAGAAATACGATATGTTTAATAGTATTTTACCGTTAATAGTACAATACCATTAATTTTCAATGGCATCGATACCATTAGTTCAATGTGAGATTCGATTAGTTTAATGTTATTTGCATATTAATTCAATAACATTGCTAATATTATTTGAAATATGGTACACATCATTAAAATAATCAGAAGCAACTATTAATTTAATATGATTTATCCGGTTGATTTATGATTTCACGTTCCGCTATGTTTTTCGATTGGCGGCATTAGAATTATCCGTCTGCATCTGTTTTGTCTGTGAGAAAAAAATATTTTTATAAAGAAAAATGTATTGAATTTCCATCGATGAGATGACCCTTGAAAAATGAAGAAGTAGATAGAACACTTTCACCATAATTCTATGCTGGCATATGCTTTTGTGACTTATGAACCGCAAAATATTTTTAAATGAAGTCGATATTTTGTTTATTAGTCATTTCATATTCAATTCATAGGACACACTTAATAGAAAATCTTTCCTTCCTTGTTGTATTAAAGTATATTTGTATAAATAGGATCTTCATATTGATTTTCAATAGGATATGTCGGTTTAATAGTACAACTTATTGATTTTTAATAAGACATGCTATTAAATTAAAACTGTAAGACTATTATAACAATAGTACAAATGTACTACTATAATAACTACTTCAAAACTATTGCGGTTATGGTTCAAGTCACATTGACTAATTTTAATCGTAAAAAACCATTGGAGCAATGGGATTCGCATAGATTTTACGGGATTTTTTCTCTGAGTGCATGTTCTAGTTCTATCGACAACATTTACGATGTTTGATTATATCATAAAGCCCAATGTTTCACGAGCTTTAAGCCATTAGTAGCTTCACTAGCATAAAAGTAAAGTTTGGTGGGCTGATGATTTTTCATATATTAAGATTTCTAATAACTTTCAAAAAAGAAAAAGAGTGTTGATGAAAAATACTTTTAACATGAACTGTTTGTTATTTCATGGCTAAAAATTTGGAAATATCCAATAAATTAATGGAAGAGATTTTCACGTGTTTGTCACCGAATGCGCAAAGAATCCTGCGCCAACTCGTTTCGTCTGAAGAACTCGTCCCTCATGCACGCCAATGCTTTGCCCTCATGCAAACAAGTCGTTAGGACGTGAGAAAAATCAATACAATTTTGAATTCAGCTCAAACTGCGTTCCTCTTCGGATTTCACTAATACATATTTATTCCGCTATCCCTTAACTATCCCAGCCGGACTTTTTCGCATAGAGGAAAAATTCATTAATGTTTTCACCGATGATGTCAAGGGGAAAGTTAGAGTACTTCTAAATTCTAATGACATTGTCATCGAGAAAAGGTGTTATTCATCGCAATTCCCATGACAAAAAAGAAAACAAAAAATAAAAGAACAAAAACAAAACACAAAACCGTGTTTCATTTTCATTTCGTATCACTCCCGAACGATGACATTTTCTTGCGAAACAGGAGGTATCCACTCCAATTTCGATGACCAACTGGTGACATGTCCTCTCATGACGGCCAATGCCGCTTGTGTGTAAATTTCATTAGAAAGTTGGTGTAGAAACAGGAGGAGTCGCGGCTCTTATGTCATGCTGAAATCATTGATGGTTTCACCGGGACTTTTCCTGCTGGGATCCCTCATGAAAACCTAAACATCCGTATCCTTCTTAGTTGGGAAGCATGACACATGACATTGATATAAACCGTGTATATAATAAATTATTTTCAAAGTATTCGAAATACCTGAAAAACCTCACGAAATTTGGCCACTGCATATTAATATTTTTATTCACATTTAGCTGAAATACATAAATGAAGGCCTATATTCGTTTAAATCTGTTTCTAAAACATGCTTGTGACCGTCCAAGATATTCAAGAAACCTATTCAGAAGATTATCTTTGGCATAAAAGAACCCTATACACATTTTTATACAACATTATAGTCTATGAGACCAGTTCAAACAACAAAATACCCCGAAAATTTGATATGCTAGACCATTTCTATGATTCTTCACACTGCACTTCAGACGCTAGTGCTTAAAGTACCCTTAAAACTGGGCAGATAAGTTTGTATAGACGGCGCTTAGGTTTCTTACAGAAACTTATATGCCAAATTCCGTTGAATTTCAATTTTAGCTTTTTGGTTGATAGCATTCAAATATGCTTAAAATTGAAATTTTATCCAATTTAAGATTTTAGAGCATGTTTGATAATTTAATTGCAGACTCTGATGCTGGAGATACCCTTAAAAATTAACCCATTAAGCTCATTGTGGAAAATTAGTTGTCAGGACGTGAGCAAAATCAATACAATTTCGTTTTCAGCGTGAAATTTCTCCCTTATAAGCAGTTACTTTAGTTTTCCTTTTGACAGACATACTGACATACTGTTTGAGAAGCCCGTTATGCTCATCGAACGAAAACTGAATATGCTATTTTGTGTTACATGTATGGCCCTATTTAATGATTGTTCTTGAATGAATTCAAAAGCTATGCCAGCAGGTTCCCAAATGATGAAAGTGAATTCACATTTAACTGTAGACTTATGTTAAAAATCAAACTTATTTCACGTTAGTTAAATTTTGTTTTTAGAGACATTTTAAGCATTTGAACTACATTCCGTGCTGTTTTTATTTGCAAGATTTTTTTTTTTTTTTTTTTTTTTTTTTTTGGCACACACAACGCATTGGATAAGTTTTATTTTCCTTGCAATAAGCTTTTTCAACCAAGCACAAAGCACACCTTCCGCGTTTTTTGAGTTGCGGTGGAACAAACCTAGGACAGTTGGCAAATGAAGGAAAGCCTTTTTATTAACGTTGATGCATTGAAAAACAAAGAATTATGTGCAAACAGCTGACGAAACACTGCGCACAGTGGGGTATTTGACCCCGATTCAAGCGATTAATTAAACGAGTTGAGCTAGAGACCTGAAGTTTGGCACACGTGTAGTCTGAAGTGATTGTATGCTTCAAACCGAATATTGATTAAATCAGGCCACTGACACGCCCGTTCCCATGGGGATAACCGTCCCCATTCGAAATTTGCTCATAACTGTATCGTTGTTCTCCTCAGAAAAACAAATTTTGGCACACTTATTTTCTACATCTACACAAATCCAATTTAAAAATTTGAGAAAAATTTTACCCACCCAAAATATATACATATATAATAATATTAGTTTCATTTTTCTTCACCCTTTTTTTTATCGCCAAATTAGTCTACATTTATACTAACGTAATCGTAATCACTGCCATTATATATTTTTAATCATCATCATTCTCTTCAAAATTATCATCATTATCTTCGCTAATTTTCATGATTATCCTCATAATCGATATCCTCATATACGAGCAACTTAAATTATTGTTTTTGAAGAAAACTTATCGGCCCTATTATGATAGTCGTGTCAATCGTCGCCGACAAGTTAACAACGATGTCGTCGTCGCCGTCGCTTCGCCCCTTAATAGCTATTACAGTACTATGTTAGTTCGAGACGACGCACAGTGCTTCGTCCCGTGCACAAAAATCGAAAACTTTATGGCAGCAAAGCCTGGCAAATTTGGTATCATTGTAAAGGAAATACTTTGATTAAAAGAGATCCAAAATATCTCTATGAACTAATTATTTTGGTGGATGCTACAGCTCTTCAAAGTTAAGGTTTTTTACCTAATTTTTTTAGCAAAAAGTTTTCTAGTAAATACATTTTTAAGTTATTGAATCAAATTTTTTTCGTATTTTTCATAAAACTTAAATAAAAAAATTAATTTTATTTAACCGAATAAATAAATAAATTTTTTCTTTTAGGTGGCTTCAAATATTGCATAAATGATACTAAAATACCAAAAAAGTCGGAAGTTTAGAAGCAAATTAAAAAAAAAAAAACACCCATAAACTCCTTTTTAATTTTTATATATTTTTTAGAACAATTTATGAGCTTTCATAAATGGTATTCCTCTTTCACCTAAAGCTGAGATATACAAATTTGAAACTTGCCCCAAAGGCGCATTTTCAGTCCTGTATGAACGAAAAGCAGTGTGAGAGCCTCTTTAAGGTTTGCATGTAAAAAAAAAAAGAAGAAGAATACACAAAGAGGAGATGTTATTTTCAGCTTTATTGCTATATTCTTATAACATTTATTTATCCCACGCTCAATTGGAAACAATATAATTAATACCGGTTTTTTTGCATACAGTGGCACGCATTAAATAAAGATCGTTTACATATCGTCGGTCCGGAGTTATCTACACGTATCTCCAAAAAACATATTTTTAGGAAATTTAATTTTAATTTTAAACAATTTTTATAAAAAATTGCTTTAGTTACATTTATGAAAATAACGTTTCTTTTATAAAGCATTACCCAAAAAAATTAAGGGGAAAAATGAAACGTACGGATCTATTGAACCAGCCCAAACCCAAAAGAATCGAAAAAATGTTTGATGCCCGATTTCGATTAAAATTTATTATCTTAGAAACCATAAGGGATTGGGGAGTGGGTATTGAGCAGGTCGATAGATATAAGAAATTCACAACGGAAAATGGTCTTGTCTAATTTTTTGGAGTTTGGCGTATTCGTCAAGATAACTCCGGAACGGGCAAATTGTGCAATTTTGAAATTTTTAAAAGTATTGCAAGAAATTATATATACATATGTGAAACAGGGGTGGAGAAAATTATAAAATAAAATAAATATAAAAAAAAAAAAACTGGAAATATGACGTGGTTATAATCTTTTGCAATTTAGTGTATTTTAAGTGTAAATATTAATGCTAAGTATAAGTATAATAGA
This sequence comes from Chlorops oryzae, assembly GCA_020466095.1. Taxonomy (NCBI): domain Eukaryota; kingdom Metazoa; phylum Arthropoda; class Insecta; order Diptera; family Chloropidae; genus Chlorops; species Chlorops oryzae. Next base: position 57,894,962 of record CM035806.1, on the reverse strand, counting down.
AAATACTTGTTTTTATTAATAGTGTTTTCATTTGTTTATGTTTTATGCTTTCGCTTTTTCGTTAAGTGCGTTCATAAAAGTAATATTAAAAACTCTTTAAATAATAATATTTCCTAAAATGTCAGTTATGCCCGTTTGAAGCATACTCGAAAAATTTTCAGAGAAAGCACCAACAAGGATTTGATAGTTCATATCGCACACTCTCTTCTAAGGTGACACAACTCAAAAATCGTCAATTTTGAGTTAACATATGGAACTTGCTGATAGTTCACCTCTCTACCTGCACGAAAAATTCTATACCGTTTTGGTTAGTTGAAAAAAGTTGAAATACCCCGTCAATGCCTTTCTTCTTGCTTTGATTGACACTGCGACGCATTTTGGTTTTTGCGTTTTCTGAACAATGAGAAATTTTGAGTTGTGTCACCTTAGAAGAGGGTGTGCGATATGCTGATTTCATCAGATCCTTATATATCAGCTAAAAGGAAAATAAAATATTGCAACAAGTTCATCGACGAAGTTTCATTCGTAGTTGGTGACTGGTGATGAAAAGTGGGTCACTTACGACAACGTCAAGCGAAAACGGTCGTGGTCGAAACACGGTGAACCGGCGGAAACGGTGGCCAAGCCAGGATTGACGGCCAGGAAGGTTTTGCTGTGTGTTTGGTGGGATTGGCAGGGAATTATCTCCTATGAGCTGCTCCCATACGGCAAAACTCTTAACTCGGAACTCTACTGTCAACAATTGGACCGTCTGAAGGAAGCAATCGCCCATAAGCGGCCAGCTTTGGCCAATAGGAGAGGAATTGTGTTCCATCAGGACAACGCCAGGCCACACACATCGATAGTGACTCGCCAGAAGCTCCGGGAGTTTAGTTGGGAGGTTCTTCTGCATCCACCTTATAGTCCGGACCTGGCACCAAGTGATTACCATCTGTTCCTGTCCATGGCGAACAATTTTGCTGGTGAAACATTCGCTTCAAGAGAGGCTTCTGAAATTCGACTGTCTCAATTTTTTGCTAATAGGAACGAGGGCTTCTATGAGAGAGGCATAATGAAATTACCTTTAAAATGGCAACAAGTTATCGAACAAAACGGCGCATATTTGACCTAAATCGGGTCATTCTAACTATCTTAAATAAAGCCCTCAATTTAATGCAAAAATAATGGATTTCTTTTTACTACACCTAATATAGACGACTAAAAAAATTATTAAGGAATAAGATGTAAAAATAATTCATAAAGCATAAAGAAATATTAAATATCCATACTCCTTTCAGCATCATACAAAATATATCTTTTATTAAGCAAAAACTCTTAAATTGTAAAAAATGTAGCATCTTTTAGGGGCAAACATGCCCTCACAAAAATAATTGTCTGCTTAAAAGTAAAACACACTTCAAACAAAAATCGACTTTTATGAAATAAAAAAGGTTCAAATATTGATAAAAAAAAAAATATTTTTTAATATGTTTGGAAGTTTTCATATTTTTAGAAACATTCAAAAAAGGAGAAAATTGACAATTCAAACGCGATTTTATAAAAAATGATAATAGTTACAGTAAATCTGATTACATATTCGAAATAAGCGACCTCAAATTAGCTAGAGTGCGGGAAGTTGGATTGGTACGGGTCTGGTATAAATCAGACTCGCCATGTAATCAAGCAAAAGATTTCTCAAACCCCTCCCCCTTCTTTGACGCTTACGAAATTCTTGATTCTTTCATTTTTTTTCGTAGGGAAAATTTTAGATTTTATTTTTAATGTTTCGGAATTGTTTATAAGCCCAATTTATAATTTTAATCTCTTACAATAAGAAAAAAATGATTGTATGATGGTAGTCAATTTAACGATAAATTCGATTTAACGAGAAGTGCTGGCAACATTGAGCTCGTTAAATCGGAAATCTCCTGTAATTAGGTTTGCTCCTTCATGAAAACTGAATTCCATTGACAGAGACCAAAATGTAGGCATTAAAAAGAATTTTGGCCCATATCACCGTTAGTTTTCGAAAAAATACTTTTAAGAATTGGCGAAATGAAAAATACGTTTTTTTCCATGCAATGTTTCGAATAAAAAAAAGATTTCCAAAAAATAAATAGTAGCACTTTCTATAGAAAATTTATTGAGCTTTTCAAGGATGCAAAAACAATCTATCGTTTACTATGTTTATACGTCAGCTATTTGCAATTAAAAATAAATTTCAAATAGTGAACTCGTGCAGTTTTTTCCGAACTAATTTTACGTTTCAGTGCTGCCTGATGCTAAATATAGAATAATATGGTAGCAATTATAGAAAACATATGTTTTTGAGGTTATAAGAAAAGTGTTGAAATGTTGGACAACATTTCTTTTTTCGTTTTTATTTCAGCACTTTGAATTTAGCAATTAAACATACGTTAGCGGTGCCAGATCGCCAAAACCAGATAAATTGTTGAAAAATAGTGGTAGCACCAAAAGTTTTATTGCCATTAGTTTCGTTATTCAAAACTTGTTTTTGAAACTTAGTTAATTGCAATTAAAATTGTAAGTCATCGTTTATATGGGGAAATTTGCTATTTGCAATATTTTAATTTGCAATTAAGGCAGACGTATAACCGTAGTATATTTTGATATTTTTAGCATCCTTGAATAGCTCAATAAATTTTCTATAGAAATCGTTACTACTTATTTCTTTTTTGGAAAACAATTTTTTTATTCGAAACATTGCAATATGGTCCCAAATCCAAATTTTTGCCATTAACTCGTAGACACAAGATATTTCGCTCAAACTTTATATGATGGCTTCTCTTAAAAAAATTTAAAAAAATATGCATATGACACGCCTACCACCCACCGCCCATACAATCCAAAACAAATGTTTCGTATAAACCTTTTTTCTTTTCCCTGAATGGCTTGAAATTTTGCACGGAGCTTACATTTAAAACTAGGAACACATCCCGAAAAATTCATCCAAATCGGCCATGCCCACCACACCCTGTCTCCCCAACCAAACTTGAATATTTTCTTCTATTTGCAATTGAACGGTTGCTAAAAATTAAGAATATATTCAAATGGGGTAAAAACGGGCAAAAGCTACATTTGCCATTATAAAGAGCACATTGTTGGCTTTCACCTGACACTGAATTTAGCAACAATACAGCGCAATACAAAAACTTTTACTCCACAGAACGAACACAAACTTTAAATTTTTTTTACTCTAAAAACATATTGCCCAAATCACCAATTTTTGAACCTATTTCACAACAAATGTCTTTTTTTAAATTTTTTTATTGCTGCGCAAACCTTTTGCATTGTTCTCCATTATTATATTTAGTTAGTTACTTTGTTTATTTATTTTTAAGACACGATTTTTAAAAACAATATTTAACGCAGCTGTCGCCTGTTTTAGTTCTGGTTTCAAAGCGCCAAAGTAGACGGCCTGTATAATGAAATATATATATCTGGGACCGTAACAGTTATAGCTTTTATGATAAAAGTTTAACAAAAACAGAAAATTTTTTACTTTTATTTTATTTGAAAAAATTTTACTGTTAAATATTGACTTTTATGTTTCTAGTCAAACGAAAACTTTTAAGCTGAGACAAAAATTTTTTAATAAAAAATAAAAGTCTTTGCGAGATAAAAATTCAACCATTTATCCAATTTTAAGAAATTTGGTACCAATCGATAGGTTGTAAATTCTTGGATACTACAAGTTTTAACCTATCGATTGGTACCAATTTTATTTTAGTAGGATAAATGGTTGAAGTTTTATCTCGCAAATACTTTTATTTTTGGTAAAAAAATATTTTTCTCAGTTTAACAGTTATCATTTAAATGAAAAACTAAAAGTCTTTACTTATTAGTTAGTATTAGACTTTTTTGAAAAAAGCTAAAGAAATAAAAGGCATCCGAGAATCTCATAGAGAATGGCCTGAGGATTACAATGGTATCAAAATTATTCCTGTGTGTAAATTTTTTGGTGCTGCTTTTTAAAATTTTGAAAAACATCGAAACTGTTATTTTCAGTCCCTGATATATATATAGTATAAATATAAATCTTTATATATAAAAATAACCCCAGTTTCTGTTTGTGACGAATGTTTGAAGAAACGGCTGAGGAAAATTCAATTCTGTAAATTGCGTGGGGTAGGTACTGTCAACACGAAGGATTGTATATCATTTTTATGCGTGTGCGTATTGGTTCGTGAGATAAAGAAAAAAACACTGTTTATACATTTTTATTCACTCTTAAACATGTTTTTAAGAAATATTGATCACATAGTCATAGCCTATAAGAACAAATATTGAAAAAAATATAAATAAAAAATTAAAATCCAAATACATTGAACTGGAAGAAATACATATATGATTTTTGGAAAGAAAATAATGTATCTTGGAACGTAAATGGAAAAAAGAAGAGAGAGGGACAATTGGAGAGGTGGATAAAGAGGACTAGATGGAGAAAGAGACAGAGGATGACACAGGAAGACCGAGGAAGATAGAGGAAGACAGAGAATGTGAGAGTGAATGAGTGAGAGAAAGTGAGAGGCAGAGCAAGAGAGTGGGAGAGAGAGGGGAAGAGTGGGAAAAAGAGGTAGAGAGAGTGAAAGAGAGAGGGAAAGAGTCATAAAGGGAGGCGAAGAATATAGAGACGTAGGAAGAGTGTGGGAGACGTTAGCAATACAATGTTTCTTCGAAATTTTTAGCTGCTGATATATGACGCATTACCCAAATAGACAAAATACAACATATTCGCATCATCTTGACATCATGCATGACTCAAACGATGCTGAAAGTATGTGTTGCTTATGAGGGACAAAATGTGCTCAACTTGAGAGCAAATTATGATTTCAGTATATGGTTACATATTGACCTCATACTCATATTATTCATTATTCATGTCATGATATGAGATCGTGCAATGAAGTCAATTTGATGTAGTTTTGAAAACATATTTTGAGGACTAGAATTGTTATCAAATTGTCGACAATTTTCATGCATCCCTTGAAATCATTGTATGAATATCATAGCTGTCTATTTGGGTAGTTTCTTCCGAAGCGACACAAAGTTCGCTGGGTTCTCCTAGTATAAATATAAATATAAATATAAATATAAATATAAATATAAATATAAATATAAATATAAATATAAATATAAATATAAATATAAATATAAATATAAATATAAATATAAATATAAATATAAATATAAATATAAATATAAATATAAATATAAATATAAATATAAAATAAAATATAAATATAAATATAAATATAAATATAAATATAAATATAAATATAAATATAAATATAAATATAAATATAAATATAAATATAAATATAAATATAAATATAAATATAAAATATAAATATAAATATAAATATAAAATAAATATAATATAAATATAAATATAAATATAAATATAAATATAAATATAAATATAAAATAAATATAAATATAAATATAAATATAAATATAAATATAAATATAAATATAAATATAAATATAAATATAAATATAAATATAAATATAAATATAAATATAAATATAAATATAAATATAAATATAAATATAAATATAAATATAAATATAAATATAAATATAAATATAAATATAAATATAAATATAAATATAAATATAAATATAAATATAAATATAAATATAAATAATATAAATATAAATATAAATATAAATATAATAATTATTTTAGGCGTAACAGACGTTTCATAGCAAAATCCTGTAATACAGGGGATAGTTCAAATTTGTTTGAATAAAATGTTAACAATTAACAGTCAAGAAATTTGCCAGAAATGAAAATAGTAAGCCCTGGAAAAATAACTGAATGTCCTAATAGTAATAATACTAACAATAATAATAATATATGTATTGGCTCTTATAATAGTGTAAGTGATTGTAATGTGGATGAAAATGAGCTACCAGCAGCCCTGGAGGAAGAGTTGTCCGATGAGGAATACTCGTATGTAACTGCTGGTAGTGAAGATTCAGAAACAATTTCAGAAAGTGAACAAGATCCTTTGAATGTAACTGTACAAGATCTTTTGAATGTAACTCAACAAAATCATTATCAAACACGTAGTGGCAGAAATTTCAAGCCCCTAAGTCGATATGGTTTTGATTAAAAAAAAAATTTTAAATAAAAATTCGTGTAATGAGTGCTTTTAATAAGTACTTGGTAGATTGTAATGAACAAGTATGAATAAGAAGGGACGTCATTAGAACAAGAGAAGAGAAGCCATCATACAATACTACAAGCGACACTCTCTAAATTTTTTGAATTTGCTTGTAGGTATGATAAGAATATGCGGGTGCGATAGAGACAGAGAACAGTTTACATGAGTGCGACTGAAAAAGATAGAGTTTTGTCAACGACTGCTGTGGTGAACAGTTCAACAGCCCTGCAGGAAGTATGAGTAGTTCAGCTCTAGCGTTTTACTAGTTCTAATTCCACCAGCACTGGTTCTTCTTTATACCCCTGGCTATGTATTACTCTGTACAAAATTAACATTGCGTGTGGGCTAAAAATCACTAATTGTACACTTGAACTAACGCTTTTTTAGTGATTTGGGAACCAATTGGGTAAATTGGCTATAGTAAAACACTAGTTCCTTTGAAAGATTATTGACCATATTTTGTGGTTTTTTGGTTATTTTTGTTCTAAAATTTTTTGAGCCTACAATACGCAATATTTAAAAGACACCGAATTATTTTTCGTGTTTGTTTTATTTACAAAAATATTTGTAATATATAAAGATAGATTTTATTTTTGATTTCGGAGCACCAACGCTTTGCAACAACTATATAATGGCAACTCTTATTACTGACACGAAAAACCATTTTTCCATGCAATGCTAGTCGGAGCTTTATACGAAGCTCTACCCCCCTTTGCACTAGTTCTTTAGTTTTGGTCAAAGTACTACTTGCATCCGGGCAATATACCTCACGCTTCCTACAGGGTAATAAGCATTGAGCTCTGCTGTGTTGAAAGTTAGATTGTAATGTCGATGTGTGAGTTCATATGTACACAAATCGTGGTGAAAGTCAGTTTATTTTATGTGAATGTGTTAACTGTGGGTAAAGTCAGATTGTGAATGGGCAAAGTCGGTTTATACAAGCTCCCCTCACCCGTCTTAATGATTTTGGGAATTGTCGCTTGTAGTATTGTATGGAAGCCATCGTGAATAAAAAGAATTTAAGATCATTAAAATACTGATTATTTATTAACTTTTATAGGGAGCCATCAAGGACTTTTCAAAATAGAAAACTAAAAAGTCGTCCCTACAGTGTTTTTAGATGCCACCTATCGAAAAATCAACAAAACTTCAAAATCCCTTTCAGAGTGCCGTGGTTGGCAAGACTCTTATAAATTCCACGATACAAAAGCGAGCTCGTTGCAAACGGTTCGAATTCTTATCGCATTTTCCCTTCGAATCGAATTCGAATTGAACGCAAAATACGATAAAAGCGCGAGCTCGCATTTTATAATTTCCACGATAAAAAAAAAAGCGAGCACGAGACAAGCTCGTTGCAAACGGTTCGGATTCTTATCGCGTTTTCTCTTCGAATTGATTTCGAATCGAACGCAAAATACGATAAAAGCGCGATATCGCGAAAATTGCCTTCCGCGATTTCGATTCGAATTCGATTCGAACTCGTTATCGTTTTTGTGTTTATTGGGTACCCCGTATTCAGGCCTTCTACACTAGACAATTTTAGTTGCGCATCTCGCGAGTTTGTTGGAAAGACGCGGTACGGGGAAGGTAAGGGGAAAATTGCTGTCACGAGTTGCTCGTACAGGCAATTTTGTGTGATACGCTTTGTGCATCTCTTTCTTACTTTCAAACTTGAAAATGCCATCTCTTTCTTACTTTCAAACGTATAAGTGGCGTCGGGGTTGTTTTTGACGATCGGCAACTCGAGTTGCTGACCCAATGTAGACAAAAAAGCAACTCCAAAAGAGAATTCGATATGAGTCGCGCAACTAAAATTGCATAGTGTAGAAGGCCTCATTGAGGCCTTTTAGACTAGGGCAATTATCGCCGTCAATTTTTTTCAAATTCTCTTTTGGAGTTGCCTTCGCTTTTACACGTCTAAAACGATTGCCGAGCAATTTTTATTTTCTTGCCTATTTTTGACGTTTGCCCCTTTCATGCAGGGTTGATTTTTGGAATAAATTATAATAACACAATTATGTATCCCTGATTTAGGGTTGATTTTAAGACTAAAAAGACGCGTCCTGGCATATTCCGGTGATTTCATATAATAAATGCAAGGATTTTGTTGCATTAGCACAATTAGCTTTTCGATGCATTCGCGCGGCCACTTCCCCGACATTTGAAAGTTTAAATTTTATATATCCCGAAAAATCTCAGTTGTTAACACCTCGAAAGTAGAAAGCGAATGAAGCAAACGTTAAAAACCAGCCCGCAGCCAACTTCACGTTTGACAAGACGAAAGAGAGCAAAACGGAATTGCCGAGAACGGGCAATTCTGAAACGAGCAATTTTTATCTAGCCCCTCCCCCCCGCTCTGCGTCTCGCCAACAAACGAAAAAAATTGCCGGCGATAATTGCCTAGTGTAAAAGGCCTCATTAGAGCATCGACAATGGTGAGAGTGATGCACCATCGATAGTATCGATAGTTCCATCGGTAGTTTGCCACCGCCATTTATAAGTATACCCGGCTAGTCTGTTTATCAAAAGATTTAATTCCATATATGTGAAAATATATTTAAAATGTCGCAAAGCGATACAATACAATTAAACACTTTTAGGAGTTATGTGACTGTGTTGGGGGATCCAGTTGCAAAGGAAGAAATTAAACTAAAAGCTGCCCAGGAATTAAGTGAGCATTTTGAAAGCATTGTGCAAAGTGCTTCATATCCCTCCTTCCTCGAGTATTCTCTTAAAGTGTTTATGCATGTCCTACAAGAAAGTGACCCACAGTTCATTCAAGAAAACTCGACGCAGCACGTAAGTCACCCCTAATCAGCCCTATGCTAATATATATATATATATTTTTTTTAACAATATATTATTTATTGGATCACTCCTTTAGGATAGGAGTCTATCAATAATTTTTAAAATCTTACACCTAATTTAACACAATTACATATCACAGAGCATATTCCGACTTATAGAAACGTTTATGAATGTAACTTTTTGTAATTACGGGCCTCGGCTTGAGAAGACTGGGCTTTTATGATGTGTGTGTAGGATCACATGTAGTTGAGTCGGTGTTGGAGAGCAAGAAAGCTCGATAAAATGCTAAAGCAGTGGATTATACGCGGGAATTGTTGATTTGTGAAGAAACACATGTAGTATTGACGGTGTTGTTTGCGGAAACGACGATTTTAAGGAGCTAGAGTGAGCGTAGATTGCAAAGGTGCAAAGGTGCATAGAGTGCACCCACCGAGTTGACGATCAGTTAGGAAAGCTGTGTTGATGCATGTGCATGGATTGCACCTGTTGTAGAGTATGACTTGGGGCCGCTGGCCGATCATTTCTTTTGAGCCTCGAATGGTGAGATGGATTTGATAGTCTACGCGCGAGTGGATACACATGTGCTTGCAGTTTACAAAAATACTTTTCTTTGACCTAAGCGAACTCGATTTTAACCAGTTCTACGTTGAGCGCTTGCATATCCATACAATTGCAGACCATACGTCAATATTGGCTTTATGACTTGCTTGTACAAAAGGACTTTATAATCCAATTTTAGGTGAGAGCGATTATTTATTAGCCAGTGCAAGCTTTTGGCTTTGAGTTTAATTGCATTCTCTTGGCCTCGATATGCTTGCGTCATGTCAATCTCTTCTCTAAGTGAATTCCGAGGTAGGTAACTTCTTCACATTGAGGAATGCGTATGTTGTTCAGAAAAATATCCGGAGAAACTTTTCTGTTGAGCGTGAAAGTTATATGCCGACATTTAAGCTCATTTATTTGAATTCGCCATTTAGATAGCCAGTCTTGGATTTCGTTGACGTGGTTATGGAGCTTAAAAGTTGCCGCACTTATATCCTTGTGACGACTTAATATCGCTGTGTCGTCAGCAAATGTCGAAATTGATCGCTGTTCGGAATATCTGCTGTATACAAAAGATAAAGAAAAGGCCCAACAACACTTATTGAGGGACTCCTGCATTAAATTCAAAAATTTTTGTTGTGAACGAATTATGTTTTACTTGGAACGTTCTATGTTCTATGTATGACTCAAATCTCGCGTGAACATTTACAGGAAGTAAGCTTCTGATTTTATATAACAATCTGTCGTGCCAAACTTTATCGAAAGCTTGCTGGATGTCTAGGAATACTGCTGAGCAGTATTCGCGATGTTCATATGCAAGTCGAATTTCATTTGTAATACGATTAACTTGCTCAATAGTGCCGTGATGTTTTCTGAATCCAAATTGATGGGATGGAACAATATGTTGTTCTTGAAGAAATTGTGGTTATTTGGATAGCAATATTTTTTCAAACAACTTTGAGAGGCAAGAGAGGAGTTTAATTGGTCTATAAAAGGAAGTTTGGGTAGGATCTTTTCCTGGCTTAAACACCATTTTAATTACCGACCGTTTCCAAACTTTTGGAAAGTATCCATACTTTATAATAGAATTAAATAAGACTGTTAAAAATGATACTGATAATAAGATCATGCCGTGGGACTTTTTTACAGACCAATTCATTTTTTATGGAATTATTAACTTCACTTGGTCTAATGTTAATGTGAATTCTGTGGGTGTTTTCAGTTTGAATTGCGAGATTGTGTTCATTAGTGCTCGAATTTGGTTGAAAAACTTTACTGAAGTGCAATGCAAAAACCGTTGCTTTGTCTTCGTCGGAGCGTGCCCAACCACTATTAGGCCCACGGACAGGTGACTCACTATACACAGGAGTCCTAAAACCGCGGCTCGCTAACCACAAGGACTCTCGATTAATGCCTCTGGGCGTAAGATTCTGGATAATATGACGTATTTCAGTTTCCTTGTCCCTAATATTTTTTCAGCCTCTTTAAGTCTATCTTTGGCAATTGGCGAGCGGAATCGTTGCCATTCGCGCCTGAATCTTCGTTTTTCGGCGACGAGATTTTGAATTTCTATATTGGTCAGTGTTTTTCTAATTCTTTTTTTAGAATATGGGGTAGAATTTTCTGCTGCTGATTCTAGAATCACGGTGTGCTTGAAAAATTTTAAATGGAGTTTCGGAAGACGTAAAAATTTTTTGATGCACACTATAGTTTTCTTTATTTTGATGAATTCTGGTAAGTTTTAAAAAAAAATGTGTGGAGTCGTTTTTTTTTTTTTTTTTTGAGATTTTCAAAATTTTTTATGAAAAATTGTAAATTATGCCAGATTTCACCATTAGATTTTCAACATAATACCAATGAAAGATAATTTCTTTGAATAATAAAAAGTAAATGTATTAACGGAATTACTATAAGTATATAGCGCTCACCTCCCCTTGCATACCTCCCCCCTCTTAGCAAGATATTGCGTCCAGCCCCTCACTGTTAATCATAACTGACTGCAATCATGCGTGAAATCGTAAATGTTTATATAATTTATATGCATATATGCCTATACATATATGTATATATACATATATATTATATTGTAAGTAATATATTTATACGGCAAGTCCGCGTTTACACGTAGGAAGCAAGGTTTCAAGAACATTTGAAGCTCTCTTTTGTTGTTTCGTTAAACACTCCTTTGGCTATATCGAAAAAAAAACCACAACATTTTGCCAACATAGCCAACAGAAGATCCTCTCTTTTTCCTGTAGATCACCACTACCTATTTCTTAAGTATAAACGCGCACTAAGTAATTGAGTTGGCCTTCATTTGCAGTTTTACGAATGATCTGTAGATATTACATACAGTAGTGTAACGAGCTTTGACGGCGCTTGGGGAAAGTAGAACATTGCCGACCCTAACGACCATACTTCCATTCTAGATTAAATTAATTAAGACTCATATTTTAGTTTAAATATTCTTGTCAAAATTAAATATACGACGCGTTAACTTATTCTTTTCATTTAGTAGTGAAACGATCATTTGAATGACTTTGTTTCCATTGCAAAGGATTCCAACACAACCGAATGCCCGATCGCCCCCTCTATCCGCACGCACTTCGCTGCTAATTAAATACACATATGTATGTACATATGTTCGCTTGTGATTTCTATTTCTTCTTTCTCCTTCTTATTCTAATAGAATCAGTACAGTCAGTATCATTCAGTACATTGAGAAGTGGAAAACCAAATTTTTTAGCACAATCAGTAAATTACATTTTAGTAAAAATCACAAACTTACACATTCAGAAAATCGCTATAAAATTTGTTTACTTTGTAGTAAAAAGAAAAATACTTTATACAAAATAAGTGGTAAACTTAAAGAAAAAATTGAAAAAACATTCGACTGTCATACAGAAGACGAACGTCTCCCAAATGCTATTTGCTCTATTTGTAAAAACAATTTTTATAGTTTCATCTTTCATTGGTATTATTTTGAAAATCTAATGGTGAAATCTGGCATAATTTACAATTTTTCATACAAAATTTTGAAAATCTCAAAAAAAAAAAAGGCTCCACAGATTTTTTTTAAAACTTACCAGAATTCATCAAAATAAAGAAAACTATAGTGTGCATCAAAAAATTTTTACGTCTTCCGAAATTCCATTAAAAATTTTTCAAGCACACCGTGGAATAGAATTAAAAACAATTACGGCGTCATCAATATGCTCATTGCATTCAATTTTGTAATTTGTATGAATGTGCGAACTTATATACTTTTTGTACTTTAGCCAGTTAGTCATTGGATATGTTAAGCTGAGGGGACCTTCAACTTCTTTGGGAAACCTGTGTAAGAGAAATACAACAGGCGAATGATCCAAGGAGAGGTCAGTTGTCGCTTTTGCTTTAATAAGTTCTCTTGCAACACCCTTAGTGATTTCGAAATCTAAGAGGTCAGGAATTTTTTGAAGATCTGTTGGCCAGTAAGTTGGCTGCCTCGGCGATACAAAGTCAAGAGAATTATTTTTATTAATAATTGCCTTGTATAGTTGTTGATCCTTAGGATTGCATGTTCTGGAGCCCCAAAAAGTATGCTTTGCATTATAGTCTCCTGCTGCTGGAAACTTTTCACCTAATGTCTCAAAGTAGTCCACGAACATTTTTTCCGTTACACTAAACCGAGGTGGGCAATAAATCGCCGATAAGACGAGATTTTTACCTCTCATTATTACGCAAACTGTTGTTGCCTGAATGAAATCATAACTATATGAATCTAGAGGAAAATGCTGGATTCTTCGACGATTAAGTATACCAGTGCCTCCATGCGCCTTGCCGCCTGGGTGGTTAGTTTGATAGAAGATATAACCAGGGATTGAAAAGAAATTCTTATTTATTAAATGAGTTTCAGAGAGGAGCATTACGTCAACTTCTTCTTGATTTAAAAAATTTTGAATTTCCAGTTTATGCTTGGTTAGCCCGTTCGAATTCCACGCACAAATTGTTAAGACGCTCATATTTTTGCTAAAAGTGCTGTCATTAATTGTGTTTGCATTTGCACAATTCTGTCTAGTGAGCTTTGCATTGTTTGCATAAATTGGGACAAACTTTGTGCTAGAGTTGATATCATTATCTCAAGACTACTATTGTTGTTAGTAGGAGGACTAACAGAGGGCGAAGGCTTAAGTAAATTTGCATAAGAAACTCCTGGATTTACAGGGTTCAAATTAAGGTTGTGAGAGGATAATGGTACCGAAACAGTAATATTTTTTGTAGGATTACGAGCCGATTCTTTTCTAATATTGATCCGTTTTTTCAGATCTTGATAAACTAGACATACTCTGTAATTCGCAGAATGGTTTCCTTCACAGTTACTGCATTTTAGTAATTTGCGATCATCAATTGTTTTTTTTTATTGCAGACTGAGCTATGATGAAGCTCGCCACATATTGCACACACAGTGCGCAATGTGCAATAAGATTTTGTATGTCCAAACTCTTGACAATTGGTACATTGAATAGGACCATTTCTTTTATGTGGCTCTTCGACCGATATTTTGCGATGCAATAAATATTGTAAATTATATATAGGATGGAATTCATTTTTTTTAAGCTTTAAGTTGTCAGGCATCAGATCGACTTTGAACATAGGCTGAGTAACTTTCGATTTATTAAATATATTTATAACCGATCTAGCGTGGAAGCCTTTTTCTCCCAGCGCATCTTTTATTTCATTTATGTCGACGTCTACTTCAATACCTTTGATCACTGTAATACCTTTGCTACTCTTTAGCTGGTAGGTATAAAAATTTTTATTAGTCGCTTCAAACTCTTTTGCAACCCAGCGGAAATTGTCCTCGGTATTAGTTTGGATTTTGGTTTCATGTATGTTGCCCTTTGTGAACAACATGAAATTTGTTATTTCCTAACAAACTAGCTAATTTGGCAACAAGTGCACTAGAACTCCGCTCGCGCAAGTAGATTGACGGCGATTTAAGTTTTTTCTCTGGCTGTGTTTTAGATTTTCACACACGTTTTCAGCTAGAACGGCGAAACGATTACCTGTAATGTTTTTTGAGAAGAGGGAGTTTCCGTTTTGTTGAGTTTGGCCCTAGTGTAATTTTTTCCTGCAGGGCTTCTTTTTTCTCTTAGTTATATAAAAATATCGATGCATTCCGATCAGCACCGCCTGCTGTTCGTTTTCTTTTTTGCTCATTTTATTTTTGTTGTTATACGAATCAACTATTAGGATTTTTTTTTGGTAATTTTTTTGTAGTTTTGGCAATAGGAATAGTGGCTGCAGGTGAAACAGATTCAATGCTATTGGGAGTGCTGTTTGAGCTATTTTCTTTAATTGCATATCAATTTATTCCACTAATGGAGTGTGATATTTGCCTCTCGAATTGGCTTTTTATGTTTGAAAATTGACTTGTACCTGATTGCAAACTTTTGGACTGGTCTAGTTTGACATCATCTTGTGTAATTTTCCTTGTGGGAAGTTGCTGAACTTGGTTTAATACTCCATACTTATAGTTCGTATCGACTCGACTCGAGCATTCGCATGGTTGTTGTTTCCCATGCTAAAGTATAGTTGTGACGTTGGGCTTAACATGCAAAACAACAACAACGAAGCTCTCATTTTGTATTTGTTACATCATCGGGCTGAAATGGCGCTTTCTTGTTTTCTTGTATCATGGTACGTATGTATGTATGTCACGATACTTATCTTTATTTACAGCGCCGCAAAATTCTAATATATAAAACTAATTGTTTACTATTGGATAAGCTGCGAGTAAATTGCTCGAAAAAGGATAAACATAAAAAACCTCCTTGGGTCTAAGGGAATAGTTGAAATTAGTTTTGGAGGAAGGAGGTTTCCTCGTTTTTTAAATATAAATTACAATTTTTTATGACTCGCTCGAGGTATTTTGCTTATTTTAGTTCTCAAAAAAAGTAATATTTTCATAACATAAACATAAATAGATAAGTTCCAAACGATATCGAAGTGTTGTCAGTTTAGCCACATTATCCACACTTCACTAGTGCTCATGAAAAGTTGGGAAGTCGTTCCACTATCAATTAAGTCATCACATACCTTTAAAAATTGATCACCAACTAGAATCAAATTGCTCTTTCAAGTTCTTTTTCAAGCTTTGAACAGCTGATTCAGTGAGGTAGTAAATGGTATATATTATTAAGTTTCGCGACTCCATACATACATATCTTGACCATAAATAGAAGAAGTTGTCCTAGAGCAAAGAAATTTGGCATGAACGTTTCTTAAGGGCGACCAAATCGCCTTCGGAAAAATAAAGGACACTTGAAGTTTGAAACCAACACTCCGCCCTCCCCCTTCGACAAACGTTTACCATACTCAATGAAAACACTGTTCCACATATACTTATTAGTAATAAGTTATTACTTATATATCGCACATGTACAACAACACTACAATTTGAAACTATATTTTTTGCTTTACAGCATCCCTTACACAATTTCCAGTACACTGAAACAGGCTTCTTTAATTTCACAAGCAAAATGATTACCATAAACGACAATCAAAGCCCGATTAATTACTTTCCCCAAATTGCCAAAAAAAAAAAAGGACATGTTCTTTTAAAAAATGACGTTTGGCCACCCTAGTTTGCATGTAATTAAGAAATTTTGAAAAAAAATCTGGAAATCAAACCACCGCAAACCCCAGCCCCGTAAAAAGGAAGGATATAAATTTCGCAAATTTTGACATAAAGACAAAATTCGAAAGAGAGCTAGCTGTTGTGCTAAAAAATTAGAAAAATTAATATTAGTTTGCTGTTACGCTCAATTTTTGAGCTTTGCTCGCTCAAAGTTGGCAAATAAAAATTTTGTGTCCTGTTGAAGTATTTTCCGATATATTCCCAATTGAATACACCGTCTAACTACTTTTGTGCAAATAAATAAAGCGAAAGGATTCAAAATAGATTCTTTTAATCTTTTATTAAGTTAAAGTCCTTCTTATCTATTCACAAGTTTATACCTTCTTACAGCTCCTAGCAAAAACTTTGATAACTTCCCTAAATCCTTACGAATACTAAGATCCACGCTCTATTCGCTATTGCCACTAGTGAGTACATACGTTTAGAGCTGAGATCTCGCAAACTGGTTTTTCGCAAGTCCCTTTCCAATTCTTGATCTTCGGCTTTTATTGGAATAAAGTGCTAATACGGCATTGTCGATTTCCCAATCGATTCTAGCCGATTTTGCATAGTTGCGGGTCGAACTTCCAAAACTAATGCGTAAATTCTACGCTGACCTGCGCGTGCCAACGATTTGCTGTTGTTGTTGTTCTCTGTCTCAATAAGCCAGCTTGCACTTCAAGCCGAAACAGGTTATCCGTTTTTCGCCGTAGCCGCTATGCGGGCGAGCCCTTAATCGAACCGATTCAACGAAAAATTTTCTCTCGCCGTTCCGCTAATGCAAAAAAAAAATCACAAGTAAACCTCGCGCGCTCGCTCCGTGATAAACAAAATCATTAATGAAGAACAATCTAGTGTAAGTCTATGTGACGAAAAAAAAAAAACGCCAAACAGGCAAAATTTCTGTACTTTATAATTTCTTAACATTCAACGCTACGAAGGCAAAACTCTTATTGCGTAGACCATACTAATTATAACACTAATTATTGATTACATAATGCGTTTTTAGTGGTAGGACGTGGTAGTTTTCTTATAGCTCTACAGTTACTCAAAATTTACAGGTTAAGTGGTGACCATGACATAATGTAGGTACGTGAAAATATATGCAACTCGTTTTAATAATACCAAAAACCATTCTAAACTTACCTGGGGAGTCCCCTGCCATATTGTATGATGCTTGTTTTCAATCTAAAACCTTTTTTTAACATGTAGCACTATTTGAATAAGACACTAGAAAAAGAGAAAATCTCAGGTGTTCAATATACTACGACTTTGCGCTCGTGTGCAAGATGAGCAGATCGACATTTTTGGCTGTCATTTCCATTTAAGTATGCGCGAGGGCCTGTATGAAACTAGCATAAAGTAAACACCAAAATCGATAATCGATTTTTCGATTTTTGGCCAGCTTTTTCGGCTTTTGGGTCCACTGTGCGGCGATACAATTCAACGAGATTAAAATTCACTGTTGCAATCTTGATTTCACAATAATTTTCTGCGATCATCATGGCATCAAATTGGAATTTAAACTTCGAGCTGGAGGATCTCAAGGGTTTGTGCCTTTATGCAGCTGATTGTGATCCAGTGACTTCGACGGAGTCGCTGTTGGAGCTCGTGACGGAGGATTCAAAACCGCTTGGCAACGCGTCAACTTTAGTGCAGCTTGTGAAAGAGGTGAATAGAGTGTTCGAGTCGTCGCGCGTGCTCGGATCGCTTTGGAAGAATGTCAACAACTCCAAGCTATCGCCCGAACACAACTCAGCAATATGCTATGGGAAAAGAGACATGCTCCCCCAACGCAACCATTTTATTCACATCAAGAGCCTCCGGCCTAGGAACAAATTAATGCTGTCATCAGACGCCGCTGTGAATCTCTTGAGTGCTATTCCAAATCAACACAGTTTAAAGCTCCAAATGCAGCCTTCAACCAAATGGATCCTTCAACAAACGAGTCTTACTCAAGATCGAACTGCTGACCCGTGTATTTTATGCAACGGAAACCATCCGCTACGAAAATTTGTCAACTTTATCAATATGCCTTGCGAAGATCGTGTTCAATCTGTGTCGCAACATAATCGTTGCATCAACTGTACCGCTGCTAATCATCAAAAATCGAAATGTCCAAGCAACTTTAACTGTACGAAGTGCCAATAACGACATCATACCTTGCTGCATTTTCCAAATGCTACTGCACCACCGGATTACCAAGTGTATTCACCCCCATTGAAATCTCCACCGGAGATGGGCCCGTCGCCAACGAGCCACCCGGCGCTTATTTTTTCGCAACCGAAGACTTCGAACTCCGTGAACATTCCCTCCACGTCACCGGCACACTCACACGCACATGTCTCCGACAGCCAAACTCAGGTGCTTTTGCCCACGGCCATCGCACATATCTCACTCTTGGATCAGGGCTCGCAAAGGACATTTATTACTGAGCAATTGCAACAGCAGTTGAATTTACCATCGCAACAACATCGCAAAAAGTATGCACTCAAGTAGCGAAAAGAAGGGGCACACTCACTCGCGCCTCGCCACGCTCCGCGTGCAAGCATGAGATCGACGCCGTTCTACTTCCAAACTTGACAAACTGGCTTCCAGCCAAAAGGGATTCCAATCTGGATCCTCGACACATTTCATCCCTTGAGCTCGCCAAAACGCATTTTATGAATCCTGGCCGAATCGACACGATCATCGGCTCCTATGTTCTGTATACATCGTTATATTCTGAAGTCAAAATAAATATCGGAGGCAGTTTTCTTGCACCAAATTGTGTATTCGGTTGGCTTTTGAGTGGACAAATCGCCAGCAAAGCCATCGAAGCGCTCACGACGCACGTCTCCTCCGGAGGCAATCATGATTTACTTCACGAGTTGCTCATATCATTCCGGGAACAAGAGGAATTTCCCCAATTATCAACCCGCTACCCCGGTGGATCTCTACGGCGAAGAAGTTCATCACCAAACGACGTATCCCATCTTAGAGTCTTTCAATCAACAGCCGCTCCACGAGCTGCTCGAGGCTATTTCGGGGCAAAAAGCTATGAATCATGCACTTCCTCTTTTAGGGAACCTATCTCAAGAAGAGATCGTCGACGACGAACTGTTTGAAGGGCACAGGCTGGCTAAAGCTTCCGGAACACAAACTCAATTTGTCACCACGCTCGACTCCATCAGCTTCCACACAAATAATCTCACCGCGAATGCTTCAAAACAGCTACCTTATGCCAAAGGTTTCAAATTGGAATGAGGGTATGACAACCAAGGATCTGGGCCTCATCGGGATCTGAGCCGTGGTTATAACTTCTAGTTTGGCGCCTGGCCAAACCTCGCCAACAGAAACTATTGCATCCATGTAAAGATCTGCCGAGCGTTGATCTTCGCAGGCGATGAGCTTGAGTCGGCCCTGATACCAACTCGCATCTCTGCACTTTGGGGAAGGACCAGAGTTTTTAACCAGGATGTCTTTGTAGCTGCGATGTAACGTGTGCCACCTTCCAGTTTGCCGGTGATATGTTACCGTCCGCGTTACCTTGGGTCGACCCAGACTGAAAATTCCCTAGCGATTTCGCCGAAGGGCTGTTTGTTCTGACTATAAATAACAGTTGAAAGATGGAATATAACAGTGTTGTAAAAACTATTGAGTACCTAATTTCGAGTACTCATACTTTTGAGAATACTTTTCATTGAAGTATGAACAATTTTTTTCTATATCTCTTAGTTCTCATTTATAAGTGCGTATTTGAGTAATTAAAGTCATTATTCTATCGTTAAAAATCAAATGTTGGTTAATATTTTTGCAAACGTCTCAAATACAACCCTGAATAAAAAATGTAGTCAGTCGATTACTCTTCACAATTGTGCTTCACTAAGAAATTTCAAGGCACCCTATATGCTGACGCACACGCACTGTTGGAAATTGCAATTTTCACGCGTTTGACGTCTTGAGTCTGACGCATAATTGGAATTGGCACTTAAGTTCTCTTATATAATTTCATACCTGCATTTCGACAATACGTTGTGATACCTGGACCCCTACTCTGTACTGCGATGCGAAAATCAATGTGATGCCCAAATAAAATGCGATGCGCAAGGAAATCGGTACCCTGAATTGCTATCGCAATCATTTCCGCTACAAAATGGAAAGGGGGCAACACTGTTTTTCATTGTTTTTTTTTTTTTGTTTTACCAAAAGCAGCTAGTCAATGTGTTTTAAAAATTTGTAAGCAATGTGTAGTATGCTTCGCATTCATTTTTGTGAAACACAAATTTAAAAAATTTACGATTGCTTGTTTACTTCGGGTACAGCTATTTTAAAGCATTGCCTCTGAGAGCAAAGATGACGTATTACGAACAAACGACCGAGGCATGGTTCTTGTTTGCCATGCAATACAATGATTTGTTAAGTTTTAATGTCAATATTACTTTTATTTTTAATTATTAATTACTGATTTTTGCATTAATATGTATAGAAATGTCAGAAAAACACAAAATTCTGGTTTTTCAAAATAATTACTTGTTAATTTATAATTTCTCGTGCAAGGAATCATTTGTTTGAAGGCGATCACATCGTGAGCTTGAGAAATAACAAAAAAACCAAATGCTTTTATATTGTTTGAAACCAGAAGTCTCTTAAAACACTTCTTTACAAATAAATATAGAAATCAGTAATCTAAATTTGCAAATAAAGGGCCGGTATCGAGCAGGCATGAACTGTCAAACTCCATATTAAAAAAGGTGCGCTAAAAGCCCGATAATTGGATTGTCGATCTCAATAAGCAAACCAAAATACAGCACGAACGAAATCAATGTTGTGAAATGACATCCGGGTTGAAATTTTTTTCGCATTTTTGGAGAAATGTGGAAACTAGCTTAGGCAGTGAATAAAGTGTTTAACATTTATTTCCGCGCGAAATATCAAGAAGATTGAAGGATGAAAAGCTCCAGTGGGAAATTTTCCGAAATAAAAAGGAAGAGAGGGAACGCTTTCAGTTCTGAAGAAAAGCAACTTCTTTGTAAGAAAGTTAAACAATTCTCTTGCATAACATCGGGATCCCATAGGTACCACGTCGAAGTGTCTGCAGCTTGGCGCGAGATCGCAGATTGTATGGAAAATCAGATAAATATTGATCAGACGGCGCCACACATACGTTGTTTTCCAAACTCAAAGCATCAAGTATTCAAATTAACATTATTATTCGAACATCTTCTTGTGTGAAAAGACAACAAATATCAAATGCTCGTCAAACACCGATTATTTTCCATAAAGAATGGAACATAAACGTATATTGGGACGAATACTTGATGCTTGGAAATCAGCGGATACCACATGTGTGGCGCCGGCTCCCGAGCTTATGCAAAATATTTTATATACTTGTACACTTTTTATTCTTGGGTAAAGTGTACTTGTACACTTTTTATTCTTGGGTAAAGTGTTGGAGTGCAAGGCGGCATGGAAATCACTCAAAGACAGCAGACGTTATCACACAGAAGCCAATAAAAAACGCAAATCGGGTGACGAAGGAGGAATTATCGAACCTGGACCTTACTTTCGCGAAGTTGGTGACTAGGAGTTTGCAGAAGATATGAGTATTCTGCCAATCTTACAAGAAAAGCGAACGTAAGACATTTAAGCTAACTACTTAAGGTTTTATAAAAGGAATTTTGTGTTTCAGGTCTTTCAGAAGTACTTTTAATGTTGCAAACGAGTCTTGCGGCTCAACAGACAATGACGCATCAAAATCCAGCTATAGATATCTAAGCAAATGAAATTTTTGAAGAAATAAATGGAAAAATTATATATTATACTTTCATACAAATATTTAAAGGCTCGTGCACAGGAAAGCCAAGACCAATCGTAAGAGCTTATATCGAACATGAGCAAATATCTGGATGTTCAAATGAAGGCTAACCCGCAGCGGAGATATGAAAACGCTTACGCTTATATGGACTCAATTTTAAAGAAATTGCCTGAACAGGAAACGGAAGATATTTGATTTTATTTGTAAAATCAAGCAACGTCTTAGCGCGGACAAGTAAACAAAGTTTTTATTTGTTATTTTTGATTAATGATTTGAAATAAAATATAAAAAAAAACCTTTAATAGAGGCGGTTGAAAAATAAAATGATTTTCTTTAAAAAGTAATTTTTATTTTAAAAATACAGATTTTCGCTGCCAAGACACTCCTCCTTCGGGAGAATTACAAAGGTTTTCAATTTTTCTGGAATAGTTTTCCCAATATCGCATTGTCTACCCTTAAATGCACTCAATACAGAACAAAGGACTGCGATGAATATATCGCACTCTTGCTACTAAATCTGCACAATTCAAAATTTCGCATTTATCGAAAATCATTCAATATCTCTTGAAACTGAGGAGAAATAATAGTTTTTCTAAACTTAAGGACTGTCCCAGAAATAACTGT
The DNA here is from genome assembly GCA_020466095.1 of Chlorops oryzae. Classification (NCBI taxonomy): domain Eukaryota; kingdom Metazoa; phylum Arthropoda; class Insecta; order Diptera; family Chloropidae; genus Chlorops; species Chlorops oryzae. The sequence continues at coordinate 57,872,359 of CM035806.1, read as the reverse complement.
CCTTTTGTTTTTAGGCTATTTATAAAAAAGTGTTAACTCTATAGCAACAAATTTGGTACCTAAATAAAGTATAAATATTGCAGATAAAAAAAAAAATACTCATTCGTAAAATAAAAGAGCTACTGAAAAGATGTCGTCTCAACAAGAAGAAAAGCGGAAAGCAATTATTTACAAACACCTGGAAAATCCAGACACCACGTACAAAAAGATTGTTAAGGATATTGGCGTGTGCGAAATAACTGTCGGTAGGACCATAAAACGATACAGACAGCTTACCCCTTTATCAAAAACACCAGGATCAGGGAGAAAAAGTGGTCCAGCGAACCAAGCGGTGGCCCAGAACGTTAAGCGCCTGTTTACTCAGAATCCAGGCACTTCGGTTCATGATATGGCAGCAAAATCGGGAACATCGAAGTCAAGTGTTCAACGGATTAAAAAAATTTACAACCTAAGGAGCTATAAAGTACAAAAAGTACCTGATAGGTCAGAGGAAAGGACGCCGAAGCCAAGATGAGGGCTCGAAAACTGTATCGCGATAACCTGCCCAAATTTGATTGCGTGATCATGGACCATGAAACGTATTGCAAAGCGGATTTCAAGCAGTTACCTGGACACGGATATTATACTGCGGTTAGAAGGGGTGGAGCATCCTCTAAATTTACCACCGAAAAACATACCAAATTTCCAAAGAAATACATGGTGTGGCAGGCCATTTGCAAATGTGGCCTTCGAAGTAAGGAATTTGTGACGGATCGCATAATCAACACCGAAATTTACATCAGAGAGTGTCTGGACCGGCGTTTGCTACCTTTTATACGTCAACACCAAGGTTCAGTACTATTTTGGCATGACCTAGCAACATCTCACTACGCCCAGAGAACGATGGATTGGTCCCAAGCCAATAATGTCACTGTGGTACCAAGAGAAGCAAATCCTCCGAATTGCCCCGAACTTCGTCCAATCGAAAAATATTGGGCTTTAATGAAAAGGAACCTTAAGAAGACCAAACAAACTGCGAAGAACATCGAAATATTTCGACAAATGGCGTCGGGCATACACTAAGGTGAACGAAAGGTCGGTAAAAAACCTAATGGAGGACCTTAATAAAAAAGTGTATAATATTTTTTAAGTGTATTTTTTTCAGTGTAATTAAAATTTTTATTTATTTTGTAATGTTCACTTAATAATATACTGAAATAATTTTAAAAAAAACATCATTGGTTTTTTGCAATAAAAAAAAAAACAAAAGGACAGTTATTTCTGGGACAGTCTTTATATTATTTTCAATCGACTGCCGCATCTGTCAATATAAGTTAATTTTCTAGGTATTGGTTTTCTTACAGAAAAATGCAATCGAACATAAAAAAGTTGATGAAAAAAATTTCGTATTGTGCCGGTTTATTAGCAAAAATGTTCTCATCATGTTCATCGAACATATTTCTTTCGACAACTGTGCTACTGTTGGTATAATATTCAGATTTTTGAATCAATAAATTTTGCAATAAGCAACATGCTACTATTATCTGTTTAGCCACTTTGAGGAAAAAATTCCGAAGGCATTTTCAACACAACGACGAGCACGACTAAGACGATAGTTGAAAATGATTTCATCCATACTTAATTTATCTTTGCCGCCGTATGGCTTCATTATCGTTTTGCAAAGCGGAAAAAAGTCGTCCCCTATGAAGTAATGTGGTAAGCTTTCACCACCAACGACTAAATTCGGGGGGAAATCCATTCGGTCATTATATACCGCTTTTCCAAATTTGCTGTTGGAGAAAATATTTGCATCGCCTTCACTACTAAGTATAAGCACCTACATCTAGGTAGATAAATCTGTATGTGGAATCGGCAACAGCAAACAAGACGATCGAATGGAATCCTTTGAAGTATATTAATGCAATAAATGAATTAAATTGATTTAGTTCTTTGTTTGTTTATCATTCCTTATAATTGTAGAATGCCACTTTTTGGTGGAACCTGCAAAGGAATATGTTTCCCATCCATAGCGCCACAACAATTTGGGATTTGCCATTGGGTGTCAAAGCCATTGGCGATTTCAACAAAGTCCTCTTGTTTTAACGCACACATATCTTGGCTTAGCTCAGCGATAACCGCATCGCAGACTGCTTCGATAATTGTTCCAGTGTGCTGCTTTCTGATACGATATATGCTGGCCAAATGCCTTGGAATTAGTGTCCGACCGAAGGTTCGGCTTCGGTAATCGGCTGATCGGCCAATTCTTAATCTTCGGCTTCGGCTGGAGAAAGCCGAATATATTAGCCGAATATTTTTGCATTTTAATGGAAGTAAAAAAGTCACGATAGATTTTCAATTGCTTCATTCAGACCTTTTACACTAGTGAATTATTGCCGTAATTTCTAACTTTGTGGGCGACTAAAGCGAAAGAATTTAGAGAAAATTTGAGCGGTTTTTTTTGTGCTTCTCAAATGAATAAAGACTGATTTTGCTTCCTTACTGTAAAATTTTTTGCATTCGGCTTCGGTCTTCGGCCGCAGTCTTCAACTCTGCCGATTGGTCGGCTTCGCCTTCGATTAAGAATCCACCTTCGGTTGGACACTACTTGGAATGGATCCTGAAGCCAAATATCTACAATTCAAAAATATTTTCGCTTTTCAATACAATATATGAACACTTACTCCAATGTGAGAGCGACTTTTTGCTTCACGCTTATTGCATACGGGCGGTAGTTACGCTTCGTCTTCAAGCTTGAAAAAAGAAGTTCCACCAGTTCGTTGAAAGTTTTAACATCCATGTGGAAGTTTTCCCTAAAAACTTCGGGATTCTCCTCCATTTCCTTAAACTAAAATGACAAAGTTGTTTTTTTCGCACAACGAAAATATGTTTACTTACATCTGTCGTAAACCGGCCTCGGCCAAATTCCGATTCACCCAGTACCTTGGTCTCTTCCTTTGCTTGTTCTTTAATTGCTCGGATAACAAAAGCCAGGCTAGTCCAACTTATAAAGTTTCTGCAACCTTTGACTTCATAACCTCCGACTTCTTAATACAAAAGATTTAGAAATGCGCTATTTCAAATTCTCTTCTTCTTGTTCACTGACAAATGACAAAGCTCCTACGTCAATATTATTATTATTATTAAAGGTGGGGAATGAGAATGTGTTCTGGCATTTCATCGTCGATTTCACAGAATCGGCATATAGATTCGTTTGAGAGGCCTATCTTTTTGAGATGACATCTCAATTTGCTGTGCCCTGTCAAGTATTCCGTGAGAGTTTTTACGTCCTCTCTACCGAGGCAAAGTAGTCTCTTTAAGACTTTCTCGTTGGGAGGAATGAACCGTTTGGGTTGCCTCTGACCTTTTGAGTTCATCCAGAGTGTTTTAAAACATCTTTGTTCCCGATTCCGAAGTAGTTCTGTACTATGTGGTTTCTGAAGAGTACAGAAGAGTTCGGGCCCTATAAAACATCTTTGAGCTCCTTGTTTTGCGAGGCAATCAGCTTTTTCGTTTGCTTCGTGCCCTTCATTTCCTGGAACCCACCACAACGTCACTTTGTTTTGATTGCTGAGTTCATTTGGAAGTTTAAGGCAGTTGTCTACTAGTGCAGAATTGATGTATACAGATCTGAGTGCTAGTAGGACAGCTTGGCTGTCAGACAGTATATGGATTACAGACCCTTTTGTCTTTCTTTTAAGACATTACCGGACACAAATCTCTATCGCATATAGTTCTACCTGAAAGATGGTTGGGTGATAGCCAATTGGGAAGACTTTTTGGAACCTAGGTCCCAAGATGCCCGCACCTGTTCTTCCGTCTTCAAGTTTGGATCCATCTGTGAACCAGATTTGTGAACCCTTGTCGAATTGGAGCAGGATTTTGGTGAAATCCCCGCGTTCAGTGATGTTTACCCCGAACCTGCAAGTGAAGTACAATTTTCTCTGTATGTTATCTGGTATCTTCATAATTGGAATATCAGATACGGTTGACAGTATCGAGAGGTGACCTTGAAGATCTCCACTTTTTTGGTTTTTGACGTTGTGCAACCGAAGTGCACTAGCACATGCCTCTTTTTAGATTTGAATGGTAATTGGTGGGATGCCAGTAAGGACACCCAACGCATCTTAGGGACATGTTCTCATTGCCTCTGTGATGCCACCGCATACAAACTTATGTAGCTAACTTAGTTTGGTGACAGTGGTTCTTTGTTTCACCTTTGGCCAGAAGATGAAAGCTGCATAGGTTATTAAAGGCTTTATTATAGTAGTATAAGACGAATATGTCATACGGGTAGATGTTCCCCAATTTCTTTCAATATGGGGGTTCGAGCTTAGTCTTCTATCCAGGACTACTCCTAGATATGTGGCTTCCTTGCTGAACTGTAGAGTGTTGCCTGATATGGTGGGACTTTTAAGATTAATCTTAATCCTTTTCGTAAAAGGCACAAGCTTTGTTTTGTTAGGGTGGATGGTAAGACCCTTTCCAACACACCAGTTTATGACGAGATCTAGGGCCGATTGCATTCGAGACTATATTGTGTAATCGTGCCAGCCAGCCACGCAAATGACAAGGTCGTCTGCATATCCTTGCGCCATAAAACCGTGTTCTTTGAGAAGGTTTAAGAGGTCATCATTATCCATAGTATGGGGGAAAGTACTCCACCTTGAGGACAGCCTTTAGCGGCGTTGATCGACTGTTTCTCACCTCCCAGATCACTACTTATCTTCCTGTTTCCCAACATGTTTAGTATCCATCTAGGTATTAGGGGTAGTTTAGCTTTTTGGCACATGACAGTTTCGATACTATTGAAAGAAGTGTTATCGAAAACCCGCTGAGATGTCTATGAATGCACAGAGTTCTATTTGTTTTGCCAGTATGGCCTTTTCTATGGTGGTGGTTAGGCTGTGTAATGCTATGTTCTCACTATAGGGGTTAAGTTCTTAATCCGATACTTTAACTCAAAGCGTTCATATCAGCTTCGAGCGAGTTAAGGTTTACTATCGTCATATGACCAAGCCGGAAAGTTCACTACTTCTGCACTACTTCCGAAGTGGTGAAAATTCATACTGCGGCCACTCCCATTACCAACCCTAACTGTTTGTTGGGAGATGGCCGGTGGTTTCATTACATGCATGCGATATTGTGCGTCTCGGGAGTTTGAAATCTAAAAAACGCGCAAGCTATATCTGATATACTATGTATATAATCGAGAAATTGTAAATAAAAATGGAATTTGCTTTATTAGAAATGTTAAAAGAAGCTGAAAAAGCCAAAGGAACAAAACAAGATTAATGGAGCTAATAGTGAAAGCGGCATCACAAAACATTCCACGACCTGTGATCAAAATTGACATATCCAAATAAGTGCATCCTTCCCCACTCATTTTCTGCACGTGAAAGCTTCCTGCCAGTGTCGTATTAAATTTTTACGCGGTTTTTGTACTCGGTGTTAGCAAATGTATCTGAAAATTTCAAATGCAACTCTGCGCTTACCTCAAGTTAAATGTTAACCTAGAGTATATTTTCGGGTTAGATGATTTTTTTATATTTGTTTTGACATTTGAAACCCTGGGTTTCGCGGATAACCCTAACCCGGCCTAGTGAGAACATAGAATAAGGCAGTCACTGTTAACTTACCCGGTTGGTAGGCAAAATGCATTTTGTTCAGTGTGTAGTCATTAAGACAACTACTTCTTATGTAATAATCAATGAGTTTTTCCATTGTTTTGAAAAACGAACTGAGGCTTATAGGCCTGAAGGCCTTTGGCGAGTGTTCATTTGATTTTCCCGGAAAGGGACAAACTGTTCCCTCGTTCCAGCTTGACGAAATTAGGCCATCAATAATGTTTTGTATTCGATCAATGCATGTTACTAACCCGGACCCTGCTGAACCAACATGGCGTCCATGGGCTCGGATTTGTATGGGCTGAAAGTGGAAATTGCCCACTTTACCGTATGGTAGTTAACTTTTTTTCCCGCGAGACTTCTGGCTCTGCCATTTGCTGCATTTGTGTTTGCAGACATTTGGCATGTGTGCAAAACAAAAGGTGCGCTGCCAGGGAAGTGTGTTTCCAACAATAGACATCCTGTCTCGCCAATCGATGAGGTAAAACTACCATCTGGCCTTCTAAGGGTACTAAGGCCGTTTGAGTGATCCATCGCAAGAGCCTTTTGGAGACGATACATGTCAGTTAGGTTTGAGACCTTGCTGCAATGCTTTTCCATGTGGTTCTTTTAGTCTTCCTCAAATCTTTATTGTAGCTTGTAAGGGCAGCTTTGTAGGCGATCCAGTCGCCAGTTCGCTTTGCCCGGTTAAAGAGCTTCCTGGTGTGACACCTGAGACTTTCAAGTGTTTTGTTCCGACAGAGGACATCCCTTTGCGCCTTCTTGGCTTTCAGTGGGCAGCTCTTTTTGAATCAGTGTTTGAGACTGTCTTGAAAAAGTTGTGACTCAGTCTCAAGCTCATAAGTCGAATTTTTGACGGATAGTGAGCAGTTAACCTTCTGTTCTAGACAGAAGCGAAAGCTATCCCAGTTGGTTTTCTAAGGGTTGCGGTAAACTGAGCAATTCTCCGTAGGTGCGTCTATGTCGAATCTTATGTGCCTATGATCCGACATAGAGGTCTCTTGAGATGTGCCAGTTTGCGATAACGGGCGGTAAATTCAAACTTGAGCGAGTTAGGTCTAAGACGTCCCCCCTTATCGCATTTATAAATGTAGGTTTGTTACATCGGCTTAGAATAAATATATTTTTATTAATAATATATTCTAATAAGCACTCACCCCTCAAGTTTGTGCCGGTACTGCCATTTAAGATTTCTTCCATAGCAGTACTCCTGTAGGGCCATAAGCTCCCTTGTGGGCATTTCGCTGCTGTCTTGTGGAAGGTTGGGATCATGGCTCTGAACGCCACCAGATCCTGTGAACAAAGCTCTGAAATAAGGAGATATTTAATGTTTTTGTTCCTTATTAAGATTGCAGCTCTGGCAGACTAAGCGTGGTGGAGATTCACCTGTATGGCCTTGATTGGTTGAAGCTTGGTCATTTCTGACCCTTGGAGGCGCGCTTAGCGACAATTTTGCTCTTTCCGCTGGTCATAACCCTCTCCTCTGCGGTTCTCCCGCCACGTCGTCGCCCTGGAAATGGTTTCGCGCGTGGGCGAAGAGGTGGTCTGGTGGGGGAGCCAGTGAGTGTAAAGGTGGTGTGGATGACGGTGGAACCGAGGCCTCTCCCGAATGTGTAAAGGCTACCGGAGCTTTGATTTTTCCCGAGCTCTTCGCATCCTTTGAGCAACAGGGTTGCTCTGTGGCCGCTTTGGTGACGGTACTCTCCACAGTCGAGGTAGCTTTGGATTTGGGATAAATCTTCGCCTTTCCAAAGTTGTAATTGACCCTGAAGTCCCTTTCTGTCAGGGTTCGTGCCGATGTAGGGTCCATTGATAGCGTTAGCTGGATTGAGGCGTCTTTTTGCGCTTTGTTGAGCATTCGCCAATCACTGACCCTAAGACCGGTGTTCTGACCGTGCACAAGGCTTAGGATATCATCGTTTGAAGTTGTTGGCTTCTCCGGAAACTATCCTATGAAAATTTGTGGACGAGGATTCTCCTTCTCGTCCACAAGACGAAGCTTGGCTCTTTTCATGGCACGGTGGCTGAGACGTTGTCTCTGAGCCATTTTGCCGTATCCTCATCTGCGCAGTTGACAGACAGCCATCCCAGCTCGAAAGTGCAGCCGTTGAAGGAGGGCTTTACAGAACCCGTTTTCAACTGTCGCACTCTGGCAAGGATGGCTCCCTGTATGGAGGATAACTGCGACGTGCCATTGTATCCTCGCTGTAGTTTGGTGGGACAATTCCCAGCCTTATGCCCGTGGAGTTAGCCCGACCCGATTCTTTTGTGGCAATGGGCTCCTTAGCTGGCGCAGCTTTGTTCCCCGCTTGCTGCTTCCAGGCTGCATATCTAGCATCCGGAGGTCGCATTTGTCTTTTTGGGGGTGTTTTGCGGTGGGGTAGAGAGTGAGCCCTCAGATCGGTCTCTTTTCTTCCCCGCCTGCGAGAGATTTGCCATCTCCTTTTTGCCAACAGCCATTGGCTGCTCAGCTAGCCTTTTGGCGTCATCTTGGCACAGTCCCTTAGACACGTAAGACTTCATACGTTTGCGCTTAGCCCCAGACTGTCTCTCGGGCCCAGCTCTTTTGTCGTCCCCTCTACTGCTATGAATGTGAAGAGAATTAATAGAAATTGTAGGTTTATGAAGACTTTAAATTTTCTGTCAGTTACGAACTTTTTTCCTTTTGTAGATAGCTATATAGAGTAAGCGTATAAGATTTTCCAAATTATTCAAATTTTCTTATAGTTTTTATTTTATGAAAATCGGAGCAGTGTATCAAAAGTGATAGGACTTTAAAGTCGAAATATAGATTATTTTCGCTCATACCATGCAAATATGTTATGAGCGGGCTCTGCTGTGAGCATCAATAGGATTAAGAATGAGAGAGAGTTTCGTTTCTTCCACCTCTTCCTTACCGCCCGCGCCTATTATGCGCAACGAAGCAATCGTTCAGACGCTCCTTCTATATTATTACTTATTCTATGGTTCTATCTAAGCAAATATGATGCAAAATTTTTAGAGAATGTTGTTTTTGTGAAATTGGCCCAGCAGATTGCTCGAGGAAAAGATTAAAAACTTGTTGATTTTAAACTTTTCTTTTTATTGACAAATTAATAAATAAAAAACAGGTACTGGCTGTGCTGTCAACAATATTATTATTTCGATTTGAACCACAGCATATCAAATAATTTTATAGGTGCTTCCGTACTCATGCCCTATCACCCATTTCCTCCCTATGTAACCAAACAATAAGATATAAGAATTTCGTTATTATTTTAATTAGTAAAAATTTGTTTTTTTTTTTTTTAACTTTTAATTTATTTATTGTATCACTCATTTTACATGAGTCCATCAATAAGAAGGAAAATCTTAAGTCTAGTTTGGAATTAATTACATGATTATGTAGCATTATTATAATTAATATGCATATAAATGTAATTAATATTTGCATGAAAGCCTCAGATAAGGAAACCTGGGCGTAAAACGGCCAATTCACTGTCAGATCCCTGAACGAACCCTTCAACTGTGCTAGTGAAAACTAAAGTCTATGTGCACACGGACTCTACCTTTCACCGACACATGTGACTAATTCGATCAAAGATCCGACCGTGAAATGGCCTGTTGAGTCTGAATAGACTTGGAGATTTTGCGTATTATTTTACCGGAAGAGTGCAAAGAAGCACAAACGTAGTTAGGAATCGCGTTCGTGCAATGGAATGCTTGAGTATTATTTTACCGAGGTGCAAGGAAGCACAAGCGCAATCAGGAACCGCGGTCGTGCAGTGGAATGCAATATGTTTAAGTAAGTGGAATTCTAAGGATCGAATTGGATAGTCGGTCGGTCCTTTCTTTTTAATCGCGAAAGAGAGGACGTAGTTGCGAGTTGTCTGGCGAGGAGATTTACATGAGATTGCAATTTTTGGCGATATTTTTGCTTGATCTTCATAAATTCTATTTTTTTTCATTTTTAATAATCCATGGAGCTCCTGTAATTGATCTTAGGATTTTGGACTGAGCTCTTTGCAGAATATGTATATTTGAAGCACTTGCGTTTCCGTAGAGTTGTAAACCGTACGTCCATATCGGTTTTATAACTTGATTAGATAACAGGATTTTATAATCAAGTTTTGGGAGGGAACGACTATTCATTAGCCAGTGCAAGCTAATTGCTTTAAGTTTCATCTGAGTCCGCTTCGCTTCGATATGCTTGCGCCAGGTCAGCCTTCTATCTAAATGAACTCCGAGGTATGTTATTTCTTAAACTTGAGGGATTCGAATGTTATTTAGGAATGCGTCAGGACAGACGCCTCTATTAAGTGTGCATATAATGTGACGAGATTTTTGTTCGTTAACTTTAATACGCCAACGGGATAACCAGTTTTGGATATTATTTAAATGCGCTTGGAGCTCGTTGGTTGCCACCACCACGTTTTTGTGTCTACTTAGAAATGCTGTATCATCAGCAAACGTCGATGTGAAAATTTGACCACTAATAGGAATGTCAGCTGTAAATAAAAGGTATAAAAAAGGACCGGCAACGCTCCCTTGCGGAACTCCGGCATTAATTACAAAGTCCTTTGTTATAAATGAATTTTGTTTTACTTGGAATTTTCTATTACTCAGATAAGAATTTAAGACTGCATGAACATTTTTAGGGAGTAATTGCCTGATTTTTAATTTGAGCCCATCATGACAAACTTTGTCGAATGCTTGTTGAATATCTAAAAATACCGCCGAGCAGTATTCATTTTTTTCGTATGCGATTTGTTTAGTTTTGTACCAAAGAATAAAAAAAAGAGAATGAAAAACAATAAAAACCATTTGTAAGCATTTAATGCATTCAAGACAAAAAGTCATACGTTGAACTCAAAAGATATCAAATTTCGTTTTGCTCATACGTAACCAATATATTTGTGCATAATATACGATTTAAATAAATAAACAAAATATTGGTCATAAGAATAGCATACTAAGCAATCAAATTGTATAAAAGAAGTGCAAATGATCAATAAAAATAAGTCCAATTCTAAACTCTTGGCTGATCAATTCACTTAAGCGTTCATATTGACTTCGAGTATCAACAGTTCATGTGCTGTCTGATACAAGTTAAATTTAAAATATCTGCAGTTTATGTGCTGCACGGTAATTTCATTTAGCTCCCCTTTTCTAAACTTAAACATTGGTGACTCCGACGGTCCCACATCATATACAAGTGTGGACCAAGATCCCCCAGGATCAAATTGATCACAAAACGCGGAATCATAAAAAACCGTTATTTCATAGTGAATTTTGTTTAGTTCGCCGCGAATCAAACCGTTTCAACGCGCGCATCAATATTCGGTCAGACACCGATAAAGGATACGTTTTGCTACATATTGGCAAAAATCAAACATCAATTCATCATTCAACAAAAAACTTCAATAACACGTTGGACATAAATCAACAGAAGAAGAAAACCGAAGATACATTACACGATGGAGCAATTCTCAACATTAATAGAATCTCAAAAAACGTTGGCAGACAATATTCATAGAATCATACAGAATTACAAAAAGGATTCTAAGGAGAGAAAGCAGACTCCAGGCTACTTGGAAGAGCGACTAAAGCGGTTGGACGAAGCATGGACTCGTTTCGAATCCAATGACAACCAAATGAGACTGATGAACCCCATTCCTTCCGACGAAGAGTACTTTAAGGACGATTTCTATACGAAAATGCTGGGTCTCGTTTTTAAATTCAGAGAAGAAATTGAGTCCTCAATGATTAAGCTAAAGCCAACACCACAAGCAACTCCACTACAAAATGTGAACCAAGGTGAGGAACACATAAGCAGGCTGGGCCCAATCATGCGTAAACAAGGAGCAATGATTTCTTCACTGAGGCGTCTATTGAACAGTAAAACAAATGAAGAAGCACCAGAACAAGCTGTAGCCGCCATCAAAAAGCTATGGCAACAAGTAGAAGATGCAAACTTTTTAATTTGGGGAGAATGCTCTGACCCAAGCAAAGAAGGATACAATATGGACACATATATCCAGATCGAGGAATTGGTGCAACAAAAGTTGGCGATGCTGTCAAAAAATCGAATGCAAACATCAGCGAATAATAGAAGACAGCCAGAAGTCAAAATGCCGAAAATTTCTATAGACAAGTTCGATGGGGACTATTTAAAATGGCAGACATTTTCAGATCTGTTTGTGAGAATGGTCCATGACCAAGAAATACCAGCGGTACAAAAAATGTGGTACTTGAAATCGAACGTGACGGGGGATGCTGAGAGATTAATAAGGCACCTATCATTGACAGAAAACAATTATGAAACTGCCCGGGGGATCCTGCAGGACAGATTTGAAAACAAAAAAATTTTGATATCAACATTAATAAACAAAATTTTGATGCAACCAAAACTGACTGCTGACGCAAGGGAAATCAAGGAATTCCACGACATTATGATAGAAGGTCTGGCGGCCATCAACAACATGGGTATCGACACCTCTCAATGGGATCCATTACTCTCCCAAATCCTAATTCAAAAATTAGACAAACAAGGCCATCTCTTGTTCGAGCAATCTCAAAGGGATCCGCGAGCCATTCCAACGACGGAAGAGCTGTTCTCCTTCTTGCAAATTCGGTTTCAAACTCTCGAAATCGTCAATGGAAAGCAAAAACTAAAGCCTTCTACCTCAGCTGCAGCAAGCAAGGTCACACTTTGTAAAGTATGCTCCAAGGAGGGACATCCAATTTATTACTGTGGAAAATTCCTCAAAATGAGTGTTGCAGAGCGGCTGAAATGGACACAATCACAAAAACTGTGTTAATTGTTTCAAAAATGATCATCGTGCAAAAGAATGCCAGTCTCGGTCTTGCGCCAAATGTTCCAAAAAACACAACACACTATTACATTTAGAAAATTCAGCTAAAAGAAATGATTCAACAAAAATTTCCGAAAAACAATCCAACACAGCATCTACAGCGACATCGTCAGAAAAGAAAACATGCACGGATGAAACAACCGAAATGGCAACAGTAGCGGCTTCAAATCAACCTAAACCCAGCCATAAATACGTCCTGCTAGCCTCTGCTAGAGTCATAATTACCGGAATCAATGGACGAAGCTGCGAGTTCCGAGCACTGCTAGACGCCGGCTCTCAAATAAATATCGTAACAGAGCGACTTATGAAGAAACTAGCGTTATCACCGGTTGAATCATCGCTATGCATTGAAGGCATTGGCCGAGCCACTCGAAAGGCGAACCAGCGAGTAAATGTACAGCTAAATTCGACACATGGCAAGTTCTCCACCAGAATTGAAGCAGTGGTTCTTCCTAACATAGTGTCACCGCAACCCACGCAAACAATCGATACATCAAAATTGCCACTCCCTCAGAACATTAAGTTTGCAGATCCAAACTTCAATCGCACCGACAGAATCGATATATTAATTGGAGCCGAATTCTATCATCAGCTAATGCGACCAGAACAAATCAAATTTAACAACAGTTTGCCGATACTACAAAATACTGCATTAGGATGGGTTGTTACTGGAAAAATAGATGGAGAGCCTAACAACTCCGCCACGTGTGGAGTTTTTGTGGATAATGACACTGCGATCTCTCAAATTTTGGAGCGATTCTGGAGAATCGATGATGCGGATGAGCCACAACGACAAATGACAGTCACAGAAAAGGAATGCGAGAACCACTTTGACCAAACTATAGCCCGGAACCATGACGGAAAATACATTGTGCAACTACCACGGTTAGAGAATGCATCGGCTTTGGGCGAATTACATCAAGTTGCCCTTCAGCGTTTTTTTGCACTAGAAAAACGTCTTAGTAAGGACAAAAACATAAGAGAAATGTATACTGATTTCATGACCGAGTACGAAAGACTTGGACACATGAAGGAAGTCGACATTAAAAACGTCTCCGCACCAAGGTACTTTATACCGCATCATTGCATCCTGAAGCCCGAAAGCACCACAACGAAATTACGTGTTGTTTTCGATGCTTCGACAAAAACATCAACTGGACTGGCACTTAATGATGTGTTACAAGCGGGTCCTACGGTTCAAAGCGAACTCTTTTCAATATTATTACGGTTCCGCATGCACCGTTTTGTGTTCACATCAGACATCGAGAAGATGTATCGGCAGATCCTGGTACAAGATGGTGACCAAAATCTTCAATTAATTACATGGAGAAAAGACCCATCGGAAGAAATCAAATATTACCGGCTAACTACAGTGACATATGGCACAACTTCGGCCCCATACTTGGCAACCAAATGTCTTCAACACTTAGCCAACAAGAACATGGAGAGATATCCACTAGGAGCCACAATACTACATGATGATTTCTATGTCGACGACTGTCTCAGTGGAGCTGATAAACTTAACACAGCATTGGAAGCAAAAACTCAACTGACTGCAATACTTCGAGAAGCCGGATTCAACCTAAGAAAATGGTGTGCGAATCATCCACAACTCTTAGCTGGAGTAGCTGCAAAGGATCAAGAGATAAGTCTCGATTTCAATTCGGAAGCAAATCCGGCGCAAAAGGCCCTGGGAGTAATATGGCTAACAAAAACTTACCAGCTCTGTGGCAGAGCATACATACAATCAACATCGAGGCCACAAACAAAAAGGTCTGTGTGCTCTGACCTTGGAAAATTATTTGACCCTCTCGGAATGTTAGGACGAGCTACCAGAAAACCTGCAGCATGAGTGGAGGCAGTTTCAAAAAGGCATAATCACATTGAACGACGTGAAAACTCCTCGGCATATTTTCAACCACAACCTAGTTCTGCCGGACCATATTCAATTGCACACGTTTGTGGACTCATCCGAACAGGCATACGGCGCTGCAATTTACATTCGGGCATGCACTAAAGATGGCACGATCATAGTCAATCTGCTTTGCGCCAAGTCACGAGTGGCACCAATAAAGAAACAAACCTTGCCACGCCTGGAATTGTGTGCAGCTGTCTTAGGGGTTGAATTAACGCAAAGGGTAAAGCGCGATCTAAAAAGGCCAGATATAGCAACTTTTCTCTGGTCCGATTCAGAAATAGTGTTGTCATGGATCAATTCACAATCATCAGCGTACTACACCTTCGTTGCAAACCGCGTCAGCAAAATACAACGACTATCCTGTGCAAAGCAGTGGCGACACGTCCCTTCTAAGGAAAATCCGTCCGATATGCTATCACGGGGACTGGCTCCAGAAAAATTTTCCTCCTGCAATATATGGTTTTATGGACCATTATTTCTTCACGGAAACGAATCGAAATGGCCACAGACATCAAAAAAGGATGGGCGCCCTATATCGAATATTGAAATGAAACAAAGGCAAACAGTAGCCCTGGTCACGGAACAAAACGGGTTAACTGACATGATACACCAAATAAATCACAGAAGCTCATTCGATTTTCTTCAACGAACGGTTGCACACGTATTAAGGTTTATCACTGCCGTTAGAAAAACTCAGACCCAGCACACCACTCCATGCCACATCACCCCAACATCTGTTATGTGTTGGTGGACGTCTTGAAGCTGCAGCACTCGCCTATGATGCCAAATATCCAATGGTGCTGCCTTACAATGATCCAATTGTGAAATTGCTGTTTAAAATGAAACATGAAAAACACTCTCACTGTGGACCACAAGCATTACTCAATATCCTAAGACAACAGTTTTGGCCACTCAAGGGTAAAATTACAGCACGCAACACAGTCCATAGTTGTATTCGATGCACCAGAGCAAGACCACATTTGATGACGCAGTTAATGGGAAATCTTCCAGCCGACAGAGTTACGGCATCCAGACCATTTTTTAAGACCGGAGTTGACTATTGTAGCCCATTTTGGGTGCATTATAAAATTAGAGGAAAAAGGCCGTACAAGGCGTACCTGGCTGTGCTCTGCTGCTTTGTAACCAAGGCGGTTCATCTCGAGTTGGTCAGTGATTTAACGACTAAAGCCTTTATCGGTGCTCTTAAGCGGTTCATCGGCAGACGTGGAAGATGTCAAATCCTCTACAGCGACAATGCCACTAACTTTGTGGGCACAAAAAATCAACTTCAAGAACTGGAAACAGCAATCTATTCAAAGAGTGCACAACAGACCATCATAAGAGCAAGCAGCAATCATGGCATAGAGTTTAAATTTATTCCTCCAAGGGCACCACATTTTGGAGGCTTGTGGGAGGCCGCAGTTAAATCCGCAAAGCTTCTTCTCCTAAGGGGCATGGCAAATATATTAGTAAAAAGAATCCATTATTTTTGCATAAATTGAGGGCTTATTTAAGATAGTTAGAATAACCCGATTTGTCAAATATGCGCCGTTTTGTTCGATAACTTGTTGTTATTTTAAAGGTAATTTCATTATGCCTCTCTCATAGAACCTCGTTCCTATTAGCAAAAAATTGAGACAGTCGAATTCAGAAGCCTCTCTGAAGAATGTTCACCAGCAAAATTGTTCGCCATGGACAGGAACAGATGGTATTCACTTGGTGCCAGTCCGGACAAAGGTGGATGCAGAAAACCTCCCAACAAACTCCCGAGCTTCTGGCGAGTCCAATTCGATGTGTGTGGCCTGGCTTGTCCTGATGGAACACAATTCCTCTCCTATTGCCAAAGCTGCCGCTTATGGGCGATGCTTCCTTCAGACGTCCAATTGTTGACAGTAGAAGTTCCGAGTTAAGATTTTTGCCGTATGGAGCAGCTCATAGTAGATAATTCCCTGCCAATCCCACCAAACACACAGCAAAACCTTCCTGCCGTCACTCCTGGCTTGGCCGCCGTTCCCTTCACCGGTTTTACCAGACCGTTTCAATTGACGTTCGAAAGGACATTCATCACTAGTTGGCCAACAAGCTTCATAATTGCCTAACGTTTTGGCCACGATTGAATAAATTACGTCATAGGTTTTTTTTGTTGAACTCATAGCACCAACACACATTTGATGACGCAGCTTAATGGGAAATCTTCCAGCCGACAGAGTTACGGCATCCAGACCATTTTTTAAGACCGGAGTTGGCGACTATTGTAGCCCATTTTGGGTGCATTATAAAATTCAGCAGGAAAAAGGCCGTACAAAGCGTACCTGGCTGTGCTCTGCTGCTTTGAACCAAGGCGAGTTCATCTCGAGTTGGTCAGTATTTAACGACTGAAGCCTTTATCGGTGCTCTTAAGCGGTTCATCGGCAGACGTGGAAGATGTCAAATCCTCTACAGCGACAATGCCACTAACTTTGTGGGCACAAAAAATCAACTTCAAGAACTGGAAACAGCAATCTATTCAAAGAGTGCACAACAGACCATCATAAGAGCAAGCAGCAATCATGGCATAGAGTTTAAATTTATTCCTCCAAGGGCACCACATTTTGGAGGCTTGTGGGAGGCCGCAGTTAAATCCGCAAAGCATCTTCTCCTAAGGGGCATGGCAAATATATCACTCACCTATGAAGAGTTTGAAACTGCGATAATTGAGATCGAAGCCATACTTAACTCCAGACCACTAACACCGATGTCCTCAAACCCCAACGATATGACTGCTCTTACACCTGGTCACTTCTTCATTGGCGAAGCATTAACCACTCAAGTAAACCCACATGTAGCACCGATAAAAACTACTTTAGCAGCCAGATGGCGACTGGTGACAAATATCAGGGAAGAATTTTGGAGGCGTTGGTCTCAGGAATATTTAAATGAACTCCAGTTCCGTCACAAATGGAGAGTCCAGAACCAAAACATTAAGAAGGGCGACATGGTTATCATAAAAGACGACAACGCCCCAACAATGAAATGGCCGTTAGGGCGGGTGATCCAACTCTACAAGGGTAATGATAATTTGGTCCAAGTGGTTGACATCAAGACGGCCAACGGAACTTGTAAACGACCTCTTCAGAGACTTGCTCCACTGTTTAACGAAAACAACCAACCTGAGATACATGTAGCTCCACGCAAAAGGCCACTGGAAGAATCCGACTCACCCAAACGTCGCCCAATCTCTCACAATTCCATAGTCACTACAATCATCATATCCCTTCTGCTACTTCCATTAGCCTTTGCAACTCCGGTAAATATAACACGATTTGATAAAAATTCTGGAATATTCTTCGACGGCATTGGCACTACCAAATTAATCACCGGAAGTTGGAATATCATTGTTTACTATGATCTCAATCCGATTTGGGCAAGAAACAAAATACTGGAAGAAGGAATTGCAACACTTACAAAAATTTGTGATAGCACCGTGGATAGTTCATGTCATTCACTCATACAGCACCTCAAACAATCTAACAACGAGCTCCTTCAAGAAGAAGATCTTATAACCCCAGTGCGACCTCGAAGAGCAACTTTGGATATTGTTGGGAACATGGCTCATGCCCTGTTCGGAGTGTTGGACTCAAACTATGCTGAAGACATGTCAAAAACAATCAGCGACGTTAAGCAAAATGAAGTGTTCTTGAGAGACTTGATAAAAAATCAAACATCGGTCGTAGATGCAACTATCAACATTCTCAAAGACGACGCATCTAGCACCAAGCAACACATCGCTCACATCGAAGAAGCCCTTACACAAGAGTTGAACGAGATAGACCACAGCAGAGCCCAGTTGCGGCGTTCACAGCAGATAATAGAACTAACAGTTCAATTAAGCATGCTGGCTTCAGACGGTCACAGAATTCAGACAGAACTCATAAATGCACTGTCTCATTCCAACCACGGAAACATTAGCCCAACAATTCTTACACTTCAACAATTAAGAAGAGAAATCAGCAACATCAAGGGACACCTTCCGTACGGCCACAAACTTCCCTTTGACGATCATGATCTCTTACGTCTTTATAAAATTATGCGCATCAAGGGAGCCGTAACAAAGGCTCACATTATTTTCAAAATTGAAGTACCACTCATCAATCATCAAATCTTCGAAATGTTTGCTCTCATTCCAATACCAGTATATATGAATAACACCATGCTCTTGCTTAATCCGAGAGCAGAAATTTTGGCCGTCAGCAATGATCGGAAAAAATGCTGGCAGCTACTCATGCGAGATTGCGCTTTTTAATAACAAAACGTCCCCTAACTGCAAGGTGGAGCGACTTTATAATACTATTTCACTCATACCAACACATCAACCAAATCAATGGATATTTGCCACTAACATCTCAAGGGAACTTACAGCTGTATGCGGCGATGAGGTTCAAGAAATCAAGATAATGTCGTCAGGCATGCTATCGATACAGCCGAATTGCATCTTAAAGAGTGGTTTTCTGACCATCCAAGGCCACGAAGTAACTTCAACCACAGTGCATACGGCTTTCCCATCATTTGGTAATTTAACGTCTATCAGTGAACCTGTAGAACTAAAAAGAATATTTAATCTGGATCCTAATCACCTCAACAACAAATTGGAACAGCTCACCAAATTCCAGCAACAGCTGCAGCACAAGCTATTCTGCGCTCCCTCTAATACTACTTGGAGCTCTAATTTTTGTTATGTTCCGCCTTAAAAAGCATTGTCAGCAAAAACGACTCACAATCGAAATTCCACCACAACCCTCTCCACGCCGTACAAACAATGCCGTTGAAGTCGAAGCCCACTAAAGATGTTGAGCAATAAAAACTGTCGCTCAACCGAGGGGCAGAATGTTTAGTTTTGTACGAAAGAATAAAAACAAGTAAAGAAGTTTACATCGGCTAAGCCGATTGCACACATACCTTTTCCTCAGCCTGAAATATGTTAAAACATTACCTTAACAAAAATTCCTGCCGTTCCTAGCTTGGATATCTATTTATACCTTCTAAGACTCGAGATTATTATTAAGCACAAAATTTTCGCGGATGGTGGTCATGGTCAAATTTTAACCGTTAGAGGACATTTTGTCTAGCTGCGAAAACCTCAATTCAAAATAGTGAAAATAAAATTTTTGCGAATTTCGCGAATGGTGGTCATGGTCAAAATTTAACCGTTAGAGGACATTTTGTCTAGCTGCGAAAACCTCAATTCAAAATAGTGAAAATAAAATTTTTGCGAATTTCGCGGATGGTGGTCTTGATCAAATTTTAACCCTTAGAGGACATTTTGTTTAGCTGCGAAATACTCAATTAAAAATAGTGAAAATCAGGTTTTCGCGAATTTCGCGAATGGTGGTCATGGTCAAAATTTAACCGTTAGAGGACATTTTGTCTAGCTGCGAAAACCTCAATTCAAAATAGTGAAAATAAAATTTTTGCGAATTTCGCGGATGGTGGTCTTGATCAAATTTTAACCCTTAGAGGACATTTTGTTTAGCTGCGAAATACTCAATTAAAAATAGTGAAAATCAGGTTTTCGCGAATTTCGCGGATGGTGGTCTTGATCAAATTTTAACCCTTAGAGGACATTTTGTTTAACTGCGAAATACTCAATTCAAACTAGTGAAAATCAAATTTTCGCGAATTTCGCGGATGGTGGTCTTGATCAAATTTTAACCCTTAGAGGAAATTTAGTTTAGCTGCGAAATACTCACTTCAAAATAGTGAAAATCAATTTTTGCGAATTTCAAGAATGGTGGTCATGGTCAAATTTTAACCGTTAGAGGACATTTTGTCTAGCTGCGAAAACCTCAATTCAAAAAAGTGAAAATAAAATTTTTGCGAATTTCGCGGATGGTGGTCTTGATCAAATTTTAACCCTTAGAGGACATTTTGTTTAGCTGCGAAATACTCAATTAAAAATAGTGAAAATCAGGTTTTCGCGAATTTCGCGGATGGTGGTCTTGATCAAATTTTAACCCTTAGAGGACATTTTGTTTAACTGCGAAATACTCAATTCAAACTAGTGAAAATCAAATTTTCGCGAATTTCGCGGATGGTGGTCTTGATCAAATTTTAACCCTTAGAGGAAATTTAGTTTAGCTGCGAAATACTCACTTCAAAATAGTGAAAATCAGATTTTCGCGAATTTCGCGGATGGTGGTCTTGATCAAATTTTAACCCTTAGAGGACATTTTGTTTAGCTGCGAAATACTCAATTCAAAATAGTGAAAATCAATTTTTGCGAATTTCAAGAATGGTGGTCATGGTCAAATTTTAACCCTTAGCGGTCATTTCGTTTAGCTGCGAAATACTCAATTCAAAATAGTGAAAATCAAATTTTCGCGAATTTCGCGGATGGTGGTCTTGATCAAATTTTAACCCTTAGATGACATTTTGTTTAGCTGCGAAATACTCAATTCAAAATAGTGAAAATCAATTTTTGCGAATTTCGCGAAATGTGGTCATGGTCAAAATTTATCCATAATGGACGACTTTATTTGGCGGCAAAATACACAATCAGAAGATAGCAAAAAAATAATTTTTGTATTCAGATATGAGAATAAGAGTAAAGAGTGTTTTTTTTCTATTGTGTAGGATGATGACCATAGTTATAGCGATGTCGGATTTTTTTTCAGCGAAAGCTTAAGTCTACATAGTTAGCTAATACAACAATCACCAAATTTCAATAAGCTGGGATGTATAGTAAAAAAGTTATCCAGGAAAAACGTTAAAAATCGTGATTTTTGAAACTTCTGAACCACTTCCCACGACCCAAGAAGGGACTACGAAAAAAATTTTATGCAGTTTTTCGGACATTTACCTGGTTGAAGTCCATGCCAAATTTCAATATGATATCTTTCATGGCTTAGGAGTAAATTACGAAAAACTAAAGTGTGACCGACAGACAGACAGACAGACAGACAGACAGACAGAACAGACATGGCTAGATCGATTCCTCTTGTCACCCTGATCAAGAATATATATATATGTCTGGGCGACATGGTTACATAAAAGACGACAACGCCCCAACAATGAAATGGCCATTAGGGCGGGTGATCCAACTCTACAAGGGTAATGATAATTTGGTCCAAGTGGTTGACATCAAGACGGCCAACGGAACTTGTAAACGACCTCTTCAGAGACTTGCTCCACTGTTTAACGAAAACAACCAACCTGAGATACATGTAGCTCCACGCAAAAGGCCACTGGAAGAATCCGACTCACCCAAACGTCGCCCAATCTCTCACAATTCCATAGTCACTACAATCATCGTATCCCTTCTGCTACTTCCATTAGCCTTTGCAACTCCGGTAAAAATAACACGATTTGATAAAAATCCTGGAATATTCTTCGACGGCATTGGCACTACCAAATTAATCACCGGAAGTTGGAATATCATTGTTTACTATGATCTCAATCCTTGATTTGGGCAAGAAACAAAATACTGGAAGAATGGAATTGCAACACTTACAAAAATTTGTGATAGCACCGTGGATAGTTCATGTCATTCACTCATACAGCACCTCAAACAATCTAACAAGCGAGCTCCTTCAAGAAGAAGATCTTATAACCCCAGTGCGACCTCGAAGAGCAACTTTGGATATTGTTGGGAACATGGCTCATGCCCTGTTCGGAGTGTTGGACTCAAACTATGCTGAAGACATGTCAAACAATTTAGACGTTAAGCAAATGAAGTGTTCTTGAGAGATTGATAAAAAATCATAAATGTCGTAGATGAACTATCAATTCTAAACTACGATTGCACCAAGCAAAATGCTCAATCAAAAGCCCTTAACAAGATTGAACGGATAGCCACAGCAGGCCCGTTGCGGTTCACAGCAGATAATAGAACTAACAGTTCAATTAAGCATGCGCTTCAACGGACAGAATTCAGACAGAACCATAAATGCACTGTCTCATTCAACCACGGAAACTTAGCCCAACAATTCTTACATTAACAATTAAGAAGAGAAATAGCAACATCAGGGAACTTCCGTACGGCCACAAATTCCCTTTGACACATAGCATTGTCTTTATAAATTTGCATAAGGGAGCCGTAAAAAGGCACATTTTTCAAAATTGAGGGTCCATATCAAATTTTAACCTTAGAGAATTTTGTTCACTCAATACCATTCAATATGAATAACACCATGCTTTGCAATTCCGGAGGAGGCATGACAAATTTTGCCTAGCAGGACATCGTAGTGCAAATACATCAATCTCAAAAAGCTGAAAATCAATTTTCGCAATTTGCATGGGGTCTGATCAAATTGTTACTTAGACGGACATTTCTGTTTACTGCGAAATATCCAATTCAAATGAGTCGAAAATCAATTTTGCAATTCGCGAGGTGTCTTATCAAATTTGTAACCCTTAGAGGAATTTTGCTTTACTGCGAAATACTCAATTCAAATAGTGAAAATCGAATTTTCGCTAATTTCGCAAGGTGGTCAGGTCGACATTTTAACCCTTAATGGACATTTATTTCAGCTGCAAATACTCATTACAACAATCAACAAATCAATTTGGATATTTGCCACTAAGGCATCGTCAAGGAACTTACAGCATTTGTATGCGGCGAATGTAAGGTTCAAGTGAAATCAACGAATATATGTCGTCAGGCATGCTATCGATACAGTTCCGAAATTGCATCTTAAAGAGTGGATTTTCTGACCATTCGCAAGGCCACGAAGTAACTTTAACCACAGTGGCATTACGGCTTAATCCACATCATTTGGTAATTTAAGTCTATCAGTGATACTGTAGAACTAAAAAGAATATTTAATCTGGATCCATAATACACCTCAACAACGAAATTGGAACAGCTCACCAAATTCCAGCATACAGCTGCAGCACAACATTCAATTGCCATTAGAGTATACGTCAAAGCTTTCGGCAAGTACAAAGTTGTGAGCTAACTTCTGAACGCATCCCCTAATGACTACAAAAAAATTGGACTCTAGATTTTTGTTATGTTAACCGCCAATTTAAAGAACATTGTCAGCTAAAAACGACTCACAATCGAAAGTTCCACGACAACACTCTCCACGCCTACAAACAAATGCCGTTGAAGTCGAAGCCCACTAAAGAATGTTGAAGCAATAAATAACTCTTGTCGCTCAAACCGAGGGGCAAATGTAATTAGTTTTGTACGAAAGAATAAAAAAAAAGAGAATGAAAAACAATAAAAACCATTTGTAAGCATTTAATGCATTCAAGACAAAAAGTCATACGTTGAACTCAAAAGATATCAAATTTCGTTTCGCTCATACATAACCAATATATTTGTGCATAATATACGATTTAATTAAATTAAACAAAATATTGGTCATAAGAATAGCATACTAAGCAATAAAATTGTATAAAAGAAGTGCAAATGATCAATAAAAATAAGTCCAATTCTAAACTCTTGACTGATCAATTCACTTAAGCGTTCATATTGACTTCGAGTATCAACAGTTCATGTGCTGTCTGATACAAGTTAAATTTAAAATATCTGCAGTTTATGTGCTGCACGGTAATTTGATTTAGCTCCCCTTTTCTAAACTTAAACACGATTCTTATTTCGTTTGTAATTCGATTAACTTGCTCGATTGTACCGTGTTTTTCCCTAAATCCAAACTGATGAGAGGGAATAATGTTTTGTTCTAGTAAGAATGACGACAATTTCGGAATAAGTAGTTTTTCAAATAGTTTCGAGAGACAAGGAAGAAGACTAATCGGCCTGTAGGATGAGGCTTGAGAAGGATCTTTACCTGGTTTCCGCACCATAATTATGACCGATCTCTTCCAGTCATGTGGAAAATGACCATACTTTATTATTGCATTAAAAAGGTTTGTTATAAACACCACTGCAATAAGAGGTAAGTTTTTCAACATTTTCGGAGTAATCAAATCATACCCTGGAGCTTTTTTGCAGACTAATTTATTCTTGATGACGTCAATGGTTTGACTGGGAGTTATTTCGTAGTGCAATTGTTGAGTGTTTTCAGAACTTAGTCTAACAGGGTGAACAAAGCTACCTGGATTTGGTTGAAATACCTTACTAAGGTGCAAAGCAAACACGTAAGCCTTCTCTTCGTCGTTACGCGCCCACCCACCGTTAGGAACTCTAATAGGGAATTCACTTTCGACCGGAGTCTTCACCCCACGTATTGATTGCCATAAGGATTTTTGATTTTTGCCTTTCGGAGTAAGGTTTTGCACAAATTTATGTTGTTCAAATCGTTTCTCCCTCGAAAGGGCTGCTTTGAGCTTCTTTTCCGGTTCTTTCAATCTATATTTAGCTGCTGGTGATCGGGTTTGTTGCCATTCCCCCCTGCACCTTCTTTTACAGGCCACCAGATTTTCTATTTCAGTATTTGTAAAGGACACCTTTTCCGTTTTAATGTACTTAGGCGTAGAGTTCTCTGCTGCTGAAGTCAACATAGAAGTAAGAACTGTCACGGCGTCATCAATATGCTCTTTACTTTCGATTTTGTAATTGGTGTGTATATGTGAGCTTATATACTTTTTGTATTTAAGCCAATTGGTATTGAAATTTGTTAATCTGTGGGGAATATCAACTTGTTTTGGTCTTTCGTTCAATAGGAATAACACTGGAGAATGATCTGAAGACAGATCAAACGTATATGTTGATATGAATTCTCTTTTAATCCCTTTTATAATGCCAAAATCTATAAGATCTGGTAATTTATTTGGGTCCGCTGGCCAATAAGTACACCGAGAGAAATAAGAACAGTTAAATCAACCACTTAGAACAGTTAAAGTAAGAGTGGTCAAATAAACTGTATTCCCCGTTTAATGCACTGGAAAAGGAAGTCAAATCAACAGTTGAAAAATAGTCACTTTTTATGTTCAAGTTCGCTTTCGTTCACTTAGACGTATCTATCCCTGCTGGCGGCGGGAATTTTTCTGGATTTTTTTTTTTTAATTACAGTTTTTTTTTTTGTTCAGAGTGTAGTTGTTTTTTAAGGCAAAAATTTTCTCCTAAATTTTTAAGATTTTAATTTATTTAATTTTTTTTAATGGTTCATTTTCAAGCAAAAAATTTTGGGAGTGAAACAATTCCTTAAGCACGTTCCCCAAAACTTGAGCAACCATAAGCTCAAGTGAGCATTTTGACCAACAAATTAAATTCGTTCGTTTAGCGTAATGGTTAAGACGTTCGCCCAGCGAAGTGGAAGTCAGCGGTTCAAGGCTCGGCCGAGGCGAGAAAATTTAAAGAGATGAAAGAG
The DNA here is from genome assembly GCA_020466095.1 of Chlorops oryzae. Classification (NCBI taxonomy): domain Eukaryota; kingdom Metazoa; phylum Arthropoda; class Insecta; order Diptera; family Chloropidae; genus Chlorops; species Chlorops oryzae. Next base: position 57,846,732 of record CM035806.1, on the reverse strand, counting down.
AAAAAGATTTAAATAGAAACAAATAAATAAAGAAAAATTATAATAATTTAATTTAAAAAAAAATATTTATAAAAGAAGATAAAAAAAAGTCAAAGCAAAAATTATTTTTTTTTCCCAGTTGCTGGTGACAGTTGATTTAACCGCGAGACAGTTATATCAACCATCAGGTAGTTATATCCCTATTGACTGTGTTTGTACTGTTGAATCGACTGCTACTACACATAAGCTAAGAATTAACGGTGAACTCGGTTATTTTAACCTGCTTTTTCAGTTAATATAACTACCTTTTTCTCTCGGTGTAGGTTTCCTAGGAGAAACAAAGTCGAGATTGTTATTATTATTCATAATTGCCCTATATAGTTGAGCACCTTTAGGATTACAAAGACGGGAACCCCAGAGGGTGTGTTTTGCATTATAATCTCCAGCTGCGATGAATTTATCACCGAGGGTTTTGAAGAAATCTATATACATTTTTTCTGAAATAGTGTGACGCGGTGGCCAGTATACCGCCGAGACTGACATGCTTTTGCTATTAGCCCAAATACTTATTGTTGTTGCTTGTATAAAAGTAGTTGCATACGATTCCATTAGGAAGAGCCTAATTCTCTTACGGATAAGAATGCCTGTACCACCGTGTGCTTTACCATCTGTATGATTGGTTTTGTAAAATATATATCTAGGAATTGCGAAGAAGCATTTATTAGTTAAGTGAGTTTCTGAGAGAAGCAATACATCAACGGATTCACGAATTAAAAAATTTTTATTAACAAATTTGTATAGATAATAATATTGAAAATAATAAAATCCAACTAAAAAAAAACATTCAGTTACATACAAAGTATTACACAGCAAAACGAAACCATGATCCGGAAGGACACCTGTTTCGGAGCATTTGTTGCCCAAGTACACCACTTCGCGGCTTAAAAATTCGAATTTTTCCGTTTTCAGCTTCAAGTTATTTTCCCTAAGAAAGCACCCGTTTCAGTCGTTCTTCGTGTCGCTCAAGGCTTCCACAATACAAAACGATGTCGTTCAAATATACGAAACAGTCTTTACCCTGTAAACCTATGAGAAGCGTATGCATAATACGTTGGAACGTGGCTGGTGCTCCGAATGGCATACGCTTGAAATCGTAGTGTCCTGCTCCAGTACTGAAAGTTATTTTCTCTCTGTCTTTTGGGTCTATTAGGACTTGACGGTAGCCGCTGGCCAAATCGAGAGTTGAAAAATATCGACTGTATCCCAGTTGGTCCAAGATTTCATCGATGCGTGAAATTTGGAAAATTGTCTTTAACGTTTTTGCATTAAGTTCTCTGAAATCGAAAACAAATCTCCATTTTTTCTCGCCGCTCGGTCGTGGTTTTTTTCGGGACTAAAATAATTGGAGAATTCCAGGGAGATACGCTGAGTACCTATTTGCTTGCCTATACTTTGTGCGCCTCTGGCAACCTATACTGCCGTATATTCATAGGCGCCACTCCTGGTAAAGTTGGTATTTCGTGAGTAAGGACTTTGGTATGTGTAAGGGGCTCTTTATCCAACTGAAACATGTCTTCAAATTCATTAAGGGGACCTTTTGGTCTAGAATTTTTTGAAAATCGATTTTGTTTAAAATACATTTCGGAAGAATAGACTTCTAAGAATATGCTGGCAAAGTTTTGTGAAGATATTGACAATATTTTCTTTTCTATAGCCGTTTTAGTAGGTGGACACAGTAGGCAGCATGCTTGATCAGAACAACTTTTAATGCGTTTATCTCAAACTACTATTTTTGATCTTGCACATGAAAATAAAAAAACCATCGAACCGATTCGTCTGAAATTTTAATATGTTATTCACAACATCAATAAAAAAAAAATGGTCAAAAAATCGCGTTTGGATGTGTTAAATTAAAAATTGCGTAATTTTTTGTTCGTCTGGCTCACGCGATAGCCGAATTCATTCTGATTAATAATATGTATTTTTTTTTCTTTTTTCAAATAACCCGAACTTAAGAAATCGTGTACGCAACGGAGGTAATTTTTCAAAAAGCGTCCATTTCGGCATCATTTTTAAAATACAAAAAAAAAAAAAACACAAAAATACAGCAAAATTTTTTTCGGAGTGTCAATAAATAAGATAATAATCCTGCAAGCTTAGAAACCCGTTTTTTATTTGGCTAATTACCAAAAAAAAAAATCATCAAAATACCCTTAATTTTCGTGTTCTAGACCAGAAGGTCCCCTTAACAATACGCTTTATTGAGTCCTTCTCATCCTTATTCAAATTTTCGTCTGTTATCACTGTTTCTAACAATTGAAGTATCCTTTGGGTGCCTTCGTGGCTTCGTATCATATTTATGTCTGGGCTTCCGTTCTGCGTGAAATCTCTTAAATCTGAAAATGTGATTTCTATGTCTATATCCTGCTCACTGGCGTTTAACATGGGCACATATCCGACGCCATGGCGGACTTCTGTAATCGCGCCTCCAAGGAATATATTTGTATTTAACTCCCGCTTTTCTACTACTACTGTGGAGTTTTACGTTTCAAATTTGAGTGGTACTATTTTCACCGAACTCGCATGAACCGATGTTGCCATCAACATGCACATGTTCAATTTTCTTTGTCGGCAGTATTGAGAGGACACACAGTTGCTGTGTATTGCCAAAAAAATCAATTGCTTCTAAACTGAATATATAAACACACGGTTCCAAAGAACGTCGCGCCCCAATATGACGGCGTGTAATTTCAGCTGAAGTATTTTCACCTCTTCATGTTGAATTTTTACTGACCCCGATAATCATTTGCGCTAGCTTGTGTCAATGGGCGTGTCGCTTTTTACGGATTTAAGTTGTATTAGGCTGGAATCTGCTTCAGAGTCCACGAGTAAAATGAGCTCACCGTTAGCGGTACAGGGTATCCGTACAAATGAGTCAATTACTTCGGCACTCTCGTCGCCATCTAATCGTGTTACAGTAAAATTCTCATTTCTTTCCAATTTCGCCAAAAATGTTTTTGATATACCTCCTCTTGCATATCGCTACAGTACTTTTCTAGATTCATCTCCTCTCAGAATGATTAATTTGTCCTTTTTATCATTGAATCTCGCATTTTTCCTCCATTATTGACCATACTGGCACCAACTCTTTTCAAAATATCTCCTTCGGAACCATCATTGTTTATTTTTCTTGTTTCATATGCAAGCGTTGGCTCGGCGCCCTGCAATGCCCCCCAGCCCCTTAGTGCTGACTGGGGGCATGGGAGTTTCTCCGTGGTGCTCCCGCTAGTCTGGGGCAGTTTCGACCTACATGTCCTTGATTGCACTCGAAACATATGAGTACCAGATGCCTTCTGGGCTGAGCCAACCCTTCAGAGGGCATTGAATTCTTTGGTATCTTTGGCCTTTTTCTGTTGCTTCTACACGTTGAACCAATGATTTACTTTCTCCTCCAATGCAGAGATTCCTTAATGATTGAAATTTTATTCCTGCAATAAATGTTCTAACAGCCAGATCCTGGAAAAACACCATCAATCTGCTTTTACCATGTGGCTCTTTAATCTCTTTCCTAACATCCTCTAGCAAGCCTTCGATTCTAGTGCTAAATTGATGAACAGTTTCCTATATGCCTTGCCTGCATGCTGCCAATTCCTCTCTGCTACCGCTGACAATTTCGCCTTTTATTATTTTTTTATTTATTTATTATTGTTATATTTTTTATTCTAAAAGTCCTTGCTTAGAGAATTAACTGATACTCGCCCTTTTGTGAGCAGTAATCGACAATCCTTAATATTTTCGTCCCGCGAGAAAATTTACTCAAAAAGAGTCGTAAACACACACACAATTTTATAAATCTGCGATTTAACCCTTTTACAAAGAATCAAGTCGGCCGCTCAGAATCTGGTTTTCTGACTTACAAACGAATCGCACTGCCTAGCGTATTAAACACTTGGGACTGCAATAGCGTCTGTCCACTTATAACAGATAATGCAATTTGATGTCTATAATTAAGCCAGGATCTGAGCCAACCGACAAGATTCCAAGCGGATTTTCGTTTCTAGGAATCACCAGAAACAGATAGAACTTTCTTAATTTATATATTTAGTTCCTTACCGGATACTGTTATGAAACGTGATCTGGTTAACCGGCGGCGCCAAATGTTAGGAGGCTCGTCCTTGTCTGGTGAAAAATGTAAACGCGGGACCTTTCGTTGTTAAGTTCTTATACTTTATTACTAAAATAAACAAACTTAATTTCTATAGACGACATTACTGACGAAGATCAAAGACGAAAAGTAAAAGCCCAGATTGGAGTTTGCACCAATATTTTATAGTGATTATCTGCTTCTGTCGACTGTTATTTCCCAGTGGTGTCGAAATCGTTCTTCCGACATACTTCGCTCTTTCAACATCCACCTGATTTAGCATATTATGTGTGCTTATTTGGTCGCCTGTATTGCACCATTATTGCGCATGTAGTTCTGAACGCGGCCAAAATGCTGACTTGCACTTTTGGCCAAAACGACCATCTGCTTGTCCAGATCAACGAACTGCGCTGCGAACGTAAGCAATTGCTTTCTCGAGTTCTTGACCTATACCAATATTCTTGGTCAAAAATGCTGATATGTTCGTTGGCTTAATGCAACCGCGCGGTAAACGTAAATAATCGCATGATCGCTAGTTTGACCTATCTCAACGTTTGGGAGGCTCATAACATTTCTAACATGAATCCGCTGCCGGAGGACCAAAAAACCGAAATTTAAAAATAAGGGCCACCTTATACATATACATATTCGGTTTTCGCAGGCCGGTCAAATTTTTTTATTAAACACAAAATGATACAAAATAAATCTACGTTGGTATTGGGCATTCTGTTGTTATTGATTTTTAATCAAGCTAATTTTTCAGGTGGGTATTTACCCACCTGGAAATATTTCAGGTGGGTAAATACTTATCTATTTTGAGCTTCTAAACCCTCAATATTAAGTTGCATCGAGCAGTTTTTAGTTTTAGTGCCCGTACGTATGCGCAAAGCGATTTTTATAAAATGTTGTAGTCCGTAACAATGTCATAATTAGAACAATTAATTGTCTAACCAAATATTTTTTATTTTCACAAGGCACAAAGACAGCTGTTACCCTGAGATTTAGAATTATGTGGTAAATTTTAGTAACTGTTGTCATTGTTGCTGAGAGAGGTATTCAGAAAAAAACCTAAATTTTTTATTTTCTCGACGAGACTTAAGTTTACCATACCCAGTATAATTGATGGTAAGCTGGCAATATGAAAAGTCTTCTTGAAGATTGTCAGTACACAAGAATTTAAAGGAAACACCTTTCTTGATCTTCATTTAGGCGATAGAAAAGATCTTCCAGGAATCCTAATTTTGTAGAGAGATATTTTTTGACTTCGTCGCACCAGGTTTAGAGCGACCTGACAACTTCCGCTGTGTTTTGATGCCCAATCGCGTATCCTGAAGCTGCCGGATGCGTGTATGGTTCACAAGTCGTCTGAAAGCCTGTGAGCATCGTCGTCGCTGTCTTTGCTATGAAATCGTGGGCAAAATGCGATTATTTGATTGCCTCGCATCGGCGGAGGTACTGCATAGCATTTATGTCGCGAACATAATGTACGATGCATGGGCGTATCGAACTCCAAAAGTCGTCGCCTTGATAACGTATACTGTATGTATGAGATTATTTATAGTCACGATCCCACCACAGGATTCTCTGTGAGTGCATATCGTGATCGTTGATGTCAATCCGGTGCAAAATTTCAGCTATGTCACCGCAGATTCCCACTTTCCCCACACGCTGTTGAGAGGCCTTAAAAGGTCGAGACCCGCTAGGAGGAAGTCGTTGAGTCCCTCTTCTTGTCATCTTGCTGCCTCGTCTCGCGCCCAACTGGATGTTGGATCTCTCAGATCAGTTTGGACTGCGTAATAGCTTCTGGATCGTTCGGCAACAGTGTGTCCGCGGGCAGCTGCTTGCGTTGTAATTGCGCACAGCTCGATGCTTCTTCTTTCCACGTTAACTGCATTTTGAGCATCTTCTTGTTCGCAGAAACTCGTGATTCTCAGCAATATTTGGGGTGCCGTTGCTTACCCTTAAGTTTGTACTTCTAGCAATTTAGTTGTTTTGTTTTTTTTTTGTAATTTTTTTAAATTCATCTGATTTTATTTTTAGAGCGGTGCCGAATGGTTTCTCGATTGTGAAGGTTGAAAATCGGTGTCCGCAGTTTTAAAATTCTTTGGATTGAGCTGTTGTTTTGACAAGCCGGGCTTTTGAAGTTTTATTCCCGAAAGAGCCTTCAGTAATTCGCCTTTATTTGTGAATTGTTGCATTAAGGCTTGTGTCCGTATTTATGTGTTTGGGATCGCGTCTGCGATGTACTCGATTAATTCAGCCTCTTTCATCGATAACTTACTTGCTAACATCAAGTTGTCAATATAATATGTTGCACAGTCTTCTTCGAACTTTTTTCGTGCATCACTATTTCCATCGTATTCCGTTATGAAATTTCTTAATATTTTCAACGAAATACTGTTGGCGGCTTTGCTGGAAAATTTTGAGAATTTAAACATCTCGTTTTCCTTTTCTAGCAGGCTGCATTGCGTTTCAATAATTCGTTCTCGTTACTTTTAGTTCAGCTTTTATGTAGCGAAGGTGTTCTTCCGACGAAATATGTTGTCTCTATCACACTTTTGTGTTCCGCCGTAAAGAATGTTTTCATCTCGATGAACTTCTTCTTGTAGCTGTAAATTTGGTGCGTCGTAACTTTTTTCAGAAGCTTCTGGAATTTTTTCTTCTTCTTCTAACACAAAACTTTTAATTTTCTCCTCAACTGGAAAATTCTCTCTGAATTCGGCAAATATTTTATTATTTCTGATCTGAAAGTTGCGATATTCGCAAATATCCTCTTCTATCTGCAATTCCCGTTGATCGAAAAAATCTCCGTCCACATGTTGAGCTATGGCCGCTTGTAATTTTTCAGCGTCAACGTCTTGCAAACGTACTAACAACTGCGATTTTTTCCAAATCGCGGGAGCTCAAGGCTTTCGCCAACGGATCTCAATTTTTTTGCTGAGAGTTTTGTCAGGCTATCCATTTTATTAGGCGAGGACTATCACTTCTGACTTACTGTGGTAAAAAAAAGGCATCCGTCTTCGTGCGCGACATACAATACTGCAAGTGACACTTGGTTATGGCGGGAAAAAATCACCGAGACGGGTGAGCGGACGTGGAAAAATTGTATGTAACATGGACTTTCACCACACAGTTTGGACATTCAACAAAAGCAATACAGCCGCAATAAAGTATAGACTTTCACCAAAACGCATGTACGTCCAATGCCAGTATCACTAACTCACAGTCAAAAACAATTTTAAAATCCCCACAGCTATCAGTCATTTTCAGTCGCACTCGTATCGACTATTCTCGCTGTCGTTTTCGCTCATATGTATTCTTATCAAACCTACTAGCAAATTAAAAAAAAAAGAGAGTGTCACTTGTAGTATTGTATGGTTCGCGGTACGTTTAATACTGACTCTCTTTCTTCTTTTCGGTATCGAGTACCTATTTGCTTAAGCCTATTGCACAAGTTATTCTTAAGCCTAGTCTACACTTGCATGCTATATCTTATACACTTGATCCTCCTTTTACGCGGATTGACGGGACCAGAAAATGTACGCGTAAGACAAAAACGCGTTACAAAAGAAATATTTTCAAACAAAACAGCTTATTGGGGCCACATTGTAAAAAAAATCGCGTAAAAAAATTTTTCGCGCAAAAAAGTCTAAACTTACATACAATTTTCTTACCTCGTGCCTTAAAAAATATGCGCGTTTTTGAATGTGTTTAAAAGAAAATCCGGAATCCTAATGCATTTCAAACAATATTTAATATGTACATATCGCACACCCTCTTCTAAGGAGACACAACTCAAAATTTCCCATTTTTCAGAAAACGCAAAAAACAAAATGCGTCGCAGTGTCAATCAAAGCAAGAAGAAAGGCATTGACGGGGTTTTTCGGCTTTTTATAATAACAAAATCGGAGTAGAATTTTTCGTGCAGGTAGAGAGGTGAACTATGATCAAGTTCCATATCGCACCCTTGCTACTAAATCGGCACAATTCAGAATTTCGCATTTCTCAACAATCATTCAATCCCTCTTGACTCTAAGGAGAAATAAAATTTTTTCTAAACTAATATCACTCTTAATCGACTGCTGGTTCATTCAATATAAGCGTTAATTATCCATGTGTTGGGTTTCTTACAGAAAAATTCAATCGTACATAAAAAAATTGATTAAAAAATTTTGAATTGTGCCGATTTATTAGCAAGGGTGCGATATGTTAACTCAAAACTGACGATTTTTGAGTTGTGTCACGTTAGAAGAGGGTGTGCGATATGCATTTCTTGCTGTTTTACAGCGTAAAAAAAAAGATGCAATGGAGTTCAGCCCAAGATGAAAAAGAGATCATACAAAGTTTGATTTGTATTTTATAGTTTTTAATGTAATCAGTTATTAAACGCTGACACAGAAGAATTCCCACACCCACCTATGCCAACTATAGAAGCGATATCTGGTCCCATTAAAAGAATCACTTTAGACGAAGTTGATGAGGCCATAAGTAAAATGAAAACTGGTAAAGCTACTGGTATAGATGATGTACCAGCTGAGATTTGGAAATCAGGTGACTTCAACTCTTGGTTACTGGAATTATTTAAGCGAATAGTAACCGAAAAGAGAGTTCCCTCAGACTGGCTAATGAACACAACCGTACCCATATGGAAAAAGAAAGGTAGCCCAGCAGATTGTTCAAATTATAGGTCGATTCGGCTTTTATCCCACACACTTAAAGTGTTTGAAAAGGTACTAGATAAACGAATTCGTGAAATAGTCAGGTTAAAGATAAACCAAGCTGTGTTCGTGAAAAACTGTGGCACCACCGATGCAATTCATGCCGCTCGACTTTTAATGGAAAAACACAGGGAAAAACAAGTACCACTTCATATGGCCTTCCTTGATTTAGAAAAGGCATTTGATCGCGTTCCTCATGATCTCATTTGGTATGCTTTGAGAAAACACTTAGTGCCGGAAGAACTTATTATGTGGGTAAAACTTCTGTATGCAAATCCCAAAAGTCGAGTACATTCTGCTGCCGGAATTTTATCTGAATTTTCAATATCTGTAGGCGTTCACCAAGGATCAGCTCTATCTCCTCTTATGTACATATTAGTTATGGATTCAATTACCGAAGACCTACAAATATCACCTCCCTGGACGTTACTATATGCAGATGACGTTCTTCTTGCCTCAACCAATAAAAACAACTTACAGCAACAAGTACAAGATTGGCATGATAGATTGTCTATGTTTGGACTACGTTTGAATGTCGGGAAAACAGAATACATGACAACAGACAATTGCGAAGCAGGGACCATCAAAATAAATAACACTGACCTACCAAGGACGGAAAAATTTAAATATCTTGGGTCGACACTTTCTGCTGACGGGACGATCACTCGCGAAGTTACTGAGAGAGTTAACGCCGCTTGGCTCAAGTGGCGTTCAACGACTGGTGTTATGTGCGATAAAAATATAAGCGACCGCTTAAAATCCAAAATTTACCGCACAGTCATCAGGCCAGTCGCTCTTTATAGTACCGAATGTCTACCAGCAACGAAAGTAGCAGAAAGAAAGGTTAGTGTTATGGAAACAAAGATGCTTCGCTGGATATCCTAACTCACTCGTCTAGATCATGTTCCAAACGTAGACATCCGTAGATGCTATGGAGTTGCGCCAATTATTGGGAAAATGCAAGAAGCAAGGCTACGCTGATATGGACACGTCCTGAGAGCAAATGAGGAGAATTTGGCAAAGAAAGGCTACGCACTGGAAATCCAAGGTTGCAGAAAACGGGGGCGTCCGAAACAGCGCTGGATGGACACAATAAAATGGGACCTAGAGGCTGTAGGACTTACTTCGGATGATGCAACCGACAGAACAAAATGGAGGAACTGGTCGCGTTTTGCGGACGCCCGGGATAGACCGGGATAGTTAAACACGCAAGAAGAAGAAGAAGTTATTAAACGCTGAGTAGCATTTTGACGGAAATAATGTATTTGCAGAACAAAAAGAAAAAACTAATCTATGAAAATACGCGGAAAAAAGGACAAATCGCACAAAAAAGGGGGATGTTTTGTAAACACTGCGTAAAAAAACCCCATAAAAAAATTCGCGTAAAATGAGGATCAAGTGTATAATACAAATGCTTATATACTACACTTACATTGTACGTCTTATATAAAACAATTGCTTATATACTACACTTATGTATATACTACAATAGTGTTGAGTATAATTTTTGTTAAAATTTGTATTAATTTCATGTATATTTTTGTCAGAATAAAAATATTCAAAAAGTAAAGCTTTTACCAATCTTCGAGTGTAATGAATAAGTGGAACAAAAATCGAGCAAAAATTGTGTATAGAAAAGTGTGGAAGATATAATCACTTATGGGAGGTTCTTTCGCAAATCGAACGGATTTGGAACAAACAAAGGACAATGGGCATTCTGTCCTATGAGCGGCCATCGATGACACTAGTATCATTCGAAAGAGGAGTCAATATAGATTTTTTTTTTTGTTCTGGAACTATTATAAAACTTTGTTTAGGAGCTGAGTTATATGCGTGTTTATATTATATATTTATATTATATTATAAGCATCGCGTAACTCATAATATATGTTCAGTAGGTAGTAGGCTTTGTTTTACTTTATAAACTTGAACATAAATCACATTTCGTTAATTATAATGGCAGAAAGTCGTGAACCGTAGTAGCAGAGAAGCAATACAAAACTATTATTGTAGTTGCCTGAGTGGCAGGCGCACGGTGTGATGTTGCACTCATGTAATGAGTATGGTGTGGTACTGGGATGGGCAAGACACCAAGAGGGGGATATTCTTTTACCAGCAGGCTTTTTAAATAGTTTTGTTATTGATGATGATTGATGAATATTGGTTTTAGTTTTAAGCTATTTTAATAAAATATTTTGTATAATACTTTGTTTTGTTTTAACTGTTTAACATACCTATATACAGTTATAGTTCTCTGAATGTCCGTTTAAACCTTATTAATTTTAACAAAATACGATAAAGGCAAGCCTTAACCGACTCTCATCTTCCGATTAAATTTATTTGTAAGAAACAGCTGGCGTTTAGATATAGTAGCTTTGTTATAGAACATTTTTGCATTCGTATATTAAAAACTTTAAATTCTCAGTTGCTTTGACATTAAGAAACAGATGTTTTGTGAACGCGTTGCCAACTTCTCGCTTCTTAACCAGAAATCACCAATTAGACATTGAGCAAACGAAATTGCTTCACCCACACTTTTAATCATTTGATTAGATTAACTGCCAGTTAGTTAATCTAGACTTTAACCGGACATTCAAAAAACGGGCTTAAATGAACTAGTGTAATCAAAAGCAAGTTATAACATAGAAATGCCAGTTATATTAAGATTTGTTATTGTGGTTGTCATTCTTGAAACCATGAGTGATAAAAAAGCGAACTAATGAAATACAACGCAAATGAATTGCAGTGTAACATTAGTGAGATATAATCAGTCTCGGAAATAGCTTCGCGCAAATTTCGCACTTTTGCATGAACGCCCCACACATATCATTTGCGAGAACAGCTTGGTTTGCTTGTTTACTTTCGTGAAAGGAGAAGACCCATCTACACAATCAGCCATGATTAGTGGTATACATTCTTTTGAAGCAGACATGAATGCAATTTTTCTCTTTAAAATAGGATTTATTTCAAACAACTTAGGTCATGTTCTTAATAATTAGTATTAAGTTTTAAAATTTTAACTTGATTTTTATTAAATGAAACAGATAAAACAATTTTATTACATTCCATCACACATTCACACACGTTTGACAGTGTGCGTCTAACCTAACATTTATTTCCACACAACGCCGCGCAAGTTTCGCTCAACTCAGCATTTTCGACGCTGCGGAAATTATTTTACATACAAATATCCGAGCTAGCGAGAATTCCGAGGACGCAAATATTGTGTATTTGCTTGAATACCACTATTATGTTACAGTTTTACTCGCCAGCTTGAATATACGAATATATATATTTATGTATATATAATCTTTTATATAACGCCATTATATTAAGATATATCTATCCTTTCAGGTTCGAAAACTACTTTTGGAAATGATACATCGTTTGCCAATAAGCGAAAATCTCAGACTTCATGTAAAATCAATTATATCACTAATGCTACATATTCTAAGGCATGATAATGAAGAAAATGTGTTAGTAAGTCTCAGGATAATTATTGAATTGCATAAACACTTCCGTCCATCATTCAATTCGGAGGTAAATATATAATTATTGTAAATGAAAATGTATAATGTTGTACCATCTAACAACTATCCTAGTATCCATTAACATATGTTCAATTAAAAATTCTTATCCAGTAATTAAGGGCCGCTGGAAAAGCTCTTCAATTTAACTGATCATTTCTTAAATAAAAAAATCTGTTGACTTAAGGATAAATCTATCACATTGGTCTTATTTGATACAATCACACTGATTTTGTTTTCCAAGGTGCAACATTTCTTAAAATTCGTCAAAGACGTGTATACAGCTCTGCCAAATCATATGTCAAAAATATTTGAGCCAATACAGCAAATAAGTGTGAAAGATTTAAAAGATCTTAATATTGAAGCTGCCCTTTTGGAAACATACGCACCTAGAATAGTCCACGTTGAGGGAACGTCGGAGTCCTCATCTTTTTCTCATGTGGTAAATACAACATTTTATTATGAGTTCTTATTCTAATAACTTCTCTCAACAGTTTAATTTATTACCCAGAGGTATATTATCATTAAAAGTACTGCAAGAGTTGCCAATAATTGTGGTGCTGATGTACCAAATATATAAAAATGCAGTTCATCAAGAAGTAGCCGAATTCATCCCACTTATAATGACAACTATTAATTTGGAACCTTCACCTGCTCAAAGGTATGTATGTAGCTAGCAAGATACCTTCCGCAAGTACTTTTTGGTCAATTCCAAAGACTACAATTCAAATAATGTTTTAATTAAACTGCTGTTTTTGCTGAACATATTTCGGAACTACTTGGAAAAGCGAGTCGACAAAATGAAACTTTAATTTTGTTTCTAGTTTTAATGGTTGTTTTTTGGCTCACTAAATCAGATTATATCTGAAAACCCAATTTTTTTTTTTTAAAGTTTGATTTTGTAGTCAGGAGGACGATATTTGAAATTTTCGCGTCAATTTCTAGATTTTTCTCAAAATCTCAGGAAGTATGTATGTTCTAGAGCCCTGCATGGGTATGCCTTTTCGCGTATTCGAATACATTCACATGTTTACGAAAACGTCATTGTACTAATTCAAGCGACATGAACACAGTAAGCATTGCCACTCGTTTGCGTGAAGCAAAGAGTGTGAAAGAGAATGAAAACGGGAGCAGAGAATAGTTGTACGAGTGAGACGCGCATATTCGAATTTGAGTACAACTATTCGAGTATCTCGAGTTGCTCGATCGAGTTAATTTTTATTATTGCAGTGTTAAGCTCGAGCCCATTAAAAATGCTCAATCTCATGACATACATACATACATTTATATACGTACAGATGTTCAGTTATCAAAAATAAAAGTGAAATGGTTTTTGTTTCCAGGCGTGAAATTATATATCATGTTATTAATGATTTCAATTAATAAAAAAATGAAAGCCTTCCGTAGGAAAATATTTTACAGCTTAATGTTTAAATACATTAAAATAAGAACCAACAAACAACATCAACTAAAACTAAAACAACAACAAAATAAATAAATAAATTAAAAATTTAACAAAACTCATTTCCATGTCCTTTTGAAATTTGAGACAAAATATGGCTGGCTTCGCGGGACTCGTTACAATCCTAAAATAAGTCACACGTTCAATAAATTCATCAAATTGTTTCAATAAATTCAAGAAATCGTTTCAATCTACCTTCCCCATCGATTTCCATAGTTTCGATATTTTCCATTCAAACGTTGCAAACTCACGCAAAACAGTTTGTTAACTGCAACGATGCAAGAGAACAATTCGCCGTATGTAAAAGCCGGTTTATTGTTTTGCACGCTAATGCTTTTTCTGAAACACCCAAAATACCCGAAAATACCCGAACGCCGAACAACTACAACATTGTATTGAGAAGTTTTGAGCGAGACAACAGAGAAGCTGAGAGAGCAGAGATCAATACAACATTCGCTGCAAGAGCATGAGAGCATTTATCAATTCATTTGATCCCTCACAGCAACTCGAACATGGGTACTGGTACAATGAGTGAATGAGTGGAATTGTAAACAGAATACATTCATGCAGTGCTCTATGTTAGTATGTTCCTCTTTTAAGCAAGATACATAAAATTTCTTTTTTTGAAAAAAGTTGAATAGCTTCGGTTCTTTTCAACCAATTTTTAAGACCGATACATAATTTTGTTGGAAATTGAATGTTTTTTCTTAAATAATGCCGATGTGAGGGCTTTGTAGTGGAACAAATTGGAATAAAATGGCTCCAAAGTTGAAAAATTTGGAAAAAGTTCAAACAAATTCACTTTGTCATTAGAAAAATTCCAATAAAATAATACAATTGCAGTTTATATTTCTGGAAAGAACATTCTTTTGACTTTTTATAGACGTAAAAAAAATTAAAATCGGTTGATAAACAACGAAGTTACAGCTTCTTAAGTGAGTCAATGGCCTAAATAAGGGTTTTTGGTCCATATCTCCGAATCTAGTGCCAATCTTAAAAAACTGTTGCAATATTTGTGTTCAGCACACTAAATGAGATGAGGTATTAAAATGAAAAATTTTAAGCTTAAAGGATACATGGCAGCTTGAAATTTTAATTAAATATTGCTTTCATAATGCAAAACATTTTATTCAAACAGGAAACATGTGTTAATAAAAATTTTAACATATATATATTCTACTACTTTCATAAAATTATAAAATAAATACAATGAAACCTCGCAATTGCGGACAAACTCATATGCGGACAACCTTCATATGAGGCCATTTTTTATACCCGACACACTCGGGCGTAAGATTCTGGACAAAGTTGCGGTGTATTAATTTTTTTCCGCCACCTAGACTACTGTAAGCTTTTTTCGGCTTCCCTTAGTCTAATAGCGAGTATACCGTCAAATGTCTGTCAGACATTAAGAGTGTTTAGTGAATTTCGGATCGAAGTCGAATGTACTTATATCTAACAGCAACCATCTAACATTGATTATACCCAACACAATCTGTATCGAGGTATATTGCATCAGGGCATACGTGTGTAACTCCCAGAATCATTCGAGATAGACGATACAAAATATGCATGTAAGTGATCAGCGTTTCTAGGAGATTCGATTTAGACTATCTTGGTATGCGTGTCCACAACTTGAGTAAGTTAAAGTTCGAGAATGATCCCGATCGGACCATATTTAGAGATACCTCCACTACTAGGGTGTGTTATGGAAATCAGAAAAACTGCTCTAAAAACTATATTTTTCAAGATATTTAGATGAAATTTTATATTTGAACATACTAAAGGTGATAAATGAAATTTCAACATTTTTCCTTTGTAGAAATACTAAATGTTTTTTTCGAGCTTAAGGTCAAGGTTTTTGATTTTTAATTAATTTTGAAAACGTCCAATATTTCGCTTTTCGTCGAAAAGCATCTTCAGGGACTATAAGCAAATCACCAAAAATATTTTTTACATGTGAGTCATTATTCGTGAAATCGATCACTAAAAATTTATTTTAGATTTTGATGAAATTTTGGAGAATTGTATATTTTTATGAGAAAAAAATATTTGCAAGAGCTTTTTTGAAAATAAAATTTTTTTTTCGAGTTATGACGTATTGAAATTTGGTAAATTTTCGAATTTTTCGAAAAAACGTCTGCTTAGTTTAATTATATCTTGGGACCTAATAGACCGATTTTAACGAATTTTTTTGCATTTTAATCCTTATAGTATAGTATAGTATTTGTTCAGAATTCTACAGTGTACAAGCAAAAACCCTAAAAGCTAAGTTTGCTGAATATAATGGCAATAACATTGATTGTTGTGTGCCAGGGGTGACAGGCAAAGTATACAAAAATAAAATAAAAGTAATTTAATAGTACTCGCTTATAATTAAATTTCTGTAATTCTGACAAACTTTAATGTATTTGAAGATTTCTTCGTAATGTGGCCCATTTATATTTAGTAGGGCCGCCTCTCGCACGCAGAATGGTACCGATTGTATGGGCAGGTAGGTTATCTCATACCAATCTCCCTCCGTTCTCCCATTCAAAATTACCCCGCCACTGTCCTCACACAACTTCAGCAGCTTTTTTCCCTTACTATCGACAACAACATCCTTTGATCTACGGCCTGCCGAGATGTTCGAATGGCCATACAAGAGATTTTGGTCCAAATATTGCTCAGATCCCACGCGTGCGTTGAGGTCTCCCAACCGTATCTTGGCCCCTACCGCAAATGTGTTCAATTGTTTGGCCAACATCCGTAACTTATATCGCTTCTCGCGCTCGGTAGCAGTATAGTCCCTCTGGATAAAAATCTTAGAGTTTTTGAGCTTGGACCGTTGTCTAATTAAAACATCCGCAAGGCTACAATCTGCCAACTCGAATATAAATGTGTTTGAGTTTTTAACATGGTGAGTGCTGCGTACGTGTGCAGTCGTATTAATCAGTCTGGAACACAGTTCCATGAATTCCTTAGTAGCATCTGCGGCATTTTGGCTAACGAATCCACGAACAGTGACATTTCCGCGTCTACTAGCTCTATCCATAGATTCAACCCTCTGTTGCATACTGGTTACATCCTTGCGTAGGGATTGGTTTTCGTTTTCCAAGCGCTCAATTGCGCTATGAATGCTAACCAAGTCATCCTTTTTGGCCACGTCGACAAGTTTCCGGTCCAAAACCTTTTCCATCATGGCCCAAGAGAAAACATCTCCGGAAGTATTGCCTCTTGTTGCCGAGTCCGGGTCACACATGTTGTTTGCGTCAAATACGGTTAGTTTCTTTTTAGAGGCAGATTCTAGGTTATCCGGTGACGTTTGAAAGCGGCCACGTTTATATGCATTCATACGTAACAAACCAACGCCACTAAAGCTCCTTTGACGAAGACGAGTGCAATACAAATATGTAGAGCGTAATGGAACTAATGGATTTTCAGTAATTTCCTTTTATCCAATACAATTTTAATAAATTTAATAAAAAATTACACGAAGAGCAAAAACTAAACAGCTGTTTACCGTTCAAGTGCAGCGTTGCCACCCCCTTTTAATCCTTATATAATGTACTAAAATACAAAAAAGTTTTTTCTGAAAATTATTTGTTGTTGTTGTATATAGATATTTATTCAAACAGTTTGCTATACAGCATCGAAGGGATAAAAAAATATTTTTTTTAACAAAATCCAAAACTAGCCCATACTATAATGCAAAATATATGAAAGTTTTATAATAAGCTTATTTTCCGTTCGGAAGATATAAATTTTTAAAGTTGGCAACTCATGAATCTTATTCGAAATACGTCACTCGCTCGTCAGCTTATTACTCAATAAAGAAAAAATTTCCCGTTACAATTGCTATTCCTTGAACACTGAATATATACGAATTTTCGCCGTTAGATTTGTTGATTAAAACCGGTCTATTAGGTCCCAAGATATAATTAAACTAAGCAGACGTTTTTTCGAAAAATTCGAAAATTTACCAAATTTCAATACGTCATAACTCGAAAAAAAAATTTTATTTTCAAAAAAGCTCTTGCAAATATTTTTTTCTCATAAAAATATACAATTCTCCAAAATTTCATCAAAATCTAAAATAAACAAATTTTTAGTGATCGATTTCACGAATAATGACTCATGTGCAAAAAATTAAACAACTACTGCGGCGCTATTTTGTCCACAACACAAAATAAAACACCATTTCTCAAAACTCTCTTTTCCAACGTTTGGTGGCTCGGAAAAGAACCGATTGGTGGTCCTGAAAAGGACCTTTTATTCTTCTCCTCCAGTGCTGTCCACTTTTGGAGCTTTAAAATAGCTTCAAATGGCACTGGACCCATCAAATTGCCTTCGAACAGGGTAAAAATATCCAACAGCGAGCTCATTGCGAAGCTTTCTTTCCACGAATAACGGATTTCCCGGAAATTCAATTGAAAGTGCTGCACATAATTTTACCAAAAACCTAAAAAATCGAACCTATCGCCTAATATCTACCAATTTTTTAACTGTATTTTTAAGAAAAACAATTTATTTTCTATAATCCTTAATATTTCTCAGTTCCACATTATTGCTCAAAAGCTAAAAAGCAAGTTACAATTTTTATATTTTTTTACGAGTGTGGCAACAATTTGCATAAAATATTTGAATTTTGCAACATACACGAATTTCGAATAAGTGGCAACAACGCAAATGTGAACATAGTGTAAAAATAAGTACTTTTTTGGCAGTTTTCAAAACGTGATAACTCCTAAACTAGAGGCGACCGACAAAAAAGGATTGCAGATTTGGAATCAGGGAGTCATTTTCTAAGATCCCAGAAACGGCCAGCAACTAGAATTGTTCCGAAAATTCTCTACAAAATTTTTGCATTTTTGCGAGTACCCCCAGTACTAGGGCTTGTCACAAAAATCCCAAAAACCGTCCCAAAAATCAGAGTTGTTTGAGATATTGCAATTTGAACATATATTTAAAACTCCGATTAGATTTCAAAAAATTTAGAGAGGTGGGTATGGCAAATGAGCGGTTTCTATAAAAAAAATTAAACAAAAGTCGCCATATAGCCTTAAAAATCTCTAGAATAGGTACTTTTACTCAACGTTCGTTTTTTGGGCCCGTTTAACAAAAAACTCACTTGCTTGGATTATTTTTTTTTCATACAAACTTCACCCTCCGCATATCAGAGGTTTCACTGTATATTTTATGGTTTCGTGTTTCCAACTACAATTGAAAAATTAAAATAAAACTAGTAAGAAAGCTAAAGTTGGTCAAGCCCGACTTTGAAATACCCAGCGTCCCGACATTATGAGCGCACTATGTTTTGCTTCACTATTTTCGGGCGTGGCAGTGGGAGGGCCACATAAATTATTTCCCTACACATTTCATTCGCCTTGGTGAACCTATGTTGCGAATTTGAAGCTTCTACGCCTTTTACTTCGGAAGTTACGAAAAATCTTCATTTGTGGGCGTGGCAGTGGGCGGGCCACATAAAATTGTTTCCTACACCTTTCATTCGCCTTGGTCAACCTATGTTGCCAATTTGAAGCTTCTACGCCTTTTACTTCACAAGTTACGATAAGCCCTTATTTGTGGGCGTGGCTCGAGGAGGACGGCGTCCATTTTTCCCCAGGATATGTCCCTTTTCGTAGTTTACCAGTACACCAAATATCAATGGAATGTTGTGAGTGGTTCGAAAGTTACAAGAATTTTACTGCAAACACAATAAATTCATTTGTGGGCGTGGCAGTGGGCGGATTTCTCCCATTTTTACTTAGGATCATACTCGGACCCCGATATACATGTGTGCCAAATTTAGACTTCATTGGTTCAGCCGTTTCGGAGGAGATCCGACCACGGACAGACAGACAGACGGACATGTCTTAATCGATTCAGTTTTTGATCGTGATCATTTCTATATATATTTTTCTATATCTCCGGAGCTTAATTCTCCCTGTTACAATATTTGCACAAAACTAATATACCCCGCTTACGCTGGGTATAAAAACGAGGCGTATGAAATAACTGCCATTAGAAAATTCTGACGAAAAAACGGTTAAAAAAATAACAAAATGGCGCGGTTTCTTTTTGCGAGATACGCTTTATTCCCTCAAAAACTATTGTAAATCAAATATTAAGTGCCAATTTTTTTTACCCGTTGTTCATTACGTTTTTATGTACGCCAACCCAGAAGTGCTGATTTGAGATAATCACATTCAAAGTTACTGGACGTAGTTGAAAACGCTCAGAAACATTATTAATAGAGACTCAAAAATATGTAAAAACAAGTAAAGAAGTTTACATCGGCTAAGCCGATTGCACACATACCTTTTCCTCAGCCTGAAATATGTTAAAACATTACCTTAACAAAAATTCCTGCCGTTTTCGTTGTTCTAGCTTGGATATCTATTTAAACCTTATCTGTACTTCGATTTAGCTTCTAAGACTCGAGATTATTATTAAGCACAAAATTTTCGCGGATGGTGAGCGTGGTCAAATTTTAACCGTTAGAGGACATTTTGTCTAGCTGCGAAATCCTCAATTCAAAATAGTGAAAATAAATTTTTGCGAATTTCGCGAATGGTGGTCATGGTCAAAATTTAACCATAAGTGACGACTTTATTTGGCGGCAAAATACACAACCAGAAGAAGCAAAAAAAAAATCATTTTCGTATTCAGATATGAGAATAAGAGAAAGAGTGTATTTTTCTAATGTGTAGGATGACGACCATAGTTATAGCGATGTCGCAATTTTTTTTCAGCGAAAGCTTATGTCTACATAGTAGCTATACACACACCAAATTTCAATAAGCTGGGATGTATAGTAAAAAAGTTATCCACGAAATACGTTAAAAATCGTGATTTTTGAAACTTTTGAACCACTTCCCACGACCCAAGAAGGGACTACGAAAAAATTTTTATGCAGTTTTTCGGACATTTACCTGGTTCAAGTCCATGCCAAATTTCAATACGATATCTTTCATGGCTTAGGAGTAAATTACGAAAAACTAAAGTGTGACCGCAGACAGACAGACAGAGAGACAGACAGACAGACATGGCTAGATCGACTCCTCTTGTCACCCTGATCAAGAATATATATATATATGTCTATATCTATCGCGACTCCTTTGGCATGTTACATACTCCGAGCCAAACTTAATATACCCTTTCCTTCGGAAAAGGTATAAAAATATGATCACATTTTTGATCACATCACATTGCCTTTATTCTATTTAATATTTTTTAACATTTTAAGCCACGATACCGAAAACACTATTTAACTTTAGTTATTATATATGGGTCATTCCACGCAAAATTTGCCACCAAAATTTTTTTTTTGGAAATAATAATTTTTTTTCGATAGAATAACCAAAAATAATAGGTACGGTTTATTTGTTTTCGAAAAATTTTCCATAGTTTTCCCGGGCATTTTTTTTTTAATCTCACGTTTCACGTCATTTTTTGAAAAAGGTCTTTTTTCAATCGCTTCTACTGAAAAATCTAAGGACCGATTAACAATAACAATAAAAACGCCAAATACTACAACACACAAATCAGAAATCAAAATATACACGAGAATCATGAAGAAAAAACAAAAACAACACATTTGAGCAAGCCCTGCTCGCAAGCGAAGACGAAATGCAAATAGACGGCAACAAAGAAGACTGGTTCCAATCCCAATACCGCAAACTGCTGCAGCACGCTACGGACCACGACGGCGGCTTATCTACTTTTGACAACAGTTTGTAAACTCAATTTTATAAGTAGTAATACATAGATTCAAAAAATACCAACCACTACTTACATCACATTTAAACTTTTATAAATTAACTTATAATGTATTTACGTATTATTCAATGGAATATTAACGGACATTACAACAATTATAATGAACTATGCCTACTAAACAAAGACAAAAACCCGGACATAATTTCACTACAAGAAACTCACCTGCCGTATCAGTATACTTGCAGTGCCGTACCAAAGCCCTATACAGGCTACTTTTCTAATCTGCAAAACATAACATCCTCAAAACAAGGTATTGCAGTGCTAATTAAACGACACATCCCCCACAAAATGCTAGATATCATAACCTTCATCTCCACTTTGGCCATTCAAATTAATATTGACCACCAATTCAGCTTAATCAATGTTTACATCCCCCACTAGAAAATTTCGAAGAAAACCATCTATATACAGCAATAAACCATATAACAGGCCCATTTATTCTTACCGGGGACCTTAATGCTTGGCACCCCCTCTGGGGTTCGCCAAAGGCTAATGCACGGGGTAGTAAATTAGAGAACATTATCACAACTGAAAACCTTACAGTGCTCAACGACGGAAATCCCACTCATTTTTCTTCCCATAACACATTTAATCACGTCGATCTTACACTGACCTCTTCTCAACTCACACCAAAATGTAACTGGGAGGTTTCGCAGCACCTTTACGGTAGTGATCATTTCCCTATTACTACAGATATTATTACCAAGCTAAGCCCAGCGAACATAAAACCAAACATAAAATTTATTGTCGAAAAAGCGAATTGGGATCTATTTCAATCATATCTTCTCAATCATCCCCCAAATAGCTTCTGTCATAACATACATAAGGAAGTAGCAATAATAACCAAAACTCTAAGATACGCAGCTAACATTGCCATACCCCAAACCAAACCGATCCCCCACAAAAGACTGGTGGAATCAAGAACTACAAAATCTCCGCTCTAAGAAACAAGATTTCTGGAAATCTTACAAACGTACTCGTACATTAAAAACTCTTCTCGAATGTAAGCACTCTAACGCTGTATTCAAAAAAGCCGTCAAAAAGGCTAAGCGCCTATCCTTCGAATCTTTCACTTCCCGAGTGACTCCCGCATCCTCCCCCCAAAAAAATATGGACTGACATAAAATCGCTCATAGGAGCACCTAAACATGCTATCCGACTAATAAGAGATAACAACTCAAGCCTTACCTCCTCTTCCGATATAGCAAATGCTTTCGCTTCCTCCTGGCAGAACTACGCAAATGACTCAAACTTCACTAGCGAATACATAAGAGCAAAGAACCTCAGTACATCTAAGCCACTCAAACGTCAAAAGCTCTCATTCGACGCCAAATCCTTAGAAGCAAATTTTACAAGTGTAGAACTAGATTCAGTGCTGACAGGTGCGAAGGGGAAGACCCCAGGCGCCGATAGAATCTCCTATCAAATGATCTCGCACCTACCTAAACCCTTTACCGACCAGCTCCTTCTCATATACAACTTCATTCTAGACAACGGTATTTACCCACACTCTTGGTGCTCGGCCACCGTGCTGCCAGTTCCAAAACCCAATAAACCCCAAGACGAAATACCTAGCTATAGACCCATCTCACTTATCCCCTGCTTCAGCAAGGTACTTGAAAAAATGCTAGCCAAAAGATTGATGTGGTTCATCCGAAAAAAAAACTTCTCAGCCAAAACCAAGTTGCCTTTAAACACAAACAAAGCACTTCAGACGTATTACTGTACCTCCAACATTACGTGTCTAATGCCCTCTCATCACATAATCATGTGTCGGTTCTAGCTACAGATTTTGAAAGAGCATTCGATCGCGTGGGGATACACGTGGTTCTGGAGCAACTTAAAAAATGGCATGTGGGTCCAAAGATCTTTCATGTAGTGAAAGCCTTCATGACTGACCGCCGATTCCGAGTCAAAGTGAACAATGAGCTGTCATTTCTACACACATTACAGAACGGCATACCTCAGGGGTCCCCCCTATCAGTAGTCCTCTTCCTCATTGCCTTTGAGCAATTCAACCAAATTATACTTCCACAAAAAAACATCAAACTATTAATCTATGCTGATGACGCAGTTTTATTCACCAAAGAGAAAGATCTAAATATGGTTAACCTTAACTTCAATTCTATCTTACAAAAGCTTGAAACCTGGGGCCAAGTCTCGGGAGCCTCACTTTCAATAAACAAATGCAAAGTCCTCCATATCTGTAGGAAACAACAATGCCACCACCCTGAGCTTAGAACTGGAAACACTGTCATAGATAGGGTCAATTCTTAAAAAATACTGGTCATAATTTTTGATAGCAAATTTAACTTCAAAGAGCACTGCCTACAACTAAGGAAAAGCCTACAACCTAGATTATCGATCATTAAGTACCTCTCATCAAAACGCTCCTATATCAAAAGTAAATCATTAATTTATATCACTAAAGCTCTAATTCTGTCAAAAATTGATTATGGTCTACCAATATACGGGTGGTGCGCCAACACAAACCTAAAACAAATATATCCACCATATCACACAGCTGCGCGCCGCAGTATATCAGCCTTCCCCACCTCACCAATACAATCCATCCTCGCGGAAGCCGGGTTACCCTCCATCAAAGAGAGACTGCTCCAAACCACCAAAAACCTCATCCCAAAGCCCCTAAACACCCCCAACACCATCCTATATAAGGAATTTATCTCGACCTTGCGCCACAAATGCCGTTACAAAATTCAGTCGTCACTGAGACAATACGCCTCCTTCTGTCGAATCTTAGAAATCCAACCCAAACCCAACTGTAACAAAATTAACAACACTCCATCGTGGCTCCTAGATAATCACGCAGTAATAGTAGATCTTAGTGCGTCAAATAAAGAATCATCAAACAGACAAACTTACCAGCAACTCTTCTATGAATTAATCTCCAAATATAACCTTGGCAACCATACCTTCATCTTCACAGACGGCTCCAAAAGCATCGCCGGAGTTTCGTTGGCGGTCGTAGATCAAAACGGTAATATACTAAGAAAAGGTCTCTTACCATCCTTCAGCTCCATTTTCTCTGCCGAAGCCACGGCAATTCTTAAAGCTATGGAATGCATCCGAAGTGAAAGAGGCAAATTTATTATCTGTAGAGACAGTTTATCCTCTGTCAATGCTGTCAAAAATATAAACAACGCAAATCCAACCATCTCGGTCATACGCGACGCACTTATCAGCCTTAAAAACAAAATAAAGATCTGTTGGGTCCCTAGTCACAGCGGTATTAAAGGAAACGAAATGGCCGACTCTGCCGCGAAAGAAGCCTTCCGCAGCCCATGCCTAAGTATCTTCTCGTACGACACAAACGATATAAAAAGACACATAAAATCACACCTTTCCCTGGACAAAGAAACAAAATGGAAAACAAACCAAAACCGCTACACTGCAATCAACACTTCCGGGTACCCCCCGGAATACCCCATAAACCTATCCCATATTAAAACGACATTCTTCTCCCGCCTCCGCATAGGGCATACTGCTCTCACACATAATCGCCTTCTTTCCCGAAGTACACCTGGCAGCTGCCCTGTTTGAAATGACAGATTATCCATTGACCATATCCTTCACGACTGTGTAAGACTGAACATTATATTATTTAATTGCAAAATTTAATTTTTTTCATTGAAATTCAAAATATAACGGCATTTAGTGTAACTCACTCTAAAGTTGATCAAAAGGCGAACATTTCACCCCTTGAAAAAAAATTCCTAACGTCCTTCGATTTTTCAGTAGAAGCGATTGAAAAAAGACCTTTTTCCAAAAATGACGTGAAACGTGAGATTTCAAAAAAAATGTTCCGGGAAAACTATGGAAAATTTTTCGAAAAAAAAAAAATAAAACGTACGAAAAAAATTATTTCCAAAAAAAAATTTAGGTGGCAAATTTTGCGTGGAATGACCCATATGTATGTAGAGATATCACTGAATATATTCATTTCATCCGCTCGAAAATTTTAGAGAATAGACTTACATAAACAAACTAAGTATATTCGGATAAATAAAAAAAAATTTTAAGTTTCTTAAGTTTTGTAGCTGCTATTTTCCCTTAAAATCTTAACGAAGTTTAATTACTGGCTTTACTCAACTTCATTGAGATAGTAGCCATCTTCTTTGCAATATGTAAATCTGTTGTAAAAAATTTTATTACATTTTATTAAAATATAACAAAATTTTGATTTGAAATGGTCTCATTTTAAATGAGAAAACCCCCAATTTTGTATTTTCATAACATAAAAATGCGAACATTTGATAGAGAGTTCTTTAACCCCTTCCCGCATGAATTATTAACGAAATGAAAAACAAATATTTTTCCTCCACAATAATGATTTATTGGGCTCAATTAAAGGAAAAATTTATTAAATTTAATTTTTTTTATGTTTATAACAGAAGTGGTTATAAATTACGATATATAAAAGGTAGGCAAAACATGCCAGGAAACCCAAAAATTTCAATGTTCATACCATTTTACTCTTGAGAAGGTTGAAAAGAGTATGTGTATAGAAATAGAAATATTTTTTTCGCACTCTTTACCCACCATTTTTATATTATAACAAATTTCAAATGTGATAATTTTTTTTTTTGTAGTTCGTCTCAATGACAAATGTTAGACAAAAGATCATATAATGTGGACTACGGCCATATGTCAAACGAAATCTACTAAGATTCCGTTAGTTAATGCCATGCTTATTTGGATTTCGGTTTTGTTTTAAGTACAGGATTTTTCATCTGGCAAGGAAAAAATTATAAACTTTTGCGTCCATATATGGCTTCGTATGCGAGAAGGGGTTAACTTCGATCGGTATAAAATTATAAAATATTTGTTTTATGCCAAAATGAGTTAAAAGTAGCATGCATGTACGATAAAAAGTTTTCCGTCAATGTAATATAATATTTTTTATTTTTGTTATTTTAGAAATTCTCCATACTTCAATAAAGAAATATTTGTCGATTTTATGGGGGCACAAGTAAAAACTCTTTCTTTTCTTGCTTATATAGTGAGAATATTTCAAGTAAGTAATCCTATCAACAAAAATGCTTTAAAATGTATATATATTAAATGGTTCAATTTCTAGGATTTAATTATGACGCATTCCGCAGCAGTAACAAATGGAATGTTAAGTCTATTGCAACTTTGCCCAAAAGAAGCAGCCCATTTGAGGAAGGAGCTTTTAATTGCTGCACGCCATATATTTGCAACAGATCTTCGAACAAGTACGTAAAATTGCTTATCATAATATGTACACTTTCATGACTCGCCACCTTCAAAAACAAGTGCAAGTGAAGATAGCGATTATGATAGCTTAAAATATGTCTCTGGAAGTCTGAGCGTGTGACTCAGAAACACTTAACTAAAAGTTCTAAAACCTCACCCCGAACTGCATTTACAAAAGTGGGATCAAACTCCCTGTTCACTACTGTACAGTTATTTGTTGCAATAAAGTGAAGCAGGGACTCACCTCTTTCATTGATGTCCGTTGGGGTAAAAAAAAAATGGGGGTCGGTCATATATATCATCCCCCTAGGAGGGGTTTGACTGTAGTGACAGCCATTTTGTATGAAATTGTGATAAAATTAAGGTAATTTTGTATGGGTGACCCCCTAAGGAGAGGAGATAGGGGGCCAGTATGTTGGGAAAAAATGTTAATGAGACTAAGTTAATGGGGGCCGGTCAAACATTTGACTCCTCTAGGGGCACTCTGGGGTTAGTTAGGACAGTGGGGGCAAATTCATAAAAAAAATTACTTTTGTATGGGAGCCCCCTTAAGGAGTGGAGATAGGGGCAAGATATGTTTGGACAAATTTTTGGGAATAAAAAAATAATGGTAGTTGGTCTCACATTTGACCCCTCTAGGAGCGACTCTGCTTACAGTAACTTCAAAAATTTGGAAAAAAATAAAATTATTAAATTTTTCAAATGACTTGCTGCGTGACATTTTTTTTATCAAATAACCTTAAACTTAGTGTTTTATGGCATCTTTAATAAAATTTCATCGTACTATACAGGAAATTTTTTTTGAGAAAAAAACACTAAAAGTCATCACCCTAATGCACACCCTTTTTATACCCAGCGTAAGCGGGGTATATTAGTTTTGTGCGAATCTTGTAACAGGGAGAACTAAGCTCCGGATATATAGACATATATATATATATATAGAAATGATCAGGATCAAAAACTGAATAGATTTAGACATGTCCGTCCGTCTGTCTGTCTGTCCGTCCGTCCGTCTGTCTGTCCGTCCGTCCGTCCGTGGTCGGATCTCCTCCGAAACGGCTGGACCAATCAAGTCGAAATTTGGCACACAGGTATATCGGGATCCGAGTATGATCCTAAGTAAAAATGGGAGACATCCGCCCACTGCCACGCCCACAAATGAATATAATAGTGGTATTCAGTGGCAGGCTCGGAAATAGGTAGGTGCAAATTTTGCGCGTGCAAACTTTCTACTATTGCTTGAACGACCCTTATCCAAAGCTTGTGTAAAAATTTTGCGAAAACAGCTGATTTCAATGCTTACTGTGGTGAAAGAAGAAGAAGCGAATATCGCGCATATTTTGCGCATCACAGTAGGCGTGCACAATTTCCGAGGCTGCGGAAACTATTTTCCATTGCGTACCTGCTTGAATACCACTAATGTGTTTTCAGTAAAATGCTTGTAACTTGCGAACCACTCAACACATGATATTTGGTGTGGTGGTAAACTACGAAAAACTACATATCCTGGCAAAAAATGGACGTCGCCCTCCTCGAGCCACGCCCACAGATAAGCCGACAAATAATGGCTTATCGTAACTTGTGAAGTAAAAGGCGTAGAAGCTTCAAATTCGCAACATAGGTTGACCAAGGCGAATGAAAGGTGAAGGAAAATATTTTATGTGGCCCGCCCACTGCCACGCCCACAAATGAAGATTTTTCGTAACTTCCGAGGTAAAAGGCGTATAAGCTTCAAAATCACAACATAGATTGACCAAGGCAAATGAAAGGTGTAGGAACAAAAATTTATGCAACCCGCCCACTGCCACTCCCACAAATGTATAATTTTCGTAGCTTCCGAAGTAAAATGCGTAGAAGCTTCAAATTCGCAACATAGGTTGACCAAGGCGAATGAAAGGTGTAGGGAAAAACTTATGTGGCCCGCCTACTGCCACGCCCATAAATGAAGATTTTTCGTAACTTCCGAAGTAAAAGCTGTATGCTTCTTTTGTAGCCATAAACATCCTCTCTAAAAAATTTTCTTGATCGGTCCATTAATAGGGGTACCTCCAGTACTAGGGTTTGTCACAAAAATCTCAAAACTGCCCCAAAATCTGACTTTTTCGAAATATTTCAATGCAACTTAGAATATGAGGGTATATTTAATCCTACGATTAGAATTCAAAAACATTGGAAAAGGGGGCGTGGAAAAGGGGCGGTTTTTATAAAGAAATTAAACAAAAGTCGGTATATGGGGCTCCTTATGGCCTTGAACACCTCTTTATTTAACTTTTGTATGGGAGCCGCCTTAAGGCGGGGAGATAGGGTTAGGTTTGTTGAGCAAAATTTTCGGAGTAAAAAAATAATGGGGGTTGGCCATACATTATATATCCGTAGGGGTGACTGTTGGGGAGTTATGGGCTGTTTGCTCTCTATTTTGGCCAATTTGCCAGACTTCAATTGAAATCTGCCACGGGTTCCCGTTATCCGATTGCCACCAAATTTCTTACGTTTCTCCTTCAGGTCTAATGGAACACTTCTGGACCCTGAGACCGATTGAAGTTCCATTTCGGGAATTAAGGGCAGCCCAAGTGTACCAGCTAGGTTCACCCCACAAACTACATTTTAGCTTATGTACACTAAGTCAAGAAGTTTCTCTAAAGCGTTAAAGCAATCGTTCACTGGCCACATAAGGGAGATTCCACATTGATTGAAATTTAATTTGCTGACGACAGATGTTAACTGGTTATCTATATGAATTTAAAAATAATTACCTTAATTATCCTTCACGGTCAATAGAAAAGCTTCCCCAGACCAAAATAAAAAAAGGATTGCACAATTAAAGTACAGTAAAAATCGGTTATAACGATACCGCTTTTAACGGTTATCGGTTATAGCAATGAACATTTTAGGTATAGTTTGGTTCGCTTTTCTAAACCTTCTTAATTTCTGTTACCGGGTATAGCGATTATCATTTATAACGATGGATTTGTGCTGGTCCCTTCGACATCGTTATAACCGATTTTCACTGAAGTTCAGTTACCTTTGAGCTTATGCGGATGAAAGACTTTCATGGCAGAATTATATTGAATCCAAGAGAACTCAAATGAATTTGATAGCAAATAGCTTGCACTGGCTAATAAAATGGATATGCAAGCGCTTCAAATATAGATCACAATCTTAAATTAAATTTAATTTTTCTTTACCTCAAATACTGAATTACAATAGGGCAGCGGCAGAGTTTTCGAAATCAGTTTTCTGATGTCAGTATCGGATTTACTGCCGTTGTAATTAAAATAAAGCAGCGTAGCCACAGGCATCGTGTTTTGAACTTTACACATTTTTCTGAAGATTGATGAAATCTATCATTTTTTCATCCATATTAAAGTGTGTTTACGAAAAACATTTGTCGGTGTTTAACGACCTTGTTCGCGTCAAACATAGCACTAGATTGACCGTATGCACACTAGGGTGATGACTTTAACGGTTTTTTTCTCAAAAATAATTTCCTGTGTCATAATTCGATGATTTAAAAAAAAAAAATACTCTATAAAATATTACTTTTAAGGTTATTTGATAAAAAAAAGTTACGCAAAAAATCATTTTAAAAATTTGATTTTAGTTTTTTTTTTCAATTTTTGCAGCTACTGTGAGCAGAGTTGCTCCTAGAGGGGTTAAATGTATGACCGACTCCCTATTATTTTTCTCCATCCAACAATATTTTTTCAATATACCTACCCCCTATCTCCCCTCCTTAAGGGGGCTCCCATACAAAAGTAATATTTTTATAAATTTCCCCCCACCGTCCTAACTTGTCCCAGAGTGCCCCTAGAGGAGTCAAATGTGTGACTGACCGCTAATGTTTTTTTACCACCAACAATTTTTCAGAAGATACCTAGCCCCTATCTTGAATATTTATGGCAATGTCCATACAAATTTTTGAATTTTTTGATGCATTTTTGTGAATAAAAACTCCGCAGAGTCGCTCCTATGTATGACCGACCCCCATTATTTTTTCCTCCGCAACAATATTCCTGAACAAACCTTCCCCCTATCTCCCCTCCTTAAGGTGGCTCCCATACAAAAAAAGATTTTTTGTATAAATTTTCCCCCACCGTCCTAACTAGGCCAAGAGTGTCCCTAGAGACGTCAAATGTATGACCGACTCCAATATATCTTTTCATCCCAATAAAAGATCTGAATATGTATAAACATCGTACATGTCCAATTTCATAAAACGAATAAGATTTACATAGAATATGCAATAATTAAGTGAGAAATAAATAACGATGTTTCCTTTCAAAATAACACTAAGTAAGTTTAACAACCGTGAGATCATTATTTTATAACTTTAGATTTTATTTCAGTTTTTTTTCAGATTTTTTAAACATGTATAGAGAATAATATAGACCCACCAAATTTATGAGGAAGTCAATCATTCATGGTAGAGTCATTAGTCAAAAATGAATCTCAGTGGGAGATTGTCCTTCTTGGCGCAGGACGCGTTTAAGTCTTGCATTACTTTAATTGTACGCTCACAGCACTGGTTGCTTCTGGCAATGCTGATTGGACTCATCTATTTTCCAGTGTGTTTTCAAGCATTTGAGAGCTCTTGGGTAGCCATTTAGAACTTCAGATAGTTCATAAAAATCTTCTGTTCGGAATATTTGACGGCTGAACCAATGGTCAGCCCATGAGTAGGATATAAAAAAACAAATTTGACGCAGGCGGTGCCGTATTTCAGGCATTAGAACAAATGCAAGGAGGGCTAGAATGGTACGAGAGTTCCAGCGCGCATTGCTGATGTTTGGGATCTGTTGAAACTTCACGAAGGGCATCTTTTGTTTCTCAGTGAAATGACGTAAGACACGAGTGAGGTGGAAGAGAAACTTCATGTCATCTCTCCAGCCGCCTGTTTCCTTAATCTCGGCTTTGCCGTTGCGGAAGGCTGCTTTCAATTCAGCATAATTCCCAATTAAATCCTGCACAAAGAAGTACTCGATGCTTGGTGATTTAGTACGCCCTTGGAATTCATCGTCCATGACAATACGAAGA
Source organism: Chlorops oryzae (assembly GCA_020466095.1). NCBI lineage: Eukaryota > Metazoa > Arthropoda > Insecta > Diptera > Chloropidae > Chlorops > Chlorops oryzae. The sequence goes on along the minus strand of CM035806.1, from coordinate 57,814,869 downwards.
ATGCGATCCAGCACATGATGCTGGCAGCTAATGAACTTGGGCTTGGGGTAACCCTTCTCCTCGAACATTTGCTGCAGCCGAACAACAACACCTGTCTTCCTGCCAGTATTTACGCTTGTTGTGTCTGCAAAAACCATATAAATTGAACCCCACAGGCTGAATTCCTCTAACATATCCCGGAGTCCTGCTGCGATTATTTGAGCTTTCCCATATTTTGATTTGAGCGCACCCAACTTAAATTCTTTAGCTTCATTTTTCAGAAGCACAGTCACATATTCAGAGTTATCAATGTGTTTGCCATCAAAGTGTAAGCTGCACTTCTCCAGATGAAGCGTGTTCACCAAGAGGATCTTGACGTGATAAGCTCTCTTGTAGAGACTCTTATGGATTGCTGACTGACTTGGGGTTGGTATTTCAATGCCCTCACCAGAAATCTGACGGCAAACCTTTGCTGCTCCATGGGATGAAAGCTTTAAGCTTACAACCAGCCGCCTTGCAATCCCTGTTTCCTTTTACTCGTTGATGCTATATTCCCATCATTCCAAGGACAGTATTCGATGTTGTCGGATGTGTCCTTTTCACTTTCGGAAAATTAAGGTGGTGATGAGGTGGTTAGTATTGACGCAGTGGCGTTCCTTGCCTTCTTTCGCTTGGACGGATGGATGGTACTTGCACTAGCACATTTTCCAGTAGAATAGCCAACCTGGACCTTACTCTCAACTTGAATTTTGCAGAGGTTTTTATCTTCCTTACACAACCATTGGTCATTAGCCTTGGTCACATCAAATAGTTGGTTCAATGAATCAAAATTTTGTATCTTTCTGCACCGCTCATATTCCTTCAGAAGCTTTTCTAATTTTGCGTGAATGGCTTGATCAGATATCTGAGGGAAGTTCAGCCTTTCGCTCCATAGGGCTTTAAGCTCTACAGCAATTAAACCGATTCTCTCTTTCCTTTCTCTGGCAGTGGACTCGAGAAATTTGAAACGTCCAATGAGTGATTTTTTTGGGGCATGCGACTCCGTTTATTCAAGGGCTCTTCATTAATTTGTACGTAGCCTCTTCTTGATTTCGCTTGAAACTGGACCAAGTTCTTTGTCCATATTTTCCTGTTTTTCTCCGTGCTCGAAGAGCTATTCTTGCACGACATATTTAATGACACTAGATAAACGTTTAAAAATGGTACAAATCATCCGTTTAAGCGGAAAAACTTGAGCGAAGAAACGTAAAGCCTTATAACATATACCTTTCGCGGTGGAAGAAACTAAATGAGAATTTTAGTAAAAGCGAGTGGAGAACAAAAAAAATCAATTTGCTTTTAAAAATAAAAGAAACGAGGATGATAATGCAAAAAGCTATGCTTATATGGAATCGGATGTAAAACTATAAAATAATGATCTCACGGTTGTTAAACTTACTTAGTGTTATTTTGAAAGGAAACATCGTTATTTATTTCTCACTTAATTGTTGCATATTCTATGTAAATCTTATTCGTTTTATGAAATTGGACATGTAAGATGTTTATACATATTCAGATCTTTTATTGGGATGAAAAGATATATTGGAGTCGGTCATACATTTGACGTCTCTAGGGACACTCTTGGCCTAGTTAGGACGGTGGGGGGAAAATTTATACAAAAAACCTTTTTTTTTATGGGAGCCACCTTAAGGAGAGGAGATAGGGGGAAGGTTTGTTCAGGAATATTGTTGCGGAGGAAAAAATAATGGGGGTCGGTCATACATAGGAGCGACTCTGCGGAAGTTTTTATTCACAAAAATGAATCAAAAAATTCAAAAATTTGTATGGGCATTGCCTTAAATATTAAAGATAGCGGCTAGGTATCTTCTGAAAAATTTTTGGTGGTAAAAAACATTGGGAGTCGGTCATACATTTGACTCCTCTAGGGGTACTCTGAGGCAAGTTAGAGTTAATAAAAATATTACTTTTGTATGGGAGCCCCCTTAAGGAGGGGTGATAGGGGGTAGGTTTATTGGAGAAAATTGTTGGGGGAGAAAAATAATTGGGGTCGGTCATACATTTAACCCCTCTAGGAGCGACTCTGCTCACAGTACCTGAAAAAATTGAAAAAAAACTAAAGTAAAATTTTTTAAATGATTTTTTGCGTGACTTTTTTTTTTATCAAATAACCTTAAAAGTAATATTTTATGGAATCTTTAATAAAATTTCATGGAATTATGATACAGGAAACGAGTTTCAAAAAAAGTCATCACCCTAATGCACACCCTTTTTTAGCCCTTTCTTTTTCGGACAATGTGGCATCATACTTTCTTAGAAATTGTCTAGTCGTCAAAATGAGCTCCACGAAAGCACATGCTCGCGAATTAATTGTGCGGAAAAAGCAAGAAAATCCTCATTTATCGCATAAGGAGATAGCAAAAATATTAAATATTGGGAAACCGACGGTTACTTATGTTCTTAAACAGTATAATGAACGATTAACCACTAACCGAAAAGTAGAAAGTGGACGAAAAAAGGATTTGTCTCGGAGCAAACAGCAAAAAAAGTGGTTCGCCTATTTAAGCAAAATCCAGGGCTCTCCGTTAGGGATGTCGCTAAAAAAGTGAATATGTCACCAGGTTATGTGCAGAAAGTTCGCAAAGAGAAAGGCCTTCAGTCGTATAAGGTTCCATTAAGACATAAGTCTGATTGCATTATAATGGACGACGAAACTTATGTTAAAGCCGACTTTAAACGGCTTCCAGGTCAACTTTTCTTCACGGCAAAGAAAAAAGGCGATGTTCTTCCTTAATTTAAGGAAAAAAGAGTAGACAAATGTTCCAAAAAACACATGGTCTGGCAAGCAATTTGCGAATGCGGCTTCAAAAGCAGCGTTTTTGTTAGTTCCGGTACTATAAACCAAGTGTATGTAGAAGAATGTTTGCAGAAACGACTTATGCGTTTGATACGACGTCATAAGGAACCTATTTTGTTTTGGCCAGACTTAGCCATCGCTATGGCAAATTGGCGATGAAATGGTACGAGGAGAATCGCATCCATTTTGTCCCAAAAAATTTCACCAAAAACAAGTTGGATCTTCAATTAAAATGGCTGAAAGCATCGTCTGAAGTCAGCCAAAGTGATGTGCAAAGATTTATGACGGGTGTGAATTCAAAATTACGATCTTTTGCATGTCAAACAAATATATAAATACGAACGTTACATGCATTATGCCGCCTTTACATCTGTTGATAAATGTATCAACAGAATCACTAGCAACACATATCAACAGCAACGATTCGAAAAATGCCCCTTACACTAGTTTCTGAACTTTATCAAAATTTTAATTGGGAACGCATTTCCCCCGTTTGTAAACACAGTTCTTAAAAGTGTTGGCAAATAAATTGAAAGCCCCTTACATGTGAGCTTAAATTCAAAAATAAAGCAACGCAGGCAACAAAGGTCAAAAACTGAAATTAGCTTGCCCTGTTAAAAAAAAAGATTATTTATAAAAACATGGAAATATCTGCACAAAAAAAGTTGCGACTGGCTGCAGTTATTGTGCTATTGAGCCGTGAAGAGGAAGAGATAGGTCGAAAACGCTAGCGGAGTGTGTGAGTTCGCGAGCTTTTCTTAGAAAGAGAAGCAACAGGATTTTTCACGCATTTTCAACAAAAGCTGGAAGCAAATGACACTAGGGATTCCAAAAAATGGCCAAAATGCCAATCCCGGGATTTCGGGATTCCAAAATTTCAATCAGTCCCGGGATTAGGAAGAATGCTTAAAACGAATAAATTGTTCATCTTTTTTTATTTGAGTTATGTTTCACATTAACAATAATCAAAAAAACAAAACATAAACTTAATAACATTCCATTTATTTGAAGCATAACAGCTGATTCAGTGTGATGTTAAATTCTTTTTCTGATGTTCCCTACACAGCCCCAAAAAATCACTACTTTTTCCTTTGCTTACACAAATTTTTCCCTACAAAAATCCTTACGATTTTATTTACTTATATTTGCATTATCATAGCTGAATTACAATAGTCTGGCGACTGCGTATTTTAATGGTTTAAAATCCAAAAATCGATTTTCTCTCACAAGTCAAATTATTTTCGAATCAGTTTTTTTGTTTACCACCAAACCCAGCTGCCAAAGTCGTGAGGGAATTGTACCTACATTTAACAACACTGCAGCTGATCGGAGATCATTCGGCTAACTGTGTGGCTACACAAGAGATAAATGATGGCACGCTACGTAAAACATGTAGTTATCGCATTTAATGTACTAAACGTACAAAATAACCATCGTATAGATTTTTATGTCCACTAACGTATTACACCCACTTGTAACGTTATATCTTAAAGCATTTTCATCTGATTATATTTCGATATTTCTACCTCGACAGTTAAAAATAATTGCGAAAATGCCCTGGGACTAACGAAGACTAATCCCGGGATTTTCGGGACTATAAAACGTCCGGGATCCCGGGATTGGAATTCCTAAATGACACAATAACATTTTCCCATGCCAATTGGTTTACGTTCCTATTTTTATATAAAGAAGTGGTTATGTCCCACAGGCAACGGGTTTTTCCACTTCTGCTATTATTTGATAGCACTGCTCGTCAGTAGAATCTATATTACTTGTACGGCCTCGTTTTTTTGGCAATGGTGTAGTTGGTTCTGAGGTAGTTTCCATTTCTTCAACATCACCAACTTATTTCAATATTTCAATTTACGAACGAGCAGTCAACGGAAAACTCACTGGCAACGTCGTTCAAAAATTTTCAACTTGCGTTGAAAGAGACACGATCATCGGCTCCAATATTCCGCCTACGTCTCTATCTTCTGGAGTCAAAATAAATATTGGAGGCAGTTTTCTTGCACCACGTTGTGTATTCGGATGGCTTTTGAGTGGGCCCATCGCCAGCAAAACCATCGAAGCGTTTGCGACACACGTCTCCTCCGGAGGCATTCACGAGTTATTTCACGAGTTGCTCAAATCATTCCAGGAACATGAGGAATTTCCCAATACTCCACACGCTACCACGGTGGATCTCTACGGCGAAGAAGTTCATCACCAAACGACGTATCGCATCCGAGAATTTTTCAATCAACAGCCGCTCCACGATATGTTCGAGGCCATTTCAGGGCAAGAACTTATGAATCCCAAGCCATTTGATCCAAGAGGAGGGTTCTCAGCTGTCATCAGGGGAGCGGAGGTGCCACTGACGTCACCTTCGCTTTCTGATACGCTCCGCGTACCATCATCGGAGCGTCACCGCTCACCGTCGCTCTAACATTCTCGCAACATCCCCCCTCCCCCTCTTCTTTGTTTATTATTGACCATCTGCTCGCTAATATACTTCGTCTTTTCTGCCCCAAGCAACTGGGGCTGGCTCCTCGTCCAGGAATTTGTGCAGGAGGTGCGCAGCCAGGAGCAGGAAATACTTATTGCGTAGCGCAAGGCGGGCAGTATGTCCGTTTTTGGCCGTAGCCGCTATGGGGGCGAGCCCTTAATCGAACCGATTTAACGAAACCCTTTGCTCTCTCGCGTTCAACAGTTCGACCTCCAGCGACGACGGCACAGTCTATGATCGCAACCGCTAAGACGCGCCTCGCCGTTACGCATTCAATCGCAAACACCAAAAATATTCAAGTGCAGTGACAAACAAGAGAAAAAGAAATTGATTTTTTTGAACTATTAGCGCCAAGAAGGCTGATTATTTTGTGACTTTAAAAGCTATTAAATTTATTATCGCGTCGCGCAAACGCCGACAACCATAATCGAACCGCGAAAAACAAACCGAATTTTAATTATACTTAAATCGCGTCGCGCAAACCGCCGACAAACTTAATACGAGGAAAGAAAACCCAAAGACGGCTTCTCCACTCCATCTGCAGAAAACCAAGGTACGTTAGCCCTTAATTGTCCCTGACATTCCAGGAGCCTGGAATCAGCTCCGGTGGACCATTCAGTGCAGAGAGTCCGTCCACGCGTATCACGTGCCACGACCTTCAACCGCCCTCCTGTTGCATTCTCAAGGGCATCGAATCACAGTTCCAGAACGGGGACATGACATAAGGCACAAATGACATAAGTCACAAAAAAAAAATGACGTTAGGCCCAAAAAAATTCCATACAAAATTGGGTTTTATGGCATATGACATAAGGCCCAAAAATTTGGGTTTTATGTCATAAAAATATTTGGGTCTTATTTCATTATGCCATAAGGCCCAAAAAAGAAAAATGACACAAGGCCCAAAATATTAAATGACGAAATTGTGCCTTATGTCATATGACATAAAACCCAAATTTTTGGGCCTTATGTCATTTTTGGAAATTTTAGTTTTAAGAGGCAGTGTGGGTTCATTGATTTTATTAATCTGGATTGGAGATGGGCACGCGGACTACGCGGAAAAAAGGGGTTGAAGCCCTTGGGCAGGGCAAAAGTTGGGGAAAAACTAGATCTTTATGCACGAAAAGCTGTAAAGGTCAATCAATGGGTCAATCGGCGGTCAAAATTACACAAAAAGTTGAATTTAAAAAAACGCGTGCAGAAAGCGGGGGTGCGAAACGGAGCGAAGCGAGCGAGCAGGGGGCGAAGCCCCCTCATCAAAATAGCGTAAAACATTAAGTCTGTGTCCTACATTAAAATTTCTAAAGTTTTTGAGTATTTTCTATTTTATACCCGACAGACGTCGTCAAGTACCAATCGAGATAGACCATATTAAATTTATATAGAAAAGATTAGCGTCACCAGGAAATTTAGACGCAAAATTGCGGAAAGACCGCATTTGCGAAATATCGGCGGTCAAAGTTACACAAAAACTCGAATTTAATATTTTGGGCCTTGTGTCATTTTTTTTTTTGGGCCTTATGTCATATGACATAAGTCCCAAAAATTTTTAAAAATTAAAATTGGGTTTTATGTCATATGACATAAGGCACAATTTCGTCATGAAATTTTTGGGTCTTGTGTCATTTTTTTTTTTGGGACTTATGTCATTTTTTTTTTTTTGGGCCTTATGTCATAAAATTTTGGGTTTTATTTTTTGGGCCTTATGTCATTTTTTTTTTGTGACTTATGTCATTTGTGCCTTATGTCATGTCGCCTTCCAGAACACGTGAAGCGTATGCATTGAAATCGTGGACAGACTCTGTCTCTCTCTCTCACTTAATACTTCAAATTGGCAGCGTACCCGTTTGCCAGTCGATGTGATCGGTGGTTTTTTGTGCAAGGCAAATAGAGTGACAACAACAACAACATAGTGACCTAGCGACTGGCAGTCTAATTGTCATTTCCTCGTTCCCTTCAGTTGAGAACAAAGAGAGGGAGTCGGCCGGCCAGCGAATTGGTTTTTTCTTTTTCGGTTCTCTGAAAGTCTTTGCGAATCGGTTTTCTTTCTTCGCTTACCACTCGTTGTTGGATTCTCGTGAGAATTTCAAACAAAGCAGACACGAGCTGGTCCATATATCATATTGGCGTTCATGAGTGCAGATATACATATGTATGTATATGCATGCAACCATACTTATTGCGTTGGAAGCTTGCGGGGTGTTGCGGAAGTGAAAGTGCATAACCAGTGCGCTACGACAGGCATTGGCCGAAAATTTGTGCAAACTCGACTCTTACGAAGTCGATCAGATTACATCGATTGTGAATAGTAAATTCTTAATTTTCAAGCGCGCTACGACCGGCAGTGGTCGTCGCTATACAATTCAACGAGGTTAAGACGCGCGGTTGTAATCTCGATTTCCCAATTATTTTCTGCGATCATCATGGAATCCAATCGAGATTTCAACTTCCAGCTAGAGAATCTCAAGGGTTTGTGCCTTTATGAGGCTGACTGTGATCCAGGGACATCAATACCGCTTGGCAACGCGTCAACAATGCCTTCAGTGTAGCTTGTGAAAGAGGTGAATGGAGTGTTGGAGTCGTCGCACGTGCTCGGATCGCTTTGGCAGAATGTCAACAACTCCAAGTTATAGCCAGAGCACAACTCCGCAATATGCTATTGGAAAAAATATATGCTCCCCCAACGCAATCATGTTCTTTACATCAAGAGCCTCCGTCCTGGGAAGAAATTAATGCAGTATTTTTGGAAAATTTTCTAATCTGGGCAGCAAGAGAGAGAGAGAGGGAGAGAGAGAGGGCGAGAGAGAGGGCGAGAGAGAGGGCGAGAGAGAGGGCGAGAGAGAGGGCGAGAGAGAGGGCGAGAGAGAGGGCGAGGAGAGAGAGGCGAGAGAGAGAGCGAGAGAGAGGCGAGAGAGAGGGCGAGAGAGAGGCGAAGAGGGGCGAGAAGAGGGCGAGAGAGAGGGCGAGAGAGAGGGCGAGAGAGAGGGCGAGAGAGAGGGAGAGAGAGAGGGAGACGAGAGAAGGGAGAGAGAGAGGGAGAGAGGAGAGGGAGAGAGAGAGGGAGAGAGAGAGGGTGTGAGAGAGGAGAGAGAGAGGGTGAGAGAGAGGGAGAGAGAGAGAGGGAGAGAAAGAGGGAGAGAGAGAGGAGAGGCGAGAGGAGAGGGAGAGAAAGAGGAGAGAGAGAGAGGGGAGAGGGGGAGAGAGGGAGGGAGGATGAGAGGGAGGAAGAGATGGAGAAAGAGATGGGGAAAGAGAGGGAAAGAGAGGGAGAAAGAGAGGGAGAGGAGAGGGAGAGAGAGATGGAGAGAGACACACACAGAGAGAGAGAGAGAGCGAGAGAGAGAGAGAGAGCGAGAGAGAGAGAGAGAGAGAGAAGAGAGAGAGAGAGAGGAAGAGGAAGAGAGAGGGACAGTGAGTGAAAGGGAGGGGAAAGGTGAAAATGGGGGTAAAGGCGGGAAATGTCGAGAAATGTCGAGAAATGGCGGGAAAATGGGTGATCATAAACATAAAAACATCCATTTTTATACCCAGCGTAAGCGGGGTATATTAGTTTTGTGCAAATCTTGTAACAGGGAGAATTAAGCTCCGGAGATATAGACAAATATATTAGGTGTAGTAAAAATAAATCCATTATTTTTGCATTAAATTGAGGGCTTTTATTTAAGATAGTTAGAATGACCCGATTTAGGTCAAAATGCGCCGTTTTGTTCGATAACTTGTTGCCATTTTAAAGTGTAATTTCATTATGCCTCTCTCATAGAAGCCCTCCGTTCCTATTAGCAAAAAATTGAACGCAATTTCAAAGACCTCTCTTGAAGCGAATGTTTCACCAGCAAAATTGTTCGCCATGGACAGGAACAGATGGTAATCACTTGGTGCCAGGTCCGGACTATAAGGTGGATGCAGAAGAACCTCCCAACCAAACTCCCGGAGCTTCTGGCGAGTCACTATCGATGTGTGTGGCCTGGTGTTGTCCTGATGGAACACAATTCCTCTCCTATTGGCCAAAGCTGGCCGCTTATGGGCGATTGCTTCCTTCAGACGGTCCAATTGTTGACAGTAGAGTTCCGAGTTAAGAGTTTTGCCATATGGGAGCAGCTCATAGTAGATAATTCCCTGCCAATCCCACCAAACACACAGCAAAACCTTCCTGGCCGTCAATCCTGGCTTGGCCACCGTTTCCGCCGGTTCACCGTGTTTCGACCACGACCGTTTTCGCTTGACGTTGTCGTAAGTGACCCACTTTTCATCACCAGTCACCAACCGCTTCAGAAATGGGTCGATTTTGTTGCGGTTCAGCAGCGATTCGCAGATGGAAATTCGGTCTGTGAGGTTTTTTGCGTTAACTCGTGTGGCACCCATACATCGAGCTTCTTTGTGTATCCAGCCTCATTCAAATGGTTCCAAACGGTTTTTTGTGCAATCTTTAGCTCTTTTGCAATCGAAACAGTGCTAACATGACGGTCGGACTCGATAAGTTCCATGATTTTATCGACATTTTCGACAATTGGCCTTCCAGTGCGTGGTGCATCCTTGACATCGAAGTTACCGGAACGGAATCGACGAAACCAAAATTGCGCATGATTGGCTGTTACAGTATCAGGTCCATAAACGCTATTCACATTTTCAGCCGCCTGGCTTGCGTTTTCTCCCTTATCGAAGAAAAACTGTAAAATGTATCGAATTTTCTCTTTGCTGATGTCCATCTTTGACAAGCTCTCAAACAAAACTGAATCAATCAATCAAAAAAGTGTCAAAAAAGCTTTTTTAGTAGGAACTGTCATCTTTCTAATGCCCCCTAGCGGAACACGATCGGACTTATACAACGCGAGATGCAGATAAATAACGCCATCTATTGGAAAAATAATGGATTTCTTTTTACTACACCTAATATATAGAAATGATCAGGATCAAAAACTGAATCGATTTAGACATGTCCGTCTGTCCGTCTGTCCGTCCGTCCGTGGTCGGATCTCCTCCAAAACGGCTAGACCAATCAAGTTTTAATTTGGCACGAAGGTATATCGGGGTCCGAGTATAATCCTAAGTAAAAATGGGAGACATCCGCCCCTTGCCACGCCCACAAATGAATTTAATGTGTTTTCAGTAAAATTCTTGTAAGTTGCGAACCACTCAACACATTTCATTGATATTTGGTGTACTAGTAAATTACAAAAAGGGACATATCCTGGGAAAAATGGACTTCATCCTCCTCGAGCCACGCCCACAAATAAGCCCAAAAATAAGGGCTTATCGTAACTTGTGAAGTAAAAGGCATAGAAGCTTCATATTCGCAACATAGGTTTACCAAGGCGAATGAAAGGTGTAGGAGAAAAATGTATGTGGCCCGCCCACTTCCACGCCCACAAATGGGGATTTTTCGTAACTTCCGAGGTAAAAGGCGTAGAAGCTTCAAATTCGCAACATAGGTTGACCAAGGCGAATGAAAGGTGTAGGGAAAAATTTATGTGGCCCGCCCACTGGCACGCCCACAAATGAAGATTTTTCGTAACTTCCGAGGTAAGAGGCGTAGAAGCTTCAAATTCGCAACATAGGTTGACCAAGGCGAATGAACCGTGTAGGAAAAAATTTTATGTGGCCCGCCCACTGCCACGCCCACAAATGAAGATTTTTCGTAACTTCCGAGGTAAGAGGCGTAGAAGCTTCATATTCGCAACATAGGTTGACCAAGGCGAATGAAAGGTGTAGGGAAAAATTTATGTGGCCCGCCCACTGGCACGCCCGCCAATAGAGAAGGAAAATATAGTGCGCTCATAATGTCCTGACGCTGGGTATTTCAAAGTCGGGCTTGACCGACTTTAGCTTTCTTACTTGTTATATATGGGTCATTCCACGAATATTTGAACCCCCCCAAGAACGGATTCGATCGAAATATATTTTTTTCTATTTATCAAATATTATTCGACCCATTTTTTTTTTTTTTTTTTTTTTTTTTTTTTTTTTTTTATCCATATTTTGGGAGTTATGATTTTCTCTGATCCGAAACTGAAGGGACAGATATATCAGGATGCGGAGTTTCTTTTCGTTATTTGAGATTTAAAAGAGGCTCCAAGTCGTCATCACTCCAATCACTTTCTGTATTAGTGGTGCTTTTTGGCGACTTCAAAACCAATTTGCATTTAAAATGAGACCGTGATGTGCGCACCACAAAAATGCTATGAGCCTCCTCAAGTTCGAAGAAATGTTTTGATTGAATGCTTGGTATATGTTTCAGCCCTCCCATTGTTCATCCAACATGGCTATATTTTCATTAATATCTATTTTTGCCACATATTTAAAGAAAATGTTCTTAGAGCGACTGCGAGCTAAATCATAAAATTCTAGGACACTGTTGACGATGGCTTTCAGCTTATATTATTAGTCAAGGCATATCAAAATTACAAAATATGTAGTAAATCGCACAAGAAGGTTAAATGACAAACAGTTGCATCCGCGATCTAACATTAAAATCGTGACTGCAACCAATTTAAATTATCGATTATTTTAACCTGGCAATCAATACACTAAACGATTAATTTATGTTTAGTTTTAGTTTCTTCTTACTTTCACAAAGTTTCAGAATGTTAGCTCTTTATTTATGTGAAAAAAGTAAACTTTTACACTTTGTATCGGGGATGCAACAAGTCAACCGTGTATTTTAGGAATCAATAATGCTTAATAAATAAAAACATATACGTACATTTTTTGCAACGCGAGAATAAATTAATATTTCTACTTCAATTTAGTCGGTAAAATGTAACCTCAAACTGTCGGCAACGGCTGTTTTGTGACAGTTTAAAAAGTTATAACTTAAAAGTTTTTCCAGGATTTTTGAATAGTAATATTTTCAAACGCGCCAAATAAATGAAATATGGAGTTAAATCAAATATAAATAAATTTAATATTAAATTTCGACTTTCTTCTTTGCCCTATTCACAAAAAAAAAAAAACAACTAACATCGCAATTAAAATATTAATATCGGAAATCGTGTATAGCAGAATCGTCCATATTCTTTTATAATTTTTTAAACATATTTTTGCAGAATTCGTTCCATCGGTGGAAAAGCTTTTCAACGAAGATCTCCTTATTGGAAAAGGTGTTACATTGGACTCTATTCGCCCCTTAGCGTACTCTACGTTGGCAGATTTAGCACATCATGTTCGAAATAGTTTAAGCCTAGATGTTTTGGAAAAAGCTGTGAATTTATTTTCAAAAAACGTGCATGATGAAACTCTGGCAACTGGAATTCAGACAATGTCATGTAAGCTGTTACTTAATTTGGTCGACTGTATCCGACAACAAAGCGAAGCAAACTCGCCGAAGGCAAGGCGCATCTTGAAAATTCTTTTAAAAGTCTTCGTATATAAATTTGAAACTGTGGCTAAAATTCACTTGCCAGCAATAATTTATAGGTAAATTTTAAATTAAACAAGTGAATAATTGCTAATAAGCCCTAAAACTTTCAGGAAGGGGCAAACGAATCTGCAAAATAACACAAATGCAATACCAACTACATACTCTACATCATTCAATTCAATCGACTACAATTGCTTTGCGGTGGTAAGTTCTAAACACCAAAAGTTTAAAATTTTCAGACCCTATTTAATACCAAAACAGTTGAAATTTTAAAATTTTTGGTAAACATGATTCCTAAACTTCATAATAAAACAAGTAAGAAATCTAAAGTCAGTCAAGCCCGACTTTGATATACCCAGCGTTCCAACAAAATGGACGCACAATATTTTGCCTTTCCGTACAGAAGTTACACAAATTTAATTTTTGTGGGCTTGGCACATCAATTTTTCTCCAACACCTTTCATTTGTCTTGGTCAACCAAAACTTAGAATTTGCAGCCTTTACGCCTTATACTGCGGAAGTAACGAAAAATATCCATTTGTGGGCGTGGAAGCGCTTTCCTTTAATCGTCCCAACCCATACAACTTAGAAAAAACTATGAAAAACTAAATATTTTTTTTGCGTTTGTGAGGAAACTTCAAATCTTCTTACCGACCTCTCTTCCCCAATTAAAAAAAAATTCAAAAAGAGCTCTTAATGCATAATCATAAAAAAATTCCATGTTTTGGAAACGCGGACTCTTCGTTCCCAACTTGTTCTTGACACCAATAAGCCCTAGCTCATCTGAGTTAATTTAAATTATTGATATCCAAAATGCGATTTCGCAAGCACAAAAAAAAAAAAATAAAGACAATGCCAGAACAAAGAGTTTTCATACACGACCATGTTATAACACGCGTGTAATTGTGAATTCCCTTTTAAAACTGCTACGTAAATCATTCTGCTTATACACGTTCAAACTTTTTACTTGCGTATCTTTGACGATTAGACGGCCAATTGCTTTCAAAAGTTCAACTTGTGCATTCAACTAGCTGCCTTGCGTGTTTGTCAACGCTGTTTACGTCTCTACACAGTCTTTTCACAAACTCTACACGAGCGACGCAACGCGCGTTAAAGCATGCTCCTGTATAACAACTCAAAACTCTGCCGACGCAGCAGCAGAACACCTACAACATATTCCAATTCGTGCAACAACGGTCGACTGCGTTCATAAACTAACTTTGAAGTCGACATCGCATGCACACACCCACAACTTAATGTATAGGTCCGGACATCACTGATTTAAATTCACTCTGATACTTTTTATACCCAGCGTAAGCGGGGTATATTAGTTTTGTGCGAATCTTGTTAAATTATTATTATTATCTGTCACTAAGATGATCTAATAAGTGAGGCAAAGCGAAAAAAACAATTAATTTGCTTAGATTTTAAACCTTTTTTTACGTCTAAAACGCCGTTTTGTGCAGTCTCTTGGTACATTGAGTTGCTCATTTGCAGCTCCAGCTATTATTATCATAACTGAAAACTATTACTTTGCTACATTTCATTTCATGCATTTCTTAAAAAGCAAAAATTAATTTTGTTCTCAAAAATGAACGATTCTTTTCAGGATCACTTAAATGCAGAAGGTTCATCCAAGTTGAATGCAAGTGGTAATCAATGGATATATAACATTTTGGAATACCGCAGCTTGATAAAAACATTGGTTGGAGGAGTAAAAACTATAACTTGGGGATTCGTTAGCTGTAAGGTAAGTAAATAAAAACTAGAAAACAAAACTCTTAGGTCATATAGTGAACATCTATACAATGAAGTTCTCCCTACTATTAAATAATTTCAAACGCACAGCTTTTTCGCTCCACTTTCAGTGTGCGTGATAATAATATCTGTAAAATGAAATTTCTATATAATGAAGTGATTTTCTGGTCCCGTGCGACTTCATTATAAGGAAGTTCGACTGTACCACTTTCATCCTAAGATATGTGAGGTACGCTATCGAGATTCTATTGTTTTCAATCGAGCTAGCCCTACATTTCTTAAACAGTCTTCTTTCCAGATGTTTCTCAAATTTTCCCCAGTCCATTTTTCTTAGATTTCTAAACGCGGGCTTTTTACGAGTTACTGAGGTATTAAATTTGAAGTGGATATATCTGTGGTCAAAGAAGAAGGGTTGTTCTAGTACAGTGGGGTCTCGTTATAAGTCGCCTCGTTATACGTCGATTCGCACTTACGTCATGTATCAATTAACACCATGGTTCGCTATACGTCGCAAATGATTCGCAATTACGTCTAAAAGTTTGGGGGAAAATTTTTTTCGTCTTTTGCGCCCCTAAGTGCCATCTCCAATGAGGCGTCAGGTGCGTTCCGTCAATTGAGGCAAACACATGCAAGCATATGGAAGCAGCTCAAATCAATTGCGTTGTTGTGGACCCAGCGAAAAACGTTCTGCATCCGACGAATAATTGGAAATCAGACATTAGAGCAGTGATGCCAGTTGTAGGGAATTTTCATTTTATTGACTTTAAAAAAATTGTGTATCAATTTTTGAGCTTTGAGGAACCAATTAGAAATTATTTCATACAATCATATGAAAAAATTTGATTCGCTATAAGTCAATTCGCTATACGTCGATTTTTTAGGAACGAGAAACGACTTATAACGAGACCCCACTGTACCCTCCAATATTCTAAAGTTATGTAGGGATCAGAGTAAAAGCATCCAAAACATTTTCAAAGTTGGGTCCCTTAAAGGTGGGTTCCTCACCTCTGTTTGCAATAAAAAGGTTTAAAAAGAGTTGACGTCTTTGCTTCCCCATACAGTGTGGTTTGCGTCTGCGTCGGTGCCGATGACCATCCTCCAGTTCCTTGCAGCGGCATCATTGGCCAGTCAGACTAGGTCGGCTGGGGGAGCATCATCGTTGTGCGCTTGGTATGCGGATACGATGCTTATTAGCTCATCGCTGTCCCCCTCACACGCCACATCCGTTAAATCACCGTCGCACAGTGGTCCTTCAGGAATTCTGTGAGGCCATAATTCTAAAAAATGGACGATGATGCCCCCACCCTAAACAATGTTATCAATGTGTTGTTCCGAGATGCCATAATGTACATATCACCATCAAATTTTGACCGAAAATAAAAATAAAGGGAAAAAGCCTGGTCGCACTTTTGACGTTTCACCATTTACAGCTGCATAGTATGTTTATTGAGTTTGTAAACGCTTAATGCTTCGCCTTGTGTACGAGGCTATCAACGCATGCGTCAACATAGTGCTTGAAATGCGTGCAACTCAAGTTTACACACTATTTTTTGCCGAATTTGTTAAACGTGATCAACTAGGTGTACGAGGTCTTTCAACAATTGATGAAGTTCATCAACTAGGTGTACGAGGTGTTTCAACAATTGATGAAGTTCATAAACTAGGGCTGCAATTATAGTGAAGCTAAAGCTAAAGCTGAAGCGTAAGCTGTCATGTGTTTGTTGTAATTTGTTGTTGCGAAAATACTACAAACACATGACAGCTTACGCTTCAGCTTTAGCTTTAGCTTCACTATAATTGCGGCCTAGGTGTACGAGGATCGCAACGCGTTCAACGCATCGCAGTTCAATCTTGTATAAGAACGCGTTGATCAATCTGAAACGCCACCAGATGCGCACAAGTGTACGAGGGTATATATTAAGCTATTTAATTTAGGAACTCGTTAAAAAGTTGCGTGCGTGCGTTGATGTCATAGTGTACGAGAGGCATTATTTGTTTTTTTACCCAGCGTAAGCAGGGTATCAGGATCAAAAACTGAATCGATTTAGACATGTACGTCTGTCTGTCCTTCCGCCTGTGGTCGGATCTCCTCCGAAACGTCGGTAAAAAACCTAATGGAGGACCTTTATAAAAAAGTGTATAATTTTTTTAAATGTATTTTTTTCAGTGTAATTAAAGTTTTTATTTATTTTTTAATGTTCACTTAATAGTAAACTGAAAGAATTTTTAAAAAAACATCATTGGTTTTTTTGCAATAAAAAAAAAACAAAAGGACAGTTATTTCTGGGACAGTCTTTATATATATACATATATATATATATATATATATATAGATATATACAGGGCGCCCAAAACCTGAAGTTCCTGGTTGCCCTATTGTTGAACTATCGATTATTTCGGCTTTGACAGCTCGATATGATATATATGCCAAGTGTCAAATTCTAGTGAAAGGTTACGCGGCTTACGAAATGAGTTAATTACGGCTCGACATTTGGTTCCAGCAGCGACGCGCCAGCGTGCCTACACATATACGATATAATTAGTCGAAAAGGCGATGTCAACTGGCCGCCTCGCAGCATGCGATTTTTCTTTTCCGTTGGATTTCTTTTGTGAACCATCAATTTCGTGATAGTATGCTACGCCAACCATCCAGAGACGATTGACGAACTAAAGCACGAGATTGAAGTCGCCATTGCAACCATTGAAGGCCACACCAGTTGAAAATGTCATGAACAAATTCGGATCCACAGAATGGGCTACTGCAAAGCCTTATTGCCGAAATAGGCAGCCATGTTGAAAAAAATTGAGTCTAAAGTCCATCTATGTAAAACCGCAATGTTAAAATAAAAACTTTAATACAAAATAAGCATGTTATTTGAAAAATATACCCGTCTTTTTATGCTTGTAGTCTCTATTTCTAAAATGCAACTTTTTTCGATTTTGAAAGCCACCTATATTGGATAAGTTAGATATATAGGGACCCCAAAACATGAGTTACCCCTAGGGACAAATCGATTCCCTATCTGCGAGATTGACCGGTAATGGCGATATATATATATATATCTACAGTAACACACTCTGTGTCGAGGGTATATGCGTTGCCCGTAGTTGAGTGTAACACGCTCAGAATTTCAGTTGAGCACACGCACGTATACTAAAAATATATATAGAAATGATTGGCGTTAACTTCATGAGCATTTAGCCATGTCCGTCTCTGTCTGTCCGTCTTGTTCTGATTGTAAAATACCAGTAATTTCGTGTGTATTACGTGAATAGCGAAGAAAAATAAAAGAAGACTATCGCAAATCATAACGGTATGCAGTCCTCACGGGGACATGAGTAAGAACAAATTCGATCGAATGGACCCGATCGGACCATTTTTATGGGGACCTCCAGTACTAGGGTCTAGGGGTTTGATAGTTGAACATATTCGAAATCAAGTATATCTCTGTAAACTCATTAAAAATTAGAAAACTGTGGGCGTAAACAAATAAGGCATGTTATGTTCGAAAAAATATTTTTTTATGCTTGTAGTCTCTATTTCTTTAATTTTTTCCGAATTTCAAATGGGACATTTGGAAAAGTTAATAATTCGGAAAAGTTGATTACCCCTGGGACATCGATTCCCTTCTGCGAGATTGAACTGTATTCATATATATATAAATTACAACAAAAGTCTTTGAGTATATTGCGTTTGCCTAATGTGCCTGTAAACACCATGTTGTAGATAGACTATAAAAATATACTTGATACATGTGTGATCTGTGTCAGGGTATTTTATTGTCAGGCTCGCCTGACTATAACACCCTTACTTGTTTTAACTTGTACATCACTTTCAATCTGACAAATGCATACCTTATATTCTATTTTTTAGGCGAACTCAACAGAAGCCGTGAAATGTGGGCAGGAAAAGCTTTTTAGTCCCGATGAGTTAGGCATTTACATTGATCTTGTTCGTTGGGCAATGGAAGCGCTCGATATATATAATTTCAACGCTCCAAGCGCAACAACACAACAGCGGCCAACAGGGATTCTACCTAGGAGTAAAGAAGAGAAGGAAGTCTTGGAGCATTTTAGTGGAATCGTATGTTATATAGCGAAGCATATGTTAAATAAAATTACATTTCTTTTCTTCGTTTCAGTTTTTAATGATGCACTCGCAAAACTTTCAGGAAATATTCACAAGCACAATTGAGTTCGTTGTTGAGAGAATATATAAAAATGCATCGCTACAAGTAGTTGCAAATTCTTTTCTGGCAGAACCCAACAGACATGCTCCGCTGAATTTGCAGGAACTGTCCTAGTTAGACATTGATCGTACTGGGCAATGAAATGCGCATGATATGGGAGTGGAATTTGTCCAAGGACAAAGCGCTCAACATGATATCTACGTCTGTAGTTAAGTGTCTTTGGGATTTTAGTGTGAGTCTTGTTATCCCGTCGAACAATGAACAAATTACATTCTTCTTCCAGTTTTAGTGCATCGCAAAACTTGTCGAATATTCCAAGATCAATGGATCGTTGCTCTTACCGCAGAGGAACCGATATAACTAAATTGCATTGCTGCTACGGTGCAAATTCTTTCGATCTATTGGAAAGCCAGGAAGCATCACGACTTGCTGTACCTAAGTAGTTTTTACCTCTACTTCCGAAATTGTATGGGGTGGAAGGACTGGAACAGACTTCAAAGTTGAGTATTACGTCATAAACTTGTCATATGAAATGACGCTTGTTTCGTGAATGAACATGTTCGTCTCCTGACTGTTCCTGTCGACGATCTATCGTCTTCTCTTACGAGAGGACCTATAATATTTCTTGCTCTATCGGACTTATGGATCCATTGAGAGGATGTCAGACTCTTAATGGATCTCCGACTACTTGTTAGCCAGGTATAGAACAGATTAGAAAGTTTTCAATAAAACATATCGAAACACATGGGTGGGTAATTAAGGGTTTATTTTTGACTCATAAATCATAGCTAAATTACCGAATTTAACATATGTTTGGAACCGTTGCTGATAATGGATTCATCACTTTTCGTTGTCAAATAGATATTTTTACACTAAAGCATATGCAACAATGGCTAAAACGTTTATTCAAAATATTAAATTGTTTCTATTTTCGGTATATCTCACTTGCCTATCAAGATATATTGTTACTAAAGCCAGACGATCCCACTTATCTGCAAAATACGCGATTTTATTGTTTCTGCAATACAAAGCCGGACCGATATGTGTGCAACGGAATTTTTGGTACTCCGATATTGTGTAATCGGATTTATTGATCTTTTGTTCGTTGGTCCCAATTTTATTGTTCTCTGATATCTTTTTGACAATATGCGCAGATAGTGGGATCTCAGGTTAACATTCTCCAGCCTGTCGGACACGATCAACCCAACATTATAAATTAGGTTTCAGTAATGCTAAAAGCTGCGTTTTATTATCGTAGCGCTGAACGGGACATTTCAAAATCTTTGGAATGTCGTTAGTTATAAATCTTCATACATCTTTATATAATCTGTGATTCCTAATATTATTATCCGTGGAGGAGATTTGAACTTTGAGATCTTCAGTTCTGCATCTTTTTTTGTTTGCAGAATCGAATTTTCGCATTGGACTTTTACTTGTTGGTGTTCAGGAGAGGATCCAGCCTTGCGCTTTTTACTAGGCCTTCTTTGTTTTAGTATCCTATCAGTTTCTTGAGCTAATTCCTCTTCATCAGTATGGTTTACAGAATCTGTGTGAGCATCTGCGACACTGTTTACGGCTTGCATCTTTTGAGAGAATGGTTTATTTTTTTCTGCTTTCAGCTTGCGAAAGGCTTTCGTAACTTTCTTCTAAAAATCTGATTTTTTCGTTCAAGGATTTAATACTAAATTCAAGCTCTGCAAACCTGCATATCGGCGCCGAGCTCAACGAGTTTAAATTTTCAAGCGATTACGATGAATTTTCCATCATATTGAGTTGCAAACTTTTAGGATGTGCCCTATAATCATATGAATGATCATAGTGCAGCACCTAAGGTATGGGGTTTGTGTATCCGCTATTTCTTCGAAGATAGCTTTTAAGTTGGTTCCACTCGAACAGATGTTTTTTTTAATTTTTTGTATATATTTTCCACACAGCTACTCGCTCTCGCAGCTACTACGAGAGTTTATCAACTTTATTTGTGAAACTTACGTTTAGGAAACTGCTGACCTCCACCACTCTGGAACAAATCTGCATCCCCCAGATCGATCGCAGCATATATGACACCAGCCGCCTTGATAATTATGAAAATTTCAACGTATCAATCTTAAGTTCAAAATTTCGACGTCCGATCGCGCAGAGTTGCCAACACCTAACTCAAGAATTTTTTTTGATGAAAAAACGGAAAAGTCTTTCACACTGGTCGTAAGGGTGGAATCCAAAAATTTCGACTCATAGCAAAGGGTGGTTCTGGCGGCGGCATAGAAAATTTTGAACTTATTAGTAAATGAGATTTTGGGATGCATGATGTAATTATTCCATGTAGAGATTATGGAATATTCAGCTGTTTGTATTTTTTCATTAAGGTGCTTATGCATTGATAGGTTATAAGTTAGGAGGAGGCCTAAATATTTGTACTCGTTGACGACTTCAATGTTTTCGTTTCCATATTTCCACTGACAGTTCAGACTGGTCCTATTGTGGTTGCGGAAAATAACGATTTTAGATTTATTTAGGTAAAGTTCAAGTTTCCATTTATCAAGATATGTATGCAGAGATACAATCATTCCTTGAAGAGAAGAGACCGAGTCAGCAAGTAGAACTATACCACTTGCATACATGAACGTCTTAACGTTACAACTTCCAATAGATATGCCACACGGCAAACTCGCATTCAAGTCATTTAAGTATAATAGGAATAAGAGGGCGCTAAGAAGGCACCTCTGTTTCACTCCATCCATAACGGGGAATTCATTTGAAAGCAGAGATCCGCTCCATATTTGTGGCGTTGTAATATTATATAGTAATACTAGTGTTAATGTCAGCGAAAATTAAGGGCTGACGTACCTGTTGTTGAAGATGAAGATGTGAGGGAACTCCGGTTGGTTTTTATTAATTTTTGTTTGCCGGCGGTTGCGCGACGCGATTAAAGTTTTTAATGTTGATATTTTTCTTTGACTTTTGTTTTTTCAGTAAAATTATTTTTCTTTCTGTTAGATAGTTCAATCCACGAAATTTCTTTTGTTCTTGTTGACATTTATGATTTAGAATCTTTTTTTTTTTATTTGCGATTTTAATTTCATTGATTTACTGCGATTTTACTTTTCTGGCGGAACGACGAGGCGCGTTCTCACGACAACGATCAAAGCCTGAGCCGTCGTCGCTGGCGGTCGAACTGTTGAACGCGAGAGAGCAAAGGGTTTCGTTAAATCGGTTCGATTAAGGGCTCGCACTCATAGCGGCTACGGCTACGGCGAAACACGGACAACTAGTATTTGCAGCAATTTCTTTGCGAGTTTGATAAACAACAGATCTCGTGGGACTTTGTCAAAGGCTTTAGACAGATCGATGAAGAAAGCGTAAACTTTTTGCTTTTTTTTCGAGGAAGAGGTGAACAATACTTAATAAAGAGAAGATGTTGTCTATTGTGGAGTAGCCTCTGCGAATGCCGGCCTGGGATTCATGTAAGATATTGTTGCGGTCAACCCATTCCTGTAAGCGGGATAGGATAAGACCTGTAAATAGTTTATAAATTGCATTTAATAGTGCAGGGGTATCATTGCGTAAGTATATGTCGTTATAAATGCCAAGAAGATGTTCGAGAAATGCTTGCGGAGCATATTTAAAAAATCCCCACCGATTCTATTGGAACCAGGAGCTTTATTTAGCTTAGAATTTTGAAGGTCCAGTTTAAATTCATACATCTCGAACGGAGAATCCAGAAATGGGTCAATAATGTTAGGTAACACTAAATGTGTCAATGTGTTATAAGAGTTTGAGACGAGTGCACTTAAATAATTCTAAAAATCGTCAATGGAAATGTAACGTCCGAACGAAGGCTTTTTATTCCTCATTGAGTTATCTAACGCCCACCAATCAGAGTCATTTCTAATGCACTCAAACGGCTAATGTTATTAAGTTTCCATTCTAGTTTTTTACGTTCACATATGTTTAAATAGTTTTGATTTGATTTCAGATAGCGACCTCTGAAGACATCGATGTTAAATTTTCTGACTATTAAGAAAAAGCAGCATTCGTTTTTGGGCATTGTAACATTCACAATCATACCATGGGTTTCGAGGACTAAATAGCTTCTTGCCTTGCATACACTCTGCAGCATTTCTGATTTATGTAAGGACCATTTTGATTTTGTTATCTACAGATGGGGTATCATAACTACATAATTTGTTTTGAGTCAGACTCAGTCTGCGAACATATCTATCAGCACGATTGGGTTTCCATATGAGTTTTGGCGGCAGATCACAATTATTATGGATTTGAAGATCATGGGAAAACTCAAAAATTTTAGTTAATGGCATATGGTCAGAATAGGCTTTGGCAGGCACCTGAAAACTATTGATGTGGCTTAATATATTAAAAGAGCTAACAACAAAGTCTATGACCGAGTTACCAACAGCCCCACAAAAAGTGAACTCGCCACAAACGTCTTCTACTAACCGGCCACTAAGCACAATACCGCCGATTTCTTCAAACAATTCTTTCAGCATCTTTTTATCAGCAACACATGACGCTACTACAGCTCAATCCTCACTATGGAAATGCTTCTCATCCACGAACAGCGAGATTTTTCCCAATCGTTTTTTTTTAGGTTAGGGATCTTACTTAGATTGCTTGCTATAGAACGTAAACAGTATCTATTTTGGCGCTCATCAATTGTGAAGTCATACGGGATGTATACGTTAGTAGCAATCCTTTTGCAGCTATAGAACCTTACGGCAATCTTTAGAAAGCTTTTGCAGATGTTAGCGATTTCGTTCGTGGCTGAAACTATGTCTTTTCCGACTAGACCAGATACTACTATATTTGAGCTCCGACAATATTTATCCACCAAGTTAAGTCTAGCCGTGAGTGTGAATGCTGGACTTCATGAGTTCATTTTCTTTGCGAAGTGACTGTAATTCGGTTTGGAACGGCATGAGGTCATCTTTCTTGACCACATTATATAGCTTACTTTTTAACTGGTCATCAAGAGCCTTGTTTGGTTTAGAATCAAAAATTTCCCAAGAAAACACATCCGGGGTGGTCAAGCTTACAGCCGAATCAGTGTTGTTACTGAGATTGGGCATTATGTATTTCGCATCAATTTCGGGACGAGGAGAATATAGCCTTTTCGAGGAGTTTGGATGTTGGAGTTCTGGCGATAATAATAAGTCCGATCTCTTCCAGTTAGAACTACCCATAAGCGCATCGAAGAAAGGGGAGCGAACTTCTATGTTTTGTTGTTTCTTTTGGCAAACTTTGGCACTTCGCCCAAGAAACGCGGTAAAAACTTTAGTGCAAATAACACTTTTGTAATTAAATAAGGTAACTTTATGCCTTTTAAGTATTTAAAGGATTTTTCTATCAAGATTTTTTAATAAAATTGAATAAATCGTAGAATTAATATATATATATATATATATATATATATATATATCGATAGCTTCGGATAGAAAGGGCGTAACTCATTTTTTTTTTAAAACGAGATTTTTGCATTTTCTGATGGTCGACTCTCAAATACACCCCCTCCAAAAAAATTGACGACCTTTGATTGAAAATACCGAAGTTATAGTTACTTTTAAAAAAGCCCTAACTCATAGCGAACAATTTTGCGAAAGAAAAAAGCCCTAACTCACAAAAAGACGTTCAACTACGCCAGTGATGGCGAGACCTATAAATTAACAACATTCATAACTGTGCGTGTGCATTAGGGTGATGACTTTTTTTGAAACTCTTTTCCTGTATCATAGTACGATGAACTTTTATTAGACTTCATAAAATACTAATTTTAAGGTTATTTTGTAAAAAAAATGTCACGCATCAAGTCATTTGAAAAATTTAATTTTTGATTTTTTTCCAAATTTTTGATGTTACTGTAAGCAGAGTAGCTCCTAGAGGGGTCAAATGTAGGACCAACTACCATTATTTTTTTATTTCCAACAATTTATCCAAACATACCTTCCCCCTATCTCCACTCCTTAAGGGGGCTCCAATACAAAAGTAATTTTTTTTTATGAATTTTCCCCCCACTGTCCTAACTAGCCCCAGAGTGCCCCTAGAGGAGTCAAATGTTTGACCGACCCCCATTAACTTTGTCTCATTAACATTTTTTCCCAACATACTGACCCCCTATCTCCCCTCCTTAGGGGGTCACCCATACAAAATTACCTTAATTTTATCACAATTTCAGACAAAATGCCTGTCACTACAGTCAAACCCCTCCTAGGGGGCTGATGTATATGACCGACCCCCATTATTTTTTTACCCCAAGTATTTTCTTTAAACATACCTACCCTCTATCTCCCCTCCTTAGGGGGGTCCCCATACAAAAATAGGCTTAAATTAAAGAAAAATGCCTCACGAACTTCAATCTATAATATAGATGCCGTAGGAACAAGAACGAGCATGTTCAGTATGTATATTCGAAAAATTTACACAAGTACCTTTTAAACGAGCCTAATATGAAGAATATTGGATTCGTTTTTGGTATGTTTTAATAATATGTTATAATTATTACTTTTTTTTAAAACTGAATTTTGGGTTCCATCCCCTAACTGGCCAAATAATGACCCTAGTAGAAAAAAAATAAATTTTCTACTCAAATGCCGCAAACCTCAATCTATGACGAGTTTTTTGAGACTATAACCATTAAAATCGGTTAGTGGTTTCTATTCATAAAATTAATTCAAAACAAATATTTTTTGGAACGCATTATTCACTGTTTTCACGTTCCTTTCTTAAGTCTTTGCATGTCTCTCTTGGTCTGTATGCATGCAAAGACTCAAGACACGAACGTGAAAACAGTGAATAATGCGTTTCAAAAAATATTTGTTTTGAATTAATTTTATCAATAGAAACCACTAACCGATATTATTGGTTATAGTATAGTGCTGGATCGCATCTTATAATTTTATTTATATTTTAAACTTTGCGTACAAAGACCTAACTCACGTGTTTTGAACGAAAATTGATATCAAAAAGCCCTAACTCAGAAAACTGCTCGAAACACAGAAAAAATAAAAATTCAAGCCTAAAACAAATTTCGTGCGTAGTATTTAATTGACTTTGCGTTTAAACTTTTTTTTAAATATCTAACCTTTGCGATTTTATGAAGTTTTTTCCTTCTCCTGTAAAGTAGCAAAATAATGAGTTACGCCCTTTCTATCCGAAGCTATCGATATATAGTAATAGTAATGTTGTGCAGAAAAATTGTCTTATTTTATTTTTCTTTTGAAGCTTTTTTTCATATCGAAAAATGTTTTGTCCAATTGTTTTATTGCACTTGGGCGGCTGAAAACTCTCAGTGCTGGGTTGGCCTACTCAACTAAATCCTTAAATGTCTTCGACTCCACAATAGATAGTGGCAACATGTTTTTCACTAAATATGCCAAAACTAGTTTATTAAAGTGTCCTTGGGTAGCTACTTTAATTTTTTGAATTTTTTTGCATTCCTCGTATTCCTCAAAGTTGTTAGGATGCTGCTTATGGAAATGGCGAGTAAAATTTGACGTAACATTTAAATAGCCCGTAATACATTAATATATTGTATATTCGGCAATTCGTTAGCACACTATCCTTGGCAGTATTGCTTCTCTTGTTAGACGATCGAGGCTGTGTATGATAGTGTAAGGTTTCAAACTCAGGTGGTTAAGTTTTATTAACATTGCCTATCAACCTATTCAATTATATTGAAAAATTCTCGAAATAGTAAAGGTACTTCTTAAGTGGAGGCTTGAGACAATGTTGTGTTCATGGACTCATCGTCAACCTCGGCGGCCAAAGCATTTGGTTTTGTCTGCTTTTTCTTTTTAGCAGACGATTGCTCATATCCTTCGAGGACATCTTTAAATAGTGGCCTTGTTTTTGCATTTGTGTTGAAGTCAGCATGTAGTAACTCATTATTAGGGTGGCCTTTAATTTTAAATTTTGGTTTTTTGGTGTTCCGGCAACGGATTTATGTTAGAAATAATAAAATAATTTTTTTTTGTTCCAGAAGTCCCCAATGGGGAATCGGTTGGTGGGGGAACATCGTCCTTGAATTCCTGTAAAAATTGAAAAAATACAGTCGCTCGTAGAGGAGTAAAATGTAAGACCAGCCCCCATTAATTTTCCCCCCAAAAATTTTTCGGAACATACCTACCCCCTATCACACCTCCTCTGGGGGAACCCATACAAAATTACCTTAATATTATTACAATTTCATACAAAATGGCCGTCACTATAGTTAAACCCCTCCTAGAGGGATAATATATATGACCGACCCCCATTATTTTTTTACCCCAAACATTTTCTTCAAAACATACCTACCCTCTATCTCCCCTCCTTAGGGGTCCCCATACAAAACTAAGCTTAAATACAAAAAAAATACCTCATGAACTTCAATCTATAATATAGATGCGGCATAAACAAGAACGAGCATGTTCAGTATGCATATTCGGAAAGTGTCCAAATTACCTTTTAAACGAGCCTAGTATGAAGAATATTGGATTAGTCTTTGGTATGTTTTAATAATATGTTATAATTATTACCTTTTTATACCCAGCGTAAGCGGGGTATATTAGTTTTGTGCGAATCTTGTAACAGGGAGAACTAATCACCGGAGATATAGACATATATATATATATATAGAAATGATCAGGATCAAAAACTAAATCGATTTAGGCATGTCCTTCTGTCTGTCCGTCCGTCTGTCCGTCCGTCCGTGGTCGGATCTCCTCCAAAACGGCTGGACCAATCAACTCGAAAATTTGCACACAGGTATATCGGGATCCGAGTATGATCCTAAGTAAAAATGGGAGACCTCCCTTCCACTGCCACGCCCAAAAATGAATATAATGTGTTTTCAGTAAAATGCTTGTAACTTTCGAACCACTCAACACATTTCATTGATATTTTGTGTGCTGGTAAACTACGAAAAATTACATATCCTGGCAAAAAACTTCCACTTCCACGCCCACAAATTGAAATTTTTCGTAACTTCCAAAGTAAAAGACGTAGAAGCTTCTAATTCGCAATATAGGTTGACCAAGGTAAATGAAAAGTGTAGGAAAATAAAGACTGTCCCAGAAATAACTGTCCTTTTGTTGTTTTTTATTGCAAAAAAACCAATGATGTTTTTTTAAAAATTCTTTCAGTTTATTATTAAGTGAACATTACAAAATAAATAATTATTTTAACTACACTGAAAAAAACACACTTAAAAAAAATTATACACTTTTTTATTAAGTTCCTCCATTAGGTTTTTTACCGACCTTTCGTTCACCTTAGTGTATGCCCGACGCCATTTATGTCGAAATATTTCGATGTTCTGCGCAATTTGTTTGGTCTTCTTAAGGTTCCTTTTCATTAAAGCCCAATATTTTTCGATTGGACGAAGTTCGGGGCAATTCGGAGGATTTACTTCTCTTGGTACCAAAGTGACATTATTGGCTTGGTACCAATCCATCGTTCTCTGGGCGTAGTGAGATGTTGCTAGGTCAGGCCAAAATAGTACTGAACCTTGGTGTTGACGTATAAAAGGCAGCAAACGCCGGTCCAGACACTCTCTGATGTAAATTTCGGTGTTGATTGTGCGATCCGTCACAAATTCCTTACTTCGAAGGCCACATTGGCAAATTGCCTGCCACACCATGTATTTTTTTGGAAATTTGGTATGTTTTTCGGTGGTAAATTTAGAGGATGCTCCACCCCTTCTAACCGCAATATAATATCCGTGTCCAGGTAACTGCTTGAAATCCGCTTTGCAATACGTTTCATGGTCCATGATCACGCAATCAAATTTGGGCAGGTAATCGCGATACAGTTTTCGAGCCCTCCTCTTGGCTTCGGCGTCCTTTTCTTCTGACCTATCAGGTACTTTTTGTACTTTATAGCTCCTTAGGTTGTAAAATTTTTTAATCCGTTGAACACTTGACTTCGATGTTCCCGCTTTTGCTGCCATATCACGAACCGAAGTGCCTGGATTCTGAGTAAACAGCCGCTTAACGTTCTGGGCCACCGCTTGGTTCGCTGGACCACTTTTTCTCCCTGATCCTGGTGTTTTTGATAAAGGGGTAAGCTGTCTGTATCGTTTTATGGTCCTACCGACAGTTATTTCGCACACGCCAACATCCTTAACAATCTTTTTGTACGTGGTGTTTGGATTTTCCAGGTGTTTGTAAATAATTGCTTTCCGCTTTTCTTCTTGTTGAGACGACATCTTTTCAGTAGCTCTTTTATTTTACGAATGAGTATTTTTTTTTAATCTGCAATATTTATACTTTATTTAGGTACTTATTATGTTGCTATAGAGTTAACGCTTTTTTATAAATAGCCTAAAAACAAAAGGACAGTTATTTCTGGGACAGTCCTTAGTTTATGTGGCCCGCCCACTGCCACACTCACAAATGGAGATTTTTCGTAACATAGAGCGCCAATAATGTCGGAACGCTGGGTATTTCAAAGTCGGGCTTGACCGTCTTTAGCTTTCTTAGTTGTTTTTGAAACTGGGTTTTCGGTTCCTTCTCCCAACTGGCCGAACAATCATGACCCTAGTATAAAAAATTAAAATTTTCGACTCAAATGCCACAAACCTCAATCTATGACGAATTTTTTGAGACTATAACCAATAAAATCGGTTAGTGGTTTCTATTCATAAAATTCATTCAAAACAAATATTTTTTGAAACGCATTTTTCACTGTTATCACGTTCGGGTCTTGAGACTTTGCCTGTCTCCCTCGCTCTCTATGCATGCATTTCTAGATTTAAATCAAATGATTTCAATCTCTTGAATTGAAATCAAAAGATTTCATTTGAATTGAAATCATTTGACATTTGTCAAAAATAATTTATAAATCTTATCAAATAAATCTTTAATGATTCAATCCCGATTTCAATCTTTATGATTTAGAGAAAAAATGATTGTCATCCTTATGTTTTTAATCAGGTCAAGATTGATTCATGAATCAATCTCTGAAAGATTGAATCTTTTACAGCTCTGCTAGAGCCCTATTCTTCCTCTTATTCATTTTTGACAAATAGAGTTTTTTAAATTGTACGTATGTTTGCTTAGATTTAATATTGAAGTTTGCTCGTTGACGTTATTTTTAAATGTAATATACAAATAGACGTACATACTGACACTAATGAAATCATTTATTTTGTTTGTTATAATTTTTGAAATTTTTGTTTTCACTTATAGCTAAGCCGATTTTTAAATTCAAAATTTTGGTTTACTAACTAAGCTGATTTTGACAATCCCGTTTCGTTTGACAATCACATTTATGTGTTGTTTTTGTTAGAGTTGCAGTTGTTTCCCTAGTGCTTACACCTTGTTAAGTACATCTAGGATTGCAGTCATGAAGAAAATAATTCATGGATTACAGTCCCTGTCAAATCCGAATAAAAAAATTCGAAACCTTTTTTTATTATTATATTAATCTTATTTGCATGTTATGCGTTATTTGACAAAGATCTAAAAAGTTTGTTTTGGATGATTTTTCATACGATTTCTCTCTCGCTCTCTCTCTCTCTCTCTCGCTCTCTCTCTCTCTCTCGCTCTCTCTCTCGTCTCTCTCGCTCTCTCTCTCTCGCTCTCTCGCTCTCTCGCTCTCTCTCTCTCTCTCTCTCTCTCTCTCTCCTCTCTCTCTCTCCTCTCTCTCTCTCTCGCTCTCTATCTCTCTTCGCTCTCTCTCTCTCTCTCTCTCTCTCTCTCTCTCTCTCTCTCTCTCTCTCTCTCTCTCTCTCTCTCTATCTCTTAAAAACCCTAAAAGTAGAATTGTAGGGTATTAATCGTTTGGGGAAAAGCATGTGAAGTAAGAGCACTTGTTTTACCTGGCAGCAGTCATAAACGTGATTTAAAGTTTGATGAAGACTGTCATGTGAATGTTTAAACCCCCAAAAATTTAAAACTAAGATGATGAAGACTACGAGCCTAAAAGGTCAAAGTCTAAACTTCCTTTTTTTTTCATAACTTTATATGTTTAAACTGTTTGATTTCATTTATACCTCATGTATCATTTTATATTGATTCTTTTGTATTTTTTCTCCAAGGGCTTACGGACATTGGAGCTCTGTGTGGACAATTTGCAGCCAGATTTCTTATATGATCACATTCAGCCAGTTCGAGCGGCTCTCATGCAGGCACTATGGAAAACACTAAACAATCAAGACAGCGCAGCTCTTGTTGCGTTTAGGATCTTAGGAAAATTTGGAGGCGGCAATAGAAAAATGATGGTTGAGCCACAAGCTATAAAGTTCTTGGACAGTGAAGTAGCAAAAACTTATATCGTAACGTTCTTTCAAGATCATGAGAATCCGATTGACTTTCCAGTTGATAAAGCAATAGAAACAGCATTTATTGCCCTGAATTCTAATAACACTGATACATTTTATCGAAGACAAAGCTGGGAAGTTATTCGTTGCTTTATTGCAAGTGCAATAAGCTTGGATGACGAAAAGCATATACTACAAAAACTGTTTTTACACCCAAGCTTTGTTGAAGGCAACTTTTCCAGCTGGCCAGTCATTCAAAATAGACAAGAAGATGCTCCAACTCGTAAAACACATCAAGTAGCATTAACGGGAATGCTAGTCGCATCTGCTACGAAAGATTTGCGCGAATCTGTTTTTCCGATTATGGTGGCAGTAGTTAGACATTATACAATGGTTGCACTTTCCCAACAGGCTGGGCCGTTCCCATATAAACATCACAATAGTACCAACGGAATAGATCCGTTAGTACTCATAGATGCTCTGGCTGTGTGTATGGGACATGAGGAGAAAGAGCTTTGTAAACCGGGCCTATTATGCATTGGTATAGTTATTGAAACTGCAACAAACATTATGGGATCCAAAGATCGCGCTTGCCGATTACCGCTGATACACTATCTTGTCGAAAAAATGACAGCGCTTTGCTACGAACGTCCATGGTTTGCAAAAGTCGGTGGCTGCAAAGCCATTGAGTTCCTTTACCAAAATATATCGATGAGGTCGCTCTACAGCCACATGTTTACATTTTTGAAAGCATTTATGTTTGTTCTTATGGATCTGGAGGGTGACGTTTCAAATGGTGCTATTGAAATCGCTAAAAGCTACATGAAGTCAATGTTAGAGATATGTATGAGACCTTTGGAAGCGGAAACCAGAGGAGAAGAGATTTTCAATGTCCAAAGTAAAGCATCGTATGAAGTGATTCATGAACTAGTTCGGCAAGTTACCAGTCCAAATTCCCTTATTAGAGAGGAATCGATGTTTTGTCTTAAATACATAGCGGAACTACAAATGAAAACAGTGTCCGAAATCATGGATCCCCATAAAGAGGTACTGGCGGATATAATTCCACCGAAAAAGCATTTGTTGCGTCACCAACCCGTGAATGCGCAGATTGGATTGATGGACGGGAACACATTTTGTACCACACTAGAACCAAGGCTTTTCACAATAAGTAAGGCTTCTTACACCCTAGAAATTAACAACCTAACGGTTAAATTTTCTATATAGATTTAACCAACAGCTATCATAAACTATTTTTCCACGAACTTCTGTCGTTAAGTGAGGCTGAAGATGCAACATTAACGAAATTAGATTGCTACAAAAATGTAACTAATTTAATACCATTGCGCAAAAGCGCTCTTCGAGCATTAGCAGCGTGCCATTACATAACTGATGGTCAATACAAGGAAAAAATTCTCAATATTCTATTTAAAGTTTTAGAGAATAACCAGGCAGATTTGCAAGAAGAGGCCTTTAAATGCATGAAACAATTTATAACCGGTATTCAAATCGATAAAGAAAAGGTAAGTTATATTGAATTTTTAATTAAATTTAACGAATAAATAAGATACTATTAAGTATTTGTTCGAAATTTTTTAAAGGATTTTCTAGCCATACAAAACTATAAGGGCATTTTATCGAAATTATAAAATTTAAAGGATACAGTTTTATTAAAAAATAAATCATTACCTACATATCATTAAAATTTTTAAATCAAGAGTCAATAGGCTGAATGAATCCGCTTTGTAAATTGTCCTTAGGATATTTTCCCATCGTAAATTTTTCCATTTTGAATGAACGCTAACGGTTCTGTTTGTTTTTTTTTTTTTTAGAAAATAATCTTAATTACCTTAAATATGTATAAATTTTGCTTTCTATTATAATGAATTATCATTTTAATTATGTTTTGGTGTTATTCAAGAGAGGTGGTTAAAAAAGGCACGTCGTCCGTTGCTTAGCGGTGGAATTAAGATTCTTTTATATGGGGTTTTATGCTGCAGATTTCAATAGTGCTACAAAAGTGAAGTTAAGTTTAGATTTATTTAATAAATAATTTCAAACTTTTACCGCATTGCTCTCGGCTACAGACAAATCGAACAGAAAGCAAACACAGTCAAAGTTCACTGTTGCCTAGAACGATCACATTGCGTGCGCTAACAGTAAAGGAGAATTGTAAATGCTAATTTATATGACATCACGAAATCTAATGGCGTCACGATGATCGCTCATCACACTCCCACCTCCGTGAGTCATGCAGATTCACTTCTTCCAGTATCCAGAACGGCCATCTTTGAAATCGGTCTAAGCCAAATTCTTTCTTTTGTCCATCCGTGTCAGGGTAAAGTTTTTCCACAATTGCGCGGCACCATTGCCTGCGTGGTAAGTTGGGGTCGCAAACAAAGACGACATCTTCTGCTATTGGGCGGGCCGACTGGCACCATTTAATACGGTGTGTCAATGTTGTGAAATATTCATTGATCCAACGTTGCCAGAATTAATTCCGCAGCTGTTGATCTGTCCGCCATTGCTTCCGGAGACCTGGCCGGTTTTCGTCACACTCGCTAACACTCGGCATTAACGCTATATGGGCTGATCCTATAAGGAAGTGGTTTCGTGTCAGTGGCTCTTCTTGATCTGGTGACACAGACAAGTGCGTTAGGGGTCGTAAGTTTACTATGCTTACCGCTTCAATCAGGAGTAAAAAAAGCGTATGCTCACGCGGTGCAACCTCTTTTAGTGTCTGGCGAAGCACACTTTTAAGGCATTGCACCATGCGTTTCTATACGCCCTCCTCTGATGGGTTGCTCGGGCAATCGAAAATCCATTGGATTCCCTTTGAAGTGATCTCGTCCTGAATACGCTCAAAATTGAAATTTTTTCCGGTATCAGATCGAACTCTTATTGGATCCCCTCGTCGGCTTATATAATTTCGTATCGCGAGGATGCAAACTTCAGTGGACAGGTCGAACGCAACCTCAAGTTGTAGGAGGCAAAAGTATTTAACGCTTGGTACTGTAAGACAACCAACTGGCAGCGTCCATTTCAACCCTTCACTCACATTAACCCGCTTTCATCAATATATGGCATCAAAGTGTATAGGTGATGCGACATCGGAAAGTATTTTCATTCCTTCAAACAACCTTTTTCGTAAAGAAGGGGTCTCTCTGGGTAACAAGCAGAAGTGCTCTTTAGCCTTTCTCAACTTCCGGCAGTCTCAGACTGAGGAGTTTTCCGCTGTTAATTTACGACTCTGGTGACGAACCGCCACATCCATGCAAAACACTCACAGTTAAAAAGGCTATCGGTTTTCAGATCTCCTCCTCGTCACCCAGTTTTCCCGAGCAGCTCTCCTCTGCCGGCCATTCATCTTTTCCGTGTCTGAGAAAGTCCGCCCAGAATACCATTGCGAGTTTCTGTCGAAATTCATCTCACGATTCGCTCGAGTGGACTTGTCGGCGATGTTCATCTCTGATGGCAACCATCTCCAATTAGATGGTTCTGTGTTCTCCAACATTTTTGCGACTCGGAACGCGAAGATATGTAGTGGCGAATGCTCGAACGCAACCACAGTTTTGAAGTCGTTCCAGTACACGCAACGATCAATTTAAATATTATGCTGTTCGATGACTGTTGTCCCAAGGTGGGTTCCCAAAACAGCCGCTTGGAGTTCCAGGCGAGGAATAGTAAGCCACTTCAAAGGAGCACATTTCGTTTTGGAACAAATAAACCTGAGATATGTTTTGTCCTCGTCATACTCATAACGCCAATAGGCCCCACCGCACACACCTGACTGGAATCGACGAAGACGTGTAGCTGCAAGTTTTTTGGTTGACCCCATCGAAAAATATGTCTAGGAATTCGAAATTCTTCAATTTTCCTTAATTCGTTCAGCCACACACGCCGCTGCGACAACCTCCGTCTGTAGTTCCTCCCATGACACGGACTGCCTCCACAGCTCTCGTATTATCAATTTTTCTCTGTCATGAAATGGTAGAGAAATCCCAGTGTTTCAAACACTGAAATTTCTCAGCTTGTCACGCTTAGTTGGGGGCTTGCCTGCGGTGATGATATCATTATATACTCCGTCTGTTCTCACAAGAAACTCAAACACGTCACTTGCCGGCTGGCAACGCATACCCAAAACCTTCTCTAGCTTGAGATGAGTATGCTTCACCCTTTGATCAAGGTTAAAGGCATCTGTATCCTCTTGTAAAATGGAAGTTATCTCCGCTGAATTAGAGCTAAAGCTGCTCATCTTGAATCCGGCACCGGGATGGATTCCGCGAACTTCGGCTGATATCTCTTTAGCTTAGCTGACTAAGAGATTATGTTTAACATACTGGCGAGCGTTTAGATCCCAAACATACATAAACTGAGCCCTAGTGCCAGCGGGGTGAATCCTTACGTGGAACATCTCTCTTATGTCTCCGCATACCGCTATAACACCCTTATGGAAGCCAAAAAAGCGACGATTGCAGACGTTGGCACATCAATGGGCCTCTCAACAGCTTCGAATTTAGTGACACATTTTCACTGACTACAGCGGCATCGAACAACAGTGAAACCTTTCCGGGCCTGTAAGGATTTCTTGCAGGAAAATGTGGTAAATACCAGGATTTTTCTGTTTCTTTGGCAGCATTATCCGAAGAAAGTTTTTTTGCTTATCCCCTTGCAGCATACTATTCAATTATTTTAACATAGGCGTGATACAGTTCAGCATCCTTCTTGAACTTTCGAAAAATACCCCTCAGTCGATTCGTCGCTAACTAGGCGGCAGTTTTACTTTATCTTCTTTCCATCGCAGGCCCATTTGGAATCGTCCTCTCACATTAACGGTTGTTTCCTTAAGTATGAGCTGTGCTATTATATATTTTTCACTTTGGATAGGCGACGTTGGTTTCATTACTAAGCTTTCAATTGAAAATTACTCTACTACGAGGCTGTTCACCTCATTTTCCGGTTTAAAGGCAACAAAAAAGCTGTTATGCGATGTCTTGCCAGTCGGATGGTGTTATTGCGCGAGGTTAGACGTTTATGCTGCGCCGTGTGCACTGGCAGTTACCCGCTGCTTCAGTCATGTGGGCTCTTATACGACAACATAAAAATCGAATGGAAAAATCATGACAAACATCAGTACAGAAATTTGCACACGGATTAGATAAAACAAGGAGTTTAATTGCCACCCATTTGACGGATATCTTAGCACTGGCAGTAGCGTCTCATATTTAAAAAAAAAAAAAAAGCAAAATGTATCTAAAAGTTTTGTGCGCGAAATTTATCCCAGAGCATAAGGATTGAAATATTAAATGATAAAAAAACCAATCACACCTATGCGGTGGATGCAAACAAAACAAAAGCCATAAAAAAAGACATTCTTTTTTCACGTATAGATTGCGCATATCAAATACTGTACGATCGCCAATCGTTTAATATCCGCAAACGGTTTTATGTTTTTTATTTTTTTCTTTAAATTTCCCGGAGGCAATTTTACACAGTACTTTAATCTACGGGTAGGCCAACAAATTATGGAAAATTATGGCTTACGTACATATTTTTTACGGCGAAACGGATTTACTACTGCATCTCTCGGCGAAGGCCTTCAAAGTGAGCTGCTACAGCGACGAGTGTACTAATTCAATTAATTTCGCAAGGCTAGATAGGGAAATTCAAATTAATTAGTTAAGAGTTAATACAAGAAATTGTTTTTTCTTTCTTTTGTTTTTACGATTCGTTGGGATTACCTTTATGATGCACTTTACCGTAAAAAAGTTACGCAAAAAAAAAGGACTTAAACATAAAATAACCCGGGTTACGAGTTTAAATTTTTCGAGCTTAGGGTAAAATCTTCTCTGATGACCAATCCGAAGTGCATGTGGCTACACCGATGGAAGCACTGCATGTGAGCACACACGGCCACGCGGCTTCAACTCCGCAATAAATAAGACGTCGGAGCACTCGGATAGTCGAATCAGCGTGGAGCAGATCCTTCAAAGCCCAACAAAGACAAACTTAAGACATGAAACGTGACGGCGACAGACACGTGATTAAACCTTCCTACCAACAATGAGAAGAAATTCTTGATTTCCGGAACAAAATATTTAGCATGTGAGCTATTTGTAGTCCCCAAGCACTCAAAATAAAATTAATATATGCGATGGTAATTCCTCAATCCAGGATGGGTACGGATAAGTTCCACGTTTTTTTTTTTCTTCTTGCAAGAGAGAAGCTTCCGGTTTTTTTTTTTCATGGAAAAGGAGACGCAACTTGGCCCAATTTCAATTTGACGTTTAAATAATGTGTAGAGTATTTAATTTATTTAAATGAATAGAATCAAGGTGTATTTAAAAAGGTGTATGTAATACGGCAAGGTGTATTTAATAAGGTGGTAGCAGTCGCACATATCGTCGTCCCGGAGTTATCTCCTCGTATATCACAAAATCAAAAAATTTTAGATAAGCACGTTTCCCCGTGTACTTTTCCAAGATCTATCCATCTGTCGAGTCTCCAGGTTGCTATACCTTATAGTTTACGAGATATTTGTGAGCTAAATAATTGTATATCCTTTAAAATGATAATTTCTACGCGTTATAGCATCGTATATCCATATTTTGTGGATATACTATGATTTATATATGAAATTTGCGCAGTAAAAAGCTGTTGCGTTATCTCATCGTATGTGCAAACAATTTTTTTTTTTTTTAAGAAACATTTTTTTATGTTAATTTTAAATAAAAAAAGATTTATTCGTGTGAAAAAAAAACAAAAGAAGCAAAAAAAAAAAAACAATTCTCATAGCAACACTCCTACAAAAATTTTCATTCTGAAAATAATGTGGAATGCTTATTATACTTAGAATATAACAAATTCCATTTCATTAAATTTATAATATAAAAAGTTATATTAAATTAATAAATTTTGAAAATATTTAAAATCTTCTTCTGGAAGATAGCTGAATAGACTCTCAATGTCTTTTTGTTTCTGTGGCGCAATTTGTTTTGGGGTTGAAATACTTATTTAAAATGGTTTTGAAACAATTAGAAGAAAGAAAACCTTTGCGGATTTTTTTTTTTATATGTACAACCTGCATAATATGCGATTTCGCTGAAAGAATTTTTGTACATTATATTGAATAAATCGTTCTTATTGTATTTAATTAATTTAATCTTATTGAAAGGCACTAACTAAAGCTAATGCAGGTAGTTCAGCTCCTTAAAACAAATGTGGAACGTTCTACCAACAACAATACCCATATCAATTCCTTATTTGAAGCTTAGTTGCTTACATGACATATAATAATTTAATTTCCCCAACAAAAAAAAACGAATTCTAATTTTTTTTTTTTTAATCTATGGCTGAGAAGAAGAACGACTTAACTCCACTTTTCTGTTTTTTGAGAAAAATCTATTTGAAAGGTGTAAATGTTTAGATCACGGGAAAAGAATAAGAAGAGAAATGTGTATCATTTAAATAGGCACATTTTTAAGGTATCAGGTATGACTTTTGAATGCTACCTTTAATGTATAAAAAAAATTTCGCTATTTGATGCAGTGGCAAGTCGTTTTTCTCAGGAAATGCGGAGTTAAGTCATTTTTCAACAATAAGATTATGATTTGGACTCCTTTTTTTTTTTAAATGTAAAAAGGATACTCAAATAACAAATTTCCTATATAAACTCATTAAAAAAATTTTAGTTATGTCGTTTTTCGTGTCAAAAAAAATAAAACAAAAAAAATTTTTCAATTCTTTATTAAATCATTTGCTCGTATATCCACTTTCCAACACAGGTTGCAAAAAAAGTGGCGTATACGATGAATTGTCAAAAATTCTTGGAATGAAAAAAACCCTATAACTTAAATAATTTTCAATTAATGATCAGAAATAATAAAAAGTAAAGCATTTTATATTATATATTAAACATGTTGTGGCTGCCTCGCCTACTTTAGATTGAATCTAGAATTATATGAAAATCTCATATAAGTTAAAAAGGGTTAATATTTGGTGTACTATGTAAACTACGAAAAGGGACATATCCTGGGAAAAAATGGACGCCGTCCTCCTGGAGCCACGCGCACAAATAAGCCCACAAATAAGGGTTTATCGTAACTTGTGAATTAAAAGGCGTAGAAGCTTCAAATTCGCACCATAGGTTGATCAACGCGAATGAAAGGTGAAGGAAACAAATGTATGAGACCTGCCCACTGCCACGCCCACAAATGGAGATTTTTCGTAACTTCCGAAGTGAAAGGCGTAGAAGCTTCAAATTCGGCACATAGGTTGACCAAGGCGAATGAAAGGTGTCGGAAAAAAAATTATGTGGCCCGCTTTCGCATCTATGTCGGGACGCTGGGTATTTCAAAGTCGGGCTTGACCGACTTTAGCTTTTTTACTTGTTTAATGGATTGAATGTATTGAAATTTCATTAAATTATGTTACGCTAACATATTCGTAAACAAAAATAATGTGTCTCTTATAAATCATTCCAAGCTTTAATTCCATAAACCCTAAAAGTATGCCTTTTTTTACTTATTGAGCATTTGTATGAAATATTGGAGCGACTTTTGAAATGCAAATCTCTGTTACTTAAAGGGAAGGTATCCGAAGGTTTTTATTTTTTTATAAATTGAAAGTATAGACTCGTACCTTGCATTTATATATATAGGAAGTGCGGGAAATATGGCCCACGTTGATAATATGGCCCACCGCAATATTTCATGAATGCAACAAGATAGACCGCCATGTGCGAGTTCAATTCAAAGACGGTCAAACCGATATCCTTTCATTGTAATTTGGCGACAGTAGCTGATCAAATGTGCAGGAAAGAGCACGAACCAACTGTTGTTCGTTTTCGATGTAATTTTTCTCATATTTTTATAAGAATTTTTAAGATCCAATTTGCGAAATTTTTGCACGTTTAATCGAAATATTTGTGGTGCCATATTTAACCTTATTAAATGAAAAAGAAATTTTAGTTTGAAGTTATTTGACTATTTTATAAATTGGAAAATGTGATAAATTCTAAGTGTCGATAATATGGCCCACCTTAGGTTTTGATAATATGGCCCAGTAGGCCATATTTGATATATACATTTGAAGTTTTCTTCGGCGATTTATTTTTACAAATTTTATGGGACGTTTATTATTTCGCTTAAATAAATATTTTTAAATATTACCTGATCCTGTTATCTACAATAAAGCTAAGATCAGACTATTTGGTAAAAAACCAAATATTTTGTAAAATTTATTTGATTATTATTTGACAAAAAACGAGTGTTTGTTATTAATAGCAAACAACCCTATCACACACGTTTCAAATTTGTACAAATATTTATCAGTTTTCTGTTTAGTCAAATATGAACAAATACATTTATGCCAAACACATTTGGGAAATATTTATCCCTATATCACACTATTTGGAACAATAGTGTTTGGTACAAAATTTTTTATTTGGTGTTTTTGTGAA
This sequence comes from Chlorops oryzae, assembly GCA_020466095.1. Taxonomy (NCBI): domain Eukaryota; kingdom Metazoa; phylum Arthropoda; class Insecta; order Diptera; family Chloropidae; genus Chlorops; species Chlorops oryzae. Next base: position 57,774,533 of record CM035806.1, on the reverse strand, counting down.
ATTTATTTGGTATTAAATATTAAATTAAAACAAGTAAAGAAGTTTACATCGGCTAAGCCGATTGCACACATACCTTTTCCTCAGCCTAAAATATGTTGAAACTTTACCCTAACAAAAATTCCTGCCCTTTTCGTTGTTCTAGCTACACATTATTTAGCTTCACAAATTCGAAATTATATTTAAGTACAAATTTTTTGCGAATGGTGGGCATGGTAAAATTTTAACCGTTAGAGGACATTTTGTCTAGCTGCGAAAACCTCAATTCAAAATAGTGAAAATCAAATTTTTGCGAATTTCGCGAATGGTGGTCAAATTTTAACCTTAAGTGACGACTTTATTTGGCGGCAAAATACACAATCAGAAGAAGCAAAAAAAAATCATTTTTGTATTAAAGATATGAGAATAAGAGAAAGAGTGTGGCATTGGCGTTGCGATTATTTTCTTTCGAAAATATCTTAAATTTCTTTCCATGCAGCTTCTCGTTGATTTCTCATGCGATATTCTTTTAATTGAACATTCCATAAGCATTCACGTACCTCAACACATGATATAATATAAGCTTTAAAATGCCGTCGTCGCTCCATTCAGCCAACACTTTCTTTGTCGATGGTTTTGCACCTCTACCCTTTTTTTCGGTAAAGCAACATCACAAAATTCCTCGCTTAAATCGCTATTATCCATTTTACAAACAATTCTCAATTAAATTAAATGAATAGCAGGCGAACTATCAAAATTATTTGACTGTATTTGCTATGCAGGAAAAATTACAGACCAAACAACCAAACACAATCAAACAGTCTCAAAATATTTAGTGCGATCAGAACGTACGCTATTACACTATTTGGTAAAACTACAAATATTTGGTGTATTTTTCTTTGCTCAAATATGAACCAAACGCGACCAAACACCAAATACAACCAAATATATTTGGATATCCCACTATTTGCTAATGTTTGACATTGAAAAATACCAAATATTTGGCATTTTACCAAATAGTCTGATCTTAGCTTAAGTTGTATTGAGCGAGGATAAAAAAATAAGAGTAAGTCCTGCCACATTAATTGTTCTATTGGTCCAATGCGTTATGTGTAAGATGTGGGCCCATGAAGACTGTGCAGGAATTAAGACACGATTTTTCATATGTGAATGTTGCACATCAAAACTCTTTTCAATAAAAATGTTTCAAATATGGCCTACCCTGGTCCATATTTAAAACTTAGTGGTCCAAAATAAAAACATTTTTTATTTATTTGAAAAATGAAGTTGCTTTAGTTTTTTGCAATATCTTTTTATTGGATAATTTTTTTGAGCTTAAACTCTTGAACACGGGTGGGAAATTGATTTCTACAACTACAAAAAATATAAATGAACTAATCCGAATTCAATTGGTCGTTTTATGAAGAAAAAAGCATATGGTGGGCCATATTTGCCGCACTTCCCCTAGTAAGAGGGCTAGCAAGGCAAAGCATATAAAGCTTTTTCCAACATAAAGTAAAAAATAGTATATTTTTGATAAATTATAATATTTGTCTAATTTTCCAATATCATTCATTTTATATATAAAAAAGTAAGTGCTATTTTTCACCGAAAAATAAAACAAAGGCAATAAATTTAAACTTACACACAAACAATCTTGTTTATTTGAACCATACTTTTAATATTAATTCCATCGAATAAAACTCCGTTGACTTCTATTATTTTTGTTTTTTAACTAAAAAATGTCACTTTTCGAAAATAACTTTCATGAATTTTTCTTATCGAAAAATTTCTTTTTAAAACTAAATCATTAACATTTGGAAATAGGAAAGTTAAAAAATCCTATTTCTTCCGTCGAAGCCCCATAGTGCGTACGCTACGTACGTACATGATTTACGTATTACATTGGCTAAGTTTTTGATACCGTGTATTAAATTATTTATTTTAAGTTTTATTTATTTTAAGTTAAATTTTTAAATGCAGATTAAATACAAAATATAATTTTGCAGGTCCAGGCAGGAATGCGTCCACTCCTACTTACACTTGGAGATCACAGAAACTTGTCACTTGCTGCAACAAAGAGGCTATCGTTTTTTACGCAACTTTTCCCTCAAATGTTTAACGACAAATTGAGTGAACAAATACTACAACACTGTCAAAATATTTTGGAAATATCGGTAGCTTGTTATAAATCTTCCAGTCAAGGAGGAAATTCTTTTACTGTTACAAAAGGTGGCGAATACGAACAAAAGGTGGTAACGTTGATAAATATTTTCCACCAAATCACAGCAGCATCTCCAAAATATATTGAAAGTCTATGTCAGCTTGTTTTGCAAACGGAAAATAGTCTACTAATTGAATCATCGAGTCCTTACCGCGAGCCTTTGTTACAATTTTTGTTACGCTTTCCTGTGGAAACTGTTAATTTACTGCTTTCTGAACAAATCATGATCAATGACCAGTGGAACAGATTCTTTTTATATGTATTGAAACACAAACTCAGCCAACCGTTTCATACAGTTTTGAAAACCCAAAGCTGTTTTCAAATTGCGAAGCTGCTCAACAAAAATCGGAATATGACGACACAATTGAGTGCAGATAAAAATTATGAACTTCAAAGGCAGGCAATTCTGATAGTGTATACCTTAATGCAGTTGGACGATCAATGGCTTATTTCACAAACTGAAATTATCAATGCTTTAAAATCCTTCTGGCAATCAAGTTTATATGAAACATGTAACAAAGATGTTACATGTGACATGTGGCACTATGTTGGGAAAATTCTATTGTCTTACTTCTCTCATAACACGAACGAGATTGATTTGTTATTTCAACTTTTGCGTGCCCTATGTCACCACTTCATTCCAGACTTCTTTTTCCTTCGAGAATTCTTGCAAAACACAGTGTCCCAAAGCTATACAGTTTATTGGAAACGAAATGCGTTTTTCCACTTTGTAGAAAACTTCAATAATCCGGTGCTGTCGGATGAGCTGAAAGCAAAAGTAATTACAACTGTACTTATTCCATGTTTTAATGTAAGTTTTGACAAAGGGGAGGGTAACAAACTGATTGGACTTGCACCTGTACCCAACCAGGAAGATGATAATGTGGTTTCGGTTATTATAAATAAAATATTCGATCCTGACAAAGCATACACTTACGACGATGGAGTACGTATAGCACTTTTGCAATTCGCATGCCTCTTGGTGGAGCGAGCCCCGCACCATATTCATGATGGCGATGCTAACAACAAACGTCAGGGAAATAAACTTCGTCGTCTTATGACTTTTGCGTGGCCGTGTCTACTGTCAAAAAACTCTGTCGATCCCACAGCGCGCTACCATGGACACTTGCTTTTGGCACATATTATTGCACGCCTAGCTATACATAAAAAAATAGTTCTACAAGTTTTTCATTCATTGCTAAAAGGACATGCTTTGGAAGCAAGACCAGTTGTGCGGCAGGCATTGGATGTGTTGACTCCAGCTATGCCGTTGCGTATGGAAGACGGCAATACAATGCTCACACACTGGACTAAAAAAATTATAGTGGAAGAAGGACACTCCATGCAACAACTTTTCCACATACTTCATCTAATCGTGAGGCACCATAAGGTAAGTAAGAAAAAATGTTTCCACTATAACCGTAATGTAAGGAGACATATGGGCATTGCCAAACGGACGTGACTGTTACTTTATTAATTTTACATCTTGAATTGAAAAATTCGGTATAAAGGTATTTTGTTTCTAATTACTTTCGTGCAGAGTTTTATACTTATCAAAATTTCTTTCGAGATGAGAGGAAAAATCTTATTTATTCAGACGTCACAAAAAGTTTAAATACAGGTATCCCTCGTACAACGCGGTAGAAACGTTCCTTGAAAACGTCGTGTTGTGTGAAACCGCGTTGTATGATATTTACAGCCAATACGAAATGGGGGGTTGCGTTCAAAAACTATTTGAAAATACAACTTTTCTTACCAGTTTCCTTATTTTTTATTAAATAAAACCGAAACTTTATGTACAAAACAAAAAAAAACCGAAATTCATATGCAAAAAAATACATATATTTTAAAAGACACAATTTCGCAGAGAAACTTAATTTTTCGTGAGTACACTTATCGTGTTATACGAGTTTTTCCGCACTTCTGTCAACGTGTTAGAATGAAACCGTGTTGTAAGGAACCGTGTTGGACGAGGGTTTCCGCATTTTTGAAAACGTGTTAGAGTGAAATCGCGTTGCATGAAACCGAGTTGTACGAGGGTTACCTGTATTTCAGAAATATCTATGTGCACAATCGGGTTTTTTTCAATACTCATCTTCTAGATCATCATTTTCTATGTTTATAGTTCCTCATATTCCCCCTATTTGACTAACACGTAATAGAAAGATTAACACATAGCGTCGATTTAATACAGTGGCCAACAGTCCCTACCGCTTACAAAGTATACGAGATTGTAAGCGACTTGCCTATTAATTAGGGACCCAAAATACCGGTTACTTTAAAAAATTTTCATGTAAAAGTAAAGACTGTTTAAAAGGGGTTCAACGCGTTTTATTTGAAAGGACCAGGATCAGAAGGAAAAGTCATAACAATGGCGCAGCCGAGCAACCGAATTACGTTTATATAGACAGTATCCTGAAAAACGCATCACGTTTATATAAACAGTATCCGAAAAGGACCTTAATAAATTAAAATTAAGAAACTTCTTTCTGTTCCGGTAACTTTCAGAGAACCAAGCCGTAACGAATTCGAGCAGGTTACTCAATTTTGGAAGATTTTATTCACATGCAATCCATTATCTGCTAGCTAGTGTTGAGACACAAATGAATTTAATAGATTGTATTATAATTTGAAATGGTTTTCTGGCATTCCTTCTTGGTTTCTACCGCCATTCCTGATGAAAATTTCTGAAATGCTGGTTATTCAAATATGTTTCAATAGATATGTGCTGTTAAAGTCGATAGATAATCGGAAAAATATCACATCTTTAAAAGATGAGGTTCAGCATACAACAACAATTGTATGTACATTCATACGGCATCTTTTCGCATCTTGTCAAAATGCTGAAAGAGTCAAAATGTGGCTATAGTGGAAACAGCCTCTAAACGATGAATCAAAATAATATTTCAAATTTTGACGTCAATTTTTTTTTATGTCAAATGTGTAAATGCGCCTTAAGTAAGCTTTTTATTTTTTCGAGCCTTATATAAAAACCTTTTTTTGTTTTTTTTTTTCGAGCCCAAATAAAAAGCTTTTCTTGCTTTCTAGTTTTTGAGAGGAAAATAATAGATATTTTCGATACAAGTGTCGAAATGAAGCTTTTTTTTGCACGAGTGGTAAATGTTGTAAAACGAGGCGCAGCCGAGTTTTACAATACCACGAGTGCGAAAAAAGCTGAGTTTCGACACGAGTGCCGAACAATATTTTATGCAATAAGATTTCAAATTGGATTTTAACCTAAATTTAAGAAAGCGTGTTTTTTGTTTGTTTGTTATTGTGAAGAAATTTTTTATTTTGATTTGACAGATTCATAATTTGAAATTCTTTATTATACAACTTCGTAGTATGCTCTGCTTATTTTTGCCTTGTATTTTTTGAAATGCGTGCGTTTTGAAATTTATTATTGCACGCCTTGAAATTCATTCTTAAAAAACCATGTAGTATGCCATGCTTTTTGTTTGTATAAACAATTTTTTATACTTTCTCAAAACTAGTGTCATAATATGCTTCATTATGATTTTAAAATCGACATCATAATAGGCCTATTATGATGTCGAATTGCATAAAAATTCTTTTTGATTTCAATATCTGCTTCGAAATTGGGGCGAAAGCGTAATTTTGTAACTAGCGATTATTTTAATCTTTGTGCGAAAAAAAATTGAGAACAACATCACAAACCTGAAACCAGGGTTCGAAAAGCTGGCTGCCAAACAGCTAAAGCACTAAAAAATAGCTGTTGGCTGACTATCAAACAGCCAATTTTCAAAAAACGTAGCTGTGGCTGTAGCTGCGGCTGTGTAAATTTCAACAGCTGCGTAAAACGAACAGCAGCTGAGTCAAACGGGGGCAAAGGAAACAGTGTTGTCATTTGAACGAGTTTTTCGCTATATCAGGTATAATTTTAAACTTTGTAGCGCTCAATTAATATTTTCAGGTTGCAAAAATCATGCAATGCATTTCTAGAAAGATTTCTAGCTTTCTAAGGGTTGTATAGTAAAAGCAACAATAATCCTAAAGACACTAAAATTATTGTGTAATTTTTTAATGTACTACTTTGTTTTATTTATTTTTTGTATTTGTTAAATCGCAGTCGTTTAATATTCTTTTAAACGGCTTAAGCTGAGCTGCGGCTGTGTAAATTACACGGCTGAGCTGTGGCTGAGCTGTTGAAATTTACACAGCCGCAGCTCAGCTTCAGCCATTTGATTTGGTTTTGAAGCTACGGCTGTGGCTGCGGCTGATTAAATTTTCACAGCCGCAGCTTAGCTTCAGCCTTTTGAATTAAAAAAAGCCAGGCTTTTCGAACCCTGCCTGAAACTGTACATTTGGAAGCATATCACAAGAACCAAAAAATAACACACACAAAAAAAAACGGATTATGGTAGAGGAGGCCAAAAGAAAAGGATGCGTGTCTCGGCGCTTCGAAAGTTTACGTCTGAATTTTTTTTAGTGCCGTCAAAGTTTTTCCCCTTGGCCTATTCTTGAAGCATATCGGCATATGAAGCTATGTATGTGTTCCTTACGTCTGAGGTCTGGGGTGTGTTGGGCAAAACTGTAGGAAATATCAAGACAAATATTTCTGTGGAACCTATTAACCTTGTAACTACCAAGAATAAGGCTAATTTTATGATTTATTTTTTTTTGAATTAAAATAACTCCCGTAAATGGGGGAGGGAAGCGTCAAAATATTCTATGAAAATATGCGCCATAACCTTTTACTATAGGTCTACGAACACTTCGAAAAGAAAAACTAAACACAAACACTGCCAAACACTAAAAATTGGGAGTACCTTTAATGGGTTGATTTCGTAATTATAACAAGTTGGTGCGGAAAAGTCTACCAAAACTTAATTTTTTGGCATTGCTTTGTATGAAGAAAAAATTCTACAGAAAATTTCACTAAAGGTCCCCGTTGTCAGAGCCCCGTTATTTTGGAAAAAGCGCAAAATTGTGCAGTGTAATATTTTTTGAATCTTTTATTTAATTAATCTTCTTAATTATATTAATTATCATTATCTAAGATACTAAGTCATTTAGTACCAGCCGTAGAGCAGAGAATTAAAAAAAATTCGTTTTCGTCGCATTTTCGAAGCAGAATTTGAGATCGAAAAGATTTTTATTTTCCTCTCAAAAAAATAGAAAGCAAGAAAAGCTTTTTCTTTGGGCTAGAAAAAATAAAAATCGAAAAAAGATTTTTATATTGGGCTCGAAAAAATAAAAAAGCTTACTTAATCGGTATTTTGTGATCAAAATTTTAAAAATCATATTTAAACTTTTTTTCCGGAGCGAAAAATAAATTTAAACAAAAATCGGTATTTTAGCTCAAAAAAATAACCGAAATTGTATATCGAAGTAATAGAAATGTAAAAATAATAAATTCGAATGGATTTTTTTTTTAAAGGCATAACCGGTTGGGCGCCTACTATTAATAACTAGAAAGTATACGTGATTGTAGACGACCTGCCTACCAATAGCTTACTTTGTGTGGTAGTGGTAGGCATTCACTCTACAAAGCGGCCATGATCGACCAAAAGTATACTAAGATGGTTATGCGGTCGTTTGCCTTAACGCCTACGAAATGTGTTGCGGTTCATCGCTTCTCTAATCAGCATTTTGGCCGCTGGGAATGTTATGTAGCTTAAAAACCAAACTTTACGGCTTTTGGAACTAAATTCTTTTTAGTGATGATAGCGATACGTTTTTGATACATCAATAGATCGTCGGTGCTGTGGTTTTCCATGTTTTTTTTAAGTAACCGTTATTTATCATAAAAAATATTTTTTGAATTTATTGATGTGCATTCCGTATCAGTAAAGCACCTTTAATACTAAAAAAAACTGTGAGTCGTGAATCCTTTTCGATTTCTGTTTTTTTTTTTTTTTTTTAGCGGCAATCGTTTTTAAAATTGTCGGATTAATAATACCCCTCCGTATAATTGTTAGATTATCATTCAGGACTACTAAGTTATTAGGTTGTTGCCTCTACATAAAAAAAACCCAATCTCAAGGTCTCAATTTTTTTTTGTGTACATTTTCAAACATCACTCATGAACTTTTAATCGACTCCCAATCGACAGTCATGGAAAAAGGACACTCACTTTAAACACATGACATGTCGAGAAACGATGTTTCTCCTCTTATTGCGGCCATCCCCCTCTAATTAATCGTCAGATTAATAACTATTGATAATCGGGAATACAAAGCGCGTAAACATTGTCAATGTCTGAGGCGCTCGAGTATTGCAATGTGATAATTTTATTTTACATTTTTGACAACTCCAACATGCTTTCCTCTTCTTTTAGGTTTACCTTGCGGATTCTAATCTGGAGCTTAGTGGCAAATTTTATTCGATTCTTTGCGGCGGATGTGGCCGATGTAGCGCCATTGACGCCGCTTTATGTGATTTACCATAGGCTCTATGGTTCTATCGCATTTTCTATAAAGCTTTTAGTTGCTTATTATATTTGATCACTAGCTAATATTCGCCTAAGACATCTATTAACGAAACTGGGATTTTTGAATTACAGCTTCTGGTTTAAGGCACTTCTCATAGCCACATAATAACACTGGGATGGTGTTTGCATTGAAGAATCTGAATTTAGTTTAAACAAATAAAATTGTAGGTGAATTACAGGAAAAAAAAAAACCAAAGCCAACTTACCCTTCCTCAATCAAGAGTTTCACGATATAAATATGCTAAATTTTGAACTCGTAAAAACTATGATTTGTAACCGACCAAAATATGTCATTATATTAATTACAAAAGTTCTAAGTGTTGCCGTATCCAGATTAAATGCAGTGTGTGAACATATACGTAAAATTTTATTAGAGATATTTATCACGATACAAATCTTATAATAACCATTTCGTTTCTAGGTCTATTATCCAGTCCGGAATCAGTTGATTCAGCATATAATAAATTACATGCAGCGACTTGGCTTTCCTCCAAACGCATCTTCTGAACATAAAAAACTTGCGGTTGATCTTGCTGATGTTATCATAAATTGGGAGCTTCAAAAGTCGAGAGAAGATGAAAAAGATGTCAAAACAGAAGAAGGACACTGCGGTGGTTGTACAGAAAAAGGACTAATTTGCGAAAAACGCACTTCCAACGAAGAAGGAAATGAACAGCGGAAGAAACTTTCAGGTTCTACTGAGAGTTTTCGTTTTCCAGCACAAAGTAGTCAGAGTAAGTCAATTTGCATACAAAAGCACATTGTTCAAAAATGATTTTTCAGGTGTAACAATTAATCCACTTCTTGAAGATGTTTCTCGTTCCATTGATAAGACCCATTGTGATACAGTTCTCAATTTTCTAATTCGTTTGGCATGTCAAGTCAACGATTCGCAGTCGGGAGCTCTTTCGCCGGGCGAAGGTTTGTCAAGAAGGTAAACTAATCAAATTCAATTTCGGTATAGGGGCTGATATCTAAAATTCTCTTCAGATGTGTCATGCTTCTTAAAAAAGCAATGCGACCGGAAATATGGCCACAGCCTTTTGAACTGAAACTGAATTGGTTGGACAAAGTCCTCTCAAGTATTGAGGCTCCAAATTGCAACATTAATAACATATATGTAGCATTAGAGCTTCTTACTTTTTTAATAACGGTATTAAAGCCCGATCAAATTAGTCAAATATTGCGCCCAATCCAAAGAGGATTGTGTGCATGCATAGTTCAACAGAATACACGTATTATAAGACTCGTCCACGCATTCTTGACGCGTCTTATGATGATATATCCACCTGAAACCCACCATAAATATGAAGAGCTGGAAGTGTTATATAGTTCAATTTTTAAAATGATCGTAGATAACTTAACTACCTACGAAAAAAGTACACTTACAAGTCCATCCTCTTTATTCGGAACGTTCATGATCTTAAAAGCTTGCTGCACAAACAATCCTAGTTATATTGATAGGATGATTTTGCAGTTTATTCGTATACTAAATAAACTTACTAAGGATCATTTGAACTATCAAAACAATAATGTTGGGGCCAACCCTTCAGTAGAAAGCAACCATGTTGCGACAGAGCTCCTGGTTCTCGCATTAGATCTTATTAAAACGAGAGTTCTTGTTATGACTGCCGATGTGCGCAAGTTATTTATTAGCAGCATACTTGTAAATTTAATTGAAAAAAGCATGGAGGTAAAAATTTTAAAGAGCATTATCCGGATACTTGACGAATGGATTCGAACTAAGGACCACAATCCCCAGGTTCCCTCAATCCGTGAAAAATCAGTTCTTCTAGTGAAGCTTATGCAATATGTTGAAAAAAAGTTTCCTGATGAAACAGATTTAAACTTGCAATTCTTAGAACTGGTGAACTATATATATCGTGATGAGTTCTTCAAACAAACGGAACTTACAGCGAAGCTTGAAGGAGCATTTCTGTCCGGGCTTCGATGTACCCATCAGCAGATGCGTGCAAAGTTTTTTGAAATCCTGGATGCATCAATGCGCCGGCGAGTACTTGATAGGCTCTTATATATTGTTAGTTCACAGGCATGGGACTCTATTGGGTCTCATTATTGGATTAAACAGTGTATAGAACTTGTCATATTGACAGCTAACACCATGTATCAAGTTCAAGTTTCCCAAGAGTCTCATAAAATCCCGAGTATAACTTCTGTAATTCACTCTGCTGACAATCAGGATAAAAGCTCATTTATTATATATACGTCTGCTCAACTCGAATTATGTGATGGGATGCATTTTTTACCTGACGACAAGGAAGATGTTTTCGACATTGAAATTAATTCCGATATTCCTTTGATGAGGCGTGAGGATGTTGAGCAAACACCGCGAACTCGACAAACTAAGCTACTTAAACTTATAAATCGTCAAACCGAATTTTTGGAAGCCAATAGAAAAATTCGCACTGATCAGTTTCTTGTTGCCACAGCTCAACTTTGTCACCTTGATACAGGACTTGCAGAAAGTCTTTGGTTGGAAGTCTTTCCCCGCTTTTGGTCGGTATTTGATGAGGATCAGCAAAACATTATATTGAGGGAAATTGTACCGTTTCTCTCTTCGGGAACGAATGTTATTCAAAGGGATAACTGTCCAAGTGCAATTAACACTCTGGTAGAAAGCTTAATGCGTTGCTCTCCGACAGTTAATATACCGCCTAGGTTGATGGTGTATTTAGGTAAAGCCCATAACTTGTGGCATCGAATGACATTAAGACTGGAAGAAAAAACCTGTGAAAATAGAAGTTTGCAATGCGAGAACCTTAATAACATAATTTTGGAAGAATCCAATATTGCGTCAATTGATTTCTCAAATGGATTGCAGTATTCGAATGTATATAATACCTTATCTGAAATGTATTCCGCAATGTTCGAAGAAGATTTATGGGCAGGGTTGTGGATTAAATACGCTCAGTACGCAGAAACGAATATAGCAATTGCTTACGAACAAATGGGTTTTTTCGAAGAAGCTCAAGGAGCCTACGATTTAGCTATGTCAAAATTCAGGCAAGATACATCTCATAGCGCAAAAAATGTTGACTTGAACAATGAACTTTTGCTTTGGGAGAACCATTGGATTCGATGCGCGAAAGAGCTTAATCAGTGGGATATTCTTCTTGACTATGCACAAACAAATAGGGGACAAAATGTGTTCTTGATATTGGAATGTGCTTGGAGAGTGCCGGATTGGAATTTAATGAAAAGTGCACTAACGAAAATTGAACAGTCATCCACAAAACAATATAGCTATAAAATAAATTTGTACAAAGGATTTCTTGCTATACTTCATGAAGAAGAAAGACAACTTAATGGTGTTGATCGCTACGTGGAATTGGCATCCACATTTTGTATGCGAGAGTGGCGTCGTCTACCTCATATTGTGTCACACATACATCTTCAGTATCTTCAAGCAGCTCAGCAGATAATGGAACTTCATGAAGCAAATCAAATCCACCAAGGACTTCTTCTAGCACGTAACTCCTCCATGTACGATATGAAAGCAATTGTAAAAACTTGGAGAAACCGGTTGCCCGTTATAGGAGATGATTTATCTCATTGGAGTGATATTTTTACTTGGCGCCAACATCACTATCAAATAATAACTCAACATCTAGAGCAACAATCTGATCAAGGAAACACAATGTTGGGAGTTCATGCATCTGCTCAAGCAATAATATACTTCGGAAAGGTTGCACGCAAACATAACTTGACAGGTGTTTGTCAAGAGACATTGTCTCGTATATACACGATTCCTTCAGTACCTATCGTGGACTGTTTTCAGGTAAAGTATACATTCTACGTTATTCATTTTCCTAAACTTTTAAAGAGTTATTTATTAAAGTTAAGTATGTATTTATCGAGCTTTAAACTTAAGTATCCATAAAATCCTTGAAAAAAATCAGAATTAATGAAAGAAAAGACATTACTTTATATGTATTAAACTGAATTTTTACAATACTATCCACACAAAATGTTAGTAATTAATCAAGGTGGGGATTGTTCAGATGATGTTGCGCGTAGATAAGGAGTCGGGTGGATGAAGTGGAAGGAAAATTAAGGTTTTCTTCCGACCGGAGGATACCACCTAAGGTGAAAGGAAATTTTTACACAACTGTCATTAGACCAGCTTTGATATACGGCACCCAGTGGTGGACAATGTACGAATCGTACAAAAGCAAAATTACAGTTACTGAGATGAATATCCTGAGAATTACAGTTGGAGTAACAAAACTCGACCGCATAAGGTCTTCCTTTATTCGAGGAAGTTTGAATATTAAAAATTTAATTGTAAAACAAAGCGGAAAGAACAGATTACCCGAATCAAATCCAGTTAAAATGGCACTCTCAGCAGTGCTAGAACAGGGTGTTAGGACAAAGGGTAGGAAAAAGAATAAATGGGTTAGTCTGATGACAAAAGTAGGTCAGCGAACTGGTTTAACAAATGCGGTAGTTCAGGATACGATAGCTTGTAGCTGTATTTTAAAATCAGCTAGAGCTCATCCCATATGCGCGGGATCCTTGGCAGCGCAATAAAATGGGTTTCGTTTTGCGCACCAGCTAAACGAAAAAACCTTTTTAAACGAAGTTAATTAGTTAGTTATAAAAACTGGTCGCAGCTCCTTGTGCCTGAATCCAAACCGCAGAAAGATTAAGTGGAAAATATTCCCAAAAATAACGGGTCATAACTAAAAATCTGGACTTACTTTATCTTACCGTAACTGAAAAAATTATTAAAATACAAAAGTGGGTTTTTTGACTTAGAAGCTTTATATTATCTTGAAGAGAAAAATCTTAGTGAACTTTAGTGTACGGCCCATCTATAGCAACACATCGTAGTTTTGTTCAGATGCTTGCGCAAGCACGCTGTACACCATTAGTGTCCACTTCCTTAAGACACTTACGGATGCGACGTATCAACTGCTTCAAATTTTTGGCTTTCCAACCCTTTTTATACACAAGAGCTTTGACTTCTCCAAAAAAATCCTCAATCGGACGGCATTGTGGTAGGTTTGTGGGGTTCCTCGCTTTAGGCACAAAATCGACGTTTTTGTTAACCAAGAACTCCAAGGTTGCTCTAGCATAATGTGACGAGGCTTTGTCGGGCCAAAAAACGTATTTATCATTTTCATGATGTTTTTTAATAAAGGGAATCAAAATTTTGTCTAAACATTTTTTAATGTAGACTTCATGGGTTATTGCCAGCCCACTTGGCTTGAAGTACGGCTCCGAAACTGCAATGTAGAGCATGACCTTGGGCTCAAATTTTTTTTTTTTAATTTGTATTTTACACTAGGAGGCGTTGAAGAGGCGTCATGTGTATAATAAACATCGTTACCTGGCATTTGTGGACCGCTGAGTGAAAAATAACTTTCGTCATCCAAAATGAATGATTTTTCTTTAAAATTTCTCCACATCCACAAACACTGTGACTTAACTTGCCTTATCTGCTCTTCAGTGTATCCAGGACAACGCTGCTTCTTTCTGGCTTTAATCTTGAGTTTCTTCAACGTTTTGCATACATATGGCTGGGAGCATTCGAACTTACGAGCGGCTTCGGCTTGACTTAAGCCATCCTTGTTCATGAATGCCTTCTTCAGTTTCCGAATGCCCTTTGGCGTCATAATAGTTGGCTTTCTCCCAGAACCAGACTTCCTTTCAATTCTAAGAGAGCTTAAAATTGAGTAAACTATACTTTTAGCGACGCCTTCAGCCATAAAATGAGCACATGTAAAATTTTTTCCTTTGTCTTCATTGTTTTTGTAGAATTGTACAATGCGTTCGCGGAGATGTTCTTGCTTCGACGTCATTTTACGGACTAATAGAAAACGCATGATATTATAACTTAGGCACAAAAAAGATGATGCAATAACTAAACTTTTTACATAATGCCGACATGTACAAGTGTAAAACAACAAAACGGCAGATCATTGAAATTAGTCCAGATTTTTAGTTATGACCCGTTTAAACAAGAAACTGAAGAAATAGTTGATATTATGTGAAGAGGTATCATCGGGAAAAATTGCTGGCTTTCCCTTGCAAAATGCCAAAGCAACCCTAGATGTGTTATGTGCTTCATTTATTCACACAATCTGCATACAAGTATGAATCTTATAACAGGATAGACGGATAAATATGAATAATTTATATATGTTTTCATGTTGGTATGTTTGGAAGTATCGAAAAACTTTGTTTGAATCTAACAAAAGCTTCACAACTTGAATCCTTCTTATATTCCGCAATACCGACTTTTCGTTTGACCTTGGACGAAGGACTTAAAGGTTCCAAAAGTTGTGCTGCTATCGCGAGTAGCCATTTGTGCCATTGATTTTCAAAGATCTCATCAATATCATGATACCTATACGAAATCACATCACTGTGTTCAAAATATGTTGGTTTATGGTTGTAGCCTGAACCAAACTGTGCTTGGTTGATGACAATCCATTTATTTTAGGTACACCTAGAAATTGGAGTTTTTATCCCAAACTCACCACACATTTTACCTAGCCCAGTTTTGAGTTTGGTTACGGATTTTACTGATCTTCATGTATTTTTCTTGAGAATCTCAGGACTGAATTAAATTACTACTTCTTAATAAAGTTCTTTTGTAATTTCTTGAACTCTATTAACGCGTTTGTAATTGTTTGCTTGGAGGCTTTCAAGTTGTTTTACCACTGCCACATAATTCAAAATAGAATGGGTTGGCGCACAGTATGTATATCAGATTCGTCGGGCAATAGAGGGTCCTGGCATTTCTCTTCCTTTTAAAATAGTTTTATTGAAAAAATTACGATCTAAATTTTCGCAAAGTTTACCTGATTTTAATTTGTGTTACAATCGTCTGATATCTCAAATTAACTAAGAGAATAGCTGAAACACATAAATCCGAACATTAATCGAATTGAGTCTGAAACCGATAACACAGCCCTGAATCGAAAGCCCTTTTTTAAATTCCACTTGGTGTTCTATTGGATTTTTGTGCGCTGAAAAATTGAAAAATATCAATAAAAAATTCCATCATGATAGAGTTTCGAGAAAATCGAGTAGGAAATTTTTACTATCATTGCTTTTTTGAAACTAATTTTTGTCAAATATGGTTAAAATTATTTCAAAATGTTTACAACTCTTCTGTTCTTAAAACATCATTCTCTAATATAACATCAAAAATAACTTACAAATCGTTAAATGCATGGTGTAAAATGATGCTCACAGTCGAAAAATTTTAAAACTTATGTAAGATTTTTTTTTTTTTTTTTTGGACTTTGAATGAACATAGCTCACCCACTACCAGTCCCATTTCATAAACTGATATTTTAAATTGTTGGGCAAACAATTGTGTGCATATGTCAAATCTCAAAACTTCAGCACAAACCCTTTCCATGATATAAAGGTTTTTCCGAAACATCTCAATTAGGTGATTCGAACACATAACATAACTGAAGTTTAAATTGGAAAATTCACTTGTTTTTCGTTTTAAAAAGAAAAACTGACTAGATTGATTTGAAATATTATATGAGTGTGCAGGGTTGCATGCGACCTTCTGGCTTTAGGCTAGGCGCCGACTACTCAATTTTCAGTTGGCCAATTTTAAGTTGTGTGTTTGTGGCACACAGAATTATATGAGAGCGCGTCGAAATTCTAATTTTTAGTTGACCCAATAAAAAATTTGTGTTTTGCCACAAAATTTAAATTGGCCAATTGTGTTGTGTTACATACGTTCTTATGGAGCGCCGCACACTATTTTAGTTTGTTGTGTTCTATAAACACATTGTACCGAATAATTAATAAATTATTAAGTAAATAATTCATAATAAATTAATTTAATTGAAAGTACCCAATTTTAAATTGTATAGTCGGCGCGCAAGAGCACTTTTCCTACTAAAAATTGGCCAACTAAAAATCGAGTAGTCGGCGCCTAGCCTTACTTCGACAGAGAAATGAACATATAAATTTTTTATGCATTGTAATTGGGAGAACAGTGACTTAATCCAATTTTCTTACTTTAAAAATGGCAGAAAAGCAAAAAAGCAGATTCACACCAAATTATAAATTAAAAAAGTCTTATTTTTCAAACACAGATTTCGTAAGTCCCAAAATTTTGTTGAATGGATACACAAAAGCTTGTTGTATAACGTTTGAATCTCAGAAATAAGATTCAAGTTGGTAACAGTTTTTTCTTACAGCCTTCAAAATATCCGAATAGTAGTTCAATTGAATCCGAGTTTTTTACGAATATAGCGATACGAACGCTAATCAAACTTAATTTGATTTTGTTAAATAGCGAATCTGCAAAGGACTTCCAATTTTTAAAGTCGGTGTGCTCCATTTCTTTGCAGCCGTAGCCCGATGGGTTAGTTCGTGCACTGCGAATAATTGTGGGACATTCACGAGGCGCCCAAACCGTACGATTTCTCACAAAAGATTCAATCTTGCTATTTCTGGGTATTTTTTTTTTTTTAATAAATTCCCCCATTTCCCCATTACGAAATTAGAGGCATAGTAAGAAGACTACACAAAGCGAGCAGTTCACTTTGCATACCTATTAACACAAATAGTTGCAGCAAATCACTAGAGGTAAAAAATTTCTTATGTTACATACGCTAAAATCGCCCTCAAGAAAAAAAACACTGTCACATACGATAAAACTTATTTTGCATTATCTCCATAACTATATTGCCTAGGGTTTTAAAATTTTGCCAGGCGATGAGTTGAGGGCTCTTGAACAATTTTGCGTCAAAAAGTCAATTTCGTAAAAAATGTAACATACGATGAATTCGCGAAAAGGGGCCGATATATATAGAAATGATCAGTGTAACCAGGAGATTCGATTTAGACATGTCCGTCTGTCTGGCCGTCTGTCTGTATACAGTTTTCTTATCGAAGGAGTTGAACTATCTTGTTTGCTATTTGGTATGCGTGCTCGCGGGGACATGAGTAAGATAAAGTTCGAGAATGGACCCGATCGGACCATTTTTAGGAGTACCTCCAGTACTATGCTCGCCTTACTATAACACCCTTACTTGTTTGTTATATTTTTGTCGAAAACGCCGGTTGCCTGCATTTTTCTGTATTGGTGTCTGAAGCAAATTTGTTGGTCGCTAAAATATCTACAACTTTCCCGAAGACAGTAAAGCGATATTCATAACGATTCAGGACAAATTCAAAGTCAGATTCCTCTTAAACTAGAGCCAATGCAGAGAAAAGGCCGATGGATCTGAGCTCAGTATACTTTTAAGAAAGTCAATCAGTTGGTCCCATTTTTGTTACTATTTTCGACAGTCAATTTCAAGCACAGTGTTATCAATCCACGCTGTATTTTTGTTATAAAACTCTTACGAAAAGATGAAGCTGAGTAAATTTTTTACGTAGCATATATATAAAATATCTATTAGATGCATATCGCACACTTGCTCCTAAATCGCCACAATTCAAAAAAATTTTATTCAATTTTTTTTATTTTCGAGTACATTTTTCTGCAAGAAACCCAACACCTAGAAAACTTATACTTGTATGGACTGATGCAGTAGTCAATTAAGAATAATATAAGTTTAGAAAAATAATTACTTTTTACAAGTTTCAAATGAGAATGAATGATTCTTCCAGAAATACAAAATTTTGAGTTGTACCGATTTATTAGCAAGAGTGCGATATGTATAAAACCACTTGACTTCCTTTTTTTTTTTAGAAAATCCGACAGCAAGTTAAGTGCTATTTACAAATGACAACGCATTTGGGACGCAGTGAGCTACACGAGGCTTTAGAAGTAATCGAGTCAACGAATTTGAAATACTTTACTGCTGAAATGAACGCAGAATTTTATGCACTCAAGGGGCTGCTTCTTGCTCAAATTGGACGATCTGAAGAAGCAGGGAAAGCGTTTAGTGCCGCAGTACAACTTCACGATGGACTCACCAAAGCATGGGCGATGTGGGCTGACTATATGGAGCAGTTTTTTTTACGTGAACGGCAAATAAGTTTGGCCATAAACGCTTTGACTTGCTATTTGCATGCTTGCCGTCACCAAAATGAGAGCAAAACAAGGAAATATTTAGCAAAAGTTTTGTGGCTGCTTTCTTACGACAACTCTGCTGGGAAATTGATGGAAATTTTAGAGAAATATGTTGTTGGGGTACCGCCTCTTTACTGGCTCCCATGGATACCTCAACTTCTCTGTTGCTTAGTTCAGTACGAAGGCAACGTTATTCTGAATTTGCTAAGCCATGTAAGTGTTTTTTTTTTTTTTTAATTAAATCATTTTAATAGTAGAACATTTTTATTCCATAGAAAATAAGGAGGTCAAAGTTTTAATTGTAGAATGTTTGAGTTTGGATGTCATAGTTTCATAATAGAGAGACTTTCATGGGTCTGGAAAAACAACAATGATAAGCTGCTGTAATTGCAATAAACATTGATCTATCTTTTTTAAAGTTATTTCAAGAATAGCAAACAACCACTCACTTCCGCAAATGCCGCGGAGACACCAAAAAATATCGCCTGGGTATAAAAACGTTGTTCACATGAAAGGAAGGAATTCAGAATTATTCTAAATGAATATTTCCCGGGAATATTTTCCCTAGAAAATTTTCTCCGCATAAAAGCAAAAAGTCTAGGCGTCAAAAAAAGAAAGATCTTTGGTTAAAAATGTTCGAAAATTTTGCTCCCTCAATTTTTCCTTCCCAATGTGTTTGTAAACAGAGAATTTTTTTCCAAATCCAGAGAGACAAATAAGCCGGGAATATTTAGAATCGGGCTGATTGAAAAAAAAAAAACCAAGATGACAGGATCTAAAAAGAAAAGTTTCTTTATGGTTGCAAATAGCGGTTTAGGCTCAGATATGTTAAAAGGTTTCACATATTAAAATTTATAGCAGCCAGTTTTAATTTGTGACGTGGTTGAGTCAAAAAAAAAAAGCAAATAACGTTTAGGAAAAATTAATCACTGTACAGGGTGGGCCATTTAAAATTTAAAATTTGAATTGGTAATAAAAAACTTACTGATTATTTATGATGGTTTTATTAAAAAGCTTGAACTTTGTCATTTAAGAATGAAACACAATATCGTCGATTATGACTACCACGACTGGGCAGTAACCCATCCAGTCAACACAATTTTTCAGTACATTTTCGATTGTTTCGGCTAGAATTTCTTCAATGGATATTTCGAGCTCATAATCCAAAGGGTACAGTTCCGAGGCGGGCAATTGACATCAGCATTTTGGCTGATTATTCGATATTCAAAAACAATGGGAAAAAGATAGATGCTAACGTTGGCTTCTTGCTCGTTTTTGAAGAAAAATAACCCAATATTCCCGCCAGATCGAAATTCGCACCACACAGTGACTCATTGTGCATGCATTGGCTTCTTAACAGTAACGTGTGGGATCTATGAACCCTATATGCGGCGATTTTGCTTATTGACATAGTCACAGAGATGAAAATGAGATTCATCTTAAAAAACGATTTTTCGGTAAAATTCTTCATCTCTTGCTTAACAATCTTCAGCCCATTGGAATTAGTAGGCTACTTGACAGTATGCAAAAAGAATTATTTTTTGTTGGCTAACCCGAGTTTTTGAATGGAATTCATTTATCAAACCAAAAATATAACAAACTATTTATCTAAAAACCGAAGAGAAGTCAATAAAAAAAAAAAACTAAATAACAGGATGGTTTTCAAACACTTGTCAAGTAGCCGATTCAACTTAGTAAGTCTTCTTACTAACATCTTCATGAAAAATTCTTCCCAGAGAGATGCGAGGAATTCAGTAGCGGAGAACAATGAGAAGTTGATGTTGATGGATGTTCGTCAACATTCTTAGCCACATCAGCAAAGTTTTCGGTTAAACGCACTGGACGAGAACGTAAACGGGTTTTTTTGTCCAATAACGATCCATTTCCACATTCTTGCTTTAAAAATTGACGTAATTATATAATATGATACCTGTTAAATCTATCTGGGAATTAAGTTAGTTTTCGGAAACAACCCATACAAATAACACGTGACACATTTTTGAGGCTATCGCGTGTGCACAAAAATTTGACTGTTCTGAAAGTACTCGGTGAATATAGTAACGCCTCATACTTGGTTTAGTCTGATTCTCTAAATTTCTTTTTTAACGCGATCTCAAAAAGCGGGGCCGAGAATTAAGTTTCTCTTTCCTTTCTATGATAAAGTTCTATCCCTGGACTCGAACAAAATAGTTTTAGTACATATCGATCCAAAAAAAAAAAAACTATCTAATTGGTACAAATTGCAAAAATCTGGAAAATTTTACGATTTTTTCACTTCTTTTTGACTTTTGTGGAGAGAAAAATATTAAACTCCATATTATATGTTTGCGAGTCTGCTGCGTTGAAAAACTTTAAAGTAATAAAACGGTTCGGAAATTTCACTTTTATTTCAATCGCTTTATTTTGCATATTCTATACGTATTTAGCCAAATTCGCTTCCGCCTTCATCAGGATGATTCCTAATTCCTAATTAGGTTCCATTTTTATACCCGACACACTCTGTGTCGAGGGTATATTGCGTTTGTTGGGTTGTGTGTAACACCCAGAACCAGTCGAGATAGACCATACAAAATGTATATAGAAATGATCAGCGTCACCAGGAGATTCGATTTAGACATGTCCGTCCGTCTGTCTGTCTGTCTGTTTGTATACAGTTATCTTATCGAAGGAGTTGAGCTATCTTGACAAAATTTGGTATGTGTGCTCACGGGGACATAAGTAAGAACAAGTTCGAGAATGGACCCGATCGGACCATTTTTAGGGGTACCTCCAGTACTAGGGTCTGTTACGAAAATCACAAAAACTGCTCTAAAATCGAAGTTTTTCATGATATTTTGATGAAATTTGATATTTGAACATGTTTAAAGGCAAGTAATACGATTTCAAAAAATTGTTAAAGTGGGCGTGGCATAAGGGCGTTTTTCAAAAATTGTCTCCTACTCCCGAAATACCAATGGGACTTGAACAAAAATTGGCACGTATACTTCCCTGATAGCCAGTAACGTCCTTCCCAAAAAAATTTGCGATCGGACCATTATTAAGGGTACCTCTAGTACTAGGGTCTGTCACAAAAATCCCAAAAATGCCTCAAAATCAGACTTTATTGAAATATTTCAATGAAACTTAGAATTTGAGCGTATATATAAGGGTCCGATTAGAATTCCAAAAAAATTTGAAAATTGGGCGTGGCAAAAGGGCGGTTTTCATTTAGAAATTTAACAAAAGTCGGTATATGGGGCTCCTTATGCCCTTAAACACCTCTTGATATTAAAAATTATATGTCTGTGTCGGGTATTCTATTGTCAGGCTCGCCTGACTATAACACCCTTACTTGTTTGAGATCGATTTAAAAAAGAAATTTAGACAATCCCACTAAACCAAGTATGAGGAGTTGCTATATTCACCGATAACTTTCACTGCACTGTGCTATTATAGCAGCGACATCAATTGCCGCACAACATGCGTTTCATTTGTATTTTCTTTGTTAATAGTCCGAGATGTCCTTTATTTTAGGTTGGACGGCTTTACCCGCAAGCTGTGTATTTTCCCATTCGGGCGCTTTATCTAACTCTGAAGATAGAACAACGTGAAAAACACAAGACTGTTGAGCAAGCAGCTTTTGCTGGGAAACTAAATTTGAAAACGGTAAGTGGAATTTCATTTTTTATATTCGCCGTTTGACAGATACGCTTTTAAATTTAAGAGCTATGGCCGATATATTTCGTTGCTTGATTCCTAAACTTAACTCGAAAGAATTCTAGCTAGTGGCTCATTAGATAAAACTCAAAAATAAATCTGATGGTCCTTTTAAACTTAAAAATCTAAGGAGAATATTATGCTGTCGGGAGTTTTTGGTAAAACAAAAGCTCCAATTACCTAAATTACAATTCTAGGGCTCCAGCACTATCTTCTAAAGAGAATCGTCTTAATCATGCAAGAAAGAAAATACAATAAATACATATAAGATTGTTGTATGAAGTTTTGGAAATCAAACTTCAATGTGTTGCTTCTGCACTCACTTTCAAACAGTTCCATCCACTGTTAAACGTTACTTCCTTTATTTGAAAAATTTTCCAAAAGAAAAATTGCCACTATTTTACTTAAATTTTTTGTTGGAATTTTTACCGGAAAATTGTTCCACTGCTCTTTTAGTTGGTCAAGTTGACTATTTTTCGCCATTTGTAATGGTTCTTCAAATCTTTCTTCCAAAAATACATTCGCGAATTGTACGTTTCCAGCATCATAAAAATAAGTTTTATTTCAATGTATCATTTAACACGAACCAAATATTACATTTTTGATGTCTCTTCGTGACTGATGTCTTTACTTTCTTAAAAGCATCCATTTTTTTTAACACAGCATGCCAACCCACATCTTGCAACTCTTTTGGCATATCAAAAATCTCGCCATTCATTGTTGTTATTGAGGTTATGCACACCACGTTTGTTTTATCCTCGCCTTTTTTCGATTGCATAACGAACTCGACCCTTAGCTTTTCCATTTCCACTAGATTGTTACTTCTTCTCCAGAGATGTCGAAAATCTAAAAGTTCGAAAAATTGTCGTTTTATAAGACATACAAACAGCAATCTTGTTGTGGAAATCAAACTTCAATGTGTTGCTTCTGTAAACAAAGCTTATTTTATTTTAATAATTACAATATTTCACACGTTTACCTGTTAACAAAGAAACGAAAATTAAAGTCTATTCCTCAGTGTGATTCAAGAATTAAAGTCCGAGAATTCGTTCAATTAAACTAAACAGAGTTTACAATAAATTTAATTCATATGTCTTATTGTCTACATTTTACTATAAGTGTCACCTACTCTTTCTACTTATAAATTCACCTCTGTGTTCATAAATTCACCATGCTTATTTTGTATGTGCTATTTTTATTTCACTATACACACTTCTTCTTTATATATGAATTCACCCCTATCACAAACAAGGCACGATAGTTTCCTTACATACATAAAGTTTAATATCTCTGGGGGTAACATACTTATTATTCTTGCTTCTTGCCTTTTAAAAAAAAAAATTGAAGTTTGATTGAAGGCTAAATTTTCCATTCAAGCAATTAATTTATAAGTGGTGAACAATGTTAGTTTCGCTGCCATTCCATAGAATTCCATTCATCGAGTCCTTCCAACAGCTTTAATGTAGAAATAAATCTCCAAAAGCTTCTGTGGGGTCTCCAATCAGATAAGATCGATTATTCATACACCTCGAGCCGAGAGGCAGGAACGCCTTTGTCTCCACACAAAAAACGTAGCGTTTGACGAGGCTAAATCATTATAAGAAGAAAGCGAAATGAACTATCTGGGAAATGGTGACCTTAAAGCAAATAGACCATGGTCAACGCTTCGACAGTTTACGATAAAAGAAACGCCGGTTTGCCTGCAAGCAACTTCGTTGGAAAAAATGAAGCTTCTTGAACTCCAATTGCCTTAATTTAGTGGCAGAATCTATTCGGTTTTTTTTTTTTTACAGCTGTTGACAAAAATGGCGAGCTTAGCTACCTATAAAAGTCTAATCATAACCGTTGAAGCCTGTTCGATGCTGCGCTAGCGTCCTAATCAGCTCGGAACTAAATCAAGGCATCCACAGAGAATCGAATTGTTTATTTAAAAATCGTTTTGACATACGGTTCGAAATTATCAAACACACATTTAGGGGAAATCTTTGCGTTGTAGTCGGTTGGAACCGACACGACCATAAATGACATTGCTTATAGTTTTGTACAACCGAGCTAATAGTTTTCGTAAATTGAAAACATAATGGTTATTTCGAAAGTTGCATCTAAAAGTTGCATCTGACGTGGACGTGGTCTAATTTTAATTTTAAACCAGACGTCTTATCTTTAAACAGTTTCTCTTCTTGAAATTCCTAACTGTCGTTTTTTTGGCCTTATATTATTTATAAAATTCACCTGACACAAATTGTGTACACTCAGATATTTAGCATTTGTTTTAATTTCAAGTATGGATCCCCCTAATCTTATTTCGTCGAAAGTAGATATTTTGTACTTTCTGGTGAAAATAACAATTTCTGTCGTTTGCGGATTTCTCGAAAGACCTACTGCGCAATTCAAGGCCTTCACTGTGCCCGTGCGTATACAGCTACCCGAGGTTAGGATAATTAGATCATCAGCGTAAGCCTTATCGTTAAAACTATATTTTTTTAGATTTATGAGTAGCTGGTTCATCACAAGGGGAGAGTGCCCCGCCTTGCGGAGTACCCCTGCTGGTTTTCTTCTTGACCCGCCCGCCCCAGTCTGCGGTGATGAGTCTTAGCTGATTGTTGGATCAATTCTTGCGGCAGAGAGTTCCTTCGTTATGGCTTCTCCCGTCACATTATTGAAAGCACCCTCGATGTCCAGAAAAGCTCCCATTTCGTACTGATTGCACTCCAGCGCTCTTTCAATGGAGCCAACAACTAAATGCAAAGCGGTCTCTGTTGATTTCTCTTTGGTATTAACATGTTAATTTTTTGAGCGGAACTTGGGGTGTTGGCATTTCCTTATCCATGACTCACTGATTCGTTCGAGAATCTTTAGTAGAAAAGAGGTTCGACTGAAGTCGCTTTGTGAACAGCCTAGCTGGCACCCGATTCCATTGGTTGCTCTTACGAGTGTTCTTGGCTCTTCGTTACCAGGGAAGTGAGCTTCCATCAGAGCGTTAAGCGATTTAGTGGCACATGTGGCACATTCATCTTTCTCTTTCTGGATAAGACCCGGGGCGATTGGGTTGTTTGCAAGAACTTTTCTCAATCAAGCAGTCTCCGTGACGTTTCCTGTTTCGCTACTGAAGCTATTCCAGGATTCTCTCTTAGCCTTCTTGATAACGGATTTATAAGAGACTCCAGCTCTCTGTTCCACCAGGGTGGTCTGGACTTAGATTTCGGTCTATTTAATGGGCATGAAAGGTTGTAGGCTTGGGTTAATTGAGATGTGAGGTAAGCTAGCGAGGTTTCAATGTCCTCAATCGAGCTAACCTTACACTTCTTAAACAGTCTTCTTTCCAGATGTTTCTCAAATTTATCCCAGTCCGGTTTTCTTGGGTTTCTAAACGCATGCTTTTTACGAGTTACTGAGGTATAGAATTTGAAGTGGATATATCTGTGGTTAGAGAAGGAGGGTTGTTCTAGTACCCTCCAACCTTCTCTTTTTATGTAGGGATCAGAGTAAAGGACAGAACATTTTCAAAGGTAGGTTCGTTAAAGGTGGGTTCTTCACCTCTGTTCGCAATGGATCGGTTTGAACAAAGTATGAAGTTAAGAAAAGGCTCACCTCTTTCGTTGACGTCTTTGCTTCCCCATACAGTGTGGTGTGCGTTTGCGTCGGGGCCGATGGCCATCCTACAGTTCCTTGCAGCGGCATCGTTGTCCAGTCTGACTAGGTCAGCTGGGGGACCATTCTCGTTGTGCGCTTGGTATGCGGACATGATGATTATTGGCTCATCGCTGTCCCTCTCACAGGCCAGAACCGTTACGTCGTCGTTAATATAATTAGACTAGAGGTAAGCATTAATATCTTTCTTAACCTAGACGGCGGAACGATTTCTGCTTACCGGTTTTGTGAAAAAGGAGTGATAGGTATGTGACCTCAGGCCAAAGACCTGGTTACCGAAAGATAACCAGGTTTCCTGGACTAATGGCACATCATAGTTGCCCTCTGTAAGGGTGCGGTGAAGCTCGGATAACGCCAAGCTGCTATGCTGCAGATTTATCTGAAATACTGCCAGCTTCAGCGCCATTCACAGCCTCAAATGCCGGGATTTTTGTTTCATGCGTCGGCTTCCCGGATTCGACGGCCATTTGGGCGGTTGCCAGGGTCAGAGATGCTAGGTCCCTCTTCACCTCGCCCACTTTCAGCGTGTTGCTGTTATTGTCCTAAGGGTGCCGCTTCTTCAGTCGTAGGTATACACTCCCAATGCTCAGGTCATCTCGCCGAACCTGGGGTACAGTAGATCCTCCGCGGTTTTGTTGATCTGGAGAATGTACTTCTGTCCTCCCCTCTGGGGTTTCGGGCTTCCCTACGTCCAAAACTCTTCAGTCTTCAGTCGGGATGTCAGGATTCTAACGACGTAGAAACTTCAGCGCCGCCTGCGGTTCTACCGTCCGGGATATCAACACTTTTGCTTTAAATATACTCGGAATTGCGCTGCTTTGCAAGATTTCGAGCTTGGCCCCACTCCACAAG
Organism: Chlorops oryzae; assembly: GCA_020466095.1. NCBI lineage: Eukaryota > Metazoa > Arthropoda > Insecta > Diptera > Chloropidae > Chlorops > Chlorops oryzae. The sequence goes on along the minus strand of CM035806.1, from coordinate 57,747,656 downwards.
CCCTGGATCTTTGGAGCAGCGTCCTCTATCCAGAGTTGTCTCATCATTGAATTTGACGATCTTTTATCGGAAATCTTCTTTGCTACTACCACCTGTTCGATTTAATTAGCGAAAAGAGGATTGGTAGCGCTGAATTCGGCTTTGCCTTTAAAATGCAAGCGGCCGTTTTCCGCAGTCTCCCTGGCCCACTTTAGCCGTTCTTCCTCCTCCTTAGTATGTGTATTAGCGTTTCCAATGCCTCTCTTTTTTTTTGGTCGATCGGTAGTCATTTGTACGCTAGGTCCACCGACTGTATCAACAGCTGCACATTTTCTTTTCAATATATCATTTCATTTTCAATATAATAAGGAGACGATTTAAAGCTACCATTGACACAGAACTCATGGAGCAAGAAGCCCACCAGGTTGAAGTTTTCAACTTTTACACAGACGGATCAAAGATGACGATGGGCGTAGGAGCCGCTGCCTACTGTCACGAGCTCAACATAGAGCGGTCTTTCAGACTACCTGACTACTGCAGCGTCTTTCAGGCGAAAATCTTCGCTACATGTGAAGCGGCAAAACTCGCATTAACCGCAAAAACGCGCAACAGTGTCATTAACATTCATATAGATAGCCAAGCAGCGATAAAAGCTGTAGTATCTGCTACAAAATCCAAACTTGTGTTGGATACTAGGAATGCCCTCAACAGACTCGTGGAAAACAGGAAAGTACGTATTCTCTGGGTCCGTGGTCGTTTGATTTTATAGTTTTTATTTCTTTATATTCTAGAGGTTTTATTTTGTTATGTCCCGCTCTTGCTGAGCGGCAGGACTCGCAAATCTATTTGGCGGCTAGCGCCCAATATCTCTATATATATACGGCGGAAATACGCCAATTATTGAGAATGGAAAAGTAAAAGGCTTAGCATGTAAATCCAATCTGAAGTTAAAACTGAACTTCAAGCTTTATTTATATCAAAAATATGTTAAGTAAGCATATATTAATTACAATTAAAAAATATAGAATCTTACGAATTGGCTTGTGAGGTATGCTGACAAAACACTTTCCCACGATTCGACGATGCTGCCTGCAAAATATGTTGCTCGTAGAATGAGTGCAACTTGCAAAAAATTTGGTCATATGAAACCATTTATGTCGTGAATGAAGTGGAAAAATGAGATTGTGCGTTCGTGTGTATACATACTACAGGCTTTTTAGCAACAAGTACCTAAAAACTGCCCACCATGTGCTTTGCGCTTTTGTTAACATTATTTTTTGAATTGTAACGATTGTTAGAATAAACAAACGTCTAATTACTAATCCTTAATAGTGGCCACTTTTCGTTTTGTTTAGTCTCGGGTCTTATGCCCCCCAAATTTAAGCAGTAAAAACCGCCCGTGTGATTGTCAAAACATATTTTTTCAATTATGTTTTAAGAGATGTTACTGGGACTCACGAAGCTTCGCAAATTGTGGGAAATGAGAAATTTGTCTCACAACTGTCGAAATTTATATGAAAATTTACGATGGGAAATGTTGCGATGGCATTTGCGAAGCTGCATGAGTACCACTATTAATTTGGTAGCCATCGCAAAGGTAGGCCAAAGAATTGAGCAGTTCATATCGGCAATTACATTTGGGTTCCTCATTAAGAATTTTTCTTAATATGTACTAAAAAACCTCAAAATCTTTTTTCAAACTTTCTATGTTTGTATTGAATCTTAAGTAGGAGCTAACAATAATATCTTAATTCTATATAGTACTAGCTGGCACCAAGGCCAGCTTCGTATGACCCGCGCTCGTTGTCTCTCCCGGTAAAGCTTGATATTTGGCAAAAGTAGTAAAAGTGATAAAGTAGTATGTTTTTAAATACTCTAGGTTTTTATTCATTCTTTGTGTGAAATTTAAATAATAAAATTTTGCGAATTTCGCGAATTATGTCCATGGTCGTAAACTACATTTCTTGCCGCGCGTTGCTGCGTCTCATGGCTCAGTTACTTTTGACGGAACGTAACTTAACTTAACTTTACTTAAGAATTTAAGATTGAAATTGAAGTAACTTCTTTAATACAACGTTTTAATTCAGTGCTCTACGGTAAACAATATTTTTCGTTTGACTATCTTTAGCGTAAATATATAATACCTGTGGTTTGCCAACACGTGAACAGGCAACATACAATTGTCTATGTGAGAAAACTGGATATTCCAAGTTTATTCCACATATTTCTATTGATTGGCCTTCAGATTTGTTAATTGTTATTACAAATGCGAGACGAATTGGAAATTGCAATCGCTTGAAACTAAATGGCATATCTGTTGGAATCAATGGGATTCGTGGAATCAGTACGTTTTCACCTTTGAATTTTCTTTTGAATATAGTGGCTTCAATAACATTTGGCATCAATTTTTTAACGGCTAATCGGGTTCCATTGCAAAGTTTCGGTTGACTTACAGTATGCAAAACTCGTATTCATACACCTCAAAACTTTCAGTGAAAAACTGATTTTTACTGCCATAAAATTAGAATTTTGGATGAAAACTCATAAAAAGCATTACTTTAATGCAAACCAAGCAGAAAAACAAACTAAAGATATTATAGTTTTCAAAATATAAGCAAATTTGTTATTTTGGCACGCAAAATTCGTATTCATACACCAACCAAATGTGGTCCTGGGATAACATCTACTTATTTAATGTGTCAAAAACAGCTGTTTAGCAATTGTCCAGATTTTAATCTATAGTATAGTATAGTATATATAGTATAGTATTTATTCAGAATTCTACAGTGTACAAGCAAAAACCCTAAAAGCTAAGTTTGCTGAATATAATGGCAATAACATTGATTGTTGTGTGCCAGGGGTGACAGGCAAAGTATACAAAAATATAATAAAAGTAATTTAATAGTACTCGCTTATAATTAAATTTCTGTAATTCTGACAAACTTAAATGTATTTGAAGATTTCTTCGTAATGTGGCCCATTTAGCAGAATAACAACTTTTTCTAGTGACATCGTTCGTTTACCAAAATACTCTAATCTGTAAGAACTGAAGATTGGACATTCCCCAATGAAATGGATGTTTGTTTTCAACCTTGTCCATGTTACATATTATTTAGACCGGCGAAATCACACATCCATTTCAAACAGTTCAGGTAACATGGTATAATATTAGGTGTAGTAAAAAGAAATCCATTATTTTTCCAATAGATGGCGTTATTTATCTGCATCTCGCGTTGTATAAGTCCGATCGTGTTCCGCTAGGGGGCATTAAAAAGATGACAGGTGCTACTAAAAAAGCTTTTTTGACACTTTTTTGATTGATTGATTCAGTTTTGTTTGAGAGCTTGTCAAAGATGGACATCAGCAAAGAGAAAATTCGCTACATTTTACAGTTTTTCTTCGATAAGGGAGAAAACGCAAGCCAGGCGGCTGAAAATGTGAATAGCGTTTATGGGCCTGATACTGTAATAGCCAATCATGCGCAATTTTGGTTTCGTCGATTCCGTTCCGGTAACTTCGATGTCAAGGATGCACCACGCACTGGAAGGCCAATTGTCGAAAATGTCGATAAAATCATGGAAATTATCGAGTCCGACCGTCATGTTAGCACTGTTTCGATTGCAAAAGAGCTAAAGATTGCACAAAAAACCGTTTGGAACCATTTGAATAAGGCTGGATACACAAAGAAGCTCGATGTATGGGTGCCACACGAGTTAACGCAAAAAAAACCTCATAGACCGAATTTCCATCTGCGAATCGCTGCTGAACCGCAACAAAATCGACCCATTTCTGAAGCGGTTGGTGACTGGTGATGAAAAGTGGGTCACTTACGACAACGTCAAGCGAAAACGGTCGTGGTCGAAACACGGTGAACCGGCGGAAACGGTGGCCAAGCCAGGATTGACGGCCAGGAAGGTTTTGCTGTGTGTTTGGTGGGATTGGCAGGGAATTATCTACTATGAGCTGCTCCCATACGGCAAAACTCTTAACTCGGAACTCTACTGTCAACAATTGGACCGTCTGAAGGAAGCAATCGCCCATAAGCGGCCAGCTTTGGCCAATAGGAGACAAATTGTGTTCCATCAGGACAACGCCAGGCCACACACATGGATAGTGACTCGCCAGAAGCTCCGGGAGTTTGGTTGGGAGGTTCTTCCGCATCCGCCTTATAGTCCGGACCTGGCACCAAGTGATTACCATCTGTTCCTGTCCATGGCGAACAATTTTGCTGGTGAAACATTCGCTTCAAGAGAGGCTTCTGAAATTCGACTGTCTCAATTTTTTGCTAATAGGAACGAGGGCTTCTATGAGAGAGGCATAATGAAATTACCTTTAAAATGGCAACAAGTTATCGAACAAAATGGCGCATATTTGACCTAAATCGGGTCATTCTAACTATCTTAAATAAAGCCCTCAATTTAATGCAAAAATAATGGATTTCTTTTTACTACACCAATATAAAAACTCAAAGCGTTAGCTAACACTAAGATAAGAGTATAATTTTCCACACATACAAACTTTATAGACAACTGGTTTACTAAATCTTTTCTGTAGCCAAAAAGTAAACCCCCGCTGGCACGGCCAGCACTACAAGCTTTCTTAGCATCAATCCAGTGTAAAACATATTGCTTAAAAAACAAAGAAAAATTACCTCTATCCTGTGGAAGAACATTAGTTTCATAAAGGCAAAAAATTTCGAAGTTATTAACATAACTAAAAAATCTACTATAAAGGAGTTTACTTCTCAAGTTCGCCACATTGTATGACAGCAGCCTTATATTCTTTATTTGCTATGCCTTAGCCGGAGTTAGCGCTGAGCTTGACTTATAAGCTTTGTTAACAACTCCCACCTTGTGTTGTGCGCCACCTTTGCCCACCATCATACTCAACATATCCGCGTCCGCCTGGTTGGCCGCCATAATGTCACTACCCTTGAAGTGATACGGGCGATCGTCGACAAAAATTGAAAACGCACCCAACCGTATCTTGGCCCCTACCGCAAATGTGTTCAATTGTTTGGCCAACATCCGTAACTTATATCGCTTCTCGCGCTCGGTAGCAGTATAGTCCCTCTGGATAAAAATCTTGGAGTTTTTGAATTTGGACCGTTGTCTAATTAAAACATCCGCAAGGCTACAATCTGCCAACTCGAATATATATGTGTTTGAGCTTTTAACATGGTGAGTGCTGCGTACGTGTGCAGTCGTATTAATCAGTCTGGAACACAGTTCTATGAATTCCTTAGTAGCATCTGCGGCATTTTGGCTAACGAATCCACGAACAGTGACATTTCCGCGTCTACTAGCTCTATCCATAGATTCAACCCTCTGATGCATACTGGTTACATCCTTGCGTAGGGATTGGTTTTCGTTTTCCAAGCGCTCAATTGCGCTATGAATGCTAACCAAGTCATCCTTTTTGGCCACGTCGACAAGTTTCCGGTCCAAAACCTTTTCCATCATGGCCCAAGAGAAAACATCTCCGGAAGTATTGCCTCTTGTTGCCGAGTCCGGGTCACACATGTTGTTTGCGTCAAATACGGTTAGTTTCTTTTTAGAGGCAGATTCTAGGTTATCCGGTGACGTTTGAAAGCGGCCACGTTTATATGCATTCATACGTAACAAACCAACGCCACTAGAACTCCTTTGACGAAGACGAGTGCAATACAAATATGTAGAGCGTAATGGAACTAATGGATTTTCAGTAATTTCCTTTTATCCAATACAATTTTAATAAATTTAATAAAAAATTACACGAAGAGCAAAAACTAAACAGCTGTTTACCGTTCAAGTGCAGCGTTGCCACCCCCTTTTTAATCTATAGTTATAACTTGACATTTTCGACTCAATTCGTTTTTTGAAGCAATGGGACGTAAAGGAACAGAAGTTGGAAATGAAATTCGCGAACTCGTACTTAAACTGCACAAAGAAGGCAAGTCACTGCGTGAAATAGCAAAAATAATAAATAGAGCCCATTCTACGGTTCAGTACATTGTCAAAATGTTTCAAAGTCAAGGATACTTGCAGAAGAAAAAACGTAATGGACCCAGACAAAAACTTACTCGTAGACATCAGTCCTTCTTAATAAGGCAAATTCGGAAAGATCCAACAACTGCAGCACCATATTTAGTGGAAAGCCTACTTACACAATACGGAATATCAGTAACAGCCCAAACTGTACGAAATTATCTCAGAAAACTCAAGTTTCAAAGCAGAATTGCGGCACGAAAGCCTTTTATAAGTCGAATTAACCGCATCAAAAGAGTACAATTTGCCAAAAAGTATATTAAAATGGGTTTGCGGTTCTGGAAGTGTGTTATATTTTCCGATGAATGTAAATTCAACATAAAAGTGTCCGATTGAATCACTAAAATATGGCGAGAAAAAATTAAGAGGCTTTATTTCAAGAACCTTTTGCCAACAGTTAAACACGACGGGGGCTCCGTCATGATTTGGGGCTGTTTCGCTGCTGCAGGCGTGGGAAAGCTGGCTATATCCCTGGCATAATGAACACAAGAAAGTACATTGATGTTTTAAAAATCAATTTGGGTCCCAGTGCACAAAATTTGGGGCTGACAGGGCGATATATGTTTCAACAGGATAACGACCCCAAGCACACAGCTTGCGATACACGTTTATGGATCCTTTATAACTGCCCATATTATTTGAAAACACCACCGCAGAGTCCCGATATCAATCCTATTGAGAATCTATGGTCGATTTTGAAAAAAAGAGTTCGAAAGCATACAATAAGAGATGCTACTGATCTGAAACGCACTTAACAATGGGAATGGCAAAAAATATCCCCAACTTTGACAAAAAAATTGGTGAAATCAATGAAAAAACGTTTGAACGCTGTTATAAAACAACGAGGATATCCCACAAAACATTAATTCTTAATAAAAAGCTGTTAAAAATAGAAACTAAACAGATGTATGAATACGAATTTTGCGTGCCAAAATAACAAATTTGCTTATATTTTGAAAACTATAATATCTTTTGTTTGTTTTTCTGCTTGGTTTGCATTAAAGTAATGCTTTTTATGAGTTTTTATCCAAAATTCTATTTTTATGGCAGTAAAAATCAGTTTTTCACTGAAAGTTTTGAGGTGTATGAATACGAGTTTTGCATACTGTATGTTTCGGAGGCTAATAATTGGAACACCTATTTTTAGTCGCAAATTGTGTGGTGGGACTCCAGGAACGTCTAATGAATTTAAAAATTCAGTTGTATAATGAACGACGTCATCGTCATTTGTAACTGTGTCGATTGACTTGTAGGAAACCACATCACCTGCAAAATATAAATCAAATTTATTAATGAAAACAAAAAGATTAAATTTTGATATCTTTTGCAATACCTGGTATTTTACTTTGAATTGTCCAATTTAGTTCGGTAACATCTTTATTTGCTCCTGCTAATATAGCTCGTTCGCTCAGCCATACATGGTTCATGTAGTTACGAATGATGTTCGGGAACACGCTTTGAATTAATTCATCTTTATCTTTGGTAATGCGCATTGTACCATTTTCGATATCTAACAATTTTTTAGAAAATTCAGCAGCAGATGGATCATTTTGCAGTTGAATTCTAACGTTTGTTGTTAGACGCAACACTTTTACGTGTCTCCACAATGGTGATAGTTTCAGACACGCATTGAGTTCATCTGCTGGCGTCTATCGAGGAATGACTGGCAAAGTTTGTCTGAAATCACCAGCTATCAATATCAATGCACCACCAAACAGATTATTTGTCTTTCGAATATCTCTCATCGTAGTTTCCAATGTTTGCAACGATTTTTTTTGTGCCATGGTGCATTCGTCCCATATGATGATTTCGCATTGTTGCAAAACAGTTCCTATTCCAGATCTTTTCGTAATGCCACATGTTGGATATTCAATCATATGAACGTTTAATGGCAATTTCAATGCGGAGTGAGCGGTTCGACCACCATCCAATAAAGTTGCAGCTATTCCGGAGGAAGCAAGTGCTAACGCAATTTTATTTTGTGGTCGTATTTTTGCCAGTAGTAAAGACATTAAAAATGTCATTCCAGTACCACCTGGTGCATCCAAAAAATAAAAGCCTGCACTCTTATTTTCAACAGCATCCATGATGTCATCATATGCACGTTTTTGTTGAGCATTCAATTTTGGAAAATTCTCTTTAACATATTCCTTCAAAACAATTATATCAAATTGTCTTTCACGACGAATTTCCTGTTCAAAGACATCATGCATACTTCTGTTTGGTGCAATCAAACCACACTCCTCTAAAGTCTTATTTGCGATCATTAAACAAATATCTTCGATTTTAATTAATGCTTCATTATACATATCTAATGTATACTCCAATTCTGTATTTGATCTCAAACGACGCATCTCATTTAATATGTCTTCAGTCATATAATCGCGATATTTATTCCATAAATCAATAGGATCGGCTAGATAACATGTCGCGATTATTATTGCAAATAAATCTCTTATTTGATATGGCGAACATATATTTGAAGCATCAATCATTGTATCATGCCACTGCGAATCATTTTCCAATAAACCGAGTTTATGGCAGGCACTACGATAATTTGGACATATCTCTCCGTCAACTGTTCGCAAATTTTCGAATGAAGTTGGACCACGTACGTTAACCAATAATAATCGTAAATAAAAACATTCATCGTTTTTGGGATGAATTGCATAAATTCGTCCCAACGCATCGCTTTTTCTTATGCCTGAATGACCTTGCACTTTCTCTCCTCGTATACGTCGTTGAAACGTTTTATTTTGTTGCCAAGTGTAATACTGTGGAACTTCACTGTACAGTAATGTCTTTGCAAAAAAATCAGTTTGACATAACTTAAAAAACGCCGTTAATGTTGTACAATCTGACGGAGCATCAACTCTTTCCCTTGCATTTTCCGAAGTAAAATAAACACGTTGTCCATTTTCAAGATGCACAGCCAAATGTTGAACCATTGGATGTCGTTCATGAATGGGAAATGAAAATATTCGCCACAATGCTTCATTGGTGCTTATATATCGGCCAAGCTGATATTGACTTATTTCATCCCGACTGTTTTCATTAGCAACTCCCATCATTGCCATGTCGCTACCTTTGTTCACATATTTACAAATATACTTGATTTCACGGAATTGCAATATTCTACAGTTATATGCGCTTTAAATGTCTTCGATAATAGTGGTGAATAAGGCACAATCCATCTATTGTCGATTTCAATATCTCTATTTCGAACTCGAATATTTGCCGAATTTCCATTATCTTCAACTGAACGCCGACGGTAAAATGGATATCCATCGTTTCCACTTACAGTTTCCGAAATCAATGGTCTTGGATACCGTTTAGTACATTTACCATCAACCATACATAGAGAACTCGGATTTATATCGCCACAGGGTCCGTGAATCATATTTTTGGTAACGACATCATATAAAACAGGATCGGTAATTTTATCAGGAATTTCAGCACAAATAACATTGTCCACTTCATCCGACCTTATTTTCTCAACCAACCATATAAAGATATGCGCGTGTGGTAATCCTCTCTTTTGCCACTCCACCGAGTATATAAAACAACGAACCTTTCCATACAGTTCATGCTTAGTTATGAAATCCATGAGCGCTTTCAAATTCTGTTTGAAAACTCGAGCTGTTACATCATGACGATCGAGATGCGATTGATGGAGAAATAAATGTTCTTTTATTTCAACCCATTGCGGGTTACAGGTAAATGTAATGAACAAATCAGGTCGCTGATAATGTCGAACGTAACACATAGCATCCTGCGCATATTCATGCATGTGGCGAGGGCTCCCAGTGAAACTGGATGGTAAAATAATGAGTTCACCAATATCTTCTACGTTACCATCATTATTTATTTCATCACGTAAATGAATGTATTCTTCGACACGAAAATTTCGTTGGTAATACCGAATGTAGTTCAATCGTTCAGATTCAACTTTCGCATACATATCCACAGCATATTGGTGAAATAGTCTTCGACTCTTCAACATATGAATGAAATTATACTCACGGCACATAAACTTGTATGCATAATAGTTCATGGCACTAAGGCTTTTATTCGTTAATGTACCTACAAAAGCAACAAAAATAATACATTAATCTCACTAAACTCCCCCAAAAAAAACAAAAAAACCTATTGTTAAAATTCCCAAAATATGACAATCATTAGATTTAGCATACCATCCACTGGATTAATCATTTTTAACGTAACATCATACTGATCTTTTCCTGTACAGAACAGCAATGGATATTGCAATGCATCGTATGACCGATGCAATTCCGATACACGTTGCAATTGATTTCTATTCCTACGGTGAAGTACAATGTCGCGGGGATTAAATCCATCTCCAACAATCACTATCGCCACTTCATCAATGGTGGGTGCATTAAATTGGCCAGGATGATGGCCGGCAGGCGTTTTATCAGATCGAATCACAATTTTATGGTTATCTGATGGCATCCTTTCCAAAGCCAATTTAAACAAATGCACCAACTCATTCTTTTCGTGGAGTAAATTTTGGATTTGTTCAACAATGTTTCTTCTTATGTTTGATCCAATTTCACAACGCCTATTCACTTCTTGATTTGTGTCACCGATGAAATATATTTGAAGAAATTCGTAATCGGCGTCTTGATCTGGAAGCAATGCACCAACACGATGATAGATTTGACCTTGAATCTGATTCTAATTTGATTTATTAATCATCATTAACCCCTTCATGTTGGAATCATAATAGCAAGACATTAAATCATGCGATGTAATTACCTTAAAAGTTGGCATGAAATTATCATGTACAATGTGACTCGCTCCAAAAGAGGTCATTTGAAATAGAGAATTGTACGTTTGGATTTTCTCCAGGAAATGCTTTGATTCCAGGGTATTTCCCGATAATAATTCACGCATTAAATCTGGAATTTCTTCAACTGATTCTATTTTCACTTTTCCGTTATTACAACATAATCCAGGTGGCTCTTTGTTGAATTTCAATGCACGACAAAATTCGCATACAACATTCATTCTCCAAATTTGTACAAACGTGTGAGATGAATAATCTTCGTCAGGCCGGTAATTAAATGCTATTCCACTTAGATTTTTGCGTGTATTCAGAGAAGAACCATTGGTATTATGATTGCGTTGCATCCGTTCTCTATCATGCCTATTTTGCTCCTCTCGTTCTTCCGCAGAACGATTTAATCGTGATCTTGCACGATGATCTCGTCAGTTTCCATACGCCTTTCACGTTGTTCTTGACTTTCTCTTGATCTTGAAGATGCTACACCTCTTGCTTCGTTCGTTTTTTGACCAATGCTCGCTTTTTTCGGAGGCATTATTCAAACAATATAAATCAATATCAATATTAAAAATACAAAATAGTGTATAATTAATTTTTTTTTTTGAAATTTTTTCTGGAAAACAAAAAAGACAACAAAAAATTTTAGAATTCAATGCTACTATTTTGTATGAAAGCTTAAGTGAAAGCATATGGGAGAAAATCGTTTTGTACCATTATCTCGCGAACCCCTCAAATGCAGATGAACATTTGCGAGATAACATTTTTTTAACAAAATGTGTTCCTTCTTAAAAATTAAAAAAAAAAAATTAAAATAATTTATTTCCATAATATACCTAAGTAATCCGAAACGAAACCATGTTATTTCCATAAATTACTTAAGTAATCCGAAACGAAACCATGTCAAAAAAAGAGAAAAACAGAAAAAATTCGCCAAAAAAAATTTTTTTTTTAATTTTTTTTTTTGTCCAAAATTTTTTTTTTTTTTTTTTTTAATTTTTCCAATATTTTTTTTCCCCAAAACCATGTATGGCCATACAAAAAGAATTTTGAAAAAATCTCTTCCCGTTTAGCCAGGCATAAGCAACAGACGAACATAAATCGTTACTCATTTATATATTAGGTGTAGTAAAAAGAAATCCATTATTTTTCCAATAGATGGCGTTATTTATCTGCATCTCGCGTTGTATAAGTCCGATCGTGTTGCAAAAGAGCTGAAGATTGCACAAAAAACCGTTTGGAACCATTTGAATAAGGCTGGATACACAAAGAAGCTCGATGTATGGGTGCCACACGAGTTAACGCAAAAAAACCTCATAGACCGAATTTCCATCTGCGAATCGCTGCTGAACCGCAACAAAATCGACCCATTTCTGAAGCGGTTGGTGACTGGTGATGAAAAGTGGGTCACTTACGACAACGTCAAGCGAAAACGGTCGTGGTCGAAACACGGTGAACCGGCGGAAACGGTGGCCAAGCCAGGATTGACGGCCAGGAAGGTTTTGCTGTGTGTTTGGTGGGATTGGAAGGGAATTATCTACTATGAGCTGCTCCCATACGGCAAAACTCTTAACTTGGAACTCTACTGTCAACAATTGGACCGTCTGAAGGAAGCAATCGCCCATAAGCGGCCAGCTTTGGCCAATAGGAGAGGAATTGTGTTCCATCGGGACAACGCCAGGCCACACACATCGATAGTGACTCGCCAGAAGCTCCGGGAGTTTGGTTGGGAGGTTCTTCTGCATCCACCTTATAGTCCGGACCTGGCACCAAGTGATTACCATCTGTTCCTGTCCATGGCGAACAGTTTTGCTGGTGAAACATTCGCTTCAAGAGAGGCTTCTGAAATTCGACTGTCTCAATTTTTTGCTAAAAGGAACGAGGGCTTCTATGAGAGAGGCATAATGAAATTACCTTTAAAATGGCAACAAGTTATCGAACAAAACGGCGCATATTTGACCTAAATCGGGTCATTCTAACTATCTTAAATAAAGCCCTCAATTTAATGCAAAAATAATATATTTCTTTTTACTACACCTAATATTATATATAGATATAATGTAGTTTTTGGTTGCAACAAACATCAAATCAAGAGCTTCTGATAATTTTGAGCCACTTGGAGTGAGCTAGGGACGCGAATTTTTGCGCGGCGGAACAATAAACCAGCCCAGTGGCAAGATTTTATCGGGATGGACGTCGTACATACACGAGAGAAGTACGGGAAACAGATCGGTCTTGATATTATTATTCGCGGACAATAGATGCGGTCGGATATATTTTTATAATATACGAGCGTTACCCGGCGCGTGTTGCTACGCCTCCAATTGAAAGTCGATTTAATTGAAACTCAGTCCTTTTATGTGGGCCTTTTCTCGCCTTTTTCCGCCATTTCCCGCCATTAACCGCCTTTTCCCGCCATTTTCCACCTTTTCCCGCCATTTCTCGCCTTTTCCCACATTTTCCCGCCATTTCTCGCCTTTTCCCGCATTTTCCCGCCTTTTGTCGCCATTCCCGCCATTCCCGCCATTCCCGCCATTTCCCGCTATTTACGCCTTTTCCAGCCTTTTCCCACCCTTTTCCGCCTTTTTCCGCCTTTTTCCGCCTTTTTCCGCCTTTTACCGCCATTTCCCGCCTTTTCTCGCCATTTCCTGTCTTTTCCCGCCATTTCCCGCCATTTCTCGCCATAAAAAAAATGTGCATATGCTAATAATTATAAAAAAATTGATGGGTTAAGAGTATCTGTTTAACATTAACAGTATATTCTCTTTTGAGTAGGAAAAATCATTAATAGAGTTTGGCAGTATAGAGTTAAAGCATCTAAGGTCTCCATTTATCGGAGAATTGAAAGAATATAATGTGCGACAAAGTCTGATATAAAATACATCAGTGGGCGGATGTATCCCATTTTTACTTAGGATCATACTCGGACCCCGATATACATGTGTGCCAAATTTCGACTTCATTGGTTCAGCCGTTTCGGAGGAGATCCGACCACGGACAGACGGACAGACGGACATGTCTAAATCGATTCAGTTTTTGATCCTGATCATTTTTATATATATTTGTCTATATCTCCGGATCTTAATTCTCCCTGTTACAAGATTCGCACAAAACTAATATACCCTGCTTACGCTGGGTATAAAAATTCCAGTTTTAATAAATGAATAAGTGATTTCAGCATTTATCGATGCATTTAACGTGAATTTAGCTTCTTTAAATGCAGAAACAAAATCATTAGTTAAGCTGTTTCATATTGCAACACTTTCGTTTTTTGTGCTAAATTTAGATTTTAATTTAAATGCTAAAATCACAACAGCTAAAACCAATTAAATGCAAAAATCACAACAGCTAAAATCAATTAAATGCAATAGTCTGAAAGACGCATTACTAAATTTTCCATACTTTGTAACCATAGCTGACACATATGGGGCATTTCACGTCAAGTGTACCCGCTCAAAAAACTTTATGAGAGTACATGAATTGTGCAAAAGGAGGAGGGGAAATATTGACCGGGTGCCTAGATACAGGGTGTTTAACTTTCGGTCCTTTTTGTATTCAAAAAATTCTACGTCTCGCAAATTGGGAAATAAAAAAAATGTGATAAAGGATTTTTATAGATTTTTGTCTGCTCTTTCCGAAAAAAATATTACAATTCCCAGAAATTATTATTGATGCACAAAAAAACGGTTTTTATTTTTATAAGCAATTTTTCGCCGAATGCGACATTTTTGATATTTTTTAAAATAATTTTAAACGTAAGCTGAGCTTTTTTTCTATAAAATGACATCTTAGATAGGCTGGGATCTCCAAAACTAACAACTCAATGGAGGTCTAGAACCCAGCGCGACCCACGCGCCAAGCACGCAGAAGCCGCTATTCAGCTTTATCAACTAGAAAAGTTCAGCAGCCACAGCTGAATAGCGGCTGTGTTAAAGTCAGGCGAGCCTGACAATAAAATACCCGACACAGACACACATGTTTAAATAGGTTTTAAACCACGCTCGGGTATAAAAAATTTCCTGTGCAAACACTTCAAATAATCGAAGTTACTAATAACTAAAAGCTAAAAGTGCAGCTTAAGATAAAGGGGACCTAATTTTAATATAAAATAAGTCTTGGCTCCTTTTTTAATTGGTTCTTTTTTGAATTGCCTTGGCGCTTTTATATTTTTTTAAGTGGGATACATGCATCGACCTGATCTAAATATGGGAATTTTTAGAAATCTGTCCATTTAAAAAAACCCTTTTTGTAAGTCTGAAGTCAGGCATACCTAAAACATGTTCAGTTCGTTGGCAAGAGACGCAGGAGGCAAGGAAAAGTTTCATATTAAGTTGATGAAGAGTGAAGTTCTTATTTACATTCAAAGGTAATTGCACGCAGCGTTGTCGTTTTCTATTTTCGTATAGTAGTATAGCTTGCTTTTGACGTGATAACGTCTATCAAATCGATGATAGGACATTCGATCTGCGAACATCTCACGCCGGAAAACTCAATGTGCGTTCAATATGTTCATCGTTCAATTTACTCGACACACAATCACACTCAAATACACAAAATTTCAAACCGGTTTAGAGCGGATAGTTCGCTCTCATGAGAAAGCAAATCGTCTCAATCGTCTCTCACAAGCAGACAAGGCAAAAATATACATAAGGCACAGAGAAATAAGCGCGGTGTTGTGAGTCGTACTAAACACAACTAACGTCACGTCACACTCCAACGTCACGCTTTCAGCTCTAAGCGGGAAAAGTGACAAAACATATAAAAACAATCAAAACACAGCAGGGGAGTTCGACGACACAGCACCAAGCTCGAAATCCGGCACCCTTCAGCAAGAACAACAACAACATTAGAACTCAACTACAGAGAACAATTACGTTAACAAGCATACCGATCGCCGGTACCAAAACTTGGCACAACGCCGACCAGAGGAAAGGGCAAGCGGGGGAAAAGACGAAAGACCACGAGCAAGCAAGTCAGCAATAAGCAACTGCATAAGCTGTGCATAAGAGGTTCAACGTCTTCAAAGCTATTTGCGTAACTCGCAACAACAACAACAGCCGATCGAGAAGGGCAATCAACGCAACGTACGCAAGAAGTTACAAGCCGGTCAATAGAACAACAAGAGCCAAGTGCAACAACAACAAGTGCAACGTAGGCACACCGGCAGGGGAAGTACGAAGTCATACTGATGAAACCAATCAATATCCAATATTGCTAGATCGGCAATATTGATATATTTAAGCGGAGCTTCGATCTATGGAAGAGGACTTGCAGTTTGGAATCGAAAGTCTAATCAGATCTCAACTTTGGCGCACCTACTTACAAGCCAGGACGAAAAAGTGTGGATCTCAGTGCTAGCTAGGGATTAGGGCAGTTAAGTAAGCCAGAATAGGATTGCTATATTTAAAAGAAAAAGGACTTAAATAAAGTATCATTGAAATTGAAGTCGATGGCGTTCTTATTTATGGTATTCGCTTAGACGTCCATCCCCAGCACGCAACAGCGGGACTGCCGAAAAACAATCAGAATTAAAAACACTTCTCAATGTGTTGAGGCGAGAAGTCTGATTGTTTTGTTCTTGCCTTGGTACCTTCTACGAATTCCGAGCGAGTGCGTTGTTTTCATATAGAAGTTGCCTTTCTTGTGAACAAATAAATTTGAAAAACAAAGACAAATTTCTGAATCCTGTTTTTTTAAAGAAAACAAGTAAAGAAGCTTACATCGGCTAAGCCGATTGCACACATACCTTTTCATCAGCCTAAAATATGTTAAAACATTACCTTAACAATAATTCCTGCCGTTTTCGTTGTTCTAGTTTGGATATCTATTTATACCTTATCTGTACTTCGATTTAGCTTCTCAAACTCGAAATTATATTTAAGCACAACATTTTCGCGGATGGTGGGC